>OW569326.1:2459070-3189903 GCA_937595015.1 Polyommatus icarus
ACAAATCTCTTTAATGAAATACTGGAAAAAGAAGAAATACCAAAGCAATGGTCAGAATCTGAAATCATACTACTGCACAAAAAATGGGACAAAGACGATATAAATAACTATAGGCCAATTAGTCTAATATCTAATTTATGCAAAATTTTTGCTAAAGTGGTTCTGCAGAAAATAACAAAAATCCTCGGCGAGAATCAACCAAGAGAGCAGGCGGGCTTCCGCAGTGGCTATGCTACACTGGACCATATACTAGTAGTTAAACAAATACTCGAAAAAAGCAAAGAATATAACATCCCAGTGTACTGTTGTTTTATAGACTACAGCAAATCTTTCGACTCTCTTAATCACAGTATCATCTGGAAAAGTCTTAAACAACAAAGGGTAGAACAAAAATACGTACGGATTATAAGAAATGTATACAAAGATAGCACAGTCAAAATCAAACTTGAGACGAAAGGCACAGAAATAAAAATAGAAAGAGGAGTGCGTCAAGGCGATCCCCTCTCACCAAAAATATTCTCGGCTGTGTTAGAACAAGTATTCCGCAAAATGAACTGGCAAAATTACGGTCTTAATATAAATGGGGAAACACTGTCAAATTTAAGATTCGCAGATTATATAATAATGTTCGCACCATCACCAAAAATGCTTCAGTAAATGCTTCATGAATTGCAGAAAGAAAGCTACAAAGTAGGCCTTTCCATTAAAACCGACAAAACCAAGGCAATGACGAATTGGGAAAAACGCCCTATACATGACATAAACAATACCAATATAGAGTATACAAGTGAGTAACCTACCTAGGACAATTAATATCAGCAAATGATATGATGCAAAAAGAGGTAGAAACACGTATAGCGAAGGCATGGATGAGGTACTGGTCCCTTAAAGAAGTTATGAAAAACAAGGAAATTAGCACTCACATAAAAAAGAAACTCTACAACACATCTATGCTCCCTGTCCTCACATATGGGTGCCAAACATGGTCATTAACTAAATCCCAAAACAATAAATTAGAGACATGTCAAAGGGCGATAGAGCGAAGCATGCTCAACAAGTCAAGAAAGGATAAGATAAGAAATGAAACCCTCAGAAACAATACCAAAATAGAAGATGTAACAGTCAAAGTTAAAAAACTAAAATGGATGTGGACAGGCCATATACTGAGAGGAACAGAAAAGTAGAGTAAAACCATCCTGGATTGGTACCCAAGAACTGGAAAAAGGAAAAAGGGAAGACAATTTAAAAGATGGACAGATGATATAAAACAGGTAGCAGGTAGCACCTGGACTAGACTGGGGAGGGACAGGGAAAGGTGGAAAGCCCTGGAGGAGGCCTTTTGCCAAAAGGGCAAACAAGCGGAGCAACAAAGGAACAAAAGGAAACTGCAGCTTGATAAAAAGGCTAAAATAAAAAATAAAAAAAAAATATGTCCCAGTCATCTGGTTGAATCTGCGATTGAATTGAATGACTAGCGCATTCATTGAATGACACCATTCAATTGAATGACTCGGCCGAACGTTGATTAAACTATCGTCACACTCAACGTCCAAACTTCCACTAGTTAGCAATTTGTAAGTTTTGTAACATAGCTATTTGAAGATAGCGGGAATGAAATCAGTTAGGTAATTGAGAGAGGCCTATGTCCAGCAGTGGACGAATATAATAGGCTAATATGATGAATTGAATGTATTTCATTTTTTTTCCACTGCAGCGCTAGTAGTAACCAAATAAGTCGAAGTCATCTAGTTGAATCTGCTATTCGATTGAATAGCTAGCTAATTCATCGAATAACAAGAGCGCTTTAAAAATAATCATACATAACATTTCTTGATAGTGAGCACTCTAAGATAGTAGTACTCTTCATACTTCATGCACATCCATATGAAATAACAAGTTCCTAGAATAGAACTTAAGTTCTACTTCCTCCCGTAATGGAATGTTTTTATTACACTACGAATGCAAATAAGTAATAGCTAAGAAGTACTAGTCACAAACATATAGATTCTAAACTTAAAAAAATTAATGTTTAATGTTCTATGTTCGCTAATGTTCGCTAACACAAAATAACGGTGTTAATAATTTTAGAAAAGTTTTTTATTTTGTGGTTTTAATTTGCAAATGAAAGGTGAACAATAAGTTGGAAAATCACAGGCGGCCTGCGGGATAAACAAACGAGATTCGGAATCTAAAATTCATGTCACGACTCTGTTAAATTTCCCTGAAGATAATAAACGTTTCAGACAAATTAAACATCGTTCCGCTTGTTCGCTGGCGGCGGCGCGGCCACTGGCGTTTTGGCGCACAAATTTTTTGTCATTTTCAACAACAACCTAGTGTCACAAAGTTAACAAAATATGCTGAGTCCCGTGCAAAACTTTTATCATTACGAATGTTGTCATAAAAAGTGTAAGTATATTTTGGACGACGATCTTCGTTTAGTTGCGGGTCCATTGTTGGATGCAAGTAGCAGGAGATCGGTCATCTTGGCGTTCATTGAGAGAGGCCTATGTCCAGCAGTGGACGTACATAGGCTGATAATATGATAATGATGATGATATTTTGGCGACTCTAAATAACTTTTTAAAGACATGTTTATACAATAGTTTCTGGTTCTTCGGTGAGGTTCAAATCAAAAGCCTAATGGAGGCTTACGTATGCGGTACACGTAATTATAGCTTTTACTGTCTTATTGTAAGCTTTTTCCTTGAATTTAAAACGCTTGCCTCAATTGAGTTTCCGGAAGAGACTATAATATAATATTATCAAGCTTTTAATAAATTATTTTCCCGACGTATGAAAGTTTTGACCAAACCAGCTGGCCCGCGCTGCTTCGCCGGATTAAAGATATGAACCTTTCTCTTGAATCACTCTATCTATAAAAACGCATAATTAGATGCGTAGTTTTAAAGTTTTTAGTATTTACAGGAACAGACAGCGGAAAGCGACTTTTTATACTATACAGTGAAGTAAAAAAAATTGAAGTAAAATCGTAATCGCTTAAGATTTTTTTTACGCAATATTTGTCTTTGTATACAATTTACATAAGACTTCATAAAAATTTACGACAGGCAGCTCGGTATGAAAGCTGCATAAAACACAACACCCTCGTCAGTTAAGTATTCATTCGCTCACATTTTTATTTTACGAAGTGACAAGGGCAAAAGATTTCATTTGGCCCGATATTATGCCTGAATTATTCATACAATATTTTAGCTGGGAACTTAAAACTATGTATCTAGGCAGTTGAGATGAGGAGCCGTTTGATTTGCCCGGGAAGGCTTCATATAAACCGAATTTTACTTTTAAATTTCCCAGCGTTCTGCTTTGACTCGTACTTTTGGACGTTTTGGGATCTCGGAGTTTGGACTTTCAGGTTCTAAGCGTATGAATTTCAGCTTTGAAATTCTTGGTAGCGTTTAAAATTGAGTTTCCAATCTCGCAGATTTTATATGACCTTATTATGTAGAGGTGAGCAAGTTGTATTATTATTCAAAAACAACGTTTATTATTTGGATTTAAATGCGAATAAATTATGTCGGAGATAGCGAATTCATACTAATATTATAAATGCAAAAGTGTATCTTTCTGTCCGTCTGTTTGTTACATTTTCACGCCCAAGCGGCTGAAACGATTTTGCTGTTTGGTATAGAGATACTTTGAGACCCGGGAAAGGAAATAGGATACCTTTTATCACGGAAAAATATACGGTTTGTCGCGATAAACAAATTTTGATGCAGGCAACATCTAGTATGTCATAAGTATAACTTACTAGATTATGCCCGCAACTTCTTTGCGCCAAAATTCGTATATCGCGCGGGAACCGTACATTTTTTTGGGATAAAAACTATCCTATGTCCTTTCTCGGGACTCAAAAAATCTCCATGCCAAATTTCAGCAAAATCGGTTCAGCGGTTCGAGCGTGAAGAGGTAACAGACAGACAGACAGACAGACAGACAGACAGACAGACAGACAGACAGACAGACAGACAGACAGACAGACAGACAGACAGACAGACAGACAGACAGACAGACAGACAGACAGACAGACAGACATACACACTTTCGCATTTATAATATTAGTATGGATTAGCGCGACCATATTACTATCCTCAATAGGCCATATTTTGAATATTCATACCTACTATAATATAATCACTTGAGAGAGCAAAACAATGCGGTAATAATAATTGTCACGTGGTCGCGACGTGTTGTTGCATTGTTTTGTTCTCTTATGTAATACTAGCTGCAGTTGCCCGCGACTTCGTCCGCGTTAACATAGTAGACCACGGCCGAAGTATTATTGTACAAAAATATTCAATGTACAGAATTGACCTTCGATTTTATTATATTTAGATGTTCCGCGCACCTTCGCCCGCGTAACTTAGCAATTTCACGCAACCGTACATTTTTCCGCAAAAAAATAGCCTATATATCCCTTCACGTGGTCTATTCTTAATGTTTTCCAAATAACATAAAAATTGCTCCAGTACCGTAGTTCTGATAAAAAGCAATTTTATATAATTATAAATTCCTACGTTTTTTCCACATTTTCCTCTATTTCTTCGCTCCTATTTCGATAAATGGGATATCTAATACTGAAAGAATTTTTCAAATCGGACCAGTAGTTCCTGAGATTAGCGCGTTCAAACAAACAAACTCTTCCGCTTTCTTTCGCTAGCTGTCCCGGTAAACATCGTGTCACTTTAAAACCTTCCTTGGATTTCTACAAATATTTTAAGGCTAAAATCAACCCAATCCGTTCAGCCGTTTTCGAGTTTTAGCGCGACTAACACATTTGAAAATCCATTGTTATATATAAGAGAAGACGATAGATAGATTAGATAGTATAGATGATATCTATTTTGAGCGAGTTAGTAACAAAAAGGTGAATTCATGTAATATGGTCAAATTATTTAAAGACGGGGTTGAGTTACTTTATTGTGTGTTTATATTGCATGAGTTGTATGAGTTTTTCTTGAATAGAGTAATTTGAATGTAAATTCGACGTCAAAATAAAAGTTGTCGTCACGACGCGACGTTATGCCACGAGCAAAGAAATATACATTTTCCCAACTACAAAGGAGGCAATTTAAACTCAGCGCTGCCTCGATCCCTCATATTTCGAGAGGTAAATAAGCTTTAACACAATATTCCATGTTTGAGTATTGTATTATTTTATCCAACACGCCGAAACTCTTATTTGACGGTAAACGAAAATATTTTTCATTAGGTTTTCATTCATGTGTGAGTCCACTCTTTTGTACGGCCAGTCGACCGAGCACTGATCCTAGATAATAGATATATTATAATCGGACGCTGTTAAGCATTAGTGTGCTATCCAACAAAAAATTACGTATATATTTAGTTATGAATGCTGATAAGGGTCTTAGATGATTTAGAACAAAACTGCATTAATTTAACAAAAAAAAAATGTAGTGGGTAAGGACAAAAATGCCTAACAGCGACCATAATATACAACAGGATAGTTTAGGGCGTCATGTGCGTGAGCGAGTAATAAACAGTGGCTTCAATTACCTACTTCAAAGGCCGCGCACTCTCTTTTTTATACTCTGAGGTTTTAATAAAGCGTTTTTAAACTATAGCTGTGCGTGGCCTGCTATCAGAAGCTCTCTAAGGCTGTTTACACACACGCCGCAGAGGCAGCGGCACCGCTCCATTACTCATTGTATTAAGGCCGTCCCCCGAGCAAACGACCTTGGCCATACATTTGCCGCGTTGCCAAGATCGCGCCGAACCCCTATTTTTTACTTATCTTAGTTCAAAATTGTCCTAAAAAAACGGGGAATATGTAGTTTATGATATTGTCGATCTATTGGCGTGAGTTTCAAATAAAAGTAATTTGTAAGTTCTAAGGAAATGCTGAATGTATGCTTGAATTTTAAGAAATTGGTTTTACTTTGGAAGCTGATATCATGAGTATAATAAACAAAAATAGAAAATTTAAAACGGGGAAAGGGATGTTGATATTATACTGAAGATTATTGCTGTATTTTTATTATAACTTTGTAGCTTTCAAATTATGAGTTTATAAGGCTTTAAATACGGTAAATTACGGAATCTCCGTAGGGAATGCCCTTAAAATTCTATTTGCCCTTACACACGCCACCGCGGCGATACCATGCCGCTGCGGCGCCGTGTGTAAGGGTCCATAGAAATACAAGGATGAGTATTGCAGCGGCGTGAGTGTTAAAAGTCTTACAGACAGACGAAATTATTTTCAATTTTTGGCACTACAAACATTGCGTAAAAATTCATTAGCATGTTCTGAAAGATTACTCCGATTTAATCCGTAAAATAAATAAAGGTTTACGTCCACCGCGCTAGCCCACTGCGGGTTGGCAGACTGCAGGAATTACGAGAATAAAATATTTTTGTGAATATTAAATGTAAAATACTAACCACGAGTTCGGTTCGTTAGCGAATCAAATGCACTTAGTATATGGAGTTGCTCTTAAAACTAGTAACACTATTATACAATTTTCTGAAATATGAAACAGTTTTGAATGGTGTAAATGGTGAACTGAAATCAAATACGAACCAAGTAAATCGGTTTCAGCCAGCCACGTTCGGTTCATTTCTGGTGAAACAGCGCTCTATATTTTTGTTTTTATTTTACCTAACTATATTAATTGTTATTTTTAATTAACATAAAACAGCTGCGTCACGGGTAGTTAGAAAATGAAACTATGTCATAAAATGGCATAAAATGCTTTACTAAAACCTCAGATAGAGTAAAAAAGAAATCTAGTGGCCCTGGATGTATAAAAAAAGTCTACTCTTTTTAAGCCGAACACACATTTTAAATTACGTTAAATATTGAAAAACTGCATTAAACTAAGTATAAATACCTGCACATAGTATAGTATATCGATGACTAGCATAATAATATTATGCCGGCTAGATTAATAATATATTCACCGAAAATATTACAAACTAACAAATAACGAGCAATTATATTATATTCAGTACTACGAATAATAAAACCAGGAAACGTAACTCCCATACTAATATAGTTTTAAATTTGGTTCCATTCGAACTGTCATAGAACGTCAGTCTTTATACCGCTCAAGGTCACCAAATGTATGAAAAGTGAACCTAAGGTTCACTTTTTTGACAACTATTTTGGAGCATGTTTTTGACGGAGTTACTCTTCCTTACTTTTTTATTATTCGTAGATTCAGTACGACAAACGTGAAACTAGAAAATATGATTGAGAGTAGTAAAGCCCAATACTGAATTTAAATTTTTTTACTATTTGTTGTTTTGCTTTTGTATTTATTGTGATAAAATAATTGTTATACGAATTAAACCAATTCATTTTTTAATATTTATTAATTTACTTCTTACCCGTCCCACATACCCCCGGGTACTTCAGCTGCATTGAAGTAAATCACCAACCCTCATCGACCGTGTCCTCGACATAATAAAAAATCGGCCAAGTGCGAGTCGGACTCGCGCACGAAGAGCAAAAATAGGCTAAAAATTGTGTTTGAATGAAAGCTCTTCTTTAATTTTTTTTTAAATATTATTATTAATTATTAAAGTAAACACATAACAAAAGAATGTGTGAAAAATTCAAGTGCCTACCTCTTGTCATTATGGATATAGAGTCTAGCGAAAAAGGCCGAAAAAATCCCGTTTGTTGTATGGAAGCCCCCCTTAAATATTAATTTTATTTTGTTTTCAACGGCAACAGATATACACAATCTGTGAAAATTTCAGAAGTCCAGCTATAGCGGTTCTTGAGATACAGCCTGGAGACAGACAGACGGACAGACAATGAAGTCTTAGTAATAGGGTCCCGTTTTTACCCTTTGGGTACGGAACCCTAACAAGAATCACCAAAAACTTTTGGTTCTGTTAGCGGGATTCAAACCCACAACCCCGGATTGATCGCCATGAACTCGACCACTGAGCCACAGAGGTCGTACATAAAGTATTCTATAGTAAATTGGTAGGTTGTTATTCGGTTATTATAAGGTTAAGCTTTTCATCGATGTCGTGTTTAATAGCTATTTAACATTTTATAACGAAGGTTGTAAAAGAAACACTTTTATAAGAAAATGTTCTTGTAACTTTTTCACTTCAAAATTAAAAGGATCTGCAAAGTAGTATAACAGTAAATTGTCTAAAGCTATTACTTGCACTTTATTTAAACAGCTCAAGTATTGCGCTTTTAGCACAGATATTTTAAAGAAAACGTCCATTTCACCCGGCTAGCTATACTCACTATCTTAAAGAAGAATATAATAGACATTTAAGAATCTTAACTTTCACACAGACAGTAAGAATTTTATGAATCCATATTCGTATATTATTATCATAGATATGGTGTGTTGTGACAAAAATCATAGATCAATGCATATCTTTATGGTGTGACTGTTCAGAACTAGTTTGACATTTAATTGATAACTAGCTATTTGACCGAGCTTCGCTCGGTATTCGATAAAACACGAATAAAATGACATTTTCTAAAAATGATTCCTAGCTAGATCGATTTATCGCCCCAGAAATCCCCTATATACTAAATTTCATGAAAATCGTTGAAGCCGATTCCGAGATTCCAATTATATACAAGAATTGCTCGTTTAAAGATATAAGATATAACTCCCACACCGGTTTCGGTGACGGTGGCCGGTTTCATTAAAAGCAGGTCAGGTACGCAGGAGTAATTTTATAGTGCCCAAGTGTGTGTGCAGTACACAAGAGCACTCTATTCTTTTACTCTCATTACCCAGTGGGACGGACGACCGACACGACTGGCGAGAGATCTGGCATAGGACCGACTTTTTCCATGCCCATCTGACTTCTTGTCAGACAATCAGGTAATCAGCCTGCATTGTCCTAACCAAACTTGGAAATAACAATATGTTTACAACGCGGGAATCGAACCCACGACCTCCGAGTCAAGAGTCACGCTCTTAACTGCTAGACCACGGAGGCGTTTGACATATTTTGAGGTAACGCTTTAGTTTGCCTAAGCGTTCCCTAACTTGGTGGAAGTCCGGTCCCTGTGAGGTAGACCGGCCGGTCGTGGAGGGAGTCCTGTGTTAGACAGATCCAGGATATCTCTCCGTATACGGCTGAAGGCAAACCGCAGGTGGTTTTAGTGGGTAAACCCGGAGTCGGGAGTCCCACATACCCCCGGGGTGCTTCAGCTTAACTGTGGCACATCCCCAACCCGGAGCACCCATAAAGGGTTTCCCCTGCGCAAAAAAAAAGGTCATTGACGTAGATGCGATTTTTTTTGTCGTACGAAGATTTTCATGTCGTTAACATTTCATACCAGCTTGTTTACGTCTTTGAATGATGACAAAGACATATTTTTCTGAAAGGTTTAATTATTCATAAATATTTAAAAAATAACAAAATCAACTGACATAACACAAAGGATTGTAATATAAGGGTCAAATCAGACCGCAAAGCGACGCGTCACGCGTAGTTGCGTTTTTTTTGTATGGATTTGACACATTTGTAAAACGTTTCACGCAAAATTGAAATCTGCATCCACTCGTCGAGTTGCGATCTGAATTGACCCTTAGGAGATTTAAAACGATAGTCGCAATGGGGTCGATTAGTCGTGTTCCAACCTATCATTATATTACAATAACAATAATCAATTACTGTTTTTCAGCTTTCGATACTGTCAAGGGCACATTACACGTGTTTACAATTTTATACGTGGTAGGTTAGAGTTTATAACAAAATATTCAATATTTGCCTCCTTGGCGCGTTTAAACGCTGCCCGCCCAGCAACTTGGCTTAACATTTTGTCCTCAAGTAATAACCAGGCGCGTAAATAAAGCTATAAACTTTCATAGGCGCTTTATGTGACTCTTTTACCTGCATTTAATTAACAAAGTTAAGCCTTTAACCCCAATACGGCAAAAGGAAACACCTCTACTGAGCTCCACGGCGCCTTGGATGGAAAAATTAATTGAAGCTCGAAGAAAATTATAAACTTAACTAGCTTTGTAAGAGAGTATACTTACTTCGCCAGCTTTTTACTAATTTATCATCTTTTTTAGTAGTAGCTTTTAAATATTAAATTTTATCTATAATAGAATACTGATAACTGTTTTTCCTTTTTGAGTTCCCCATACCCATCAATCCTCAATTGGCACCCAGCTGCCGCATAACAATTGAAAATCTATTATGTCTGCGAGTCCTACGATCGAGGTATTAAGGCCGTGTATTCCGAGAAACGGACGATTTTCAAGATTTAAAAGTGACAGGAGACATAGAAATATAGTAATTTAAATTCTGAAAAAAATATATGTATTAGTTAAGGATCTTATACAGTGAAATGTATATTCTATTACACAATATCATAAACTTTACTCGATAGAAAAAAATCCCAAAGTTACCTCCTCTTTTAACGAAATTGCCATACTGTGTCCAAATTATTTGGAATTTTCAGATAATTTTTGTACTGAATGAAAGATACAGAATATATCTAGGAACTTTTGATTTTTTGACTCGATTGAATTATGTATAAAATAACGACGATCAAAAAACTATAAAATTGCAGGCGCAAAGGCTTGACTCGTGCGCTCAGTCGCGACTCGCGCTCTGGCGCTCTTTGACGTCGGATCGTATAACTTTTTCTCGCAACATTTTGAATACATATTTTTACAATTTGAGAAATAATTTTAACATATTATGCAAGTGGTTGATGATTGCTAACAAGTGACGCAAACCAAGTCCATAATAGGCTCGATAAAAGTAGAGATCAATTACGATAACTTGGCGCGGCCCTCCAAATGACTGTTTCAATGTGTGTAGTCACATCCATAAGAAAGAGTTTGTATGTAGTAAGTATTCAACCAAACACAGTACACGTAATATTTCACTCACATAATACCAAGATTTGTTGGTCAACTAATAACTAGCCGACCGCGCAAGAAAACGCGCACTTCAAACGTTTTGACAACGCACTTCAAACGTTTTAAATTTTGGAGGGGCGCGCCATGTTATCGTAGTTGATCTCTACCTTAGAATTAGCACAACAACAACCGTAAATACTATCGTCTATCATACAGTATTGTAATTATTTGTAGATAGCTCCACCGTATTTTTATTTTGTATATTTTATGTATTATAGACTCGCAGTACGTACATATTCGGAGGCATGCCCAATGCCCACCTGCAACATTTTCTTTGCATCTTTGACTGTCTAATTACTTTTATAATGACATGGTTATTTTTAACCAACTTTTAAAAAGGTGGTTATTCGACCCGTATCAATCTAATATTTCCATGTAATATCAGGGTCTGAACAAATGTGCCGTATCTGGGAAGTGCATATGTATGTATGTTTTTAATCTTTATGTTTTATCTCCTGAATTACTCACTCTTACTTAGACTTGTAAGTGAGTAATTCCTTTCGTTGCACTAGCTCAATTTAGGGCAGTGTATTTCAACATGCGGGTTGATGTATGTATGTATGTACATTTTTTTATGTTTGTGTTCGCATACCTACGGAACTGTAATTCCTATTTTGTTCAAGATATTGTTCAACTTATGTATTGAAATACGGCAAGTTTCCTCAAAGTCGGTTCATTATGAGATAGGGGATAGATTCTGTGGGGATCTCAATATTATTATTACGTACAATTTGAAATCGGTCTAGATACTTGTTATGGTCCCGTACCCAAAGGTCAAAAACGGGACCCTATTACTAAGACTTCGTCTGTCTGTATGTCTGTCTATCTGTATGTCGGTCTGTATGTCACCAGACTGTATCTCAAGAACCGCTATAAATAAATAAAATAAAATCATTTATTTCAGGCCTCTGCGACCCATAAACCATTTGAAAATTTCGTAACATTATCATTATAGTATATATATAAAAGTCTAGCTATAGTATAGCTATTGCTAGACTTCTGAATTTTTTACAGTTCGTGTATAACTGTTGCCGCTATTAGCTATAATAATAAATACTAAAAACAAAATAACCCATACTTACAACAAATGTCATTTTTTGGGTATTTTTTACTCGATAAATTATGATACTAGAACTAACTTCGTTGCGCCAAAATTCGTTTATGGCGCGGGAACCGTATTTTTTCCGGGATAAAAAGTATCATATTATTATGTCCTTTCTCGGGACTCAGAGTATCTCCATGCTAAATTTCAGCAAAATCGGTTCAGTGGTTTGGGCGTGAAGAGGAAACAGACAGACAGATAGACATATGTAATATATACTTTTGCATATTTTAATATAATCTTTTTAATATTATAATTCTGCAGTTTGTTTGTTTGCTTGTTTGTTTGAACGCGCTAATCTCAGGAACTACTGGTCCGATTTGAAAAATTATTTTACTGTTATATAGCCCAATTATCGAGGAAGGTTATCTAAGATATAAAATAAATTCATCTATTTTTAACGATGTAAATATATTGTATTTGTCATTCTCTCACACCCTAACGAATTATACTTCGTATCCCTCCCGAAGATGATTACAGATTTACAAGCAGCAGTACGTAGTATGGTGCTGTCCTCGTCACACCTTCGAAGACATTATACAAGAAAAAAACTCACCGAACAGGTTATGTTGCTGTCTCACTCTTACCCCTACCCGACAGCGTTGTATCTCTTTCATCGCCATTACGTTTTTTGGTGCAGTCCGAGTCACACGTAAACTTTAATTTGTTTTCCTGTTACCTAGTTATTATTAAAAATGGGTGGAAAGAAAACATCAAGATCGAAAGAGAATGACTACGAAGATCTTCTTAAAAAAATTAGGAAAATCGAACATAAAGTTAGAAAGAAACGACGTCTTCCCTCAACGTCGTCATCGGAAAGTGAAATCTATCCTAATGATAATATTACGGAAGACTTTTCCGGTAAGCATTAATTTATTGTTCTATTTGCATTCGCAGTGCTTTGTTTCTGCATAATATCTGTTATCTAATAACTACAACGCGCAGACAGGCCGCGCGCCGCCATTGTAAATGCCATTGCGCAATCCGCCATTTGCACCGAATTGTTTACGCTAAATGCGTTGTAACAAACACAGTAATAATTATTAACGTTAATACCTAACACAGTTATTTTGTTGGCCGTTTCGACGACTTGAATAATGTTCTATTTGTAATTTTATATTGTCTGTTCCGATCAATGGTCATAACAAAATAGGTAAGTACCTACCTTCAACAAATTATATTGTATAATTGCTCCATGTAAATCATGTTTGAGCGTTTTTGAGTACCAAAATATGCCGAGAAAAATGTTGCTCCGCGTAAACCGTGTCTGAGCGTGGCATAGTACCTATTTAGAAACCAGCTGCTCCACGAAAACCGTGTCTGAGCGTATCTCCATGTAAATCATGTTTGAGCGGTGTTTATCTTGATATTCAAGACTAGTTAGTTGTTAGCTCCACGTAAACTGTGTTGAGCGTAGAAGCATACCCAAAAAATGAGTACACAATAAATACGTTATCTGTATGTATTGCTATTATATTCCATCAAGCCCCAAGCGGTCGCATGCGACAGCGATAACAATAGAAAGGCTATTGTGTCTCGTTTTTCGGTGACGTAGAAACTGTGCAATTTGCATATACCTATAATGTGCTTACAACCCTATAAAATGCACTTTTAGTGGACTTTATATTCATAATATGCAACTTGCTTCAGCGCATGGTTTATAACATATTTATATTTGCATTTTGTTTTAGTTGAAATGCCTTTACAAGAAGAATCATGCGAGGCCGACGATATTATAGAAGGAAACATTGATGCAAATATTTCTGACACGGAGAACCTTGACTTAGAGCAAGATATTTTGGAAATATTAGGAGAAGATCCAACATCAGTAAAGTCTTTTGGGGATGACTTACACAAGGATATTGCTCCTAGGTGGAAACATATTTTATTAAATGGCCTCTCTAAAGAGAATAGATCTGAATTATTAAAAACTTATTTGCCGCCAGAAAATTGTCCATATTTAAAAGCGCCTAAACTTAATTTGGAAATAAAGGCTGCACTTACTGATATAAATAACAAGAAAGATATGTACAGCCAAAGTAAGCAAAATCAGTTAGGCAGTGGCCTAGCTGCGCTGGGAAAAGCGTTAAACTTAGCGCTTTCCAAAACATCTGATGTCAATGGATTAATAAAGCCATTAAGTGATGCAGCTAAGTTGTTTTGTGATTATCACTTCAAAGAATCACAATCAAGACGTTTCGCTGCTATGAATACCCTAAACAAACAAACAAAGGACGTGATAAAAAACACTAAAATAGATGACTTTTTGTTTGGGTGTGAATTGGCCGAGCAATTAAAATCATCAAAAGCGATTTCAAAATCAGGCATGGAAATGCGCTCTCAGGCTCCAACGGCTCGCCCTGCAGCCAGACCGTCAAGCATGACTCAAGCAGGCCCATCTACCGCAGCCCGGCGTGGGGCTTTAAACGCGAGGGGAGCGCCGCGGGCGGCTGCCGAGCCGCGAGCGCCCCTGACCACCTGGAGACAGCACTCGGTGCGCGACAGGAGCTCCAACAAGACCAAGAACCTGCCGCGGTATCGCTCGAAGAGACGCTGACATCTGATTCCGAGGTAAATACTATTGTCGCTGGTAGGCTACAATATTTTTATAACCAATGGTGTACAATAACAGACGACCCTATTATATTGTCGTGGATTAGAGGTTACAAGATTCCTTTTAAAGAGGAACCCATACAGGATTTTCTACCGAGAAATAAGTCTTATTCTTTATTAGAATTTGAAAAAATTCAGGAATGTTTAAATAAACTTCTTGATTCAGGTTATGTTTCTTCGTGTAGTCCTTGTGAAGGCCAGTATCTATCACCTATATTTACAATTCCGAAACCGAATGGGGATAATCGTTTTATTTTAAACTTGAAAAGCTTAAATAAATTTATAGATGTAGAACATTTTAAAATGGAGGATTACCGTACAGCGATCAAACTATTAAATAATGATTACTATATGGCAACTCTAGACTTAAAGGACGCTTATTTTTTAATTCCTGTACATTTTGAAGACCGTAAAAAATTACGCTTCCAATGGAACTCGCAAATGTTTGAATTTAACCGATTCATGGCCAATGCCGCGCCCAGCGCGTCATTCAAAAACTTTTAGTGAGGCCGATGACGCGCCAGACGCGGCATATAAGAATTGTTAAAAAACACGTTAAAACTAATTTATTATACTGTAATTACAATTCCCTTGTCTAAATATACATGTTGAACTCAATTTTATGCGTGGCCGTTTATTTTAGAATTAAAGGCTACTAGTCAGAGATCGTCAATCATTGGTTCACTCGAAGAATCCTTACTTTTCTGCGATTAGCGTTTTTATGAAACTTTTTTTTCTTATTAACACTCATCTTCATCAGCGTCAGTAATTTAGCTTCGATGCTACTGTCTGTTGAGTTATTTTTTGCGTCATGACAAATACGAGAACTTTCAATTACTTAATGTCCTTTTCAATGTAAAGTTTTGCAATATTGAGTGACTATATTCTGGAAAACTTTCATTCTCCTTATTGTCGTTTTCCAGGCAATTTTCATTTGAGTGTGTTTGTAAATCGTGGCTGGCTATATTCAGGAAAGTCATTATATTCCTGCTGATTATCCAAAACAAACGTATTTCATTTGTTTAAATTAACGATTTTCTGAGAGCTCTTAAATTTTAATACAAATTTATATTGTCATAGCTACACAACTACTCTAAGTTATTTATTCTTCAACTAAAATAGATGAAGTTGCTAGTCATAATAAATCCCACAACCTTTACGGAAAAACTATCATGCCTATTGATTTGTGCTTTAACATGTAATTAGGGTTCTAACTTCCGTACCCAAAAGATAAAAACGGGACCCTATTACTAAGGCTGGCCTCACACAGCCGGAACGTCTCTCTGAATAATTCATAATCGGAAATTCATAATCTAAATTTCGGCACCTTGCCTCACACACATCTTTGAAAATAAGATTGATCAGTAGTCTCATGATTCCTGGCACATATTTAAACGTCTTTATGAAAGAAGAATTAATACTAATAAATATTATTTTTTCTTTTACTTTCGTTTTCACTTAATGTTTCCCAATTTGGAATTAAACTTTTAAGAATTTCCAACCACGCTATGTTTTTTTCCCTGTCATGGTAATCCTCAATGGATGTGTCCTATATTTCAATGCTTAAGATTAAATTTTCCGTGTCAGACATCACGCCAGCAGGTCACAACACGTCCAGGGGTTAGCTTCTTGCAGTGTCAACTGAAATAATTCATAATCTGATTCCAGTATGTGTGTGCCGCTCTATTAAATTGTATGGGAATACGCGCGTTATGAAATCATAATCTTAAATCTATCGATCCGGAATTCAGAACGCTCGTCAGTATCATTCTTACAGATCGATCTGAGAACCTCATATCGGAAGAATTGTACTTTCAACCTAAACAAAGCCTTTTGTACTCTCCTTTCAGACAAGTCCATCCACTTCACAAGAGCATTACCCTGGTGGCAGCGATCTTATCAGGCAGTCGCTGATGAAACGTGGAGTACCAGGTCAATCTTTGGATTTACTTATGGCCTCACTTGCTGAAAAAACAATAAAGCAGTATAGTTCTTCATTAAAAGCCTGGTGGGTATTTTGCCAACAGAATAATTATAATTTCTGGGAATCAAATATTTCTGAAGTGTTAATTTTTTTGACCGAAAAACATAACGCGGGCGCTAGTTATAGTGTACTTAATACCACCAGATCAGCTCTCTGTTTAATTTTAGGTAGTACAGTGATGTCTCATGATTATATTAATAGATTATTAAAAGGATCTTTTAGACTAAATCCTCCCACGCCTAAATATGATTCGACATGGGACCCCAGTATTGTATTAAATTATTTAAGTAATTATTATCCTTATGATAATATAAATTTAAGTGATTTGTCTTATAAAACTGTTACTTTAATCGCGATTGCATCTGCTCAGAGAATGCAAACTTTGAGCCTCATAAAAATTAATAATATTTTATTAAATAGCGATGCTATAATTATTAAAGTAAGTGAATTGATAAAAACGTCCAGACCCGGTTCCTATCAACCCCTGATTAGGTTGCCTTATATAAACGAAAACCCAAAAATTTGCCCCGCCCTTGCATTAAAGGTATATTTAGAAAAAACCCGTAGTCTCCGTAATAATGAATCGGACACTCTTTTCATAAGCTTTAGAAAGCCGCACAAAAAAGTAGGGTCACAGACATTGTCACATTGGGTGAAAAACACACTCCAGAAGAGTGGAGTAGATGTGACAATGTTCGGTGCGCACAGCACGCGGCACGCGGCTACGTCTGCCGCGCGCCGTGCTGGTGTCAGCCTGCAGGCGGTGCGTAGGGCCGCGGGTTGGACGGAACATTCTAATGTCTTTACCAAATATTATAATAGAGAAATTAATGTATCCTCTGGAAATGATTTTGCAAATTCTTTATTTTCTTAAGGTTTAATAAGTACTTTATTAAGTATATTTTTGTTAAAGTACTAATAAGTATTTTTTTGTTAAATTTTGCCACATATTTATTAAAACCTTTATATAGAAATAGAAAAAATGTGTTTTTTTCTTTTAAGTTGTAATCCAAATTTTCAATCTCTCAACATCTGCTTGTAAATCTGTAATCATCTTCGGGAGGGATACGAAGTATAATTAAGAATTAAACGAACTTACCTGGTGAAGTTCGATTCTAATTATACGAGTATCACGAACCGAAGATGATTACATACTCCCCACCCAACCCTATGAAATACGTTTCCCAAAATAATTAGAAAATTTGGATTTCAAACAGCTCTAAAATAATGGCGATGAAAGAGATACAACGCTGTCGGGTAGGGGTAAGAGTGAGACAGCAACATAACCTGTTCGGTGAGTTTTTTTCTTGTATAATGTCTTCGAAGGTGTGACGAGGACAGCACCATACTACGTACTGCTGCTTGTAAATCTGTAATCATCTTCGGTTCGTGATACTCGTATAATTAGAATCGAACTTCACCAGGTAAGTTCGTTTAATTCTTAAGTAACCCATCGACTTGATTTTTGTCATAGACTTGTTTAAAAGGGCAGAGAATAAAATAGGCTTCTTTTGGTCAAGAAAAACATCATTTTCCCAAGGGAAGCGCGATATACTGAATCTATGTTTAATTTAGAATAAAGATATTATGGTAAAATTGGGCTTTTTTTTTAACTTTTATTTATCAATAATAATTACAAAAGCAATGTTATACGGCGCAATATAAGCTTATACAAGTTTTACCATGCGCCGTCCAGTCGTTGTTTCACATATCAAAAATAAATAAAAATTATTACAAATACATTGATCATCTATTAACGTGTGAAGTGTAGATGTAGTGTGTAAGGCGTTATGACCATACTAAACGTGCGCGCGCACTCCGGGCCGTGCGTGCGGCGACTGACGCGCACGGCACGGCACGGCCCACAGCTGCGCCCGCGCCGTTCAATACATTTACAAACGGTTAGCAGTTAGTAGTTGGACACTGATTATACAGGATGTTAACGGAAAATATTAATTACTCATTGTGAGATGTTAAGTTGCTTAATATATAAGTTTTTAATTTTGATTTAATATTATTTGGGGTTAAACTACTTTTTATATCTGTATTTAGGTTATTGATTAGCTTAGGTATTACATGCTCGAGACAATTTTTACCGTATGAATTTGTAAACTGTGGGACTTCTAATTTTGCTAAGTTGGCGCTGCGAGTATTGTAATTATTTTGTTTCAGAACTTGAATATTACTGTTGAAGAATTGTTCGACTAGTAGACGGTATTTTATTTTGTCGTGTATAGGAATAATTTTACAATGATTAAACAGACCATCATATTTATTATGAAATTTTGATAGAATTTTGAATGAAACAATTTTTTTTAGTATTCTTAGTTGTAGTTAAAAAATAGTATTAAAATGAGAACGTGAAGTTAAACCGTAGGAGCTTAGGCCATAATCAATAATTGATTCTCCAAGTGCGTTATAAAGAGTTAGTAAGGTTTTGTAAGAGATATTCCATCTAATTATGGAAAATTTGGCTAGAATTGCTCTTAGCTTCATACAAACGCTATCAATATGGTCAGTCCACTTTAAACGATCATCAATGATTAGGTCCAGGTATTTAAAGGTTCTAACGACTTCAATTTCAGGACAGGTGCATGAACGTCCCTTTACAGGTGTAGTGTAAGCATGTATGTTCATGTGATATTAGTTTGTGTTGAAGGGTCTGTTTGTTGTGTGATGAACATATATGCATCATTTTAGTTTTTTTGGGGTTTAAAACAAGACCTGAGTCGTGTGACCATTTGACCATCCTATCAAAGTCCCTCTGAAGCTTTTTAAGAGCAACATTAACATCCTTATCAGCAACAATCATACATGTATCATCTGCGAATTGGAATATTACACAAAATAATATGACAAGGATGACATTATTAACATATCCCAAATAGTAAAGTGGGCCCAATACAGACCCCTGAGCCACTGCTCAGTTGCACTGCACCCTCTGCACAAACTGCACCCTCTGTTACTAGGACTTCATCACTCAAGCTACCGTCTACCTTTACGCGGTAAGATCGATCTTAGAGATAATCCTTGCATCAATCCAATAAAGGGCCTCTTATAACACATTCTTCCAGTCTCTCTATTAGCTTATCATGCCTTAAGGTATCGAAAGCTTTTGTATAATCTATAAATACCACAAGTACATGTAGTTTGTTATTAAGATGACCATTTATGAGATTGGTAAAGACAGACAGTAGTTGTGTAGTACTTTTACGAGGTTGAAATCCATATTGTTGAGCACTAATTACACCATTTTTACAGAAATATGAGTAAATTTTATGTGATAAATATTTTTCAATTATCTTATTAATAGTTGGAAGTAATGTAATGGGACGGTAGTTGTAATAATCACGTTTACTTCCCTTTTTAAAGATGGGCCTAACGATTCCGGTCTTCAGTTCTTTAGGGTAAATCTTATGTTTTCAAAATCTCAACTTCATATTATCTTATGTATTTTTTGTTACGAGCCTTCAAAGTTGGATAATCATGATGTCGAATTTTGCTTTTGTAATATTTCTTAATATTAACTTTGTATACCATTCGAAAAATTATGCAATTTATATAATAATTTTTCTTATGAAACCACATAATATCTATTAGCTGCTATTAGGCTGCTATCGAACAAAGTCTTCCCATGATGCATACAAACTAGCATCGCGTGACATCATAGTGTTCTAATGTTTTGTATGGAGCGTTTTGGTAAGGTTTATTTTATGTGATTTTCGAATTGTTATATCTTGAAGAGTTTTTGAGATGCTGTTACATCCTACGTGAATCTTCTCCTCCTACGTCTTGCTTTTTAGTCAAAGCGCGCGAAATTTTAAAATGCACATTTTAAATTCATATTTTGGACACTTAGCGATTTAAAAAATTTTTTTGTGATTTATAAGCATACCTATTCTATTGATACACATTTCAAAATAAGGTGTAATACCTTATTAGGAATCCAATACTTCAGTAGTTTAGGCTTTTAATTAGTGTCCCTTTTTTTACAGCTTATAAGTAGTGTAAGTCCTGTGGAATATCATAATAAGACAGAGCAGGGAAAAAACCTAGTAAATTCACATTTAGCGGTATTGGCGTGTTTTCTGTTTCCACATGGGAAATCTTGAAAATTCTAGAACCCTAGAGTAATGCTTACCTTAATTTTTGTGTGAAGAATAAAAGTAAAGTCATATTTATGTTTCATATTTTAATAATTATAATGTAATTAAATAATAATATGTAGGAGGACAATCTTAGCTATTTTATTAATTTATGTAAGTACGTATTTAATTACCTGATTAAATATTTCGCAATAAGCTAGGAATACAAAAGGCATAAAGAAATTTTATCCTCCTGAAGAGAGATATTTGAATAAATTTCTTTTCTTACGTAAGCCTAATTCAATTTATAACCTCGTTTTATGAACATAACAATACAGCATAAAAGCGGTCTAAAAGAGAATTCGGATTATAAATATACCTCGCCGTCGACAGCCTAATGACCAATTTACCGCTTATGAAGTGCAAATTATTTGTCATAATGTAAAACGAGTGTAATACCCAATTTCCGACGAAAAAGAATAAAAATGAGCGGCGCACCTGTTTAATGTGTCTTCGCGTCTACATTTTATCTGCTCCTCCAGAAAGCACTTATCTCCGTCGAGCGCTAATGACGTTCATAAAAAGTGGAATGTTTTATGCATTTACATTTTGGAGGGAAATTAAAATTATTTTACAACTCGAAGTGAGGGAAGGATTGTATTTAATTAGCATAATTTATGACGGCGCCGGCAACCTCGGCGGGCACGAGACACCGAGCTCGCTTTATTTATAAGAACTTCAATATTGTCCGTGCGAAAGTCTCGTAAATACAGTTTGGATAATCTTTTTAAGAATATTGGTAGCTATCTCGTATATCGTGTAACATAGTGTTCGTTACTTTCTCACACCGGCTTTTCTTTTTCGTATTATTCTTAGAAATAAAACCTATTTTGGAATAATAATATCTATTAACATTCTAATTTATATAATCAGGAGCACGTAGCATGTGGTGCGTAGAGTTCGAGGAGCGTAGGACGTAGCTCGTAGCAGGTTACGTGTGGTGCGTAGAGCACGAGGCGGGTTGAATGTAGCTCGTGGCACGTAGCGTGTGGTGTGTAGAGCACGAGGCGGGTAGGACGTAGCTCGTAGCACGTAGCGTGTGATGCGTAGAGCACGAGGCGGGTAAGACGTAGCTCGTAGCACGTAGCGTGTGATGCGTAGAGCACGAGGCGGGTAAGACGTAGCTCGTAGCACGTAGCGTGTGGTGTGTAGAGCACGAGGCGGGTAGGACGTAGCTCGTAGAACGTAGCGTGTGGTTCGTAAAGCACGAGGCGGGTAGAACGTAGCTCGTAGCACGTAGCGTGTGGTGTGTAGAGCACGAGGCAGGTAGAACGTAGCTCGTAACACGTAGCGTGTGGTGCATAATATAGCTCGAGGCGGGTAGAACGTAGCTCGTAGCACGAAGCATGTAGTGCGTAGAGCTCGAGGCGGGTAGGACGTAGCTCGTAGCACGTAGCATGGTGCGTGGGGCACGAGGCGGGTAGGATGTAGCTCATAGCTCGTAAAGCGTAGCACGTGGCGTTTGGTGCGCAACTCTACGCACCACATGCTACGTGCTCCTGATTATATAAATTAGAATGTTAATAGATATTATTATTCCAAAATAGGTATTATTTCTAAGAATAATACAAAAAAGAAAAGCCGGTGTGAGAAAGTAATGAACACTATCATTGAGAACTAGCCCTAAAATTAAGGCACTAATATTTTATAAGTTACCATAAAATATTAGTGCCTTAATTTTAGGGCCAGTTCTCAACAAAATGGTACCGTACGTAACGAGACGCAATGTCACAATGCCTAGGGACACAAAATTGAAATGTCAAGCATCACGCCTCTTGACATTTCAATTTTGTACCGCTTTTGCGCATCGTTTCGTCGTTCGGTGTGAAGTGAACCTTAGTAATTTATCTTACATTTTAAAACTCAGGATTCCTACCGAACAGGCAAGCTCCTCAAGAATGACATTTGAATTTCGAATCGGAAATAAATTTTATTGCACCTTGAGCGTGTAGAAGTAAGCTGTGGAGCGAAAACAGCGGGATCTTGAGAGCTTCCGATTGCGGAAGGCTCGTGAACAGCTCAATCTGCTGAGTGCTCCGGTGAGTTATATAAAACCACTCTTAGAAAACCTTCACACTGACTGATTCAAGAAAAGTCATAAAATTTATCGCAGTCTTAGTATTCGAATTCCGAAGGGCACAGCTCAAAAAACTGAACTTTCGGGAAAACACGTTTTTAAGTTTTGGAAACTAATTTTTTTAAATTATTTACGGGTAAGTTTTTATTTTATAAACGTTTATACATAATACTTAGGGTACGATATAGACTAAAGAATAATTTGCGTTGAACTAAAATCTTAGACTTACTTGACCATACAAATCACAAAAAATAATTTGCTCTTTCAGCGCTGCTAGATTCACAGTGAACTCTCTACAAGGAAGACATACATATCCGAACAAAGTATTATCAGTTATCAGTTATTACTTATCACTTATTTGTGACATTCTGCATATTAAGGAACGCTTACACAGTACACACATTATCACTTAGAGCGTAGATATTATAGTATTTATATAAACATACAGTACACCCTATCCCTATAGAGTGTAGATATCATAATAAACATAATATATTTGTCCATCCTCAACTTAGATCGCCCTAATAGGGTCGTACACATATAATTATTGTGATTTTAAACACAACATAAAACCTTCTCACTGACTCAGGATGAAACATTAATTACCTACTTAAATGTAATTAATTCAACATTTTGACATAAGCCCCATACATTATCTGTCAAACCTCGTCATTAAATTGAAGGTTAATTATAATGAAATATATCTGAGTACAGCGCGGCAGCGGTCAGTGTCGATTAGAAATTAGAATATCCTTACTTCCTTATCCTTACTAATATTATAAATGCGAAAGTGTGTCTGTCTGTCTATCTGTCTGTTACCTCTCCACGCTCAAACCCCTGAACCGATTTTGCTGAAATTTGGCATAGAGATACCTTGATATACCTTGATAGATAGGATACCTTTTATCCCGGAAAAATGTACGGTTCCCGCGCGATAAACTAATTTTGGCGCAACGGAGTTGCGGGCATCATCTAGTAGAATATAAAAGAACTAGACATAGAATAAAATAGAGATTTGGTTTCGAATGTTTTTATATTTTTTGTTTGTATATTTTTAGCACGCTCTAAAGCCTGAATGGATTGATGGATATTTATCATAATATGAGGTGTCGTTGGATTTGTGTTATATGCTATGAAATTAACATTTAGTATGTTATATTAATTAATAAAAAAATTAGAGGTGTCAAGGGACACCTGAATGGAACGAAGTTATTTCTTATGTTCAAGAAACCTGTATAGGTACATATTATATTATACTTAAAAAATATTTAAAAACACCATCTATTGATGCACAGGAATACTATCAATACCTACCATGCTAATAAAAAAGTGTCGACGTCAAAATATATCGTTCTGTCTAGTCTGTCTAATTCGCCGAACGCGCGATAAGGAACTTCGTTCCAAAAAACAAAATGTTGATTAGAGAAAAAAAGAGCCGAGATCTTTAGTGTTCTTATACCGATTCTTGTTCAGTTTTACTGTATTGTAATTATACTGTGGCGCGGTATTTGAAAAATGTATTGTAGACGCGAAATTTCGTTGTGACGTCACAGCACAGCCGCTCCGGTGACAATTAGCCGGGTCTTGATGGCGACCATTCGTTACCCGTCGTCCGCCGCCACCCGTCGCCTGCGAATATTAATTTGAAATACAACGTCAATTTTACTCACAAAATTCCTTTTTACACAATAGACAAAACGAATCAGTGCGCAGAAGGCCGACTTAGATTAGTGTTCTCGATACCTTTGACGTAGTATATTGTTATTGTCTGTGAAGCATTTGTGTATCCCAGAAAAAAAACTAGATGTTCAGTTAAAAATGCAGTTTTTTTTAAATCATCTAAAGAACAAGACTAAATTCATAACTTAATACATAATTTTTTGCGGGTTGATACATAAATGCTCAACAGCGTCAATATGCCATATCGGCTGGCGCGCGTCTTGACTCAGCCGCTAATAGCATACTTACAGTGGTAACCTTGCCGATTTTTCAGTTTATTTGTAGTCAGCCTACTGGTTCATTAATTCTGTCTATTGTGCTTTTTATGAGCTCCGCAGAAATCGGACGTTTTCCTGCAAAAGAGTAGCCTACGTGTTTTTGTATTGGATTACTATAATAATGTATATTATGTGCAAATCTTGTGTTACTAAAAATCGGTCTAGTTCATGAGAGTAGCGCATTCAAACAAACAAAAGTCAGCATTATAATATTAGAGTTTGAAAAATTTTAAAAGATAATTAAAGATTATATATTTATCTACTCTACTTACAAAATATAAGGACTTATTTCTAGTGTACCTAAAACAATCTCGAAAAAAAAGTGATAAATTTTTACATAAAAATGTTTTAAACAATCAATGGTGTTTTACGATAAAAAAGTCGTATTCATCGTAACATATCATGCGAGGAACGGACGTTTTCGGATGCAGAATTCACGTACACAAATAACGCGGTACACTGCTCCCCAATCCGGTGGGACGATACATCATGGTTTTTTGACAAACACGCCTCTTATGTAACACCCGTTCGTTAGCTCGGTATTAACATTGACGATCCGAATGAAAAATGCTTTTAAAAACATAAATGATTGCCTTTTACGCTAAATGCTAGTCGGGTAAAGAGGTTAGAAGAGATAAAGACTCATTACGTCATGCTTATGCTACCAAGTCTATCTAATAGATATAAATAATTAATAATTAATACTTAAATAAAAATCAAAAAACTTTTTGTTTTTTTTTTAATAATTTTATTTAAACACTATAAAAAGAAGAAAATAAATTTCTCCTAATACATTAATTTAACTATAAAGTTATAACCTCATTATAATTATACAATTTTCATGAAAATAAAAGCTTGTCGCGCAATTTGTAAATGTACTAGGACTTAGGTAGTAGATTACTAATGTGACTGAGTAAATAGATACTACTTTTTTATTATTAAATTAATAAATTTATTAAATACTGACAGATTGTTAAACCTCGGTAATAAAAGACAAGCTATCATTCAAATTGTAAAATATAATTGGGTTAGTAACTTTATAGTTTTAAAAACGTTTAAGGACAAAGTTAGTTTCTTCTTTTTAGAACTGAGAGTGTTGAAATAAAACCTTTTCAACCCCCGACCAAAAAGAGGGGTGTTATAAGTTTGACGTGTCTGTCTGTCGATCTGTCTGTCTGTCTGTGGCATCGTAGCATCCAAACGGGTGGACCGATTTTGATCTAGTTTTTTTTTGTTTGAAAGCTGACATGACTGAGAGTGTTTTTAGCTATAGTTCATCATCATCAGCCTGCTCATTACTGAAATATCACGGTTTATCTGGTTCGTGACAGGCCGATTAGCAACTTGCAGTCGTTTGATGAGTTTTATAATTTGCATTCTGGTTCATGAAACTGGTGAATATAATACACATTATTGGAATGTTGACCTGGAGCTGCAGCATCACCTGGTAATCAATAGGATACCCAACTCCTCACCAACTTAGAACAGAGGTTTCGTGTTTGGGCTCATTTTAATTGCGACAACCAGTAAGATGTAGATAAACAGTAAATATTTGCATGCTACTGCTGCAGTATCATCTGGATTCTATAGGAGCCGAGCTCCGTATGAACCCAAAGTGGAGGTGTCATGTTTGGGCTCAAGAGGATATATTTTATAGATGGTATTCATTGGGATATGATCCACTTGATAGGAATTATTATGCACAAGTTTAAAAAGCATAAAATTAAATTATATTAAGAAATTAAAAAAAAAAAACCCGCCAAAAAACTATAAAAAGTAATGAAATAATATTTACTGACTTTAAGTTTAAATAATTCCTAAGAGTAAAGTAATATTTTATTCCATAAATGTTGTCAAGGTGTGTCGGGGGACCTCTAATGTACATGTTTGATTTCACATAACATTATAGTTTAAGGGTCAGTTCAGAACAACCCGAATCGAGAGAATCAGCGACTGTTATGGCGAGACAAAATGCAAAAGTCGCTGTTGTGGTAGTTTACTGGCGGTCCCCGGCACACCTTGACAACATTTATGGACTAAAATATTACTTTACTCTTAGGAATTCTTTAAACTTAACCCATTTAGACCCAAATGAAACTGAGCCGTGGAAAATATGAAATTTCTTTATTAATTTATGGAAACCAATAAAATTATTAGGAAAACACAAAAAAACTTATTTTTTTAAATTTTTATATAAAAAAATTGCCGTCCTCAAATGGGGCCAATGGGATCATAATGTGTGAAAATTTTTGATACATTCTTTATGAATGTACCGTGTTTTCACATATTTCTCAAATTGCCTTTGATTTTTTTCATGACGTAATGCTAGCCCACCACAACAACGCAATTATTGGGATAGTTTTCGGGAAAGTGACCTACATGCTGCAGGTTTGGCAGTACAGATATGTATTGCTGGTTGCAGGGTTCTACCGCTTGTATGTCTCAAGTAATAACGACCAAATGCTGTCAAAATTGGAGCTGATTCGATTCTTGTTTTCACTACTTTGATGATGCAGCCGCCATGCGTTTGCCACTGCTAGATCTAGCAAGTGCGAAAACAGTACCTACCAGCTACCACCAATTTTTGTTTCGTATTACAGTACGAGAAAATCCATTGACCAGTTGACTTGACCCTACGCATATTCTTGTTATAGTTTTGACAAAAATGTAGAAAGCTGACTTCCACATTATTTCAACAGTAATATTATATCTGTTTACTTTTCCTAGAAGAAAAACGCTGTAATTGATTGCCCCGATATCATAGATATTGCAATCCAGCCGGTGTAAAACAAAATCTGATTTAGTTGGTCGAAACGGTAGTCAGCTCGTTGTTTTCTTTTTTTTTTCATATCCTTGACGCATACGATAGGACACTTCTCAGTACTGCCTTGGCTATCAGTTGCACAATAGCCAGCTTCCCCTTGGAGTAATGAAAAACCGGTAAAGAAACCCATGGTTGCGAAGGAAATACGACTAAATGTATATTTCCACTGTCATCTTCAATCATGGCAACTTTTTGAAGTCCATAGTATTTATCAAAGCTATTGAATACCCTTCAGTTCATCGATTATACGAAATTGATCGGTGGACAAAAATTGGAATTATTTACATCCAATGTGCCCATTGGCCCCAAATAGTGGCACCTGTATAAAACTACTCCTAATCTTAGAAATACTAAAGCTTTTCACACTAATATGTATTTTACTTTTATATGAAAAGAAAAACTTAAAAATAAAAATTACTAACTTGGCGTCATTTTGGATGTTTGAAACAGCTTCAGAAAAATCACTATAAAACACTGTGAACTATATTTGTATTATTTGTACCTTCTATGAATAAGAAAATACACTTTTAGCAAATTGACACTTACAATAAAAATAAGTAAAAACTTGAATGACAAAAAATTTTAGAGAATAATAAAGAATTACATTAAAACTACATTTAACTTTTTACTAATTTTTTATCTAATTTTTTATCTAAGGTATTAACCTTAGATAAAATCATTGAAAAGAGTTAGGCGGGGCGTTGCTGTCGTTTATTTTTTTCATATTGTGTATCGAGGGCTTTCAAAAATTGTGCAGAAACAGAGGCTTTTGACACTTTTTGTCGAGGACTCTTCGGCTTTTCGTCTCTTAAACGCCAAAACGGCTCTTTGAGGGATAACCCTTTGAATAGCGCGCTGTAAACTGATTACCATCAGTAAAATTTGTTACAGACTTGTGGTGCATTTTATAAAGAGTTTTGTTAAGTTTTTGAATATTTTTTTCTATATTGTTGAATTTGGTTTCATTTTGCACACTAAACTATAACACTCAAAACGAAATAAAGCCGTTGACAATTATTATTATTAAATTGTCAACGGCAATATTTCGTAAATTTGAGTGTTTGTGTTTCGTATAGTTATTTTAGTGTGCGTAAAGTGACAATTATTGTTACTTCTATAATTAATACACATAATTATTGTGTACCGAATACATGCATAAAATATGCATATATTCGGGTCTCATTAATTTGTAGACTCGCGGAACAAATTTTTGACACAGACTCTTCCTTGTAGCTGTTTTTATTATTCGTATCGACTTCAAAATAATGAAGACTATAGTAATATGTACAGAAGTACTCGTAGTTGAGATTTAGAGGAAATTTTATGAAAGAGGCACTATTAAAGAGAACGAATTATTTAATACTTTTTAGTTCATATTATTATTATTTTTACCTTGGAAGTCGGTTTTAATTTTTTTTTAATTACATTTATGTTTTTGGTGGGATTAGATTTTACCACACCTAATCAAATTTAATGTACGTTATGAATAATTTTAGGGTATTCAAATAAGTACATAATTGTTTGATGTAATTATTTAGTGAACTATTTACTGAAAAACCATAAAAATACTACTGTACAGAACTTGATATGGATAAACTAAAAAGAAGACGTGTAAAATATAATATAAACAATAAGAAAATTTTACCTGCTAAAATTAATGCTAATAATATTGTGTTCGAAAAGAAAATTTATAAGAAAATTTTAACTTTTCATTCACCTCGTTAAGTTCGACCGCGTATAACATTAGGGATGGTACACTTTGAAAACCTTTATAGCTGCTTTATATTAGCAAACACCTAAAAGCTCTTATAATGTAACGAAATGCTATAATAAATACTAACTTACCCCTTTATAAAGACAATAAACTTTCATTACATTTACGTTCTTGTGTATTATAACTTTCATTGGCAAGCAATATGCGTTTTTCATTTTATTAAATATAATATTACAATTTTGAGATCTTGACATTATATAAAAAGTCTGTACCTCAAAACGAAATAAGCTGTAAAATAAGGCTTCGTTTCTATTCGTTCCGAATTTCGATCCTTTAATTAATAGCTTCAAATTAAAACGCAATGACATTACAATGGCGCTTTTCACTCAAGTTCGAATTCACGTTTAGTGTTTATATTTTAATCAGAATGAATATTGAAACTGAAATTTCTCTTGTTAAAGTTTGTAACAATCTCCATAGATTGCAAGTGAAAAAACAAAAGAGTTGACTGCTTGGAAATTACTGTTGACAAGAATACCTAAGAATATTCCGACTTCAAAAAATGAACTTATCAATTCGACCCGCATGTATGTATTATTAAAATGAAACCGACTTGAAAATTGCACGTACTTAAAATTCCCTATCACAAAAACTACTTAACCGATTTTGATGAAACTTGCATTATTGTATTCCCTAAGTTGAACAATACCTAGTACAACAAAAAAAAATCACTTAAATCGGATTTGTAGTTCCAGAGATATGCAAACAAAAACATACATACATACATATTATTATGTAACACTTTTGAGGCACATTTGTTCATACGCTGATATAGACTAACATATTATATACTAAAATTGGGCAGTTCTCAAAATATTACATACATACGGGTCGAATTGATAACCTCCTTTTTTGAAGTCGGTTAAAAATGCATCTCAACGCCTCGCGACGTTACAGCGTGTCACACCACAGTTAATTTTTGTCGCAGCACCGCAACACTTTAAAGTTTAGAGCACAGGTTTCCAAACTTTTTTTCTCATAGACCACTTTAAACATTTTGCTGGATCCGCTGGACCCCCCACAACTACCCCTTCTCCCCCCTAAGTTTAAGCCCAGTCTAAAAAGCGAAGTATTCATCCAACAGTTGGACGTTACGTTTATGTTTACTTTTTGTATGGTAAGTTTGACTCACAAGTCACAACTCACAGTACTTCCACTTCGGAGTGGTAAAAAGTAAAGGCAAATATTAAAAAATTACCACACTTTTAACTTATTTCTAAATCTCCTCGTCTGCTAATATAATATTGTCTGCCTATATTCATAGGAGAACTTAAGTCGGGTCACCTAATTTTTATAGACCCCGTTAACGACTTGTGGACCCCCATTTTTCTTCCACGCAAGCGTAGACCCCTGCCGGGATCCCGTGGACCCCTGTGGGTCCAGCTGGACCACTTTGGGAATCAATGGTTTAGAGTTTAGACGATGCAATGGTCTAAATTATGCAGTAAAACCATTACATTTATTGAATCAGGGCGTTCCTGAACTCTCGACTCTCGAGGATGAGTTATGGCGCCCGTATGAATTAGTTTGGTGAATATTGCCAAAGTTGGGATGTTATTGCTTGCACGACGTGTGATCTTCTGGCTTACGAGTTGCCTTACTATCTTTATTAACTTATCGGATAGTTAATATTCAATGAGGTTATAGTTTCTTTGTTGAAAATCAGCTTATTGAAAACTTCAACAAAGAAAGAGTTTTTAATAGGCCGATAGCAGACCCGACGGACGTCGTCCCGTCGTATTAAGGGGAGTTAGTTCAAGAAACGGACGATTTTCAAGATTTAAACGTGACAGGAGACATAAAAATATAGTAATTTAAAGTCGGAAAAAAATATATTATGTGTTAGTTAAGGATCCACATTGGAATTCATATTCAATTACCCAATATCATGAACCTCATGCGATAGAAAAAAAATCCCAAAGTAACCTCTTCTTTTAACGAAATTGCCATCCTATGTCCAAATTACTTGGAATTTTCAGATAATTTTTGTACTGAATTAAAGAAAAATAATATATGTAGCAAGCAGCGTTTATTTGACTCGATTTAATCTATACAAATATTATAAAGCGGAAAAGTTTGTTAGTTAGTTTGTTTGTTTGAACGCGCTAATCTCAGGAGCTATTGGTCCGATTTGAAAAATTATTTAAGTGTTAGATAGCCCATTTATCAAGGGAGGCTATTGGCTATATTTTATTACGCTAATACTAATAGAAGCGAGGAAAGTGTAAAAAAACGGGGGGAAATTATTTGAAAGGGCTTATTTGAACGCGCTAATCTCAGGAACTACTGGTCAGATTTGAAAAATTATTTCAGTGTTAGATAGTCCACTTATTTAAAATTGCTTTTTATTTTAAGAAACTACTACAGCAATTTTTTGTTATTTTGCCACACATGAAAAACAGACCACGTGAAAGGACATAAAGGTTTCTTTTTTTGCACAAAAATGCACGGTTTCCGTGACATTCGAAAATTACGCAGGCAAAGCCGCGCGGAACATCTAGTTGATGTATAAAATAACGACGATAAAAAAAAAAAAACTATAAAATTGGAGGCGCAAAGGTTCGGCTGGTGCTTTCATTTAACACACTTTGCGCCTGCAATTTTATAGTTTTTTGTTCGTCGTTTTTTCATACATCAATTAAATTGAGTCTAATAAACGGCACTCGCTAGATATATTCTTTGTCTTTTATTCAGTATAAAAATTATCTAAAAATTCCAAATAATTTGTACATAGTAAGGCAATGGGCATTGTCCAAAAAAAATCGCATGTACTTTTTTTTTTTTTTCGTTAAAATAGGGTATTTTAAGAATATAAATTCAATAATTTTGAAATTCATTGGCTAGTTTTTTCTCAATAAATTTTTAAAGTTTCGCTCTGACGTCATCATCGGCGGCCAATTGACCTCTGCAGTATGTTTTTTTTCCTATCAATCTTATTTATAATGGCTGGTTCGTCAAATGCAAGTTCTCATTATGTGAAAGCTGATACGAGAAGCTTACCAAAAGTTCGAAACGTAATGTTGGTCGAATTTATTGCTAATTTAACGCCATTGAATGTCAAACTAAGGTTAAACATATTTGTTCAAAAATATAAGTAACTAATGGGTATTTTTTTCGTTTATATACAGAAAAACGATCACTGACCTTATTCCTCGAAATGTTTTTGTAATGAGCAAAATTTAAAAAAAATGGACAATCCCCATTTCGTTAAAAGAAGAGGTAATATTGTGATTTTTTTTCTATCGAGTGAAGTTCATGATATTGTGTAATTGAATATGAATTCCAATGTGTTAGATCCTTAGCTGACACATATATTTTTGCAGAATTTAAATTACTATATTTTCATGTCTCCTGTCCCGTTTAAATCTTGAAAATCTTCCGTTTCTTGAACTAGTTCCCCATTGCCTCAAGAGATGAGGTCACGTCATATAGACTGCCCCCACTACTGGTGTGCATGAGACAATGATAATATGTATCTACTTATGTAGATACACTGCACATACACTACAACCTTGCAAACGTCAGTTTGCTATGTAAATTATTTCTAGTATCAATATATTATATAAAAAAGCAGACAAAAAAATATTCTCAAGTCTAACGAATGTATATACCTACCTATGCAAAATTTCATTGAATAGGTTTTGAGCAGTTCGCGCACAAACATTGTGACATGAGAATTTTGTATATTTTAATCCGACAAAATATGTTATTATATTTTACGCAAATATACACAAAAACTAACCAAATTCGGACGTGGACGAAGACATGGCTAGTAGATTAAGTATATTCAATAAAGTTATAATATTTTTGTAACAACTACAGCTTAGGAATTCTAACCAGAATCGATCCAGTAGTGTCAGAGCCTATTCGATTTCGATAAATAAACATATCATAAAGTATTACTAGTGTATAAGGCAAAAAGTATTAATTTGATTCTCAGAGTACAGAATATGGAAAATGTGACTCAAACTTCTCCAAATTTTATCCGATATATTTGGTTATACTACGTTGGTACAAAAAGTAGATACGAGATAATTACACAAAAATATAGCCGCGGTGACATTTTGAATGTGTTGAGCGAGTGCGGGGGGTATGAAGTGCGCGGGTGAAAACCGTTTTTTTTTCTGGCATAGGTCGCCCTCTTAAGGCAAAAAAAAAATGTGTTTTTATGTGAGAGCCCTTAAATATTTATTTTATTATCAATTATTATTAAAGTACTAATACCATTAAGTATTTTGTGAATAATTCAACTTTCAAGTGCCTACACGTAGGCATTATTAATATAGAGCAAAAATGCCAAAAAATCAAGTTTGTTGTTATATGAGAGCCCCCTTAAATATTTGATTAATTTTGTTTTTGGTATTTGTTGTTATAGCGGCAACAGAAATACATAATCCGTGAAAATTTCAACTCTCTAGCTGTCACCGTTCTTAAAATACAGGCTGGAGACAGACAGACGGACTGACACGCAGAGGGACAGACAGACGGACAGGCAGACATCAAAGTCTAAGTAATAGGGTTCTGTTTTTACTGTTAAGGCTCACTTCCGTCCGCTGCAAAATATGGAAAGTTAAGGAACTTCCAGTGATTTGGTCGGTTCAATATTTTACATTCCGATTCCTGACAGTGATACCTACCTATTAGAATTTTAAATCGGGTTTTGTTTTCTTTCACGTTATAGTTCTTTTACGTTATAGTTTATTTCACGGTAAACTATTAAATCATACTGACACACGTATGCTATAAGGTCGTATAAGTGCGTAAAATTAAAATATAATGCAACTTCATAATATTGCCACTTGACTGAGGCTTTTTATTCTACGCCACTACAAAGCAGCGTTGGCCGACTCGCTAGACCAACGTCGGTAGGAAATGAAACCTACAGCCTAGGTCACAGTGGCATTCTATCGGTCCAAAATAATAATAACTCTCACACCGGTTTCGGTGACGGTGGTCGGTTTCATTGAAACGTTTCATTAATTCCTTCGTGGTCTAGTGGTATACAGCGCGGCTCTTGGCTCGGAGGTCGTGGGTTCGATTCCCGCGTTAGAAACATGATATTTCCACGTATGGTTAGGAAATTATGTAAGATGATGAACAAGTAAGATGATCCATGCGTCGGATGGGCATGTAAAAAGTCGGTCCTGCGCATGATCTCTCCAGTCGTGTCGGTCGTCCGTCCCTCTGGGTTATGAGAGTAAAGGAATACAGAGTGCTCTTGTATACTGCGCACACACTTGGGCACTATAAAATTACTCCTGCGCAGCTGGCCTGAAACCAGGTCCTAAACTAATGAAACCCGCCACCGTCATCGAAACCGGTGTGGGAGCTATTATTATTTAAATCAGGCCAGTTACGCAGAAGCAATTGTACCTCAATTCTCTCTAGTCTCTGCCTCTCCCTCTCTCTCTCTTTCTCACTATGATGTTGATGGCCTAACCGTGTAGCTGTGTAAAGTAAACGCATTAATTTAAACTCCACTCTCGTTACATGTACACACGTCACGAGTTCTCGTTACATATTTCGATACACTGCGCCTCTCGTCGGGCTTAAAATGTATTGATTCGATTAAATAGATTAAGTTTAAGTCCGTCAGCAATTTTGATTTAATTGAGAATATTTATACTACGAAACACTTTTAAGTTTATTAAAAATACAACCTGTTGCCCACAAAAACATAAGTTGAATTTTTCCCATTTTCTCTGATTCCACCTTTTATTTGCTTCTTCGCTATAATTGGTTGCTGCGTGGTAAAAACATAAAAAGTAAATGTAAATCTTATTTTTTATATTATCTTCGCTAATTACGCAATGACAAAAAATAACACAATTTATTATTATCGAAAACCGCCCATTGAATGCAAACAAAAGGGAAGGAAGTTGAATAATGAATGAAAATTTTACAAGTGAAACACAAAAGACAAGCTATATTATATATAAAATAATTCTGTTATTGACAGTGAACTGTAGTAGTTTTGTTATTCGTAGGTTATTGATATCTCAGGCTATTATAGCTCAGGTTCAACAGCGGCGGTGGATCTCAACATTCTTGTTATCAACTACTGGTTCAAGTACACTCAAATTCCCAATTGAGGCATAATGATTATGGTGTAACGACCACTTAATACGTTATTCGTTATATATACATACTGTGAATAAATAAGTGGTAACTGATAATACTTTAGGGTGTGAATATATAATAGAGTTTATTGTGAAAATAGCAGCGCTAAAATAAAAACTTTTTTAAACTTTGGTATGGGAAAATTCATGACGCTGGGAAAATATGGCCCATTCAAATCACAAAAGAATTGCTCTTTCAGCGCTGCTACTTTTAAAATGAACTCTATAATATAAAGGACATAATATACACATCCTGAACTATTATAACTTAGCTTTGTTACAGCTTGTGTAAACCCTAGTAAAAAAAGTTTTGGATCTTAATTGCTCCGTACAACTAGGCCTTTGCATCCATTGTAGAAAATACAGTATTTTCAGAGCGAAGTAACCACTCTTCAAAATATACGCTAGTGCCTGGGACAAGATTTTAAATGTCTGTATGGTTGCCCAAGTGCATACGGCATTCTCGCAACATAGTCAGCCTAGTCCAAAAGAAAGAACAGGTCAATACATCTGGAACCAACTATGTGCGGGTTTCCTCACGATGTTTTCCTTCAACGGACGAGCGTCCGTATTGTGTACTTGACATGACCCGGGATCGAACCTGCACCCTCTGCGAGTGCGAACCAAAGGTCTACCCATTAGGCCACGGTCTTCCTCGTTTACAAGAACAATCACAAGGATTACTATTGAGTAAACAAATTGGCACAAACGTTATTTTACACGAAAACTTTTTGTACATACATCGTTGTAATGTTTCCCCCTCTCACCGCATGTCGAAAAGGCTAACACTTTGTAGAAAACGGTATTTAGGAGGGCATTATCGAATACGTATAACGAGCTCTGTTTGCCGGCGCGACGTAATCGCCGGCTTTAGACCGAGGCGTCGTTTGTATAAATTGAGGATTCCAACTTATAGTAGGAACCGAATAAGCAGGTGATTATTTCCCATTCAATTTGAATGCAAATGTTTTTCTTTTGGTTTGTTATTGCATTTTATTGATGCTTATTTGTTTTCCTTAATTCCAGCTTAACTTTTTGTTCTTTGGACTTATAATATAATTTTAACGAAAGTCATGAAAACTGAATTGCCACTGCCACGTGTCGTAAGTGCACACCATCGGAACAGTATAAAATAGTTGTTTGCCACATAAGTTAGTACCATGCCACACGGTGCGGTGCGGCGGCGGTACGGCGCCTGACCGGTGCCGCTCCGGTTTCCTACATATAGAAACGTATAGTACGGCACACGGCGCCGAAGCAACTGCAGACGATGTGTCGCAGCGACACTACTGGTTTGTACGTATTTCTATGAAATACCCACCGCAGCTAGCGACACTTATTTATAGAAATACAATACAGAAATCAGTAGTGTCACGACGACACGTCCTCAGCTGCAACTTCGGCTTCTAACAGCTAACTTATTCCTTTACTGACGTCACAATATAGGGCCAGATAGGGCCGTGACAACTGACAGCGCAACCGCGTGCTAATCGCCCTCCCAATGTCCGTCATCCATACTAACTAATATTATAAATGTGAAAGTGTATCTGTCTGTCTGTCTGTCTGTTACCTCTTCACGCCCAAACCGCTGAACCGATTTTGCTGAAATTTGGCATGGAGATACCTTGAGTCTCGGGAAAGGACATAGGATACTTTTTATTCCGGAAAAATGTACGGTTCCTGCGCGATAAACGAAATTTGGCGCAATGGAGTTGCGGGCATTATCTAGTTCTGTATAAAACACCTCTGTTAAATATAATATTATGTAAGAGTACGTAAGTACTTAGGTTTTCCTATCATGCGTATTATCGCCCGGCTCTGGTCCTCGCGCGCAAAGTTGCTCGCGTCATAATAATATTATCATTACGATTTTAATATTCTTTTAAGGCTTGAACGCAATATTTCTGTCAGTTCCTAGCTTCAAAGCGCTTATTCGATGCTCATTATCCTCGCTTTTGGTATAAAAACTTAATTGTCGTACAGTGGAAAGGAAAGGCGCGTATTTATCATTTCGGGCCCCATTGCTGTTGGCATAATTTTATTAGTAACAGACTGTTCACGGAGCTATAAAGATGACAAATGCACAGGAAGCGGCGGCGTCGTTAAGAGCGGGCTGTCAAATTTTGCTGTGTTTTCTAAAAAGTATTGTGATCCCTTAAGACGATTGACTTAAATGAAATTGAGATTTATTTAATCATTGTATATTAATCTGATATTTGGCTAACGGAAAACACGATTCACTTATTTTGACTAGATAGTTATATTTTTCGCAATTATGAACCTTTCTGGGCTTTTCAACAAAATATATATGTTACACTTACTGAGTTACTATCATTAAATAACTTGCACTACTACAATCAAACACTTTATAAAATAATAACTAAAGGAAATATTATATTATAATATAATATTGTATTTAACTTCCAAGTAATCATCAAAAACATTTTTAGGACTTACGACCTTTACTTTCGTGCTATAATGCGGGAACCGTTGTTTCGCGGTATTGTTCACTATTAGCTGCAGTGTAAAGCACATTGCCCGGGAGCACGATTCATGGAATCAATGTATCACGATTGGAGGATAGCGTTGTGTGTAGGCGGGGCTGGCATTTTGACAGTAGGCTCTTAATCTGAATATTTGAATATTTTCAGATAAAATCCGTTGGCCCCTATCTATATGCAAAGTGAAATAAGAGAGCAATTGAAAAAACACCGCAGAGCGACCCACTTTGCGAAGCGATGGAACATTTTCAATACTTTCCTGCTTTATGTTTAGTAGAAAAATATTGGTATTGTAGTATAAAATATACCTAACCTATAAAATATATCGAATTAGGATGGTGAATCCATCGACAATGAATCATGAATTATTATCGTATTTGCATCCCGCGTCCCTCAAAATACGCAAAAATAGTTTATTTGGTTTAAATAAAAATAAAAAAAGGTTTGAATTTATAATAAGGTTAAATAATGTGTGTGTGTAACAGTAAATATTAGGCTTTGTGTAACAGTGTGTAACAGTTAATATTAATTAAATATAATAGGAATCCAGTTATATTTTTCATAGCTGTTATTAAATATTAATAAACGCGTTTGTGCGACTGTGGAAATAAAGTTAATTGAATATTTACTGTATTCTACTAAGATGTGAAAATAAGAGTGAGAGTTAGAATTAAATCAGACCGTTACATACGCGTAGATGAATTTCTAATGTATGGATTTACGCGTCGCGTTGCGGTCTGAATTGACCCTTAGGAACAAATTCATACTGGACAGGGGACGAATGTTTATTTTTCAACGCACAATTTTATTTTCCGCACACATCTGACATCCGATGTCAGCAGACAATTTGTTATGCAATTTGAAATATTCTTATATTTGTTCGAACGAAGGTTTTGTAGTCTTTTATGCGCTATTTCGAAGTGGAGCGGAGGAAATTCAATTGTAAACTTTCTTCGCGACTTCTGATGACGGGAACCGGAACATTTTCCACTGAATTGTTATAAAATCGACCTCAAATTATTGGTGATTCATTTTGTTTTAACCGACTGCGTCAAGATATTATGTGTGTTTATTTACTCGCTCTCCGGCCTAAAAAGTAAAGAGCACAAAAAATTTAATGATAGTTTTCAAATATATAATTACATTTTTTTTGCCAAAGAGTGGCTCCGTTCGAGTTTCTTACGCCAGTTCTTGTTGCGCCGGGTTAGTTCCCGAACCGGTGCAGTGGTAGGTAACACGCCGAACGTTCTGAAAATATTTGATAAAAATTATTAAGAAATAAAAACTTTTTTTTCTATTTATTTACTTTTTATTTACGAGGTATTCATAATCATAATAATCATAACCATAATATCTTTATTTGCTCGAAATGTGGTTACAAAAAGATGACAAAAGTAAGGTACAGTTCCGCACAATTCGCTACTAAATTCTTAGCATGCAAATTTTCATTTCTCATGTTTCAAAATAATAAAATAGTTTTAAATATAAGTTACAGTAAGAGAAAAATAATAGTAGTAACAAGAATAAAATAATTAAGTAAAATAACATAAAAGGATATCTAATTTAAATGGTTTAGTGCTAAGTGTCATATAGGTAAGTAGGTACTAATTAATTCATCATAAGATACATAATAATTAAAAATAAAATATTTTAATATTTTTTTCATTATCATCATCTAAATTGTCCTCAGATACAACAGTCAACAGGTTGAATTATTTAAGTAATAAAAAATAATGTCATAAGATATAAAATTGATCATTGATTAATAAATAATAATAATGTTTTTAATAAAAGTACTTATAATAAAATGTCAATCAGTCGAAATTCAATAATAACTAAAAAAAATTATTTTATTTATTTATTTATTTATTTATTTATTAGGCATATCAACAATATAAACACACGCATATACATTGATTACATTAATAACTACATTTTAGTGCTTATATCAATTAAAGACATGCACGACATTATTTTATAAAAACACATCTATAACCAAATTAAATTAAAGTTAAGTATACAATTAATTCTTATTTATAAATATACAAAAATACAAAAAAGAAAGAATTAAGGAAGCACACAGTACATAATTTTATTCAATGTCATGAAAGTAATAATAATAATAAAAAAACTAATATATTATATGGAAAATGTCATGTTCACTTTAATGTCCGGATTAATAAATAAAATGTCAATGTAAAGTCAATAGTAAATTCATAATAAAGGGTCAATTAATATTAGATAAAAAATAAAAAAAATGAAATGATAAGTCATTTCATTTTTTTTATTTTTGTATGGGCGATAATTAATGTAACATTTTTTTCTTTAATGATATTGAGTGGTCATGATATATGTCTAAATCAAAAATTTTATAACATTCATTATAAGTCGTAGCTATTCTATAAATATGATTGTTCATGCCAAGATTAGTTTTATGTCTGGGAGTGCTGAAAAATGGTTTCCGCCTTTTTCGACTATTAATAATTAACATTTTATTTTATTTTATTAATAACATTATTATTATTTATTTACCAATGACTTATTTTATACCTTAAATGACATTGTTTTTATTAATCAATTGAATCTATTGACTGAAATTTTATTACAATGAATTTATTTATTGTCAATATCTCATAAGATATTCTATTGACTGAAATTTTATTATAATGAATTTATTTATTGACAATATCTCATAAGATATTGTCAATAAATAAATTCATTGTAATAAAATTTCAGTCAATAGATTCAATTAATTAATAAAAACAATGGCATTTAAGGTATAAAATAAGTCATTGATAAATAAATAATAATAATGTTATTAATAAAATAAAATAAAATGTTAATTATTAATAGTCGAAATCAAAATAAAAATAATATGTGATGTCAATAACTTCATTATCTTGGGGCCATACTCTTCCTTCTATACGTAAATCGATGGTCCCTAGGTAAGTAATCGAATCTGAAAAACGCTACTTTATAGGAGAGCGATTTACAGTTTATTTTTTGCATAATTTTGTAACGGGCGATTGAATCATTATAAAAATTGGGATAGACAGTTGTGTTGGCCTAACAAATTATTACATGAAAGCAAAAATTTTAAATTATGAGTAGTTTTCGAGAAAATTGACTTACAATAGTCTACTTCGTAATTGAACTATCTTTATGTGTCGAAAGTGGCAGTTTCGATTATTTACAGGGAACTATAAATACAACAATTTATCGTATCTGCCTATTTCGATATGCTACTTTGGACTATGTTAGGAATATTTTATTAAAAGTGTCACTTTCGATTTATTTTGGCGTACATTACTTGTAATTGCCATTATTTTGTAATAGTATCAACAACAACAAAATATACTTACTCGTATGTAAAACATCTGTAAATATAACATAACAAACATACAACTAGTTACACGTGGGAGAGCCATGCTTCGGCACGAATGGGCCGGCTCGACCTGAGTAATACCACGTTCTCACAAAAAACCGGCGTGAAACAGCGCTTGCGCTGTATTTTGCCGAGTGGGTGAGTTTACTACCGGAGGCCCATGCTGCGAGTGTCCGTCATCAGGGGAGCCGTTCTATTTTGGCCAGTACAAACATAAAATGAGAATTTCTTGGCATCTTCAAATGATATCTTTACGTTTTCAAATTCATCAAACAGCTATCTTACTTCTTAGGCTGACCATTCTTATTTCACCGGTCTGACCATATTCCACATGTAGCATATGCCAGATGCCTTCTTTTAAAGCTAAATTGAAAACGGTAAAGTTAAACACAGAAAATTTTCATTATTAATAGAATAAACCAACGTCTCCATGTGGACAATTTTGGAAGTCAAATGTAGTAAATTTTTTTATAGAAGGCAGGTCGCTGTAGCCCTGACATCACTGCGAGCCATGAGGATCTATTGTGACTCCTTCGCACGAGAGTATCATCCCCAACCCAATACTGCTCATAAATTGAACGACATGGTTGGGGTTGGTGCCACGAATTTCATCTGTGGATGAGTATTCGTGGCGTAGTAGAATAATGTACTTACATACATTATTCTTTATCTTCCTAGCTAGCGGCCCATTCTCTAGTTGCTTATTACGAGCCAGTACTTGCTCTTCTGTCGGAAACATAATATTTTCAGAATGACTATGACACTTATCTTAGATATCCTATTTAGGAATAATAAACCCAGTGTTTATGCCAGCATTACTGATGTCTCTGTACTGACGAAGGGTTTGCCATAGTTAGAAAGCTAGCCCCATTCTTTGTGTCGAGAAAACATCCTATTCATATTCGAATTGTTATTTGAGTACAATTTAGTGATATCTTTACGTGTATACTGTGATTATACTGGTTGGAAGCAAGCTACATGATCAAAAACACTCTTAACCATTGCAATATCTACAACTTTTTGGTGATTGGGGTTTTTTCTCTATACAAAGAATCTGACCAGCTTTCAAACTGTGGAAATCGAGCGCATATTTCATGATATAAAAAAAATCATGATATCGCGCTTCTCTTGGGAAAATGATGTTTTCCGAGACCAAAAGTAGCCTTTTTTACTCTTCATCCTTTTAACTAAGTTTATGACAAAAATCAAGTCGATTGGTTACTTCGTTAGGGTGTGAAGAAAGGACAAACAAATAGACAAACAACTTTAGCATTTCTAATATTAGTTCATGGATAACATGTCTTTAAAAATAAATGAAATTTCATAAAAAAATAATTTATATTTCATTTAAAAACCAGGTTTATTAATCACTAGATGACGCCTGCTACTTTTTTGCTTAAAAATTCGTGTATCACGCGGGAACCGCACATTTTTCCGGAAAAATGTATCCTATGTCCTTTTCCGGGACTAAAAGTATCTCCATGCCAAATTTCAGCTAAATCTGTTCAGCAGTTTGGGCGTGAAGTGGTAACAGACAGACAGATAGACAAACAGACACACTTTTGCATTTAATATGTTAAGTACGGATAGAAACTAAATAATAAAAAAAACAAGTTGGTACTTCATTTTTATTGAAGAACTGGCGATTTTTTCCAAAAATATAAGTATTCTTTCTGTTAAAAGAATCGAAAGTGACAAAGATTTTTATTTGAAACACGACGTATAGAATCGAAATGGTCATTTACGATAAAAATGATGTACGAAAGAACAACGTCCATAATCGAAAATGGTACGTACGATACTATTGAGAGACGAAAAAACGGCCTAAACAATGGGATCTGCCCGTTTCAATAATTTACGCGGTAAACATTTTTAATTCTACTAAAACTGTATAAAGATAAAGTAAAATCAAATTTACATAACCTCTAGTTTAAAATCAAATAAAGTGTTTTTTTATTGATGAGGGCACGTACAGTCGCGATAGTGGTAGTTTCGTCCTGTTTTGACGCTCACCGATACATCGTAAACTCGCGAAATTTAACTTTCTTTGGTATAAGACGGATAGACTATAACGTTTCGATAATACACGCCTCTAAATATCGGAAACCTAAAGAGTTTTCAAAATTTTTGAAGCTGTATTAAAAAATATCCTTTAAAAGGAGCCCAAAACAGTAATAAAAAAAATATTGCCATTTTTCAGATTGGATTACCTACCTAGGGACTATCGAAATAGTCTTCATCAAGGGCTCAAAGAAGATGCTAGACTTTACGCAGATGACACCTGCTTATTTTATTTTGGTCAAACAATACATAGTATCATTGCTGACGCACAACATGATTTAAATGTTTTAAATACATGGTTTCGCTCAAACTTATTAACTATTTATTAATAGTTAATAAATTTGAGCGTAGTTAATAGTTAATAGTAAAACAAATTACATAATATTTACAGCTAAAAACAAAAAATACATGACTTTGAACCACTGAAAATCGATGATCAAATAATTAAAAGAGTAGATAGTGAAAAATACTTGGGTTTAATTTTGGACAAACATTTAACCTGGAGATCTCATATAGAAAAGATCAATTCCAAAATAACTTCTTTAACTGGACTACTACACGGTATTGCCCAAAGTTTGCCTATAAAAGTACGTCATACAATATACAATTCATTAATTAAGCCACATATTGATTTCCTTATAGAAGTTTGGGGTACTGCTGCCAAGTCAAATTGCCCAAAGTTTGCCTATAAAAGTACGTCATACAATATACAATTCATTAATTAAGCCACATATTGATTTCCTTATAGAAGTTTGGGGTACTGCTGCCAAGTCAAATTTAAAAGTAGTTCTAAGTTCTTAGATTGTTAATAGAATTATATTTTCAGAGAATAGTGATGATTTTTGCAGTAGAATAAAGCACAAAATAACTTTAGTATGTATTGCAAAACTCAAAGATGAGATCCATGTCATCTATTAGGTTTTTTACATTTTCAAGAACTAATAGTAGACACCTTTTATATTGTTAGGGAAAATTGATAAAAAATCTTAAATAAACATTAATTAGTGTATACAACATGACCATTAATCCAATGAAATCAATAGAAATTACAAAAAATCAAATAAATGTATTCAAAACTTACTTGCAAAATTTCGCCTTCCTTAACCTATTTGCTAAGAAATTGCCGAGCGCGTGTTGACGCGATCTTATTATTTACGAAAACTGATCCCATTTTAAAATTTTGTTCCCGAAGGCGTCTCTAATATATTTTTTCAATTCAACAGATAGCTTGAGAAGCTTATAAAATTTACAGTGGTGAGAAATAATTAGAGTAATTCTTATTTTTATGGTATTTTTGTCATAAGTGTCATCTATTAGGTCAGTGTCTACCATTAGGTACTTTCCCGTATTTTATTGAATTAGTGAATAAATAAGTATGTCACCATGGCAACGTCCATCGCTATCCCGTGACCCGCGTCGCATTTAAAACAATGGTTACACAAATAATTTGCAATAAAATAAAATTGCGACTATAATTAAAGATCTAAGCTATCCTATCTCTCAAGTTGGAAAAAGCACACATTTAAAAAAAAAGAACAGTAAAATCGGTTAAGTAGTTTAGGAATCCATCGTGGATAAACATCGTGACAGGAGATTTATATATTACTTATATTAGATAATAGTATATAGCCACGCGCCGCGCCGCTCTCGCGGCCCGCCCCGCTGACTGCTAGTTTCAAACTCCAGTCTTAAACCACCCTAAACGTAATTTGAATATTATTTGGATATGAGTGTTTGCTTCTTTTCTTTTATATTATAACAGAAGTATGCCTTTATACATAAGTAGCCATGTAAATATTGTTGTCTGTGTGGTGTTAATATATTTAGGCAGTTTTTTTTTATATTTAGTAACCAAACCTTGAACACATCTACATAACATCTGTTGAGAAATAATTCAACATTTTAGTACTGAGTGATTATAATTTTTATTTTTAACAAGGATCATTATATCAAAATTTGGCAGGAAGGTTTTATTGCAATCTGTATATAAAATATGAAAATTACTATAATAATATGTTAAAACACAAATCATTAGGCGTAATAGTTTTTTCGTGAAGTGAACCACAAAAGTGCTCAAGTTGTTGGATATAGTACTAGGGCTCGCTTCGCTCCCACTGATGATTTGCAGGTTTCCGAGTGAATAGCTCATCCATACTAATATTATAAATGCGAAAGTGTTTCTGTCTGTCTGTTACCTCTTCATACGTGGGAGAGCCATGCTTCGGCACGAATGAGCCGGCAAGACCGGAGAAATACCACGTTCTCACAGAAAACCGGCGTGAAACAGCGCTTGCGCTGTGTTTCGCCGAGTGAGTAAGTTTACCGGAGGCCCAATCCCCGTTTGCTCGTTTATTTCAGAAAAAAATGCCCCAAACGCTGAACCGAATTAGTATGGAGATACTTTGAGTCCTGGGAAAGGACATAGGATACTTTTTATCCCGGAAAAATGTACGGTTCCTGCGCGATAAACGAGTTTGGGCGCAACGGAGTTGCGGGCGTCATCTAGTAAGCCATAAAAAGGTCGACAAAGTACGGACAGAAAGCTTAGAGCATTAAACCAGAAGTCAAAGTCTAGTTTAATGCTCTAAGGCAGAAAGGGGTGAGCATAACTGGATGCCTACAAAAAGTAGGTGTCCAAAAAAGCGAACGTTTAGATATGAAACGTGTCGTTCATGTTTGTTCACCGACGAAAAATTATTGTGGTTTCACAAACTGGTCACTTTGAAAGATATGCGATAAGTTGTGTTTATGTTTATTTAGTTTCCTATTTAGTTTTATATTTAAAAAAAAGGCATGCAGTAGCAGTACGTTACGAGTCTAGCCCGGACATACATACAGACAAACAGACAAAAATTCAAAAAACTATAAGTATTTTTGGGTTCGATATCGATTGTTGATCACGGTCGCGGGTCCAGGTATTATTTAAAAATATTCAATGTACACTTCTTACGATTTTATTATAATAGTTTTATTCAATGTCTCTTCTGTTCAACAATAACAATTAATTATCTTGATCTTTGTCGCGCATGCGTGACGATGCGCCTGTCAAGTGCAACTCAAAACCATCTCAAAACATGTAGCTAAATATCATTTGTTACGTACTATCTGTCGCATTCATTGTTGTAACCTAGGTGACCTATATAAATTATAACAGAGGTAAGTACGTATATGTCGTAGGAACAAAATCTGAGGACCAATTTGTAGGAACATACGCCATCTTTATTAAAACATCATTGTTGTCACGTCCTTACGGTAAGTACGTTGAACGTTCCCAACAAGTTCGTTTGTCCGAGTAATGAAATTGCGATATTTGTTCATTACTCGTCCAACTGTGGAAACAGTCTCATTAAATTCCTCGTCAACTGAGATTTCATTATGAATTGAGTGTTTTTCTTTTTTATTCAATGACATTTTATCTTTGCGCTCGAAACTGTTTTTATATCGAATCTTTTAATTAAAATATTCTTTATGCACACAGCACAAGCAAAGTGCTATTTGATTGTTCAATATAGTGAAGTTAAATAATTATAGTAGATCCATGGTGTACTCTGTGCTATAATATTATAATTTTGAATAAAAATTTCTTTATGTTTACTTCCTCATAATAATTCTATTAATCTGTTTAAACAAAATAATATAGTATAAAAGGCGCCTTAAAACAATTTCGTATACGAAAGTGAAAACAGTCAAGTTCGATAAAATTAATAGTTTTTGCGTGATTTTCCAAAACCGAGCCCCTAAAGATAAGCCATCACGCGATAACAGTCATGTAAACTTTGGATTTATGTCTTAATTATAAGTGTAATGAACAAAACTGATACAAATTTAATCTCCAATTAACTAAAAGCTAATGGCTTTCATTGCGATTGAACAAGGACGATATAAATGTTGAGCTTGAATGAAAAATTTTACGATCCCTAAAGGCTATTTTTAACCGACTTCAAAAAAAGAAGGATATCAATTCGACGCGTATGTATGTAATATTTCCAGAACTGCCCAGTTTTTGTATATTATGTTAATAACAGCTTCTGAACAAATGTGGCAAATTTCAACAGTGTATGGTATGTATGTATGTATGTTTTTATGTTTGTGCAAGCATATCTCCGGAACCACAAGTTCGATTTTAGTGATTATTTTTTTATTGTACTTGGTATTGTTCAACTTAGGGAATGCTGCAAGTTTAATCAAATCGGTGCAGTAGTTTTTGAGATAGGGAATTTTAATTCTTAATTACGTACAAAAATTTGAAGTCGGTTTTATCTTTTTGCGTTGCGTTACGCTTAAAGCGTGTCCCACACAGACGCGGCCTGCGGTGGCGATCTGCTGTTGCCTTCTTGCTTGACCGCGATAACAATAAACTGCCGCGGCCGCGGTGGCGGTCATTCCCTACGGCGCGGCGGCACATAGCTCTCGAGTAGCTTGCTACATATACTCGAGTCTCGCCTGCGAGTGGACGTTAGTAATGGCCAATCGTAACGAAGTTTTATTGCTTTTATTATTGGCGCTTGAAGAAGATGAAAGATTATTTTAACAAAAAAATTTAAACCAACTTCCAAGGTAAAAACAATAATAATATGAACTAAAAAGGATTAAATAACTCTTACTCTTTAAGAGTTCTTTTTCAGAATTCGTCTAAATCTCAACTACATATTTCTTTACATAATACAGTCTTTATTATTTTGAAGTCGGTACCAGCTAATTAGGTCATGAGCTCAGTCAATGTCAGAATATCTGAAACTTTTGGGAATACCGACTGGTACCGACTTCAAAGCAATGAAGACTGTATGTACAGAAATACTGTTGATACCTATTTAGAGTTTAGACGAATTCTAAAAAAGAACTCTTAAAGAGTAAGAGTTATAAATTAATATTTTTTTGTTCATATTATTATTGTTTTTACCTTGGAAGTCGGTTTTATTTTTTTGTTAAAAATAATAATTTCACTCTTTTTAGTTATCTACAACATAAGGCTTTATGCGTAAAAAGCCACTTCGAATGATAACTATTCACATTATGTTACTGTAAGCAAAATTGTGGTAAATGCTTGCAGTTATCTAAGCGATGCTGCAATTTTCAAACTTTTATCTTGGTTCGATAGTGCCTTCGGATCAAGAGACACCTTCGTATGAAATTTCACTTATTTGTAAATTATGTTTAAGTTACTAGAAACAACTTCTTAACCACCTGCAGGGCTAGCATAACAACAGTAGACATGGGAAAGAATCGACATACTGACAGATTTTATCGCCAAAATGTCGAATTTCCATTGTCTAACAACACAAGAATTTTAAAAATCGGTCCACAAACAGCGAATCAATCATCAAAAACATCAGATTCGATGAAAAATATCACGAAAAGTACCAATAATTGGATCATAATGTCATGATCCATGGTATAATTATGGTTGTGGTGATGATGATTAATCAAATTGATATAATGGCTTATGCTTTCAGTGATTTAAATAACGAAACCAAAATCCCCGAACATGTATCTATAGGGATTCAAAAGTTATGTTGAGTACCTTAGGATCCAGGGTATAACCTGGTGTGAAGTCGTACTTTTTGGTAGCATGTGCCTCGAGTACATCAGAAAAAATTGAAATCACTATATATTACCATACAAATTTCAAGGAGTCCCCTCGATTCCTCAAGGGTCCATCATAAGATCACCACTTTTGTGAACATGGTACCAAATTCGAGTTAAACCCTGTATACAACATAAAAAGAATTTTGAAAATCGGCTAACAAACGGCTGAGTAATCGTTAAACATACAAAAAAAAACATACAGCCGAACGTATTTCCCCTCCTCCTTTTTGGAAGTCGCTCAAAAAAGGTACTTAAGTAAATTCAAAGTAGTAAATTCAAAGTAATAAAAACAAAGTTTAGAAGAAAATATTTACTAACGTCGTTGTATTTAATATTTTGGTTATTCTTTTCAGAAAAAGAGAATTGTGGGTCCATGAAATTAATAAAGAACGGCAGCAACATGGGGAATTCTGGACATAGGCATAATTTATAGGCATAATTTCACGCGGTACACGCGGCCTGTTGTAAATATTTACAACTGATCGCGTAATGGCCGCCTCATGTCCGCGCGCTCATTCACACAGAAGCAGTGGTGGAGGGGCAGGGCCGTCTCTAGCCCATGTGGCGCCCATGTGCAAATATTATCCTAGCGACCCCTAGCAAACGCGCGGCCAAAATGAAATGGGGTACAGAGTACAAGTACTTACAGTTTTTCCGGCCGCTTAAGGGTGGGGACTGGGGACCAGTGCCGGTCCTAGTCAAATTAAATAAAAAAATCGGCAAGTGCAAGTCGAACTCGCACACGAAGGGTTCGGTATGATTATAAAGCACGTGCCTACGTGTAGCCGTTATTGATATACTTAATACCTCGATCGTGGGAATCGCAGACACAATAGATTTTCAATTGTTATGCGGCAGCCGGGTGCCGCTTGGGGATTGATGTGGGTAAAAAAGTCACATTTGTTGTATGATCCCATACATGCATGTATGGGATCATACAACATCCCATACATGTATCCTTCAATATTCAATTTATTTTGTTTTTAGTATTTTTTATAAAAATTATAGAAAAGCTTATAGATGCGTTGGGGCTGCGCTGCGAGTCGCATTCGAAAAGACGTATGACATGTTTTTCTATGGGCCCCAGAAGAACCGCCCCCGCGGAAGCATCACTGCGCATCGCAAAGATGTGGATGAGAGTGTGCTGATCGGCGCTGAAATGTAGTAAGTACTTGGGTTTGGTCCTGGATTCTGAATGGATCTTTGCCCATCATTTTCGTCGATCGGCACTTAAACTGAAGAAAATGGCCATAGCTCTGAATCACCTTCTGCCAAAATCTGTGGTCCAGGGCCAACCTGCAGACGACTTTGTACAGGGGTCCTGCAGTCCGGTTTGGGCGGAACACATAGGCGCCCGGAACAGACAGCTGCTCAGAAGACCGCAGCAAACTTTAGCGCTGCGGAATGCGGATACTACGTTGCTATCGATCCGTTAGCTGGCGAAGCGGCGTTGGCGCTAACAGGGTCCCCTCCGTAGGATCTGGAGGCTCGCGTGTTGTAGGAGGGTGTATCAACATACAGCCGAGTTTAAAAAGCGAGGAGAGCGGGTGCTACCAGAGCTGGTAGCCCGATGGCGCCACAAGGTCCCCAACTGCCGGCTGCCGAACTGTGAAAGCGATCCGGTTGTAACTACAACAGTGGATGGCACATTCAAGGGTCACCCTTACTTCGGTCATTACCTGGACCATACGGACAGGAGGAAACCATCGCCTAGGTACCACCACAGCCTGAGTAAGACGATACGGCGCAGCATATACTCATTGAATTTTGACGACCTCTGTGGCTCAGTGGTAAGCGCGTTGGACGCTCAAGCCGGGAGTCGCGGGTTCGAATCCCGCCGACAGAACAAAAAGTTTCAATGTTCCATGGTCTGGATGTGTATTAAATATGTGTATGTATATTTTTATATATATATATATATGTATATATATTATATATATATGTATATATATATATAATAAAAATCTTAAATATATGTATAGTATAAGAATATTAAATATATTTCCGTTCTCTGGTACCTGTAGCACAAGTCCTTTAGGCACTTAGCACGGGGCCAGACTGACGTGGTGTGAAGCGTCCATAGATATTATTATTAAACGCTCTGCTTGGGCTGAGCAACGGGATGAGTTTTGCGCCGTCCTTGGATTGGACCTTACTACTTAGTAAGGCCCAATCCACTTGCGCCCCGGCCAAGAGTACATATTTTGCTTGTGATCCATCTTGACTAAAAATATAATCTTCATTTATATGTTTTAATTTTTTAAAAAAAGGTTCATTTTAAGTTGAAAAATAAAGTTTAAATGTATATTACAAAAGCCGAGCCGCGCGCCTTGCTTTGCTGTAATACGCTTCATGCTACATAAAATGTATGCAAACTGGAGTTTTTTTTACGTTGGTCATTAAAGCGCGGCGGCTGGCCAACGTGCGGGCGCGCGCCGAGTGGGGCTCCCTTGCGAGCGGCACTCGGCACCCCTAGGACCGCGGCGCCCGTGTACAACGCACACCCTGCACCTAAGGGAAAGACGCCCCTGGTCAGGGGGCGGGGCTTGCGGCCGCGGTAAGCCGCGCTGTGACCGCGTCTTGGCCGCGTGTGTCTGTGTCGTTCCTAGAACTCTCAAGTCATCCAACTGACCGCCACCGCCACCGCCACCGCAGGCCGCGTCTGTGTGGGACACGCTTAATTGCGTTTGCTTACGAAACATTATATTACGTAAGACTTAAGATTTAACACAATAATATATTGATATGCTCCATAAAATAATTCAAATCCATACTTCCATACTAATATACTTTACTAATATTATAAATACGAAAGTGTGCCTGCTACCTCTCCACGCCCAAACCACTAAACCGATTTTGCTGAAATTTGGCATGGAGATACTTTGAGCCCTGGTAAAGGGCATAGACTACTTTTTATCCTGGTAAAATGTACAGTTCCTGCGCGACCAATAAATTTGCGTCATCTAGTCTAAATATTATATAAAACTCAAAGGTGACTGACTGACATGGTAATCTATCAAGGCACAGCCCAAACCACTGGACGGATCGCGCTGAAATTTGGCGTGCAGGTAGATGTTATGACGTAGGCATCAGCTTAGAAAGGATTTTGATCAATTTTACCCCCAAGAGTTAAAATAGGGAATAAATAAATAAATAAATAAAATAAAAATCGTTTTATTTCTGAATAAATTTGAATCAAATGTTTTCAGAACGTTGAGCTACATGTTGCCTACCACCGGTTCGGGAACTAACCCGGCGAGAAGAACCGGCGTAAGAAGTGGAAAATTAGTCTTTAAAAAAATAAAATTTACAATGTAAATAACTTAATCTAATACATTATAGAAAGTCAACATGAATTGTAAGTCACATATAATAAATGTAGAAGCAGCAGCAAGCAGCCATCCTACTCCCAAGATGTGCCATCCTTTAGGAAATCATTGACCGTATAGTAGGCTTTGGCACACAAACGTTCTTTAATTACTTTTTTAAATTTATTAATTGATAGATTTTAAACGTTTTTCGGGATTTTATTGTAAAGGCGTATACATTGACCTTTAAAAGATTTACTTATTTTGCTAAGTCTGATCACTGGCATTTCCAGCTTGTGCCTATTTCTAGTGTTTCTACCGTGACTATCACCTTTAGTTTTAAATTTAGTTAGATTCTTTCTAACATACAACACATTATCCAAAATGTATTGAGAAGCAACAGTTAGAATACCAATTTCTTTAAACTTTTCTCTCAGAGATTCAAAAGCTGACATTTTATAAATTGAGCGTATAGCTCGCTTCTGCAGCACAAAAATTGTATTGATGTCGGCAGCGTTTCCCCATAAAATGATACCGTAAGACATTCTACTGTGAAAATAACTAAAATAAACTAGTCTTGCCGTGTCTTCATCAGAAATTTCCCTAATTTTTCTGACTGCATATGCTGCAGAACTGAGCTTACCTGCAAGGTTAGCAATATGAGGACCCCACTGTAATTTACTATCTAATGTAATGCCTAAGAATATAGTGGAGTCCACCAAATTCATTTTCTCATCATAATAATAATAATAATAATAAAAGGTTTATTTTTCACACAACTTACAAATAATGGTACAGGTAATTACAAAGACATTTAGACGTGTGAACTGGAGCCTAAGCTAGGAAACCCTGTGTTTCAGGACTCCAGGTTCCACTCGCAGATTAGAGGAGAACGATATTTAATAGTAAATTGGTTTGAACTTGCCTAACATTGGGCAAAGTAAATTTTAAACATTTGGTTTTCTTAGAGTTTAAAAGTAGTTTTGGTCCCATTGGATCTTTTACTAACTTCAACCCTTTGAGTCCTATTTTTGAGGTAAGAAGTCAAAAGGCTGAGTTCTGAGTCCCTTATGCCATAGTGGTGCAATTTTCTGACTAAAGTAGCATGCTCAACACAGTCAAATGCCTTAGAGAGGTCACAAAAAATACCTAAGGCATCTTGTGACTCCTCCCAAGCTTCAAATATGTTACAAAGAAGACCTATACCAGCATCCGTTGTGGAACGACCCTTAGTAAAACCGTATTGGCTATTGTGTAATAAATTATTTAAATTAAAATGTAACAATAATTGTTGTAAAATTATTTTTTCAAATATTTTACTAAGAGTCGGTAAAATCGAAATAGGCCGGTAATTAGTCGGATTTGATTTAATTCCCGCTTTGAATAAAGGTACGACCTTACTGTGCTTCATTAAGTCAGGAAAAACACCACTCCTACTACAGTCATTGAAAATTATTGCTAGATGAGGAGCTATGATGTCAATTATCGATTTAATAATTTTTGTAGACATGCCCCAGAGATCAGTAGTATTTTTAATATTCAACAATTGAGAGGTATCAATAATATCTCTAGGGCTAATTTCCCTAAACTTAAAATTGACATCACATTCCTTTACATTGTCTCTGAGTAGCTTTTCAGCAGCTTCTGGTGAGGAATTTAGATTTTTTGTAGTTGAGACCGGAATGTCAGCAAAAAACTTTTCAAAGACCGTCGCAACTTCAAGATTATTTGTAATCTTTTTATTTTCAAAGTATAATTCAAAATCAGTGTTACGACAGGTGACGTTTCCAGTCTCACCAGATATAACCTTCCATGTAGTTTTAATTTTGTTTTTAGAATTTTTAATTTTATTTTTGATATATAGAGCCTTAGCAGCTTTACAAACTTTTCTGAAGGTTTTAGAATAATTTTTAACATATGATTTAAATGATTCACTGCTGTTATTACACCGTTCATCATATAATTCATATAATCTTTGCCTACTTATTTTAATTCCTTTAGTTGCCCATTCAATAAATCTGGTTTTTTTATTATCGTTTCTAACTGTTTTAGAAGTAAATACTGTATTAAATTGTGTTCTTATTACCTTAAACAAATTATTAAAAGCTTCATCTGAGCTATTTGATCTACCCAATGACTGAATATTTGAATTTAATTTACTTCTAAATTGCTCAATACGTTTTGTAGTCACAGGAACAAACACAAGATTGTCCTTTACGTTATTATCGCAATTGACATTAAATGATGCTAACTGTCCACAGTGATCAGAGCTTAACTTATTAATTATTTCCTTTTTCTCGGGAATGAGATTTGTAAATATGTTATCAATACAAGTAGCTGTAGTCTCACAGACTCTTGTAGGTTCATGAAACAAATTGCAAAGGTTATATGATTTAAATAAAGATGTGAATCTAACAGTTGTGGAATTTAAATCCAATAAATTAACATTAAAGTCTCCACATATAATAACCCTTTTGTTAGATGCACATATTTTTGACAATATTTGTTCCATAGTTTGTTCAAAGGTATCAAATAACCCCAACGGAGGCCTGTATACACCCACAATAATAAGATGACTTAGCTCAATGCAGGCTACTTCAATTGTTCGTTCAATAGAGAGACTCACAATGTCTTTACGTTCCTTAAATTTTAAATTATTTCTAATTAATATTAAAGAGCCGCCTCTAATGGCATTTTCTCTACTGAACGAACTAGCTATCTGGTGGTTATTGAAATTGAAAGTGAGTTCATATTGTCTGAACCAGTGTTCAGATATACAAATAATATCAATGTTAAATTCCTTTAAAAATAACTCAATTTCAAGTTCTTTACCTACCATACCTTGTAAATTTTGATGCACCAGATTAATCAAATTACATTTATTCTTTCTTAATATATTTGAGTCTAACGAATTATTGGTAGGATTTTCAATACTAAATTTATTTTCGCAAGAGATGTCCTCCATTGTCTTATTAACTAATTTAAATAAATATTTCGAACATATTCCAATTCGTTAATATTATGACTAGTATAATTCTGCTCAATAGAAGCAGTAGTCTCTAAAGCCAAACACTTGGCTGGTTTAAAATTTAAAAAGTTAAATAGCAACCTGGCTATTCGTCTTTTATAAAAATTAGATAAGAAGTACTTATCTCTTGTCACGGTAAATAACTTAAAATCTAAATTATTTATGTCTACAACCTGACATTGCTTATGTGAGTCATCTAAAATGATACAATTATTATTTACAGCAGTATACATTAGGCTGTTCAGTTGATACCTAGAAAAGTTTTCTTTATTATATCTCTTTGGCAACATTTGTATATAAGGAAAAGTAAACAAGATAACATTATTAATATTTTCCATACTAAATAATTTATCTAGGAATTCGGTCATTTGTTTTTTGTTTAATTTTCCCTTCCTCCCAACTAAAAGTATTATTGTTGTGTTCGGACAATAAGTCATAGCTAAAGCCCTGCATATTATTTCACTATAAGTAGCTCCAGGCATACAGAAATTGGAAACTGATTGTCCAATACACATCCTACTTAAATAAATACCTAAGTCCTTACCTAATTCATCACTGAACAAAGCAATTTGTGGGCATTCAGTATGTACCTTCTGACGGGAACATATATCAGTTATACTATTCAAAACAGAATGATTTACTTGGTCTGAGGAACCATTGACTCTCAATAAAGAGTAAACCCGTTCCTCATTATAACGAGTCACTTCAAGTAAATCATTCATCGCTGATATATGCCTCTGTGTTTCTTGTTGAGACAAAGCATATTTTCTGTTTAAAAGTTTGTATATAATAATACTTCTAAACGCGAGCGAAGCCGCGGGCAAAAGCTCGTAATGTATAATATTATTACGAAAACATGGAACGTAATCTAATATTTTATTCCGTATAACAATTTCCCCCGACTTAATATAACCTCAGTTTATAGATTAACTACTAATCCAATAGATCACGCTTGATTATTTATTACTCTAACTTGGAAGTGCTAGTATACGTTAATTTATAATATCGGAGATTTTACAGATAATTTCACTTCAAAGTTTATCGGCTGCACTCAGAGACCGTGATTATTAAATGTGATTATTAAAATTCAATTTAATGAAGAGTTTGACAGCTAATGTACGAGTATGGGGTTTATGTCAAATTCTTCATTTAACCCACCAATCCCCAAGCGGCAATTGAAAATCTATTGTGTCTGTGATTCCCACGATCGAGGTGTTATTTACAATAAGTATTCGACTTTGAGTTATCCTTCAATACTCACGACACAGTTCTGTAGATAGTTAATGCTTTGCAAAATAAAAAAGTACATAACGCTGCTAAAAAAGTTTTAACTTCAATATTTTTTCAAAAAAAAGAGACTTTAAACAGTATTTACTTATCACCACCTTTGAAATATCTTCTTTCCATCAAAAAAGAATCATCAGTTTTGGTTCATAAGCGACGAAGTTATCCGCGTACAAACAAAAGACAATGTAGGTACGATCGAATAATTGAGAAACCTCCTTTTCCTTTTCTTCAATGCCCCGGGTCTAGCGACCAGAATGTACTAGTGTTGGTAAAAATAGCAATACTAAAAATTAATTGTTAAATGCCCATCAGCAATAATTAAATTAGTCGTACTTGCGAAAAAATATCATTGCTAATAATATTGTCGTGCGCAGTAAGACTACGATCATAAAAAAATTAACGTCCGCGCCGCTGTTACGCAACGCAGTGTGTGACAGCGCGGACGTTAATTTTTTTACTTGCTATATAGCACTAGCTGCTTTTGTACTTGCTATATTTCACTTGATCAGAAATAATACTCGACGCATCGCACTGCTATTTTAGCATAATATAGCAAAGCTACCGTACCATGCTGTGACATGAAAATTAGCACGTTACCAAAATTAATTTCCATTACTAATGTGTACTCTTGGGCACTATAAAAATTAACGAATATGTAGCTAGCCCGTTTTAAATGAATCCGGCGTGGGAGGCATTATAATTATTAATAATTGCATTCACTAAAGAAATCATGCTAGGATTTTCTAAGAACTGATACTGTTATCTAGTTATTGGATGGCTATTTATGTATGTAATCAACACATATTTTGTACTAATGGTGATTGTAATACATTATCCAATCCATCATTTTGTCTTGCCTAGACACAGGTTAGGACACAGTACATAAAATATACCTGTCAAACGTAAAAATACAATTTACAACAATAACGTATTATAATATTTTTTCATTTGATTGTACCATCTGGCCTACTTTATAAAACGACCATAAAAATAACAATCTGAGTTAACAGTACACATAACGGAAGAGTGACCGAGTTAAAAAATTGTTCTGCAAAATGTACAGTAGCGTACTTTTAGTACTGAAATCAAAGCCATGGTAGCGAAATTTCATGTATGCCCTGTGATGGGCCGCGTCAGTAATGTTTTTGGCGAATAGGCATGACGATAATAATTATTATTTTTCTGGTTGGTAAGTAAAAGACCATTCAAATTAGAAACATTAGTGAAAAAATAAATTTGAAGTTTTCACTGTAATATTATGTTATCGTTCTATAGTATGGTATTTCGATGTACAATATACAATATACATTTCATTGAGTGTACAGTGTGATTAGACATACTAGTGTATACTGAAATACACTATTCACCGCAAACTTGAACTACTCGGAACTAGAATGCTTGATTAATTTCATTGCCTGTCGCCTTAAGATGTTTCGAGAGCTCTACGTATTAACACGTTCACTGCGTTACGGGTCCTTTCGCACCCCGTACGTTGACATCAGTCAGTGCGGAGGTGAAAACGTAGAGTCTACTCGCTCTTGCGGAGATCGTAATTTGGAGAGTTTTTGTTGTATGAATGAGATGAATAGATATTTATGTTTCTTGCATGAAATTGAATTGGGAAACGTAATAATAATCTACGGGGTTTTTTGAACCCCGTTGCGATCAGGGAATAAAAATTGTAATTAGATGCGTGTACGGGGTCTATATCACCCCGTACAGATTATTGCTTACCCCGTACGGGGCGATGAGCTCATTTGCGTAGGCGCGTCCTGAGATGCAAAGTGTATCGACAATTTTTTTTTCGCGGCCTATGTTGGAATTAAGGCTTCTTGACCTATTTTTTTTTTTCTAATCGCTTCTTAATCATTCATTTTCACAAAAAAAAACTAATATTTTAATATTTTAAACGGTAGAAATAAAAATGTTGATTGAAAAATATGCCTTTTATATGGCGCCGAAAACACTGTCCGCCATTGTACCGCCATAGTGTGACGTCATGTTTTTTGTATTTTATACTTTCTTTATTGAAAAAAGTTTCATGTGCTAAGCGTACGCGCTTAGCACATGAAACTTTTTGTAGTAACTTTTTGTTAGACTCGTAAGTCTAACAGTGCCAAAAAATTAGAAAATAATTTAGAAATCATTTGTAGTGTTGAACACTTTTGTAGAAAAGTTTTGGCCATTTCATTTCCCGACTACAACAAATGGAGATAATTTAATAAAACTGATGTTTTATTTGAATTGTTCAAGAAAATATATTTTATAAATCTTTCTAGGCTTATTCATATTATTTATGTACAAATAAACTTCCATATAACGAGCGCGATAAATAAAAGATTTTAAATTACAAATGGGATGACGTCACATCCAAATCGGAAGTACCGCAAAAGCGTTTTCGTCAGTACAATTCATATTTTCATAAAATCATATTTTCAAATCGACTTTATTTATCAATCATAAGCTTTTATTTGATGATAAGGGTGAAATGCGGTTTCCTAGTCAGCTACTAGAAATATGCATTTTTTCAATGAAATTAAATATTGGTCAAGTAGCCTATTATGGTATAATAGCGAAGTAGCCGATAAGCTTGATGTATCAACATTCCGCAAGGTATTACAGCGATTTGTAAGTCCAAGATACGATGTGATCACTAGCTCTATTAATATAGCAAAATGTTACATTAAATTCAGAAAACCCTATACAAGACAATAATCATAAAAATGAATTATTCATTAAACATACATTTAAATATGCTTTAAAAATATCGATAGTTTGTAATGTTTACTCCCGTCACTTACATTTTATCGATAAAAATATATTCTGTGCGTTAAGGGGTTTTTGGCATCCCGTATTTTAAGTTTTTCATTGCGTTACGGGGATAGATGCACCCCGAACGTTATTTTTCGTTATATATTTTTTTGTTTTTATTGTACCTACGTGCGGAGTAAGGACAGTGTAGAACACTTAATACTCTTTGAAATGGTATAAAAAAAACAATGATAATACTATTTTTGACAATTTTAGAGGGGTATAAATGAAGTCGGACATACGGGGCACTTTCGCACCCGTAACGCATAATAATTCGTTTCTTAAAGGGGCGTACTCATCCCCGTAACGCACTTAAATTTAGATTCAGGATTTGGGCTTTCGCAGTTAACGTGTTAAAGCACTCTCTTCAGTATGCTATCTCTTTCACAAATAAGAAGAATGAAAGAGACGAATTAAAGACGTGAGCGGAAGAACCAAATAACTTACATTATTTAATATAAGGGTATTAACTATTTAGCCAAGACTTTTTCTTTATCGCTTATTTATAGAATCGTCCATTAAAATGTATGGACTTTACATAAGCGTTCGATAAAATTAAGCTGACGTTCGCTTCGGCTAATGTCGATTCCATATATTTTAATCGGCGATTCTATAAAGAAGTTTAAAAGAAAAGTTCTTGGCTAAATACCTATTAAGGGAAGGAATGAGTAATTATTGTCCTTGGTATCTACCAAGGACAATTACTCATTCCTTCCCTTATAATGTAAAAATCCATTGTTACTAATACCTAATCATCATCGGGCTAATACATCTGGCTATACATAAAATGCATTTTTTTTTATTTCAAACCTTTTTCCTCGACCTAAAGCCTCCATTAATGCAAAAGCGGAAAATTTTTAAGTGTTACCTGCTTCTTCCACAGATGTCTTCATTATTATTGTGTCACGTGTTCTGCGATAAACTTTAACCCATGGGCCATGTGCAAATTGCTAAATTTGTGCCCGGACATGAAATAATAGATGCCATTGTGATATCATTGTCTAAAGCAGACAATGAAAGAACAATATGGATCATATCAATTGATATATTTTCTCATCGTTATTATTTACTCGTACCGAAACTACACGATCTTAGATATTATATATTTACTGTTTTTACCTAAATTATTAAGAAGGCGAGCACCTTGCTTTTTTGCACCAAAAAGCTTGGCTTTTATAAAGTAAATAAAAAACAAAGTAATTTATGAAGTAATACTAAGGTGGGATTTCACCAAACACACATAAAACTTCGATTTATAAAACTTAGTTCCCATTGAACGCGTTCATGCAGCGACGTAAATCTCGTTCTCTTTCAAATGGATTTCACAAAATTCTATTGATCGCAATTATTAAATCTAAGTTTACGTGACGTCACGCGATTATTTTACATGTTTTCATCACTTTAAAGCCTTTTCACGTTAATTTAACTACAAATTAGTAAGAAACAATACATAAACTAACCAAACACATGTGTCAAAACTGTTATTTTGACATTTCTTTTGTCTATGTTTTTCGTTCCGCCATGACAGGGCTTGAACGGGTTTTATAACGTTAAACTTCGGACTTTGGGCATTCAGAAGATAAAACTCGGATTTGCTATGAACGCGTTCAGTTTATGTTGGCGAAATGCAATTCGATGTTATAATCGCGTTTATACATTTTGAACCGGTTCAGTGTACATTGAACGCGTTCCATTTCTTTGATGAAATCGCCCCTTACTGGCCTAACAATTTTTTACCTAAAACGGCATTTCGGCAAATGAATGATGGCCAATTTCCAGAACTACCCGAGTACTCAAAATTTTATTAATTGATAGATATTTTTATACAAAAGTGAGTTTTATATTTAAATCGACCAATTTTTGCTAACCCTACTGATTTTTACTTGCGATTCTTAAATACTTATTACATGTATTTCGTCACAATATGTAATAAACTTATTTATGAAGACTAGATGAAAAATAGTTAAAATTTGATTCTTACTATTCGCCCCACTGGGAAGAAAATTTATGAACGAACTTGACTAAAACTCTTTAAAACATTTAGTTACTTAGAATCTGTATTTGGTTACGGAACCCTTAAAAACGATATTTCGCATGTCGACAGCTCCAACAGAAACTTTTCTTCAACTTAGTTAATTTCCAATAAAGAATTAATTTTCGTTACCATGAAACTTTTTAATGGAAACTTGGCTGTCACGTCCACGCAAAAGTCTTCTGCGCAGTTTCCTCAGTGAATGTGGAGCAAACCATTTCTATTTACAAACATAATATTCTAAAATCTAAATGATCGTAGACACAATCTTACTACTGAAAATTTTGAAAAATATTTGAATGCTTAGCTTTTTAAATTTAAATAATTTTAATGTCATATTATAATGTTACTGTACGGTCTATTATCGCCTATCAAAAAAAAAATTACTAATAGTATGCAGATTTTGAATTTGCATATTTTCATATAATTTTGCATATTCTGCCAATTTTCGTGCATATTTCAAGCATTTTTCATGCATATTAGCATGCATATAACAAGCTTTTTATATTGCATATAATCCGGTCTCTACTCATAACCTATCAATATACAGAAAATCAGCTTGTTAGGGTTCTGTTATAACTTATAGGGTTCTGTAATCAACAAAACTTGGTTGACTACTGAAGTAGCTAACAGCAGGCGCGGTTTCAATGAAACCAGTGTGGGGGTATTATATCACTCGATTTGCAATGGAAATCATCAGAGTGATATTCATACGTCACAACAAACTAATTACATTTTAAATGTTAATAAAACGCACTGCAATTCTGCGTCTAATAACGATTGGATATGCGCCAAAGTGTGAGCCTAATGGCAATCGACTAGCCGGGTCACAGTCAATGGTTCCATTAATAATTATGGCAATCATTATCTTCTATATAAATAAAAAAAAAATTGGTAGTCTCGCTAAACTCGCGAGAGACTGAACCAATTTGACTAATTTTAGTCTTGAAATATTCGTGGAAGTTCTGGGAAGGTTTCTATAGAGAAAAGTGATACGAAGTTTATCACTTAATCGTTACAACACACAAGTTTATCACCTTTTATAATAACTAACATCTGCAATCGTCACAAACGTCAAAGCCACTTAATTACCTGTCCGTATTTTTATTTGTTTTTAGTAGGTAGTAAAAATTTGTCTATATTCAGTTGGTGTTGTAAATTTTTTTTTATTAAATAAGGGGGCAAACGAGCAAACGGGTCACCTGAACATCAGAAGAGCTGCAGGTGCGTTGCCGGCCTTTTAAGAGGGAATACGCTCGGTGACAGTTCGTTCCAGAGTTTTACAGTGCGCGGCAGAAAGTTACGCGAAAAACGCACCGTGGAAGACTGCCACTCATCAAGGTAATGAGGATGGTATGTTTTTCGCGTGGGACGATGGCGAAAAGTTGCAGGTGGTATGATTCCGAACAATTCCTCAGAGCACTCCCCGTGATACAACCGATAGAGGATGCAGAGTGAAGCTACATCTCGGCGTAATTCCAAGGGGTCCAAAAGTCAAGGGGTCAAGAGATGGCACTGCTGCGAGAAACTATAACCGACTTGAACTCACGGTTGACTAGCGCCGAAAAGAGACTCGACGCGCTGGAGCAGGACGGCGTCGGCGGTGCGGGCGGAAAAGATTAGTAAGCTGGAGTGCACCGGGCCGAGCTAAAACTTGACCTGAACGAGCGAGATCAAGATGCGCTCCTTGCGGACCTCGACATCGGACACTTGCCGGAGGAGAAAGGCGAGAATGTGGCGCATACTGTCTCGGTGCTGGCGACGAGCTTGGGTGTAGCCCTGGAGGCGCGTGACGTGGTGTTTGCGGAGCGCGTGGGAGTGCCACCGGCCCAGGGCGGGCGCCCGCGCCGTGTGGTGGTGCGCCTGGCTCGTCGCGACCTCAGGGATGAGCTGCTGAAGGCGGCCCGCACACGTCGTGGCCTCACCACGGATGGCGGTGCGCACGTTTTTGTTAACGAGCGCCTCACCCGCCACAACCGCCTGTTGTATCGGCGGGTACGCGAGGCGTGCGCGAGAAGAAATGGCGCTACTGCTGGACGAGACGTGGGCGCGTCTGTGCTCGTCAGGCGGATGGGAGTCCGGTCCATCAGTTTCGTTCAGATTCGAACTTTACTCGTGTCTTTGGTTCATAAGTATTACGATCCCGGAAGACGATTCACTTAAATGAAATTGGGATTTATTTAATCATTGTATATTTATCTGATACTAGCTTGACGGAAAACACGATTCACTTATTTTGACTCCATAGTTTTATTTTTTGAAATTATGAATATTTCTGGGCTTTTCAACAAATATCTGTTACACTTATTCAGTTACTATCATTAAATAACTTGCACTACTACAATCATACATTTTGTAAAATCATAGCTAAAGGAAATATTAGTATTGTATTTAGTTTTTAAGTAAACATCAAAAAACTGTTTTGGGACTTACGACCTTTACTTTCGTGCTAAAATGCGGGAACCCTTGTTACGCGATATTGTTTACTACTAGCTGCAGCTCAAAGTACAATTCATGCGGGAACGATTCATGGAATCATTATAATATTATCACGATTGCAGGATAGCAGAATATGTAGGCGGGGCTAGCGTGTTTTGATATTTTTGTCAGCCCGGTCTTAATCAAATTAGCATAATATCTCACTTCATTCAGAAAATAGTCATGTTTTCTGTGGTGTTGTTGTCATAAAGCAGTTTAAATAGAGTTCTTTAGGTTCTTTGTCATAAAGTGATAGCAAATAGCTGTCATCTCATTTTGCCACTGGCATATAAACTTGTTCGTGGGCTTGAAATTGGCTGAAAGTGTTTCAAGCAACTTCTAAAAATAATTACAAAACATACTTCAATAATCGGCCAAGTGCGAGTCGGACTCGCGCACGAAGGGTTCCGTACCATTATGGAGCAAATTAGGGCGAAAATTGTGTTTTTTGTATGGAAGCCCCCCTTAATTTTTTATTTCATTTTAATATTATTATTAAATGTTAAAGTACACATATAACTAAGGATTTTGTGAAAAAGTTAGGTTAGGCTACCTGTTGCCATTATTGATATAGAGCAAAAAAGGTAAAAAAATCACGTTTGTTGTATAGGAGCCCCCCTTAAATATTTATTTTATTTTGTTTTTAGTATTTGTTGTTATAGCGGCTACAGATATACACAATCTGTGAAAATTTCAACTCTCTAGCTATTACCGTTCTCGAGTTACAGCCTGGTGACAGACAGACGGACAGACGCACAGACAACGAAGTCTTAGTAATAGGGTCCCGTCTTTTACCCTTTGGGTATGGAACCCTAAAAATAAAAAGAACATAGAAAACGGTGTAAGAACATACGATGTTAATCGATGTCTTAGTTTTGAATCTTTGAGGCGTAATTTGGGATCTCCGCTATTTTCTATTAACATGGCGTGTGGCAATCGATAACAGAACCACGTACAATACAAGAGAGCCGAAATTCGCTAGCACCGTTTTGCAGCAGATTGATTAAGTAGTGGGTAGATTGTTTTGTGTCATGTTCGATTGGCGGAACGACAAGGCTCTTAGATAACATGTTTAATGGTTGTCTTAATTAAATGCTACATTATGTTAGACTCGTTGTTCAGTTTATTCATGATAAATAATGCGTTCTACGACGTTTTAGTTAGGGTGTCCGGTTTGATTGTAACCAGGCCAGCTACGCATAACGTAGAAGATTTGCAGCGCCTAGTGTATACGCAGCCCACTATTATAGCAGAGCGCTCTTCCTTTTCATATCTAGACACGCGGTAGAGTGTCAAGCCGAGTTCAAGTAAAACAGAACTGGCGAGCTGCACCGTGTGTAACATTACCGTTGTGAGCGACTATAGTCGAATATTAAGTTTATCTTTTTTACAAAAAGTAGTGATATCCCACCAAAAACATAAATGTAAAAAGGGAGAGCCAAGTTCAATACAAACATTATGCTTGTCTATGGACTTCGCCGTATTGATCTCACATTATTTAAATATAATAACAGCAATTGTTATAGATGATCAATAAAGCAAAGAAACAGACTTAATTGTTTGTTCATAATGTTATTTGGTTTCTATAAATACATATTTAAATTTTCCATAGAACTTGGCACTCATTTTGATCTCCATTCTTTTTACGGCGAATTCCATAGACAAGCATAATGTTTGTATTGAACTTGGCTCTCCCTGTTTACATTTATGTTTTTGGTGGGATATTGGGTAATTGATAAATTGTTTATTTACATCATTAAATGACGCCCGCAAATACGTTGCGCCAAAGTATAATCGCGCGGGAACCTATTTTTTACCGTCTTCAAAAAACGAGGTTATCAATTCGACCCGTATGTATGTAACACTTCCAGAACTGCCCAATTTTCGTAGGTATATGTTAAGTCTATATCAGTATTTGAACAAATGTGCCTCTAAAGTATATGTATGTATGTTTTTATGTTTGTGTTCGCATATCTCTAGAACTACTAGTCCAATTTAAGTATTTTTTTTATTGTGCTAGGTATTGTTCAACTCAGGGAATACTGCAAGTTTTATCAAAATCGGTTCAGTAAATAAACGATTATTAAGTAAAATGTAACTTCAAAATGTGAAAACCACGACTTTGATTGATTAGTTCTTCGGAGAAATGAGAGGTAGCACGGCTGGAAATTTTCCGTGACATTTGCCCTCAAAGAGAATGTGAGGCACTATATCACGGGCACGTATGGCTCATAATATGGCTTTAGGAAGCATGATACAGATCATTCTGCCGATCATGCGTGCATTTGATACGACACGTATCAGATGGGCGGTTAGTAGCAATCGGGGCGTATCGTGATACGCGTATCATTTTGACACGCTTCGATGATACGCGACGGAGATCTGATCGGGGATCTGATCGCGCAAATGATACAAATGTGGACACACCCTTATGTCGGCACTACAAATAGGCGAACGTCGGCCCAATGTGTAGAACAGGCGTTCGCGCGTTCGCGGTAGCTGTGACGTTGGCCAACGCGTTTGCGAGCTTGCCGCGCGGTGTCGGAATGATAAAAGGAAATTTGTCGCAAGGCTTGTCGCAAGAAATGTATTCATGAATCATGATATTGTTCAAATTAGAATAATGGAATCTACCTTAGATGAAAACTGAACATTTTAAACTTTCGCGTTCCATTATAATTAAAACTTGTTATTCGGGACTTAACGCGACTTATTTCAATAGTAGTGCTACTATGAGTACATACTTTTTCTCGACGTTTCGGCCGTGTTGCAACGGCCGTGGTCACGAGGGGACTGTCGAGAAAAATAAGTCGCGTTAAGTCCCGAATAACAAGTTTTAATTATGAAAACTGAAGTTGTATCTATGCTTTGTCTATCAGAGATATTTCGCGTTTCAGTAATTTGAGAGAAATATTCAAAAGTGTTTGGTATTGGACTATTAATGGTTACTCTAATATAGCTTCTGATTTTCGTTGAGGGTCAAGACAACTTCACAATGTCCCTCGGGCACCCCTGAGATCAAACTTTTTTCGGTTTAGGTCCCTGGCTCACATGAGTTAATTTGTGGAGAATATACGAACTCACAACACTGCTACCAACAGTTCTACACAAATTCTTACAAGTGACAAAACCTTTAATATAATCTAAATTTAAATCTAAATTATAATATTATAATATAACTCAAAGGTGACTGACTGACATAGTGATATATCAACGCGCAGCCCAAACCACTAAACAGATGGGAGATTCTATGAGAAAGTAAGCCTTGAAATTTTGGAACGAATTTTTTTCAAGTTGTTTTTATGCTATAAATTATTATATTTCGATACAAAATACTTCGAATATCACGGTAACATAATAATTATTAGCATATTTTGATTGTATTAATTTTTTATACTCTACTATATACTCGCAAACATAGACTTAGATCGAACTTTACGTAAATATGCGAAAAATTGTTTCAATTTTATAATTAATTATCAAAGTTTAAATACGACTAAGTATTTTGTCAACATTTCAAGTGCCTACCTATTGTCATTATTGATATTGAGCAAAAAATAGCAAAAAAAATATGTTTGTTGTATGGGAGCCCCCCTTAAATATAAAATTTATTTTGTTTTTAGTGTTTGCTGTCATAGCGGCAACAGATATACACAATCTGTGAAAATTTCAGAAGTCTAGCTATAGCCGTTCTTGAGATACAGCCTGGTGACAGACAGACGGGCAGACAGACAAACGGACAGACAGAGGGACAGACAGACATCGAAGTCTTAGTAATAGGGTCCCGTTTTTACCCTTTGGGCACGGAACCCTAAAAAAGCTTATAAGAAGCGTATTTTGCCTAATAAGTCGTACGTGTCCCACCGGTGACATTGTTAGTCCCACCCGTGACACTCTTTATTTAATTTTTGTTAAATATGTTTTAATAATAGGGCATTGTTTTTTATTGAAATGTTACGTTCAGTTTATTGTTTCAAACAAACATTTTAGTTTGCATTAAAGTTTAATAAGAAAGCAGGGTTTTGTTGAATAATGATTCTACACATGAATCATTATTCAACAAAACCCTGCTTTCGTATGTCCATTTTTTGTCCCACCCGTGGCAAACATTTACTGTCATTTGGATTTCATTTTACACGGTGTTATCCACGCCTCCAATATAATTATAAAAGTATATAAAATATTCTGTTATTCTTTATATAAACCAATTTGATATCATTGATACAATAATTCGCATAAATTAGTCACACATACATTACATACATACATACATTAAGGTACAAGTGTCCCACCCGTGGCGATAGAATCCCCCAGATCGGGCTGAAATTTGGTATGCAGGTAGTTGTTATGACGTGGGCATACACCAGAAAAGGATTTTGATCAATTCTACCCTCAAGGGGTTAAAATAGGGGATGAATGTTTGTATCAAATTTTTGTCAATTTTAAACCGATCAGGCTGAGAATTGCATGCATAAAGCTACTATGACGTAGGCATACAATAAGAAATAATGTTGATAAATATTACCTCTGAGGGGATGAAAAAGGGGATTAAAAATTGTATATAATAATACTTCCTAACGCGAGCGATGCCGCGGGCAAAAGCTTGTGTTATAATATGAAGTCGGTAGTTTGTGACAATTTCGATAAACCTTTACAATATTAATTTAAATTATTCCAGTAAACGAATCCAGCGGTGGATTGGATTACTGAATTTGAATTATTTCAGTGTCACCACGCGAGTAAAACCGCGTGACGCAGCTTGTAATGTCAAATAATATACATTCAGTAGAAGTGTTTAACCACACCTATATAGACGTAAGGTGAACACGCAAAAAAACAGTATTTACGTGATAACGCCACCAGCCTAAAGTCTTCACTGCGTTTATCGCACCCTCAAACGTAGGCTACGTTATCACGGCCAACCTCAGCCGTAAATTACTTACGTGACGTATTCCGCCCAAAAGTTATAAATTTTGACGACTCAGCTTATACCGAAGATTGGAACAATATAATAACGGAGCCAAATATTTATTGCTGGGTATACTGTCGCCTTATTCAGGGGGACGATAAAACCGAGTCACGTCCTTTCGTTTTTCACGTCGTCACCAGAATTTATATATTACTAGCGACCCGCCCCGGCGTCGCACGAGTATAAAATATATAGCCACAAAAAAAAATTGTGCCTATAGCCTTTCTCAATAAATGGGCTATCTAACACTGAAAGAATTTTTCAAATCGGACCAGTAGTTCCTGAGATTAGCGCATTCAAGTTAGCCCTTTCAAATAATTTCCCCCGTTTTTTCCACATTTTCCTCTTTTTCTTTGCTCCTATTAGTCTTAGCGTGATAAAATATAGCCTATACCCTTCCTCGATAAATGGGCTATCTAACACTGAAAGAATCATCAAAATCCGTTGCGTAGTTTTAAAGATTAAAGGGAACAAAGGGACATGAGGGAAAAAAAGCGACTTTGTTTTATAATAAGTATAGAAATTACAATAAAAATGTCCGTACCCAACGTTTACAACCTCTCAAGCAGTTTACTGCTCCAGATGCTGGTCTATGTTTGATTGGATGAGAGGCAAATAATAAATACCTGGAATTTTTAGAAACTCGGTCTTTCGCTGTATTTCTCGCTCGTCGTGTTATTTTTTCACCCCAAGAGCTAAGCTAATTGTATAATATTGCGCTCACACTTTGCCGATATAAAACTACAAAACGTACTATAAACGTATTATATACAAAGGTTATATCACACGGACGGTTAACCCATGTTAACCACTCGATCGTTGGTCGGCTTTCCATAAAAGTTCCTTTTACCAGCCAACCGCAGACCGCTCAGTAGTTCATGCAACTGACGCGTCAATGGATTCGTCTAATACTCTGTTGATCGTGATTCAAAGTCATCTTAGGGTGGCGGTGGGTTCCACCAACTTTCTTTAACTATAACAAAATGACAAAATATGAACTATCAAATCTCTAGTAGGTAAAAGCACTGACCTCTATTATACACTGATCCAGCGATCGCTATCATATCAATAAAATGTTTCTATTTGAAAGTCGCCTCATTGGCGCTGATTGCTATGTGAAAGCAGTAGTGAGTATACTCGGAACTACTATTTCGCAAATGGCCGTTGCAATTTACTATGTAATTAGTTCACAGTACGCTCACCGGTGGCGCTTCAAATCGGCACAAAAAGATGCTCTTGAGTCTTGACTGTAAATGACTTTTATGAAGAAGGAAAAAGTCGTAAAAGTTAATGTAAAATAGTGAATACTGTGGAAACAGAAATAGAGGTCTGAGAACTCCGACTGAAACATTTATATCCGTTTAGATCAAAATTAAACTTATATTTGTTTCTTGGAATACTTACCATTACTTTATAGCTTAAAAATAGACCAATTATTATTATCTACCTTACGATAAAGAAAAAAACATTTTAGACCAGCAAACATAAACAGAAAAAACTTTATCACTTATCCTGACCATCCATCACATATTATTTTGTAAATAATGCCGTCAGGCGGCATGTTCATAAACGGAACGTGGACTAATGGAATACAAACGCGGATTTAAATTAATTTAATTATTCCCTGGAGCCTCGTTACTATGCAGCTAATGTATGTATCCCCGGAATGCCTCGTCGTAGACTCACTAGACGGCGTACTGGTTTGTCGACGTGTGTGGAGTTCGAATCCCGAAAAGATACTATTGAAGTAATGTAAAATTTCTGAGATTTTTGACATAGAAGTTAGCTGGTATCGACTTCAAAAGTATGGAGACTGAGTACAGATATTATTATAGTTGAGGCTTAGGCCAATCCTAAAAAGGCACTAAAATAGAACAAGAATTATTTTACAGTTTTTAGTTTATTCATAGGAATATTAATATTGTTTTTACTGTGGAGTCGGTTTTTTATTTAAAAATAATTATCACGTAAAATATCTCTATCTCTGTGACTACTTAGAAGCCCATGAAAACCATGGCCACCGCGATTTCGTGACTTCATCCACGGTCATCTCGATTACCAAAATACTCTAGAGTAGGGGTTCCCAGAGTGTGCGCTGCGGCGCCCTGGTGCGTCGTGGAAAGGCAGGAGGGGCGCCGTAACTCGATCCGCCATCATTATCCGAAACCACAAATATTATTATTCTTGTGTAAACAGTCTGTTTGTACACAAGAATGGATCGCGGGCAATGTTGGATACATTTCGCCGCGATAACACTTATTCAAATGTTATCATAATCGGTCCAGACTCCAGCCGTTTTTTGGCCCATTTTCTAAGCAAACAAAAGCGAAGATAAAACTGACGTATGTATGTACATAATGTTCATCGTAAAACGCTCGCTCGGTATTTTATTGCGGTTTATTGTATTTCACATTTCCCGTTTACGGTACTCAGCAAACCTTGTGCCTTAAAACTCAGAGTTTTGACAGAAGCTATTAGTAATCATAATATTATAATTTATGTCCTACCATAATATTATAATAACTCACACACTGGTTTCGGTGACGGCGGCAGCGGCGCAGTCCAGTATTTTTATAGTGTGCATTAATCATTTCACAAGAGCATTCTTTATTCCTTTTGCTCACGTAAACAAAATATACTCTCATAAACCAGTGGGACGGACGACAGATACAACTGGCGAGAGATCAGGTGCAGGACCGACTTTTTACATGCCCATCATTTCACTTGTCAGACAATCAGGTGATCAGCCTGCATTGTCCTAACCAAACTTGGAAATAAGTGATAACATGTTTCCAACGCGGTAATCGAACCGACGACCACTGAGTCAAGAGTCTCGCTCACCACTGGACCACGGAGGCGTTCCTACCATGATAGATATACACACAACAGAACAAAATGTATCGAAACGCCTTGTTCAGAATCAGATTCTCTGTATTTATTATTTAACAAAGAGCAGAATTGACAGTGATAGATATTATATAGGTACACTTTTCATGCACTTATTTCACTTCATTATGATATTTTATTACAATTATATTACTGTGAAACATGAATTTTAACCGAGAAGTTACAGTACATTCAATATTATAATTTATAAAGAGAATAATTAATTATTATTGATTCAAAGTTTTGCATTGAACAAGAAAATCACTGGACCGACTTCGATTGCTGATACGATTGAGACGACTTTGTCGTTAAGAATGCAGATATTTGAAGTAAGGCAACATGTAGTCACCCATACTAATATTATAAACGCGAAAATGAGTATGTCTGTCTGACTGTGTGTTACCTCTTCACACTTAAACCACTGAACTAATTTTGATGAAACTTAGTACGGAAATACTTTGAGTCCCGTGAAAGGACATACTAATATAATTATTCTTATCCCGGAAAAATGCAGGGTTAAAAACTATCCTATGTCCTCTACCAGGAATAAAAGCATCTCCATGCCCACAAAATATTCAGCGGTTTGAGCGTGAAGAGGTAACAGACAAACACACTCAGATATATTTTATTTTATAATATTAGATAATATTAATATGGGTTTCTAAGAATTTTTAAATGGGAACATTCCCATATCACGTGCAAAAACGTTTCCCCGAAAAGCCGCGCCCGCTCGCTCCGGCACAAATTATGATTTAATATTCCACACGTTGCTGTAACGTGAGCCCGGCAACTTTGAAGACACTGTAAAATTGCCTAATATGGCGTTTCAAAGGCTCAAAGGAAGCAATAATTAATGCGAAAAGACGAGGAACGTAATTAAATAAAACATTGTCGTCACGATATTTACCTACTCGTAACTACGTGCAAATCCAATATACCTAAGGTTAATTAAAAAAACATTGATTTTTTATTCAAATTTTGACATTTTCTATACGTATACGTCATATACATAATATTATAGAACAAATTCATTTTTTCCTTCATGTCCCTTTGTTCCCTTTAATCTTTAAAACTATGCAACGAATTTTGATAATTCTTTCAGTGTTAGATAGCCCATTTATCGAGGAAGGCTATAGGCTATATTTTATCAGGCTAAGACTAATAAGAGTGAAGAAATAGAAGAAAATGTATGTGGGAAAAAATGGGGAAAATTATTTGAAAGGGCTAACATGAACGAGCTAATCTCAGGAACTACTGGTCTGATTTGAAAAATTATTTCAGTGTTAGATAGCCTATTTATTAAAGAAGGCTATAGCCTAATAGGAGAATGTGGAAAAAACGGGGGAAATTATTTGAAAGGGCTTATCACGCGAACTACTGGAGCAATTTTCATGTCATTTGGCACAGATAAGAAGTAGAACACTTGAAAGATCATAGGCTATCGATTTTAATCATTTTTTCAGTGGCAATATTATATTTTATACCCATGCGACGTATATTATAAATTATAATATTTAAGACTATTATATTGCGAATACTCCACTAGATATACTCTCGAAAAACATAACCCTCCTGACGTCATCGGGTTAAAACAACCAACTTCTCGACAAGTTATCAGATAAACACCAAAAAGTCACGTGAAGACTTTATAATAAAAAGATCTATAAAAGTGCAGACATCCCTAACACAAACGGCGGCTAAAGCCGGGCATTACGGGGATCCGGGCAAACAGTGCAAACCGTTCACAAACGACCGATAACTTCCCCTAAAGACCAACGCTTTCTGCATAAGCTTATTCACGAATCGGATATTCTCAAATCTTAAGCAGGTGAAGAGAGTGACTTTATAAAATACTTCACAATAATTTTGGAGTTAACGAGATTTCCTGGATTCTATTGAAATGAATTAGTGATTTTAATAAGTAAAAGGTCCTTATTTTGAGGGCCTTACGGAAAATTAACGTGATAGTTTGCGTTTTGTCTTGTCTAGTGAAGAAAATTACAAAAGATCATTTTGAGATTTTTAGGTACAAGCAATTCCTCTAAAGTCGCTAATGTATTATACCGGGAAGGATATTTAGTCACTAATTCAATAAAATAATAAGTGCGATATACTTCATATAATATGGTACATTATTTTCTTCTATAATATGGCAATTGGCAAAGAAACGTTTGCCAGGTCAGCAAGTTATATATTTCATCTGTTATTAAATATTAATAAACGCGTTTGTGCGACTGTGGAAATAAAGTGAATTGAATATTTACTGTATTCAATTTACTTTATTTGCATGTGGCAGGCTGCACCTAGTTGTAGCCGGCTAAAACTAGGTGTAGCCGCACTTTGGCTATTAGCCGTAACATATACATATAATCTTCTATATTATATTATGATGATGATAATATATTAAATTCTCATGTTTAGTGGACAGTCGTGAATCGTCTAAAAATAGCTCGACTAAGCAAATAAAATATTATTAGGTTTCTTTGTTCTCTTACTATTACATAAATACTTAGAAACTGGCTACGTATATAATTATAATACCTCGCACACCGTTTTCGGTGACAGTGACTGGTTTCATCGAAACCAGGCTAGTTTTGCAGGAGTAATTTTTCAGTGCCCAAGTGTGTGCGCAGTACATTTGCACTATCTACGGCAAATGAAACAATATACCTAGCATTCATATAATGTTTTCTACTTTACTGTAAGTGCGACGTGACGCGCTCCGGTGTCTTCCCCGTAACCTACGGTAGACCATATCCATCGTCCAGAACTTCAGCGCCTCGAAAGTTGACAGAAGATTCGTCGGTACTCTCACCACAAAGGAACTAAAGTTAACCTTGTGGCGAGACTGCAGACGCTCGACCCTCAGGCGCAGTGTCGTCTTCTTCTGGATGTAGTCCACGACGTCCTCGACCTCCATGGACCAGTGCAGGCGAGATATGTATAGGGGCGTCGTGGGGACCTCGTTTCGCAGACGCAGCTCAGGTACATAGGGTGCGGTGCCGCGATGGTTGCGGGTGGCGGGTTTCTTCTTCCTTCTCTCCACCAGTATGAAGCCCTCCTCATCGCACCTCCTGTTCTAGTTCTTTATAATTTAATTACTTGTTTTTAATGTAGAAATTGATCCCACGATCCACGAGCCACGCTCTAAGCTTCTGGACCACGAACGTATGACTGTAAGAACAACTCACCGTTATCACACATTTTCAACTGAAACCTTTTACACGTCATAATATTATAGACAGAAACATAATATAACAAATCGGCCAAGTTCGTGTACGTACGTGGGAGAGCCATGCTTCGGCACGAATGGACCGGATAAATACCACGTTCTTCCGAAAATCGGCTTCTTAAAAAATATCAAAGTAGAGATATAATTAAGGCCTTTGTGAGAATATAAAGTGCCTACATGTTGCCATAATTATTGATATCGAGCAAAAAAGGCCAAAAAATCACGTTTGGTGTATGGGGGGAGCCCTATAGATATTAATTTTATTTACTTTTTAGTATATATTGTTGTTATAGCGGTTCTTGAGACACAGCCTGGAGACAGAGAGACGGACAGACAGACATCGAAATTTTATGAATAGGGTCCCGTTTTCACCTTTTGGGTACGGAACCCTAAAAATTGTAACAAAAGAATCTGGAATGATCGCTACAAATGATCCATTTTATGAATCAAGCTTTAAATCGCGTCGCCATTAATCCAGTACAGAGCAAACGATGTATTCCGTTCGGGGATTCACATTGATAAAATATAAGACACAGATACGTTATTTTATTTGTAATTATTAATTATTTAACATATTTTATTCGTGGTTTTCGAATTTTTTTATAAATTATATAAATACTAGGTGACGCCCGTAACTCTGTTAGGCAAGAATTCGTTTATCGCGCAAAATCGTAATTCTTAATATTTTGTAGTGCTTGGCGCCAGCTGAGAACCAAATCTTATTTTAATTTAAAGTTAAGTTGTTATATTGTGATGAACATTAACTAGTTTCCTATAAAGGGCTTTATTTAACAATAATAATTATTGCTTGTTAAAAAAGGAACGCTTTTGACCTTGTGACGGGAGTCCACATTCTTAACTCATGCGTTACTGAGGTCACAGTTACTCTTATAAAATATTTTAAATTCTCGTGCCGCGGCATTTGTTGCTCTTTCGAATCCAGGACTGATCGCCAAAACGGGGAATCGCACTTGTCAAAATTCCTAAGATCGGCGTAAAACACGGACACGACATTGGGCGTTTTCACACTGCGACGATAACGACACGACACGATACTGTTGTGTCGTCTACTCGGACGACAACGATATCGTCCGACGATATCGACACGGGTATAAACCAACAGCTTGTCATGCAGTAGTCCACAGCACGGCGGTCGTATTGCGCCAGTGCAGCGGTAACCGCGCGATTCCAAAAGTGTAGAATATTCGAGTGGTAATATCCCGCCCGCGATAGCGTAATAATATTGTGTTTTATACATTGAGATGTCAATGGTCTTATATTATCTAATATAATATATAAATCTCCTGTCACGATGTTTGTCCGCGATGGATTCCTAAACTACTTAACCGATTTTAATGTTGTTTTTTTTAAATGTATGCTTTTTTCCAACTTGAGAGATAGGATAGCTAAGATATTTAATTATAGTCGCAATTTTATTTTATTGCAAATTATTTGTCTATAAAGAGCGACCATTGTTTATGCGACGCGGGTCACGGGATAGCGATGGACGTTGCCACAGTGACATACTTATTTAGTCACTAATTCAATAAAATAATACGGGCGATATACTTTATATAATATGGCAATTGGCAAAGAAACGTTTGCCGGGATAGCTAGTGTTTTATATAATCTGTTCTACATTTTGTGTATTTGAAGTATGTGTATGTAGGGTACTAGGAATAAAACATAAAAATATATTATACTTAATATTAATGAAAAGTTTTACTATAAAAAATACAAATATCTATGGACGCTTCACACCACGTCAGTCTGGCCCCGTGCTAAGTACCTGAAGGACTTGTGTTACAGGTACCAGACAACGGAAATATATTTAATACTTTTATGTTATACATATATTTACAATTTTTATTACATCATACACATATTTAATACAACAACCAGACCCAAGAACATTGAAAAACTTTTTGAGCTATATATATATATAGCTATACGCTCAATTGTCAAGCAAAAATGTCAGCTTTTGAATCTCTGAGAGAAAAGTTTAAAGAAATTGGTATTCTAACTGTTGCTTCTCAATACATTTTGGTGGTGATAGTCACTGTAGAAACACTAGAAATAGGCACAAACTGGAAATGCCAGTGATCAGACTTAGCAAAATAAGTAAATCTTTTAAAGGTCAATGTATACGCCTTTACAATAAAATCCCGAAAAATGTTCAAAATCTATCAATTAATAAATTTAAAAAAGTAATTAAAGAACGTTTGTGTGCCAAAGCCTACTATACGGTCAATGATTTCCTAAACGATGGCACATCTTGGGAGTAGGATGGCTGCTTGCTGCTGCTTCTACATTTATTATATGCGACTTACAATTCATGTTGACTTTCTATAATGTATTAGATTAAGTTATTTACATTGTAAATTTTATTTTTTTAAAAGACTAATTTTCCACTTTTTTAGTAAAAAGTGGCCCCGTGCGAGTTTCTTACGCCGGTTCTTCTCGCCGGGTTAGTTCCCGAACCGGTGGTAGGCAACATGTAGCTCAACGTTCTGAAAACATTTGATTCAAATTTATTCAGAAATAAAATGATTTTTATTTATTTATTTTATATATATAGCTTCATATATCAATTGATAATTTTATGCTTGATATAATATACCTATCAAAACAGATATTCATATTTAAAATTAATGTAAAATAATGTTTTAAATGTAAAAAAAATTTACATCAAGTCAATTACATAGTCTAAATACACATATCTTATTTTCTGAGACTTTTACAAGCCTAGGTCATCAAAAACTTGCTATTTATATAGTTCTTGCAATCTACGAGTGCGCGTAGCCTTTATTTTTAGTTGGAAATGTGAATAGACATTTTCGTTAGTGTGCGTACCCGACGGAGCAGTCAGTAGCGAGCGAGCCATGTACGCGTGCATAGATATGGTCACTCACACAACTAAGGGCGACGGGCACTCGTAGATTGCAACAACTATAACTCAAGCACTGTCGCAAACTACTTAAAACAGTCAAATTAAAAGCGTCAACCCGAGCTGACGTGTCCCAAGCGAGTGTATGGACTAAGGCAGCTTGGGGCTTGAGCAGTGGGCTCGCTACCGCCCCTCTCTCACTCCGCACGCCCCGCACGTTTGCTCTATCTAGACGTGTCCGTTGGCCTACTGTACGTTCCATATACTGTGATCCCGCATACAAAAACTCCCGATAACGTACCGATATCGGCGCGACAATCTGTCGGCGACGATATCGTTGACTACAACGACACAGTGTGAAAGCGTTTAGTAGTGATTGTATGAAACTACCAGTCCGACGATATCGTGCCATGTATTCTCCTCAGAATATGTCTAAGTACCTTTCATTTGTCATGAATTGTCAAACAATTTTCGAAAAATTTTCAATTTCCAATTACTCTCATTAAACATGCATGAAACTGATTAAATTATCTAAAGAAATTGCCATGAATGCTATATATAATTTTTATATTATTATCGCAAATACACATAGTTTTATATTTGAAACAAAATACTAAATCGGTGGTCTGCAAAGTAGAAGAAGAACTTTTGAATAGTTTTAGGGTGAGACGCCCATTTTGGGCGCTTGACAGATTAGCTATTATGAGCTGATATATATTATGATGATTAGATGAGTAGAGCAAATCTGCAAAGGTTTAATTCATATCCATACTAATATTATAAATGCTAAAGCGTGTCTATCTGTCTGTCTCTCTGTCTGTCTTTCTGTTACCTCTTTACGCGATACTTTAAGTCTCTGGGAACGAAACAGAACAGTTTGTATTTTGGACAAAATTTACGATATCCGGAAAAATTTGCGATATTCGAATTTTTGCGCAACGGGCATCATCTAGTATTATAATAATATATCAATGGACCACGAGCGGTGTTTGTCAAAAACGTGATGTATAGCCCGCCGCGGACCGGCGATTGTTCGACCGTGATATTTGTGTATGGGAAATTTAAATATGGACCAATATCTATCCTTTGTTCAAATTTGTACAACAATCGACGGGTTTCAGTTTATTGTGCTGTTAGTTCGACAGTTTATTAAGGTGTAATCAAAATAACGATACGAACGGATTTCATACACATTTTGATTTGAATTATAATGAATATTGCCCCGATTGTGTGAATTTAAGGCCTTTCTAATATTGAGTCTCTATACTACTACTACATGTAGTAGTAGTGGGGCTCTATAAAGAATAAAAGGCGGTGATTTGGCCGGTGGCGGCACCTGACGGACGTTGTTCGAAGAGTCCACATCCTGAGGATGCTCCGGTGTTGGGGCGAAACGCGCGTCGAGGTTTTCAACTTGCATGGTGGTGAGAGGCCTTGCATGAATTTACATTGCTTGTATGGTGGTGGTGTTTGCACTTTAGGACTAGCACTTTGTACGGGTAGGCAGTGTTTGAAAGGAGGGAGGTGCAGTAAAGCATACCTATGTGTACACTCATTCATTTACTTACCAGTTGAGGTTTGATTCGCGGAATATTGCTAAAACTAAGATACAAAATTTTAATTCAGGGTATTTAAAGAGTAAGATAATAAAAAGTAAAATAACTTGTGATTCAGTTGACATAGTAAGTATAATATTTTTGGTACTGTTTTACTGTTATGTAATATAATTTTATCGTTGTCTAGACTTTTCGGACGGCTCTTGAAACGGTTATAATATGAAATCCTGTGGGAAGCAGGCATTTTTGGGCTAAAACATGGGCCTATGTCTTTTCCCGTGGTCTAATGTACTTCTTGAGCTTAGAATGTTTAAGCAAACAAACTCTTTATACAGGGTTTAAAAAATATAGTGACTCATACTGCATACACTCCCTAAAGTAACTATTATCACTTTTTTTTCTTACACATTGTATAGAGTTACTAAGAATGTCGTGTCTTTTAAAAGCATCTCAGATTAATCCATAATAAAAATATCTAGAGCACTCTAAATCATATTAGATCTGAATAAATATTTACGAATATTCTAGAAATGTACAAGTACCATCGGAGAGCAATCTGGCTGTCATAATTATATAAGGTACCTACGACAGGAGCGACCGGGCATAGCCCGAAGACCTTAGCTAAGTGGATCTTAAAATGATATTACCTCGAACAACATTCAAAGACAATATTAAATCTAAAGACGAAATTTAATAATGAAGCATTTTTACACTGCATTACAAAAAATCAAACAATATAAGTAATAAAAAACAATATTACTCAACTGTAATAAACAAATAACCCAAATAAAATAAAAGACAAAAAAATATAGATTATTTCTCATGTTTTTTTCTTTTTATTAACCTGATCAATAATAACGAAGGCAAACGGTCTTAACAAGTATAAAGTTTCAAAAACGCTAAGGGCATTAATTCCCTACGGATATTCCGCAATTTACCGTATTTAAAGCCTTATAAACTCATAATCTGAAAGCTACAAAATTATAATAAAAATACAGCAATAATCTTCAGTATATCAACATTCCTTTCCCCGTTTTAAATTTCTATTTTTGATTTATTATACTCATGATATCAGCTTCCAAAGTAATACCAATTTCTTAAACTTCAAGCATACATTCAGCATCTCCTTAGGATTTACAAATTACTTTTATTTGAAACTCACGCCAATAGAATATCGACAATATGATAAACTACATTTTCCCCGTTTTAATTTTTTAGGACAATTTTGAACTAAGATAAGTACAAATAATAGGGTTTTGGCGCGATCTCGGCAACGCGGCAAATTTATGGCCAAGGTCGTTTGCTCGGGGGACGGCCTTAATATTATGCTTTCGCAGAAGAGCTACAACCATGATAGACTGTCTACAATATTTCGTAGACAGTATACGAGCGTAGCTGTTTTAAAGAAATTCAAATAAATACCTTTATTGCCAGATGAATTTTCGTAATCTAACTGCCGCTTTCGGAGTGGAACATTAATTACTTAAGAGGGCGACTAACCCAAAATATCAAACATCGTCCTTCTCTCTTCACACTCACGCCCGTCTTTCATATGCCAGGTGAAAGAGGACAACGCGGATTCATCGCCAAATTAGTTTTTTCTCATTATCTCGATAAATATACAACATTTAAAAAATCCGCTAGGTCGGTTTCTCAATGATAGAATTTTATACAATGTGTTAAAATATTAACTTAATGCAATGCACGGCATAAATGGCAATAAATGAAAAATTCGTGAAAATTAGATTGTTTTTTTTTTCTCAAAATATTATTTTGCCATATAAATTATTTCTAGTATCAATAAAGTAATATAGTATTATATAGTAAAAAATAAAGTTTAAAAAACTAAAACCCGACTACTAAAACGCGCTCTAAAAAGTACGAAACAAGAAAACAGTTTATAGGGATATGGAAATGTTTAAAGGATAGCCGTGGTCGTATGTATGCCCAATTTTATTATATAACTACAATGAATCTGTTTTGCTATAATAGTAGGTGGCATAGTATACGACCACGGCTATCCTTTAAACATTTCCATATCCCTATAAACTATTTTCTTGTTTCGTACTTTTTAGAGCGCGTTTTAGTAGTCGGGTTTTAGTTTTTATTAACTTTATTTTTATTTCAAATATTTTGGGGCTAATATTCGCTCGATAAATTTCTTAATCTTCCCAACTCCTCAAATGATCGACGACCATAATATTAATGATATTTTACAATTTATTTGGTTCTAGTGAGCAAATGAATAGTTATTTATTGTTTCACTAGCTGTTGCCCGCGACTTCGTCCGCGTTAGTATAGCATAATAACGAAGATGTTTAATTTTCTCCTTTTTATGGTCCCTTACTCAAAGGGTAAAAACGGGACCCGATCACAAAGATAAAATATCAGCCTGTCCATTTATACAGCCCCCCGAAGATCTAGCCGAGGGTGAAGGTATATATATAATTAATTGTTGTTTCATATTGTATTGAAGTGATATCATGAATTCATGCAATAATCAGGTGATTGCAAACAAACCCGTGGGAAATAGGTAGTAACATTTATATATTTGAAATGTGCTAACAAAGTTCTTTCATTTGATACCCCACACAACATAGTCAGGAAAATATATTTTTTTGTTCTATACTTTAAGTGCCCTAGATGGCGCTATAGTCAATTTTACGTAATGTCATGTAGCCTATAACCAGCGGACAATCAAGACGCTTCCAATAACACCTCATTTGTCTAAATAGGACAAGTACTTTTAAAGTTACGAGGGAACAGACAAACATCCATACCCACATCCATACATACATAGTACATACATACAGGCCAAAATCATAACCCTCCTTTTTGCTTCGCCGTAGTCGGGTAAAAAGTAGATAAAAAGTAGGTAAAAAAAATCGGTTGAGCCGATTTGAAGAAGTTCGCGCACGAACACTGTGATACGAGAATTTTATATATTAGGAAAATCTATTTATCGTTATTATTAGTATGATTTATCTGTGTACCGATCCCAAAAATATGAAAGTTATTTATTTCAAAATATTCAACGCCAACTTTTGCCTTGCAAGAAATTGTTAAATATTATTTTATTTAATTTTTTAATTGTATGATTACTTTTTGGTAAAGTTAAATGATTATTATTATTCAGTATCAGTTTTAATACTAGAATAAGCCATAATATAGTTCACTATAATAATAACTCTCATCCTATATTTAAGGCCACGTACGGTCCGTCCCAATATCCAGATTCTAGCTGGAAATTGAGTCGTAAAAAATGTGTCCAAACACTTGGAGGGTTTCGATCAACCTTTCATATCACGTTCAAATCAAAATCCATAAAGGGTGTTCGCCCTTTCAAAGTTGCTACGTTTCTATGGTGAGTCGTAATACCGTCGATGCTCTCTGCCCTTTGCTCCGAATTTGCCGATTAGAGACACGCGTTTCGAATACAATCTTGGTCACTGTTACCCATAGTATTTACGAAAAATATGCTGAGGTGTCTATTAATTTTGAGCCATTAGTTTTAATACTTGGATGGCTGGGCTTGACTGCTCGGTATTTTTTTATTTCATCCATTATTTAAATTTTCAGGATTCCGTTTTCTTAGTTACATGGTTCCGAAAACCGAATACTTTGCTATTAGTATGTCTGTCACTAGGCTGTATTATCATGATAACTAAACAGTTGATTACAGAAAATGTAATTTTGTTGACGTTAATTACTAATATTGTAACAGAATAATAACAAAATCTTAAGCTGTTTATTCCAAACTCTTCGCTCACAAATTTGACTACTTGGGCGCTTTTGCTAAGCATTTAAATTATTTTTAATCCGTCCTATGTTTATAGTACAAGTTCAGTAGTAAAATAATAAGTCATGACATGACATATTATACTACCAGAGATACCTACTACTGAACATGGTACAGTGTACACTAATCAGTAATCACACATTGTGTGATTCTGTGTGATGCTCGTTACGTAATTTGGGTAATTTGATATGAATTTCACAAAATTTCTTATTTCTTTGTAAATATAATGTTACAGAAAAAAGGGTCGAGAACAAGTTTATCAAAGAGTACAAAATAATTCTTTATTCATCGGCAATTTTTGTCTCAAATTAATATGATTCATATTTATTTTTGAAGTGAAAACTTCTTTAGCGGCGTTGAGCACTTTTGTGGGATGGGTAACAAACGGTGAAACTCGCGTCAGATTCTCGTGCTGATCGAAAAACCTTGGAAAACCGTAAGACGGTTGGAGAGTAGTGTTTTGTGTCGAACTCGAACTCGAACTTGAATTGATTGTAAGGGTTTCGATTAATTAAAAAATAGATTTTTTAATAATCGATTTTCATAAAAAATGGGTTAAAAATGCACAACGTTAATAATCAAGTTTTCACTTCTGCCGGCACTCCCGGAGTGCAACCCGACTTTTATTTATATTAGGAACACGAGTAGGGTGAAGAATAAGATACAGTGTCTATTTACTGGATAATGCTGACAGTGGATAAAAATCACATTTTTGTTTATCTAGGCCTTATTAAAAAAAATGACTTAGCTATAATAAAATCATATCAATAACAAATTCATGAAACAAGGCCGTTTTATTTTAGTTCAGTCAATTAAGTTTTTTTTTTTATAATTTCGACGGCGAGACATGACAAAAAAGGGTAAGGGTCTAAACACATTAGGCTGAATTACGCCGGCGTAAATTCCGCCGCGTTTAAATTTCATACAAAATACGGGCCGAATACGAGGGGTGACACACTACATCGCGTTTTGTATGCGTTTGACATTTGCGGCGGAAATTACGCTGGCGTAATTCAGTCTAGTGTGTTTAAACACTTAGAATTAAATTGAGGTGTCGTCATAATTATTATGCTTGCATCAAAGACAAGTTTCTATGAAAGTTCGTTAAAAATGTTAACTTTAAAGCTGTATCGTTACCTCGTGTAGGCTCTGGAAACGTTTTCCTTCTACAACGTGCATAACCAACTTGACTTGATTGTTGAAATTGTTGGATTCGACTTATTGAAGCTATTCCATTAATCTCAAAGACGACCTCCGTAGCTCAGTAGTTAAGCATGTGGTAGCTCAAGCCGCTCGTAGCGGTCGCTGGTTCAAATCCCGCCGACGGAATTAAAAGTTTTCAATGTTCCTGGGTCATGGATGTGTATTTATTATGAGTATAAAATATGTTAAAAATCTTATATAATACTAGCTGTCCCGGCAAACGTTTCTTTGCCATAATAATATTTTAGTATTTCGCCCATATTATTTTATTGAAGTGTCTAAATAAGTATGTCACCATGGCAACGACGATCGCTATCCCGTCGCACAAACAATGGTCGCCGTCAATCTCAGGTTGTAATAATTTATTATTTTTATTCAACAAATGCACTTATCAATATATAAAGTACCCAGTAGCCGATTCTCAGACCTACTGAATATGCATATAAAATTTGGTAAAAATCAGTTAAGCCGTTTCGGAGGAGTTCGTGGACTAACATTGTGACACGAGAATTTTATATAAAGAAGATATTATATTGTGTGGTTAAAAAAATATATATTTCCGTTTTCTGGTACCCGTAACAGGAGTCCTTCAGGTACTTACCACGAGGTTACGCTGACGTGGTGTAAATCGTCCATAATGGTTATTAATTAAATCTCATTTTTATTATTTAAATGTGCATCACAAACGGCCATTTTCGCGGAATCAGAAGCGGATCGAGGTAAATTATAATAAATATCCCATTAACATTGATATGAAGATAGTAAATTAATCCTGGATTCAATTGAAAGTCCCCGGAGGGTTACCCGTATTCCTCAATTAACACAAAGGAAACATATTATTATTGTATGGAGGAGAATTCTTGGAACATATTATTCTGTTGTGCATTGGTAATTAAGTACTACTACTAGTAATTTCATTAGTGGGAGAGCCATGCTTTGGCACGAATGGCCGGCTCGACCGGAGAAATACCACGTTCTCACAGAAAACCGGCGTGAAACAGCGCTTGCGCTGTGCTTCGCCGAGTGATTGAGTTTACCGGAGGCCCAATCCCCTACCCTATTTCCTTCCCTACCCTCCCCTATTCTCTTCCCTTCCCTACCCTCCTCTATTACCCTATTACCTCTTAAAAGGCCGGCAACGCACTTGCAGCTCTTGTGATGCTGCGAGTGTCCATGGGCGACGGAAGTTGCTTTCCATCAGGTGACCTATTTGCTCATTTGCCCCCTTATTTCATAAAAAAATATAATGCTAGATGCGGCCCGCAGCTCCGTTTTCGGGATAAAAACTAACCTATGTCCTTTCCCGAGACTTAAAATCTGCATACCGATTGTTGTCGGTTAAAGGGTTTGGGCGTGAAGAGTTGACAGACTTTTGCACTTATAATATCCGTATATCTTATATATAAAATTCTCGTGTCACAATGTTAGTCCACGAACTCCTCCGAAACGGCTTTACCGATTTTAACCAAATTTTATATGCATATTCAGTAGGTCTGAGAATCGGCTACTGGATACTTTATATATTGATAAGTGCATTTGTTGAATAAATAATAGTGAATTATTACAACTCGAGACTGAGGGCGACCATTGTATGTGCGACGGGATAGCGATAGACATTGCTGTGGTAACATACTTATTTAGTCACTTCAAAAAAATAATATGGGTGAAATAGGTACTTTATATTTTGGCAAAGCAATGTTTGCCGGGACAGCTAGTTAATTTATAGAAGTTTGCGCGGCTTTGTACGCGTAACGTTAGTATCCCGCAGGGTCGTACACTTTTCTATAAGAAAAAAGTATCCTATCCTTCTTTGTTCCCAACTTTATAATTAAAATTGGTCATTTAGTTTCAAAATCTATTCGACACAAACAAACAAACTATACCTCTCTAAAAATATTATTAAAGGTAACTTACTAATATGTCACTACATAAAATTGTGTTTTAAACACTTAAACCAGATAATATTAATTATATAAAGTTCATGTTTATCAACGACAAAGTACGTAGGACCGTATTTTTGGTCAGTACTCAAGATGCATCTCGGTCTTAAGACACGGTTCAGACTCTGTGATTGGTTGGCTGTCCAAATTTGGACCAATCACAGAGCCGAACCGCGTCTTGAGACCGGGTCGCATCTTAAGTACTGACCAAAAATACGGGCCTTAGTCTCACCGTTCTTAGCTTTCATCTTTATTTTCATCTGGAGTTAAAAACTTAAACATTTGCAAGTTGTAAATAACGCTTCTTGCTGTAAACAATAGAACTATTACTTTTCATTACTAGTGGCTGGAGCATTAGCGCACCATCCATCTTCTGGACCGTTAGCTCTCAACGGGTTACCTTTGTGGAGCTTATTACGCAGCGCTGCATTGTTAGAAAATGTTTTCTGATGTGCTAACTGCTACTAAGTAATGGATTGTTTTTAACATTCAATTAGTATGAATGATAACCTCTAGGGATTAACTGAGTTGCTAAAATCATTACTAACATTATAAATACGAAAATGTGTCCGCCTGTTTGTCTGTTAAATATTCACCCCTCCCTTCTCTCAAAATATGGAGATAGGATTGGTTAGTTTTTGTAGTGGAAAAATGTACAGCTGCAGTGCGATAAACGAATAACGACGTACCACATTATCATCCAGCTGGAAATAAATATGTAACGATACGATATAATATACACACCGGCAAAATTAGCGAAACATAATAAAATTTTATTTTTTTTTTGAAAATTAATCGCTGTTTTTTATATATTTATTTATTAATTTAATAATTGATGATTAAAAAATAAAACTTATATAAATTTAGGGCATAAAAACGTGTAAAATTAAAAAAATCTGCAAAAATCTAAAATTAAGAAAAATCTTTGAAATTTCAGTAGTAAGTTAAATTCTTCATTTTTACTTAAGAAATGCCATGTTAACAGCGTGTAATGCCTTCTATGGATCTGAAGAGAGTCTGGATACGCCATTACATGCTTGCATTTTGATTGTCAATCATTTCCTGTGGGATATTCTTCTACTCCTCCAGTAGCGCCAACTCGAGCTCCTGAACACATTTGGAGCTGGAGTTTTAATTCGTACCGTTCACCCATTGATGTGCCACACGTTCTCAATCGGATCCACATCCGTAGACCGTGCTGACCTCTCCACCTGGGCTACGCTAGCATCATTTAGGTCATAATGGCCGATTTTTTTACTCTATGGACGCGCAAAAAATTGAAGTTACTACCTAAAACTGTGTAAAAGGCACAACCTGCAGTTCTAGGATGTCTGTGCTATTGTCGTGTACTGTCAAAGTACCATCATTAACAATCATCAGCTCTGTGCGGGCTCCAAATCATATGCAACCCCAAACCATTACGAAGCCTGCATGATATACCACTGTTTCCGTTAAGTTTGATGGTCTATAGCGTTCCTTACGATTTATCCACATTCTTTATCGCCTGTCAATAAAATTTACACAGAATTTGCTCCCATCACTGTACAGCACACGATTTCACCCACTTGTCAAATTTTTATGTTCACGCGCAAATCTTAGCCTGGCTCTTTGGTGCCCTGTCTCAAGTTTTGGTGCCCTTGCTGGCACCTTTGAGTTTAATTTAACTTCTTTAAGTCTTCTTCTTACTGTACAATCACTTACAGGTACATCTCGGACCTGTTCCTATAGGTTTCATCTCTGCAAAGCAGTTTGAGGCCGGTTTCTTAAGGCTTGTACCCTTACAAAACGGTCATTCTGAACCATTGCCACCCGAAATCTGCCTTGTTCTCGTCTCCAAACGTAAGATCCAGTCTCTCTGTAGCGTTGAAAGTTACGATAAACCACGAAAGCCGACACACCTAAGGCCTGACTGACCGAAAGGTAGGTGTGACCTTTCTCTATCGTGGTTACAGCTCTAGCTGTCGTAGATGCTGGAAAATCCACTAATTTTGTATCTAAGCAATGTGTACTTCCAAAAACCAAACAATCAAATGAGCTGGCATACCTTGCACCCCGCTAAAAACGCCATTCTTATCAGAAACACTTACAACGTCAATAATCGAAAAACACTTAGTAGGGCATAATTGCAATAACAATCTGTCAACTTGCCAGTTTTGTTCAATATTTTATTTCTTAAGGCCGCATACAACGAGGATTAGTGAAATTTCGTGTTTTTATTTTCAGTAGAACTTTGACCACAAGTAATTATAAGCATTCAAACATTTTTTGTAAATTAGTTACGTTTCTTACCAAGGTTAGGGTCAGCTTAAAATTTTGATTTAAATCCATTTACCACTAAAAAAATGTGCATTAAAAATAATCCTTTCAAAAATTTTTTTCTTCTAGAATTCAGCGAAAACAAATACAGGAATAAATATTTTTACGCCAAAATGTTTCAATCATGATTCCGGAGGCACCCATCAGCTTCGTTTTTGATAAAATATACCAATTATAAAGATAAATCGCTTTGTTTACAAATTTGAACAATCTGTTGATATGTGAGAGCAACGCCTGATCATGAATATTTGGTACAAAAAATCCACAGGCACTTGATGGAAAATAAATAAAGGACATCAGTCAAATCTGTGTGTCAGAGGCTGATTGTCTATCATAGAAAACCTAGAGTATGTTCACAAATATATCCCAGTATACTGGCAGCTCTTTACGTCTAGAATCGCCGTGGTCCCATACCGTTGATTCGTTTCGAAATATTTGCCAGTGAATTGTCGAATACGTTTCTTGTATAAATGTAATTATAATACGTCATACTTATCTAATACTAGTGGAATACCAGTACAAAATAGCGCCGTAATTTGACGTCTTGGGCAGTGGTCAGTAACTGGGTTTTATTCCGGAACCTAGTCAACATTTTTGGTTTACAAATACTACAATATTGCTTTGTAACCTAAATTATTTGGCGAGAGACTACCTAATAAGATGCTATTCGATAATTTATATTCACCAAACGATCGTTTTTACCGTTTTGGTAGGTTTGAAAGTCAAAAAATGTAAACATTACAGCTAGTCAGAAAACAATGTACAGATTACCGCAACACAGAGACAGATTTTTACGTATACATGTCAAAACATTGTAAAATGATATATGATATGTCCAATCCATAGCAATAGAAAGAATTATTACATCTTAGCACTGGAGTAATAAAATCTGCACAAGAAATCGTAAAAATAATATAATCACGCGGATAGATCTAGATATTTTGTAGATACCTACACCATGATTTTGGTGCACCTCGGGAGGAAATAACTAAGGATTCTAAGTTATTTAAGAAAAAATAATGTGATCGAAATGAAATGCCCTAAAACCTTATTTGATTTTATCAAAAATATATATTTTATGAACAAAAATCGCGACGGCATTTAAAAGTACTACACCATGATTTTGGTGCACCTCGGGAGGAAATAACTAAGGATTCTAAATTCTTTAAGAAAAAATAATGTGATCGAAATGAAATGCCCTAAAACCTTATTTGATTTTATTAAAAAAATATATTTTATCATTTATGAATAAAAATCGCGACGGCATTTAAAAGTAAAAACTAAAGAGATTGCATTTATGCAATTATTTATTCTTTACTCACGACAATTTGATGCAATGTACAGGAACCGTAATTTTTTTCCGGACCAAAAAGTATCCTTCGTCCGTTCTTCACCAAATTTCATAAAAAATGGTTCGGCATGAAAAGGTAACAGATAGACTATTGTAATATTAGTATAGATTATTATTAAAGTTTAAATTTAATAAGATACACATTTCGTAAATATATGTATTTCAAACACCTACCCGCTACCGGTTGTCATTATTAATGTAGAGCAGAAAAGGCCTAAAAATTGTATTTTTGTTTTGAATATATTTCAGACCTCTTAATTATTCATTTAAATATCTTGTTTCTATATTTTGTTGTTATGGTGATTGGTGACAGCAAAAATAATAAAATATTCTTGAAAATTTAAGTTCTCTAGCTACGGATATCTCTTTTGGGAACAGATTCCTAAAAATTTAAAATGACAAAGAAAATATGAATATAATCTGCATATAAGCATAATGAATATATTATTATTATTATAATGAAAACAAAAACGTTACCTTTACTGCAAGTAGAGTTATCGTTTTTGAACTTGTGGAGGGTGTTAGGTATATTGATTCCAGGTGATATAAGTGATCATCATGGGGCTACACTCTATATCTTATTTATTAAAGCTATTGCAATAAACCCAAGCACAAGAATCTCATTGAGGTCATAAAATAAGCTCCCTATTTCCCAGCAGTAAGCGAGATGTTTTATTCTAGTTAAGAACTTTTGAATCTACTTTACCGAATTTTAAATCTATTTCGGTATTAATACTTTGGGATGTGTATGTGTCCCTTATATAAAGTTCACTGTGAAAGTAGCAGCGTTAAAAGATTAGCTTTTGAATTCCAATGTTTCTATGGAAAATACGCCAATATCATGAACATTTGCGATGAACTATGTATGGGTAATACTTTATTTTGTTATACATTGTAATTTGTAAATGTATTATGAGGAAATAATTTTTTATGTTCGTGAGTACAGAACAAACATCATATTTAAATATCTATAAATACATCATTTTATTATAATACAAAATTCACTAAAGATTTCGTTTATCAAGTTATGCATAAGTTATGAACATGGCCTCTCTTTTAATCATTACTCTGTATGTCGAGTTTACCACGTGATCACATTATTTCTGAAAATACTAAAATCGACTACGGCTTGATATGTAAATATGTACCTTTCGAGCGCCATCTATTGAGCTAGTTTGTCTCAAATTCTAAAATGTCAGTCGCCTATAATTCCGCCTTAAATGAGCTTAGAAACTATAAAAAAGGATTTCACATAGCCCGACCCACTTGAATTCGAGTTGTGGCCCTTTTTACTTATGTTCCGCTAATTTTGCCGGTGTGTGTATATTATTATTATATGTATCAGGTTGAGATCATAGGTAGATGGCGGGGACCCACGTAAATTGGTCGCGTTGTGGCAAACCCATCCGACAGATGACAGATATATTTTAATTGAGAATTATTATCATAGGCAGAAACGTCGTAGATCCGTTAATGAATCAATTTCTTCGATGGTACATACAGCAATACAAAATTTAAATAGCATCACGCTATTATTTCACACTGCTTTCAATAATGCTTTTCAATAGTTTTATTTTGAGCGCCAAAAGTATTTGGAAAAAGCAAGTAATTAAAACAAAATATTAATATTTACATAACAAACGAGAGTATCTCGTGATTATTTCACTATTATTTAAAAGAGTGTTAATAAAAAGATTTATCCTCTCTTTCATTTGAATAAGCCTTAAAAATCCTCAGTTAAATCATAGTAAAAACTAAAAAGATATTAAGGTTTAATCAAAGCGCACGGATTATATTTTCTTGAAAATGTTTTACAAGTTATTTATGGTCGCACGCAGAGACGAATTTTAATTTACTAACTTTAATTACATGAAGATCTTGACATAAGCCCCATAGTCCATACCCATAATCATTTAATTACAGCAGATAAAATATATAATTACATAGTTACAATCGACATTGGCCCACCGAAACAAAAATTCTTTGTAAGTTGTTAATTAATCTACTATCGAGTTTTAATTTTCGTACAAACAAAAAGAAAATCAGGAAGGGAGAACAATATATTAAACTTTTCGGTCGATTCCGGATCGCTTCCTGTCGTCCGCTCGGTTGAAATCGAGCTGTCCCTTTGGGCCCATTTTAATTACAACTTTTGCTTTTAAACTCTTTAAAGAGTTTTGTAGAGGTCGAGGAGTTGTCTTGGAACACGGGGTGCCTAATCGACCGTAGCCATCTAAATGTCCTTAATACTTCACAAGATGTTCCCGCAGCTTCGTTTGTGTCGAAAAACATGTGAAAGTCCTTCGTGCGTTTTCGGTGAGGACGTAGAATCTTTTCTTAAGGATTAGCAAAAATCCATACTAATATTATTATGATTGCGAAAGTGTGTCTGTCTGTCTGTTACCTCTTCACGTTAAATCGCTGAACCGATTTTGCTGAAAGGTATATAGATTCTTTGGGTCCCGGGAAAGGAAATAGGATTTTGTATCCCGAACAAATGTACGGTTCCCACGCGATAAACGAATTTTAGCGCAACAGAGTTGCAGGCGTCATCTAATTAATATAATTTTATTTCATGGCTTATAATAATCAACGTGGGAGGCATTATACTCAAACTGCAGATATTAAAAGTTACATTATATTGTTATCCTCTTTATCAATAGGGCGAACGTAATAATACTCTAATCACGATTCACGGACGTAAAAAAAAATCGTCAAAAAACTTGATAATTATTTAATGTCAAAAATTTGTAACTCGCCTACAGATTGTACAGAAATAAAGTTCGTGAGTCGTGAGACTCGTGCGATATGGCAGGCTGCTTTTGTCAGATGGTGGCAGATGATAGATCATAGGAAAGTTTCAATTTTTTTTAAGCTTAAAGCCCGTCACAGACCTAGCTATAATATATATTTCTGTGACATGTGTATTTAGTATAGAATAATATGCCTTGCTATAAATATATTAATATATATTATAGCTAAGTCTGTGACGGGCTTTAATCTAACTTGCTCTGTATGTATGTAACTATGTATGTTGCGGTTGAATTTTGGAACTCAATTTTTAAGTAGATATTATTTTGTGTATATCGGGTCCACCAGTTAGATAAAATATCGAAAACGGTTTTCGACTACAATGATATTACATAGTAGTAACCTTCAAGAAAAGAGCGTAATGCCTCATAAAAGTTTGCACCCGCTTCTGATGTTGCGTGTGTCCATGGGCGACGGTAGTGACTTTCCGTCAGGTAACCCGTTCTATTGACTATTAAGTATCTACATAAATAAAAATAAATTATCAATTTTGTTGGTCTCGCTGAAACTCGAGAACAGCTGAAGCGATTTGGCTAATTTTAGTGTTGAAATGTTCGTGGAAGTTCAGGGAAGGTTTATATTTGGAAATTTATACAATGTGCTCCGGGTCATCTAAGCTTTGTAGTTGAGAACGTTATGACGTCTGGATAAACTCGACAAGAGTTTTTAGGCATATATGACATATCTAACCTTAAATTGTATTTAGATGATTTAGTAATAAATAAACAAATAAATAAAATCTACTTTTATAAAAATATGTAGAAAGAGGCCGTCTACATATTATAATATTCATGACTTCTTTTTTATCCTTAAAAATGTGTAGTCTAGCTAATGACAGCGGCAACCAGCGAGAAATATACGAGCCCCGCAGCGACGATTTATTGTAACACTGTACGTTCAGATTTATTCTACCTCCCACATAACCTTTATGGTCGGGGAGTAATGATCATTCTCGGGAAAAGCTTCAGTGTAATTCCGAATGGGCTATACCTGTGATTTAACACTTTGCGTTAACGCAAAGTGTTAAATCACGACAGGTTCGACATTCCGTTAACGGAATGTCGAACCTCATTAACGTTTAATATAACTGAATGTGGTTGCGACATATATTGTTCATAATTATTGTTCTATTGATTGAATTCCATGATCACACCCATAATAAAATATTACTATACTGTACTTGGCGAAACATGGCGGTAGCGGTAATTTTCTATATAAACCGCGATCAATCGCGGTTTATATGACCGCTACCGCCATGTTTCGCCAAGTACAGTACAGTATAGTATATATATATATATATATATATATATATATAATCTACGAATAATAAAAACTAAGGAAGAGTAACTCCGTCAAAAAACCCGCCATGTTACAGTATAGCTAAAAGCCGAGCTTTGTGAGGGCTCGCGTCGTCACAATTTGACTGACTGACACATCTAACTACATAAAAAAAAACCTGGACTGATTGATGACAACATATAAATTAAAATTACTTAGATGACAAAGCACAAATAGGCGTGATAGTTTTTCCGTAAAGTGTACCACAAAATGTACAGATTGTGGAATATACTAAGGCTCGCTTCGCTCGCCCTGATAAATGTGGAAGAGTGCACTTGTGAGTGTATTCTCGCACTAACCACTGAGTTAATTTTGCTGATGATGCTGGTACGGAGATGCTCAGAGTCTCGGGAAAGGACATGGTATACTTTTTATCCCGGAAAAATGTACGTTATCTACCCAATAAACGAACGGAGTTGCGGGTTCTAGTTATCATTGTTGCCGAATTTATTTTCAGTGTAAATATTGTAGAACGATAACTGCAAATATTAATCAGAACATGCTATAAAAGCAGTTGTTTCTCTATTTTAATGAGAACACATTTCCAACTCATAGTTGTTGATTGTTGAATAATAATATCACCATAATATCATATTAAATATCATTTAAATCATATTTCAATAATATCAACCATTAGTCATAATATAAAAAGAGGGAGTAACATATAAAAAAACTGTGGGCATCGGTAATTTCATTCCTGGTAAACAGTTGACAGCGTTGAATACCAGACCTGGTCTTCAACGCTGTCACTCACGCTGGTAACGCGAACTCCTCAGGGTTCGTAGAGATGAACCCTGAATTCTCGTTCCGATTAACGGGAGGTCCGGGGCTAGCCATAATCGCGCGATCGCTTGCTGGTTGTCAAAAACAATGGTGCCATCACTCATCAATCATGTAAGCGATCGATTGCAATCGTATTATTTTGGCTGTTACGTGATACAAAACTACGATTTTGGAGCAATTATCGCGCAATAATTGCTATCGCATTGCTCTCGCAAGATACGTATACGGCGGCGGATCATACGTTCATGAAACGTGGCTACTGCAAATAGTTCAAGAACATTAAAAAGATATGTTTTTTAATGTTGTATGATTTTAAAAACTCGATAGTAAAATATAACAAATTATGCTTAAATTCTTTATCATTTTAGAGTAAACCTGAACTCAGTCTAACATCTAGATCTTCTTTACATTAGGCCTAATAAATAGCCTTCCCTGAATATGGTATTGCCCGAAGGTTAACAAAACCGAAACGGAAGGTCGTGAATACTTCGACCGAACTTTAGGGTGTGTGTGAGTCACCTTTATAGAGTTCACTGTGAAAGTAGCAGCGCTGAAAGACCAATTTTTTTTTTAACTTTATATGGAAAAATTCATGACATACCCAGCCTAAGCTAAACTAATATAACTTAGTTTTCTTACACCTTGTACAATATTATTACTCACAGTAAAAATATTTACAAGGCTGTAAATATTTTTACTTGGAGTAATGTTAACCTAATTAAATACATCCGTCTCCTCAAAGGTTATTAAAAAGGACCTTTGACTCACCTTTGCCGGCTGGAGGTTGATGTAGTGAGTACATAAGCCCTCCTATGTTTGACTTCCGGACTACCTATCAAAGGGTTTCATCTGGTAAGCCTCAAGCCGCTTGTGACAGCTCAAATCGCCCTTCCCTACGCAGAGGAATGTTTGACTCTATTAATCTTCTTTTAAGGAGCTTATATCCAATTTTAAATTTCGGCTTGTACGGTCAGCATCCGGGGTTTGAACTTTTGTTTTTCGAGTATGTGTTAAATATGTTAAACGATTTCTGATTTATATAATACTAGCAGTCCCGGCAAACGTTTCTTTGCCATATTATATAAAGTATATCGCCCGTATTATTTTATTGAATTAGTGACTAAATAAGTATGTCACCATGGCAACGTCCATCGCTATCCCGTGACCCACGTCGCATAAACAATGGTCGCTCTTTATAGACAAATAATTTGCAATAAAATATAATTGCGACTATAATTAAAGATCTAAGCTATCTTATCTCTCAAGTTGGAAAAAAGCACACATTTAAAAAAAAACAACATTAAAATCCATCGCGGACAAACATCGTGACAGGAGATTTATATATATTAGATTATTTATTAGAGCTAGGAAAATACGAATTCGCTCGCAGGTTAAATTATTATAGTTTTAGTTTGGTTAAAAACATTAATCGTTTTTAAGTTAGTTGAGGTGGTTTTTAAAGGCATAATATCTAGAATATAAAATTGCATGTAATTGTTCTTTCACTATTTTCTTCGATGAATTTAACTTGTTTTGGGTTCTTCTTGCCACGTTAAAGCCCGTAGAAGACAATAAGGACTTTTATTTTAAGATTAGTGAATTATTAGGTTCGAAATATTTTTTGTTGAATTTGAATTTTTGTATTCATTTTTAATCAGTGTATCTGTCGCAGGGAAAAGAGGATATTAAGGATTTCGCGATATCCCTAGGGATACCACGAACTCCCGGAGGATGCCGAATATTCTTGTTTGTTACGTCTTCTTACTAAAAATATCTAGTGATATGTCATTTCACTAAACTAAATCTAGTGAAATGTCAGAAACGCGCATACCGCCAAATAAAAATCGAGCCACTCATTTCTCTCGCTTGCTCACTAGAGCCTATCAAATTACCCGTGTGTATACTAAAACACACGGGTACTTTGATAGGATCATCTAAAATCTGAATCTGACAAGTAAGATGATCCATGCGTTGGATGATCATGTAAAAAGTCGGTCCTGCGCCTGATCTCTCGCCGGTCGTATCAGTCTTCCGTCCCATCGGGTTATGCGAGTAAACGAATGTAGAGATTGCTCTTGAGTACTGCGCACACACTTGGGCGCTATAAAATTACTCTTGGCCTGGTTTCAATGAATCCGGCCACCGTCACCACAAAATCAGAGTGGGAGTTATTATTATTATTATCACACTTGTAATGCAACTATAGCAGATCTGAGAGGGCATCACCATATCTCTGAATCATACAGTTGAAACCAGCATAGGGTTCTTCATCAGATACTTCAGACCTTTGATTTATGACGTCAAATGAAGCGGCCGACCGAGTTAAATATTTTTTGTAAAGGTGGCATGTCGATCACTAGTTTGGTTAGGCTCTTGTACAGGCACAGGTACTACAGGTACTCCAGCTCTTCGATTATCCTAGTTTTTACGGTTCCATACCCAAAGGGTTAGTCTGTCTGTCTGTCTCCAGGTTAGACGAGCCGCGCTAGCTCGAGCGACTCATTTGTTTCACTCCCGCTAGTGCCCGTGTCACATGTGGGAACTAGAGCGAGCGAGAGAAAAGAGTGGCTCGATTTTTATTCGGCGGTATCCGCGTTTCTGACATTTCACTAGATTTAGTTTAGTGAAATGACATATCACTAGATATTTTTAGTAAGAAGACGTAACAAACAAGAATATTCGGCATCTTCCGGGAGTTCGTGATATCCCTAGGGATATCGTGAAATCCCTGATATCCTCTTTTCCATGCGACATACCTAATTTCGTCATTTGTAACCAGATGGACTTAATCTTCAGAGTACACTATTTTCCTTTCAACTACGTCTATAAATAAGAGACTCTCAAAATTTGAGATAAGGGTCACCGATAAAACATTTGATTTCGGAATTGGGAAGTAATGTAAAAATTATTCATGTGATAAAAAAAGCCGTTAAACATGTTGTTTTTAGTAGATAAACATATAATATGTATAATGTTATAAGCTGAAAAAGAGTTAAAAATATATTACAAGCTGGAAAAGATTTATAATCCATGGTAAAATTTAATTATGAAATGTATTAATCTGTTCGTTGTCGGGGGATGCGAGCTTGATAAAAATATGCCGCGGAAGAAGGTGCAGATACAAATATAAATTTTAATTAAAATTACAAATCCCCGCCATGCGATGTGTCGAGAATCGAGATGTGTAACGGCCTCACACAGGCTCTCGTATTAAATTCGAGAGGCTCGTTCAGTAATATTTTATGAAGAGAACATCGAACGGAAGTATTGTGTTAAAAATTGATATTTCAGACATGAATTAATGTTGTTCGTTTCAGGGAAGTCTCGTGTTCCGTGCATTCTAAACGAATATTTTATCCTCTGACGAACATCTATGTTATAAAGGAAAGAGAGAAAAATCAGGCAGACCTAGTGCAAAGAGTTTACATATCATATTAGGCAATTAAGGTTTGTTTAGATGAGTCTATCAGGCTCATACCTAGTTTTTGTGGTTTCCCGGGTAAATAAGACCAGCAAAGTCAAAAGCAACTTCACTGATGCAAAAACAATAACCGTCTTATCGTTAACATGGTTATGGTTATGCCCGGTTATGTTTATGTTTATATAAAAATGTATGTATATTACGTAGCAAAATATGAAGCGCTTAACACGTGCGAGGTAATCAATTTTAGCGAACCGCATCGCTCGCAGTACTCCGTCCAATTCCGCTGTTGACACAAGCGAGCATAACATCGGTGTCGGGTAATTCTAAAATATACATCCTGGCGCCCGATTGATATAATTTCGGTGAATTTCCGCCTCACGTAGTCGAAACGTGACTATACTGAGCATATGGTTTGTTTTTATACGTGGTTCAAGACGAGAACTATGTTTCCTTTAAATTATCTGAAGCCAATTTAACGTCTGTATAGAAGTAAAATTGCTTATTGTCCGGAAAGTCTTTATTCTCGTAGTGCTTCATATCAAGTTCTTTGACTTTCGGTCATGAAAACTTTGTGCTGTTTTCCGCTTCGAGAGAGAAAACTTGCATATTTTGTACTCCTCCTATTTTGATCCTGATTAAAATGAGGCCGAGAGATATAATAAACCTATTTTAAGACCCGCTATCATTTTAATCAGGATCAAAATAGGAGGAGTACAAAATATACAGTGGGCAATAATACGGAAATAAATTAATGTTAAGCACTTATTATTACTTACATTTGGATTAAATAAGTTTATTCGGATTTAATTAGATCTTTGGATTAATTTGGATTGGATTTAATCGGATTTAAGGAAAAGTAAATTTAAATAATCCATAGATTTGTGGGTGCCTTTAGATACATGAGTAATATCAGTTTTTTATATATTTTCTGATAGAAACATAAAATGCTTTAATCTTATAACTTACGCCAATGCTGGTTACAACACAATTTATATGTCTTATTACCTTCATGGCGTTTTCGGTGAGTGAAGCGCTCTCTTTAGTGTAAACATTATCATTTAATCACATAATACTATCTAGCGTGATATTTCTTCGTACGTGCCAGTTTTTTAGGGTTCCGTATCCAAAGGGTAAAAACCTAACCCTGTTACTACGACTTAGTTGTTTTTCCGTCTGTCTGTCTGTCTGTCTGGATGTCAGTCTGTCTCCAGGCTGTATCTCAATAACGGCAATAGCTAGAGAGTTAAAATTGTTACTGATTATGTATTTCTAGATCCACTATAACAACGAATACTGAAAAGTGAAAACAAAATAAATTCTGGCTCCCACTATACAACAGACGTGATTTTTTTGCTCGATGTCAATAAAATGTCTTGAAATTTTCACAGGTTCAATAAATTTATACATATATTTTAATACTAAAATTAAAATCAATTAAATCAAGGGCCTTCCATAAGAAAAACACAATTTTTGTTTTCTAATGGTACCTACGGAATCCTTCGTGCGCGAGTCAAACTCGATCGTCGATTTTTTCTCTTAATTTTGATGTAACATAATATTATAATTATTTACATCCGATTACAATCATAATATTATGTACCCAGTATCCCTCAAAATATATACGTTCTCATATTGCAGTCATATTTCAGTTAAGTTTGTTATTATAGTTGGATCTCAGCAGTATTTAGTTTGATAGAGTGCTTTTCCGCCATATTTTGATACCGACGCCAGTAATAATAAAAGCTTTAGTACTTTAAAACTAGTTAAGTGAAGTTAACTCCACTTTATACTATGATTGATGATAGCTAATAACAAGGCAGGTGCAGCGAATGCCATAATATTACTAACTATATACGTAATATATATAGTATGTGATGGCAACGCCTTGATAATTTGGCTGTAGCGATATCGATTTTAGCAATGATTAAGCTAAGAAATTAAAGTTCATTTTCAGTATTCATCATGTCTTTGTCTTTGAATTACCCATAGCATAACACGATTGGTCAACTTTTATAACACAGAGTAATCAATCAAAAAGACCTCCGTAAAAATAGAAAACAAGCAATCTTAAATATATCCGACACGGTTTTTTATGGTTCCGTAGCCAAAATGGCAAAAAACGGAACCCTTATAGATTCGTCATATCTGTCTGTCTGTCTGTCCGTCCGTATGCCACAGCCACTTTTCTCCGAAACTATAAGAGCTATACTATTGAAACTTGGTAAGTAGATATAATCTGTGAACCGCATTAAGATTTTGATACAAAAATGGAAAAAATATTAAAAATTTTAGGGGTCCCCAAACTGAAACAAAAAATAATAATTTTTCGTCTAACCTCTGCGTGTGGGGTATTTATGGATAGGTCTTCAAAAATCATATTGAGGTTTCTAATATCATTTTTTTCTAATCTGAATAGTTTGCGAGAGAGACTCTTCCAAAGTGATAAAATGTGGCCCCCCCCCCCCCCCCTCTAACTTCTAAAGTATAATTCTAAAAAGTTCATGATAATTCTAAAAAAAATATATGATGTACACTATTATAAAAACTACCAAAGAAAATTGGTTTGGACAAGATCTAACAAGTGGTTTTTTTTTATACGTCATAAATGGTAAACCTTAATTTAACTTTCATCTAATCAACTAAAATATAAAAATACATCAAAACCTTTTAATTTTATAGAAAAAAATCTTTTACTTTTATAGAAATAAACCTTACTGCTGCTGCGGAACCCTTCATGGGCGAGTCCAACTCGCACTTGGCCGGTTTTTTTACTTTAGTGCGGCTTCGCCTTAAAACAGCTAAGCTGTTGATGTTCACCACAGAGATCTAATTCTTATAAATACGTTGAATCTCAATTACCTGGGTTGTTTCAAGACTCAAGTACAATAATCCGATGTTGCTTTTCCTTCGAATACGTAAATATTTTAAACGAATATAATATGTTACCCGTTACTAATAATTTGCTTACATGAACATGAGACTATTCAATACTCATCTATATCAACTTACAAAATATTATAAATACGAAAGTGTGTCTGTCTGTCTGCCCTATTTACGCCCAAACCACAGAACCAATTTTGCTGAAATTTGGTGATGGTGATGAAATGGAGATACTTTGAGTTCCGTAGAATAATTTTATAATAATATAGTAATTTGAAATTAGGCTCACACGGACAAACAACGGAGAAATAAAATACCTTTATTACTACAATTTCAACTGGAATTTTACGGTGTTGAAAGAGGTTACGTTAAGTAATTTCACTGTCTCCGTAATATTACGGTCAATAAAATTTTTACGTCAAGGGCTAAGCGGGAACGTCAACACGTAATTCCAAATGACCCGTAAGAATGCGTAATCGTAAAAATACCCCGCAAAACCTCCCGAGGCCCAACTATTACAGTTCCTATTTTCCGTTGCATTAACCATTCAAACATCACCACACAAGGAGTTACTGGCAATCCTGAAAGGGTAATATTTTAACTGAAAAAGCTTCAGGGTTGACAGTGCATAATAATATTTTGATGTTTTCTATGGCAAAAATAACGTACAGTACGTTTTGTCCCTTCAAAAGCTGTCCTTAACTAAAATATTATGTTTCCTTTCTTAGAATATTTCGAGAATACAATTCCTTTGTTTTCTTATTTAAAAAAGTATTTCCATACTAAAAATCTTTATCGGTTTATAGGTTTTAGCGTCAGGAATTAGCAGACATCTATAATATAAAACCCGACTCACTTTACCATTTATAACAAAAAACTTTTATATGGATATTTATTTGATTTTAAACTTAAAATACGAAAGAATAATTAGCCATAATTTCATACTAATATTATAAATGCAACTTTTGATAGGCAAGCGTAAAAAATCAAGAGCCCAATACAAAAACAAAAATTACACTCTAAGCACTCATGAAGAACAAGAGCAATTCAAAACTGAGTTAAAGCTACAAGCTTCTAGTATAAAAATAGAAAATGATGAAAACTTAGAGACATATTACAAAAAAATCAAGACTACAATCATAGAAACCCTTAAACTTGTTAGTAAAAGCAAACAGAAACATTCTATTTTGTCACAAAATACGAAAACTCTAATTAAACGAAGGCAAGAACTAACTAAGAAAAACCACTTAACAATAGAAGAAAAAAGAGAGAAGTGTTTCTTATACAAAAACATTTAAAAAATTATAAAACAAGAATACCAAGACTACCAAGAATATCAATTATAACAAAACACTTAAATAAATCAGGAAGTATGAAGAAAGGTCTGAATGAACTGAACGCAAGTAAAAAATGGGTACCTTGTTTGCAGGAAAGCTCACAAAAAAACAAAAAAACATTCTATAGAGCAGGAATTGTTAACATTGCTACAGAATTCTATAAAGACTTATACTCTAAAAAAACGACGCTCCAGCCAAGTGTTTTACCATCAAACCATAACAATCACAACACAGTCAAAAGATTTACGTTCAATGAAATTGCCTCAATGATAAAAGGGCTAAAAAAGGAAAAAAGCAGTGGACCAGACGGAATACCTAATGAGGCAATCCTAGCAGGAAAACCTACTCTAGTTCCTCTTCTAACCACCCTCTTTAACATGATATTAGACACAAAAACAATCCCCGAGGAATGGGCAAAATCCAACATAATACTTTTATATAAGAAAGGAAACCCTAATTGTGTGAGTAATTATCGACCGATCAGCCTACAACCAACCTTATATAAACTTTTCGCATCTGGCATAGAAAGACGCCTAGCAGAATATACTGAAAAACACCAACCAGTGGAACAAGCGGGATTTAGAAGCAGTTTCTCGACGACAGACCACATCCACTCTCTGGAAATTGTAATAGAGAAATATCAAGAAATGAAGAGGCCGCTCTACCTAGCATTCATAGACTACGCCAAAGCATTCGACTCTATTTCCCATGACAGCATATGGAGAGCCTTAAATGAATGCGAAGTCCCATCAGAAATCATAAATCTTATCAAAGATATATACCAAAAGAGCAAGAGTAAGGTAATACTAGATAGAGCCGGACCAGAAATTGATATACAGAGAGGTGTTCGTCAAGGTGACCCCCTCTCGCCAAGAATTTTTATAACTGTACTTCAAAATATAATGAAATCACTGAAATGGGAGAAAAAAGGTATAAACATAAATGGAAAATATTTGAACAACCTAAGGTTTGCCGACGATATAGTTATTTTTTCAGAGAAAGTATCACAACTACAGGAAATGTTAAAAGAGATCCACTCGGTGAGCCATACTATTGGATTAGAATTAAATACTTCAAAAACAAAAATTATGACGAACTCTATAGAAATACCCATAAAAGTTAACAATGCTCCAATAGAATATGTGAAAGACTATGTTTACCTCGGAAAACAAATATCCTTCAAAAAAACCAAACATCAAGAAGAACTTAACAGACGAATAAACATGGCCTGGAAGAAATTTTGGAGCCTAAAAGAAATCCTAAAGTCAAATGCACCAATTAAACTAAAGAAAAAGGTTATGGACTCTTGCATCCTACCGTCTCTTACTTATGCATCGCAAACATGGATCTATAACAAATTCACAAAAAATAAAATAATTACAACTCAGAGAGCCATGGAGAGGAGTGTGCTGAGACTGAGACTGAAAGACAAAAAGAAAAGCACAGATATAAGAAACATCACGAATGTAATAGACGCTCTAACACACTGCAAGAAACTTAAATGGAAATGGGCTGGACACGTAGCACGCATGAACGAGAACCGTTGGACAAAAATTGTAACCCTGTGGCAAGGACCTATGGGAAAGAGAGACAGAGGCAGACCAGCTGACCGATGGCTTGACGAAATACTGAAAATAGCAGGGAAAAACTGGACTGAAAAAGCAAGAGATAGAAAGGTGTGGACCAGCATGGAGGAGGCCTTCACTCTGTAGAGAGGTCCTTATAAAGATATAAATACTAGAAAACTGAACCAAAAGTTGCATGAAAAGATAGTAAATAGATATTGTGATAATTGTAAATGTAATATAGTAAAGTATTGTATAATATTAAGACTTGGCATCAATGTAAATAAATTATGCTAAAATATAAATTAATGAAAATTAAATAAATATTATATCTAATAAGCAGGTAGTACATGTAAGTATAAAAATTACAAAATAAATTGACATACACAGAACAATAATAATAAAAATAAATGAATAATAATAATAGAAAAGTTAAAAATATAGAAAAATGAAATGACTTGTAAATGTTAAAAATATAGAAAAATGAAATAACTATTTAGAAATATGAATGTTGTAACTACCTATCATTATTTTATAGCAATAATATTGTATAGTACCAAATGTTAAGTAATACCAAATATATTGTATAGTACCAAAAATTATAATAGTAGTAGGTATATTAATACGATCAAATTAATAAAATCAGCGGAAATATTTCGTGTAGTTTTGAAAATCGCTACAGTTATTCCTTGTGATATCCAGATGAACATGTCAAAAGTCCTCAAGGGTGGGGGGTGAGCTAAGAGTGTAGGGGGGGGTCAAAGGACCCTTTTTTAGGTTTTTGCTCATAAGTAAAAAACCTGCACAAATAGCATTACGGTTACTTCTAGGAAAATTTTCTACATAAAATTTCCTCTAAATTATGTCCTATAAATTTTTTTGTACGGTCGATACTTTAGGAACTACAGGGGGGGTCAAATTCCTCAAAAGTGCAAATCGCGAAAATAACACGCATCGAACGTCCGAGACTAAGAAAACAACTTATTCTGATTCAAATACCTGCTATTCACAGATAATTATTAAAGTATCGACCATACAAAAAAAATTATAGGATCAAATTTAAAGGAAATTTTATGCAGAATGTTTTCCTAGAAGTAACCGTTACGCTATTTGTGCAGGTTTTAGACTTATGAGCTAAAATCTAAAAAAGGGTCCTTTGACCCCCCCCTACACCTTTAGCTCACCCCCCACCCTTGGGGATTTTCGATATGTTTATCTGGATATCTTAAGGAATAACTGTAGCGATTTTCAAAACTACACGAATTATTTCCGCTGATCGTCCATTTTCGGCTTAATTTTCTTAGGCTATATTGCAAAAAGAAAATGTAAATTATTTAAAAAAAAAATGACTATTTAGAAATGTAAATATTGTGTTAGGTACTTAATAATGACATTAGAAATAAAAACTAAGATGTTATATACAAAAAAATTTAAACCATGAATGTAATGTATAATATTGTTGTAAAATAATCATAATATAAATACTTAAATAAAAATATCTGTAACGCTATGCAAACTATCATAATATTGTATCTAGATATTATTGTAATGTAATGTAAATGTAAATTAATCTTTTTTAAGGAATTAATAAAGGCTTATTATTATTATTATTATATTATAAATGCGAAAATGTGTCTCTCTGTCTTTCTGTCCATCTGTCTGTCTGTTAACTCTTCGCGCCGAATCCGCTGAACCTATTTTCCTCGAAATTTAGTATGGACATACTTTGAGTCCCGGGAAGGATGATACTTATTGTTCCGAAAAAGTACGGTTCCCGCGCGATAAACGAATTTTGGCGCAACGAAGTTGCGGGCGTCATCTAGCAATTTTTTTTTAATTTTGCTCATTACAAAAACATTTCGAGGAATAAGGTCAGTGATCGTTTTTCTGTATATAAACGAAAAAAATACCCATTAGTTACTTATATTTTTGAACAAATATGTTTAACCTTAGTTTGACCTTCAATGGCGTTAAATTAGCAATAAATTCGACCAACATTACGTTTAGAACTTTTGGTAAGCTTCTCATATCAGCTTTCACATAATGAGAACTTGCATTTGACGAACCAGTCATTATAAATAAGATTGAAAGGAAAAAAAACATACCGCAGAGGTCAATTGGCCGCCGATGATGACGTCAGAGCGAAACTTTAAAAATTTATTGAGAAAAAACTAGCCAATGAATTTCAAAATTATTTAATTTATATTCTTAAAATACCCTATTTTAACGAAAAAAAATATAAAAAGTACATGTGATTTTTTTTGGACAATGCCCATTGTTATTTGAGCGGCAACCCTAAGCTTCTTAAAGTGCACTTCAGTATTTACCGGCTCCATTAACCCCATTAGCGCTAGTGTTTCGACCGCAGTGTCAGAGCGCTATGGACATAAACACACGCGGTACCTGCAACCCCCACTTCACTGTCAACTGTTTTAGGGTTAATGCCCAAAATATAGGACAACTATTTCATTTTTACTGTTCTCATTTTTGCACATCCTGAAGTATATATTATACAGCGCAAAGGCTGTATGTAGCACCTGAAGAAGACACCATGAACTGTATAATATCTTATATTCACCTCAAAACTCTACATACTTTCATACCATGTTTCTAATACAATAATGTCAGTGCTTGTCATAGAACATAGACCATAAACACGTTATACAGCACCTCCAGCGTGATTATCGCAGACACAATAGATTTTCAATTGTTATGCAGCCGGCTTCCGCTTGGGGATTGATGGGCTAATAACTACATGATGCCCGCAACTGACTTGCGCCAAAATATTTCGTTAAGATAAAATGTCTCGGGACTCAAAGTATCCCCCCATACCAAATTTCAGCAAAACCGGTTCAGTGTTTTAGGCGTGAAGAGGTAATAGATAGACAGGCAGACCCACTTACGCATTTATATTATTATTAAGTATGGATATTATGTATTCATGTTTTTCGTAATATTTGGAGCAATGGACAGACAGACACCATTTGCGGAAAACGTAACGACTTTTGACCATGATTAAATAATAATTATTGTAATATCTATGGACGCTTCACACCACGTCAGTCTGGCCCGTGCTAAGTACCTGAAGGACTTGTGTTACAGGTACCAGACAACGGAAATATATAATTAATACTTTTATATTATACATATTATTATATTTAAGATTTTTATTATATTATCATACACATATTCATCCTATCAACTCCCAAGTAGTTGAATTCGACCGCGTAAACAATAGATTTCCAAGAATCCGCCATCGAAGTATTAATAAAATCAAAATCAAAGTCGCACCGGCACTGCTAAGATCCGCCCCGCGTCAGTGGAAACACGGCCTAATTCCTGTCCGAACGAACGCGCGGGAAACGTTTACATTAATTAATTTTTGTAAAAACCATGACCATTAATTATGTATTCTATGTTAAAACGTTCAACGATAAAGAGGAATAAAAAAAAAGATTCGTTTATTAGCAGACTTTTTAGGCATCTGTCAAGAGTCAAATTGAAGAAGGGACAGTAAAATACTATCAAAACATGAGAAATGGCTTCGGCCTGATGAAAACTCTATTTCAGATGGTTAATACAAAAGAATTGGCTTCGGCCTGATGAAAACTCTATTTCAGATGGTTAATATAAAAGAATTGGCTTCGGCCTGATGAAAACTCTATTTCAGATGGTTAATACAAAAGAATTGGCTTCGGCCTGATGAAAACTCTATTTCAGATGGTTAATATAAAAGAATTGGCTTCGGCCTGATGAAAACTCTATTTCAGATGGTTAATACAAAATAATTGGCTTCGGCCTGATGAAAACTCTATTCCAGATGGTTAATATAAAAGAATTGGCTTCGGCCTGATGAAAACTCTATTTCAGATAGTTAATATAAAAGAATTGGCTTCGGCCTGATGAAAACTCTATTTCAGATTTTCGACGTGGGAGAGCCATGCTTCGGCACGAATGGGCCGGCTCGACCGGAGAGATACCACGTCCTCACAGAAAACCGGCGTGAAACAGCGCTTGCGCTGTGTTTCGCCGAGTGAGTGAGTTTACCGGTGGCCCAATCCCCTACCCTTTTCCCTTCCCTACCCTATTCCCTGCCCTACCCTTCCCTATTTCCTTCCCTACCCTCCCCTATTACCCCTTAAAACGCACCTTCAGCTCTTCTGATGCTGCGAGTGTCCATGGGCGACGGAAGTTGCTTTCCATCAGGTGACCCGTTTGCTCGTTTGCCCCCTTGTTGCATAAAAAAAAAAAGATGGTTAATATAAAAGACTTGGCTTCGGCCTTCACTATCATTCATTAAATAGAGAAAACATAGAAATGGCTGTATGGGCAAAGCTCCCTTTGCCTGTCCCGACCGGGACGAATTAAAAAAAAAAAAGCAAATATTATGTTGTTTGTTTAATCTGCATGAGTGGGACTGGCTAGCAATTTGATTTTGCACGTGTAACAAGCTTTATATTGGTTGCCTTGTAAATATCATAAAACCTAATTAATCATTGTAGTTATAAACCTTGTTTTGTTATATTATATTTCAAATAATATGTTTCGATAGAACTCCTCGACATCAGATTCTTAATTTAGGTACGATTTACGAACATATACGCTACTATCTCGCATCTTTACGCTACTGGCAAAAAGCATTACTTTCATCTATTAAAAATAGAATAAAATGCTGTGAAAACATTCGTATAACTAGGAATATTAAAAAAACACATTGTTTCTTCTGAAGTTTCAAAGTAAATATTGCTGAAAACTATCTTTAGTAGGGTATCTACAGCAAAATCTAACGATAACTTCTTAACTTTATTATATCCGTGCCTTGTCTTTTCAACCAGGCCAATAGATGAAGCATTGCAAATTACAAATTATTATATCCTTGCTTTGTTCTCTCTACAGGCCTTATCACACTGGCGATTAGCGAGCGATTTGAAAGCGACACGACTGCGCACGCACACGCCGCGGTTACGCGACGTGCACGTCGGGACTGCGCAGCGTCGTCGCGGCATGGCGTGGACGCCATTTTGTACACTTGTCTAGGGATGTGACGTCAGAATCCATTTTGCTACTGAGTGTCCAAAACGCGGAAGGCAAGCTGCGTGCACGCCGCGCAATCGCGTTGTCATCGCGGCGTGTGCGCTGCGCAGTCGCGTCGCTTTCAAATCGCTCGCTAATCGCCAGTGTGATAAGGCCCTACGAGGCCAATAGATGAAGCGTTGTAAATGACAAACTGAGTTGAAATTACAGCTCAGAATTGGTTTTGAAATCCAAATGTGATTAAAACGGGTCAGTATTCATTACACACTTTACATACGTTGATACAGTGAGGCAAATCTCAGGGCTTTGATGTACCTTATTAGGAAATTGGTTTATTATCAAACTTCTGAACCAGTCTCTTTGGTCAGTATTAAGGAGATTTTTTATACATTATTAGGATAGGCACGTACATTAATTGTACATGTTGGTAATGAGGAAATCATATTTTACAAATTCGGTACTTTAAATCAAATGTAAAATCCCTCAGTTGAATTTCATTTAGCGCTTCCCAGTAGGTATTTTTATTTCAAACCGGAATACCGAGTTCCTATTGTATCGCCTTAAGGCCACATTTTATATCTCATACCTTAAAGCAATATAAAATCCAATAGAAAAGTTGATAAAGCGCGAATCGAGTCGAAAATATGATTGAATGATAATGGATTTTTCCTTTCAAAAATTTCCATGAAATTTTACGAACTCGCGGAGACTTTTATATCAGCGGAGGGTCTGGCCAATCGCACAATGTATTGGTCAGGTAATTGCCGCGAATATTACGTAAAATAGCAACTGATAGTTTATCTAGGTATACAGTTTTGTGTAAAGTTGTTTTTTTTAACTGCGTGGAATAGAATATTAAAAAAAATGTTTATTCCTGTATATTTTAGATTGTATTTAAAGTACCGTACTTTGATTTTTGTCCATGTATATTTTAGATTGTATTTTAAGTACCGTACTTTAATTTTTGTCCATGTATTATTTAACAGTAGAGATCAACTACGATAACATGGCGCGCCCCTCCAAATGACTGTTTCAATGTGTGTAGTCACATCCTTATGAAAGAGTTTGTATGTAGCAAGTATTCAAAAAATCACAGTACACGTAATATTTCACTTAATGTCACTTATTAGTTATTACCATCATTTGTTGGTCAATTACTATTCATAACTAGCCGACCGCGCAAGTCAACGCACTTCAAACGTTTTGACAATGCACTTCAAACGTTTTGAATTTTGGAGGGGCGCGCCATGTTATCGTAGTTGATCTCTAGACGTACAAATTAAAAATTAAAAAAAACTTAAAATGTAAAAAAATGTAAATTAAAAAATTGTATTATTTCTGAATATATTTTCAGAACGTTAAATTTCAGAATATTTAGAAAGATACGCCTACCACCGGTTCGGGAACTCACCCGATTATTTTTCCGCCTACGCTCTTATTATGACTTCAAATTCAAATTAGGAGAGTAGGCGGAAGCCGGACACACTAATTACTAATTACACAATATTTTTAATTAATAATCAATACACGTAAAATGGTTTTCAGTTTTAACTCAATACCAAGTAAAACAGACTTTAATATAAAGATAACGACAATATCAATAAATAATTAATTCCACTTTATACTTTAAGCCAAAAAATGATGATTAAAAACCATTTAAAAACAGGTGGTATTAAAATTTATTTTTTTATTACATTATAAATGAGTTCTGAGCGAAGTTGACCAGATTGTGAAACATTTATTAGACACGGTGACCGAAACCCGGGGAAAGGTCACGTGGTCTTTGGGTCCGCTGTTTGTGTTCGGACTTCGGACGGTTGAATCTAAAATTTATGAATTATTATGAGGCTAACGTTATACAAATAAAAATCGGCCAAATGAGAGTTGGACTTGCGCGCGAAGGGTATTAAAGAATAAAAAAAAGACAAAAAAATAAAAATGTTTTTTTTTTGACAATAAATTTGGTTTAAGAGCCCGGGTGCCATCGCAGTTCTCATACAAACGAAATACCAAGATAATTTCCCTTTGCCTTTCCCTTGGCCCTTGAATATTTCACTTATTTTGTATTCGAATTTCGTTATGGGTTTGTTATTTTTAAACTACAGTATTGTTCTAAGGTTATTTGCCACGTATACCTACTGGAGGCCGTAAAATGAAATGGATTTGAGACTCAATCGAACTAATCAGAATGCCACGTCCTACTCTAACAGACGTGAAATGACGTTGGAGTAGGATGCGGCATGATCGCTGCATGCTCGAGAGCGACGAGGCCTGGCAGGCGGCGGTCTCTTTCTGCGAATTTGTTATATCGCAGAAAGAGGCCACGGAGCGGGTCAGAGAGAACGATCCCACCTCTCTGCCGCTCCGCCGGCGTAGGACGGGAGTGCGGAGGCGTCGCTATGCGAACCTCCTAACCCTCGTGTAACAGGGCTCCGGGAGAGGATGGGAACCTCCCCGGCTTAGTCAGCCCCGGCGCCGAGGGGAACGCTTTAGTTTGCCTAAGCGTTCTCTTACTTTTGGTGGAAGTCCGGTCCCAGGTAGACCGGCCGGTCGTGGAGGGAGTCCCGTGTTTGTTAGATCCGGGATATCCCTCCTTATACGGCTGAAGGCGAGCCGCAGGTGGTTTTAGTGAGTAGGAGCCTCACATACCCCCGGGGTACCCAACCCGGGGCACCCATGATGGGTTTCCCCTGCGACATCAAAAAAGGATGCGGCATGATTCCGTCGTTTGAGTCCAAACACAGTTTAGTTGTAGGCCTCCAGCCCCCCTAGACAAGTGGCAAGCGATCATTGTTAATGCTAATGCTACAAAATATATGCGATTTGACATAGGTCATCGCTTCGCTAGCGAATACTAATGTCAAATCCCATACATTTTGTAGCGTTAGCGTTAACGATGATCGTTTACCACTTGTCTCGGAGGGCTGTTTACAATGGCGATGGTCAGTTGCTACGTGATAGCCCCTGAAGCAATTATTCAATCACACACGCGATGGGTTTCATAAATGCGTTCAGCTTTGGCTCATCTCGTTTTGGTTTTATTGTGGAAATATTGAAAATTTATCAGATCTTTAATTTTATAGTGTTTTTAAGGCTGTAATAAAACATGAATGTTATACGGTCTGGTCAGTGAGCTTAGGGCTGGACCTATGAAAAAACTAAACATGTTTGTCAGACTAATTTATTCATAGACATTTACTATAGCGGACCTCTGTAATATGGTCGGACTATGTCGAGCCCATCTGCCTATATTACCAAACTAGCTGTCCCGGCAAACGTTGTTTTGCCATATAAATGGCGCTGTGTGTGAAAAATGATTTTCCTTGTTTTCCCGCTTTGCTCTTGAGGTTTTTCTGAATTATTTTTATAAACGTCACGGAGCTCGAGACCTTTCCAAAGAATGCAAAACCGTGGAAATCGGTTCGTGCGTTCTGGAGTTATAGCGTCAGGAAGGAAAACCCAACTTATTTTTTTACATTCGACTAGCTGTTGCCCGCAACTTCGTTCGCGTGAATGTATGTTATTATAATAGAGATTAAGAAAATTGAACAACCATCTACGACTATTTTATCTGGATCTATATTACACGCAAATTTCTTTATTTACATCAAAGACCGAGGAAATTTGCGCTGTCCACAATATCACCGTAGTATGCGACAACAGATTTAGTTATTCGTATACACTGTAGGTTGTCTAGTATTGTAATTCTTTCGTCTTGGCAGAAATACTCTCCCAGAGAACATGATGAGCACATATTCTACCTATGTGCTCGACCGATGCTAGTAATTCAGATCCGTAAAGTTTGACTTTAAAATTTACATGGCCGGTAACGAATTGAGATACGCAGTGGTCAATATCCATTCAGTATTTGGATAATCGTTTACAAATACTTATTAGGGAAAAGTTTTAAAGATCGACCTTTGCTAGAATTGGTGATCACTCTGTGTGTAGCGTGTAAGTGTGTAGAAGTTGCATTTAAGGCGGCGCCTCGATAATTTGGCTGTAGCGATATCAATTTTTCTCAGAAATGACTCAAGCAAAGAAATTAATGTTCATTGTCAGTATTCATCATGTCTTTGTCTTTGAGTTACCCATAGCATATGATTGGTCAACATTTATTACACAGAATAATCAATCAAAAAGACCTCTGTAAAAAAGGGATTTCTATTTTCCCAACAGAGGAGAGTGATTTAAGCTTCCAAAATTTTGCCCATGACTATTAACAATGTCGGATGTGAAAAACAGCAACTTTACAGGAGAGCGATTCAAAGTCTAAATTGTGAATAACTTTTTACTTATTTCAAGTAGAATCATGAAATTTCTGGGTTGTGCTCTATAAGTTATTTACGTTTTGTATATTATTAGGAGTATCCCGTATTTTATGAATAAATATGTGAAAAGTCACTTCTGACCTTTTTAACGGAGTACGAGTAATGCTGATTTGTCGGAAGTGCCAGAACCGACATTGTACCGGCTTGTCCAAAATCAATGATTGCTTGTCGGAAGTGACACTTACGCCATTGTTAAGTGATACATTTATATTTAAAATATGTTGCATGTAGAAATTACCAACAAAAATGACAACAATTTAAACAAAAAATATTTTAAGGACTTCTGTCAAATAAAACGTAAAAATAATGTATGTATGAGAATACAAAATAATCCTTATGACGTAAATAGTTCAGAAAATCAAATTTTCATCCGAAATGTAAATTAACTGTAAATTAACTTGAAACATAGAAATTAAAAATTATTGACATCACTATATTGTTAACTTTTTGATATCATAACTTAAATTAATTTTACAAAATTAATACTTTTTTTTATCAATGATTGAGAGGAAAAGTTTTTTCCGTGTTTGGAAAAGTCTTTATATTATTGTTTGTATTGAATAGGTTCAATAACTACTGAACTAATTTAAAAAATTATTTTACCCTTGGTAAGCTACATTGTTTGCAAATAACATAGATAGTGTATTATTCACAAAAATATTAGGGATCATACCGAAAATCGCAAAAATATAACCCAAGGTGGTAAAAATTTGCAATAAATTATATTAATTTGCTTGCGCTGCGAAAAATACAGCTGATTCATAGAAATAATATTAAAATACTTATCGTATTCATCATTATCTACAAAAAATCCAGGACAGCATATATGTTTATTTTATGGTTAACGAATAATAACCATTTCCTTCATTAAAAAATTAACTTCAAATCATCTACTACTATCTCCTACTACTACGTGGCTTGTTTTGCATATTAAAAATTGATCCTTACCTAAATAAATATCAAATAAGAATTGTGATTCTGTAAAGAATAGAATTGTCTTTTAAATTATTACCATGGGATAAATATTTTAGTAGTTAGGACAGTTTAATTAAAGCTCAAAACAAGGCGCTGACGCGGCAATGGCGGTGGCTACCACGAATTTGTAATGCAAAATATTATATTTTCCAAGTGAAACAACTTCCTATAGATCTTATCGACATCTGCCAAATACGTTGGAGAGATTAATTTGCCCAAATATGTGGGAAATACAGAAAATACTGACGAAAGACTGACTGTTTTGCAGGTCCATTAATTTGTCAGCGAAACGAAGTTTGCGTAATCGTAGTTCTTAAAAATCTCTACATTTTTAGGGCACATACGTACTCCCACAGCATTCATTTTCATGAAAAACGTAGATGAATATGTATTAGATTAATCAATCAAAAGCAGTCTTCTTCATCCGAGATTCTCTATTTATTCTATGGTATTTTTTGAGAATAATTTCACTTTTACACAATCTGAGTAAATCTATATGTTTGTTAAGACAAATTGCAAGCTCTGCATTTACAATGTCTACAAGATCAACAAGGATAATAATTAAACCAGCTACTCAACGAATTTGAGAAGATTATTTTAATTATGATTATAATAAAAGTATAGGAAAAAATTGCTCATGGAATACTAGTGACTGAAGTTAAACGTAATGTGAAAAATAATCCTTTTAATACCTTTTTCCCATTTTTAACAGTATAGCTTATGTTTTATTGCTTTTATGTATTTAACAATGTCGAGGAAATCAGCTATTAGATACCAGATCGTCAAAATACGATTATTTAACTAAAAAATTATATTCATTCATTGTGTATGTGTGCCAACAAAAACTTAATTTTCGTACAAAAATGACTTATTTTGAAGCCTTCTGAAAATTGTTTAAAGTCGGTAAGCACCGACAGATATGAAACAAACTCCAAATGGTATTAAACCAATTAGAAAAACAAGTGAAATGATTATGATGTAATACTACCGACTATTTGCCAATTTAAAAATCCCCACAACAATGTCGGAAGTGGTACTACCGACAATTTAATCATTTATAAAACCGATTAAAAATGTCGCATGTGGTACAACCGACATTAAACACATTTGAAAAACCGGTTAAGAAGGTTGGATGTGGCACATCCGACAATTTTAAATGACCTACGATAAAATGTAATGAAAATAAATATTTTTCTTAAAATCAAATCTAAAGCAATAAAACATAAGATGTATTGTTTAAAATCTTTAAAGAATATAATAAAGAATAGTAAATACCATTTTCCGCACTAGTATTAGCTTCGATCTTAATATTTCCATCAGCATTTTTTCCCTATTACTATATTTTTCTTAATTTCATTGAGTACCTAGTTTGATTAGCCGTGCTGATCTTGTAGACATTAAAAATGACGTCTAAAATTAAAAAAAATATAACTAAGGTTGCAAAAAAAAAAACAAGTGACAGCGCGACGTCCATTTTCTCCGTTAAGATCACAGAGATATAAATAGAGGCTGTAGGGGCGTGGCCGGTGTAAGTGAAACATAGCAAAACAGGCGAAAGTTGTGAAAACACAATTAGTCGGGACGTGTTCGTCTAAGCGCGTACTACGGGAGTGTTTTTTTTAAATGCCTACCTATTCAGTTGTTGTATGTTGAATCGAAGTGACCATAAACTTAAAGGGGTCACTTTTCATAGGTAAGTACAAAAACAATTAAGTATTTCCAGTATTTTCTACCAAAATCTCATTTTTTTCGTTAAAATAATTGCACTAGTCGGGTACTGAGAGAAATGTAACCTAACAATTGAACCCAATACATTGCTCGCTAAGTGTAGCGTGCCTGGTGCTGAAAACAGTCTGACCGAGTAATGAAAATTGCGCTTATTGAATCGGTCGCACGTGCATGGCCGCCCCCGCCGCGCCGCGCCGCTGATAAGAGCCGTGCGATAGTGATGTACCTGTCGTTTCTTGTTGTCGATACATTACGTTACCGCGATTAGTACTTACGAGTTATAACTAATATTAAACTGTAGATGATTTTGGTAGTTTAATAAACACTAATAATTATGTGAAGCAGGCTATTGAATTACTTTATTTTCTTCTTTTTTATTATTTTATTATTAAATTAGTGTAACAAAGTACCCAAATGAAAATATGTAGATGTGCGAATGGATGTGTCTGTGTGTAAATTCGCCTTTCGTGATTTTTGTTTTTCCTGTTAATGAAAAATCATCATTTTAATTGCGATAAGCAGTAAGACGTAGATAAACAGTTTATATTTGCGTGCTGCTGCTGCAGTAGACCTGGATTCTGTAGGAGCCGAGCTTCGTATGAACCCAAAGTGGAGGTTTCGTGTTTGAACTTATACATATTAACGGCCACATCAAAAATTACATTTATAGATGGTAATCATCATGATATGATCCTGTTGATAGGAGTTATTCTGCACTATAACCTACATAAGTTTAAAAATAAAATAAAATAAAGTACTCGTATAATGCTTTTTAACTCCCACAAAAAAGAGGGGAATTATAAGAGGAATGTTTGATTTCACATAACACTATAATAAGTATATTATGTAGTTGTTGTCGTAGTTTACTTGGAAGTCCCCCGACACACCGTGACAATAATAATTATGGACTAGAATATTACTTTACACTTAGGAATTATTAAAACTTTAAGTCTACTGACAGTAAACAAGTAATGAAGTAATGAAATAATAATTTACTAATTATTATTTCATTACGTTTTAAAGTTGTTTGGCGGGAGTTTTTTAAAATTTCTTAACCCCTCAAGAATTATTTTTAACAAAAAATTAAAACCGACTTCCAAGGTAAAAACAATAATAACATTCTTATAATAATTATGAACTAAAAACTAAAAAGTATTAAATAATTTTCCTCTCTAAATGTGCCTTTTTCCGAATTCAGCTAAACCTCAACTATTTCTGTACTCAACCTTCATCATTTTGAAGTCGGTACCAGATATAGCTGAACCTTTATATTTTCTTTGACAGAAAATTTGAAACTTATGGAACTGGCACCGACTTCAAAATTATGAAGGTTGAGTACAGAAATAGTTGAGGTTTAGCTGAATTCGGAAAAAGGCACATTTAGAGAGGAAAATTATTTAATACTTTTTAGTTTTTAGTTCATAATTATTATAAGAATGTTATTATTGTTTTTACCTTGGAAGTCGGTTTTAATTTTTTGTTAAAAATAATAATTTCACTCTTTTTAGTTACCTAGTAGATAAACTATAATGGGGATTGTCCATTTTTTTTTAAATTTTGCTCATTACAAAAACATTTCGAGGAATAAGGTCAGTGATCGTTTTTCTGTATATAAACGAAAAAAATACCCATTAGTTACTTATATTTTTGAACAAATATGTTTAACCTTAGTTTGACCTTCAATGGCGTTGCATTAGCAATAAATTCGACCAACATTACGTTTCGAACTTTTGGTAAGTTTTTCGTATCAGCTTTCACATAATGAGAACTTGTATTTGACGAACCAGCCATTATAAATAAGATTCAAAGGGAAAAAACATTCTGCAGAGGTCAATTGGCCGCCGATGATGACGTCAGAGCGAAATTTTAAAAATTTATTGAGAAAAAACTAGCCAATGAATTTCAAAATTATTGAATTTATATTCTTAAAATACCCTATTTTAACGAAAAAAAATATAAAAAGTACATGTAATTTTTTTTGGACAATGCCCATTAGTGCCAATTTAAATTGTAAGTATAAAAATAGTTTTATATTGTCTTCACTATATGTCATTGAGGCGCTCTGTCGGCGCTATCGCTTGTCCGAACTCCGATTGTTGTTCATAATATAGTTTTAGTTACACGATGTATTCATTAGATTTCGCTGAGGTGCTCCTGAATCGCAGTATCGCTTGTTTGTAGGAGTTTTATATAGTTGTATTGGCTGTGTGAAATCAGAAATGTGTCACCATTGGTGTGAGCAGTGAGCATTGAAATTTGAATTTTCAACATTTTGAGTGGTAATTATTGATCTCGTATTGTTATTAGAAATATTAATTAACCCTCCAAGATGACCTACTTCATAGTCCGCGAGTTTATAAGTGGTCGTCGGTGGTAGTGAACTAGTGAGTAGTGACTTAGTGACCATACCACCCTACGCGTCGAATTACTGCGTTTATTCTACATCTATCTTATTACAATTTGTTAAGACTGTTATGAGTCATACCCCAAGGCCCAAATATCAGGTAGATAAATTTAAATAATACATTAAAAAAATCTAAGTGAACACAACCCTATGCGTGCTAGGTAATTTAACAATTTAACGCTTCAACTCCCAAGCGGCCGCCAGAACAATGGATTTCCAAGAATCCGCGATCGAAGGATGAGCCGAATCACACCCAGCGGCGCGGCGAGTATATTTTCAGTGTCATAATAATATTATGATATTAATCTTTACCTTCATTATTGTAATACATAGTACTATCGCATGAGAAACTTGGAAAGCCGGCCTCGCGGCCGCCTGCGCCTTTCTCAAGCGATACTATATTGTACTACATTAATGAAGATAAAGTTTAAAATCATATTATGACACTCAAAATGCTCGCAGCGCGGCATTACCTGACATTAGAACTTGAATAGGTACGACGCAATGCCGCGATGATTACGCACACGGTGCGGCGACGCCGCACCGACCGCCGTGTATAAACAACCTATATTAATAATTGGTGTTGTTATGTACATAATTATTATTATTGTATCCATACCTATGCCTTGTAAGTTGTACTATTACCTATTTTGTGCCATTAGACATTGGTGACCTTCACACGACGTGGTAATGATGATGATGACGATGATGATGATGATGATGATGATGATGATGATGAATTTTAATTGCGTGGTAATATAATATGCTTTCTGTTCTTAAAACAACGCCGAAACTCCCAAACGTGTATCTATAAGGAGTCAGGAGTTCTCTCAGCATCTTCGAAACCATGGTATACCTTGACCCAATATTTGACTTTTTGGTAGCATATTCTTAGTACACTTCACATAAAACTAAAATTACCATATGTTTCCATATAAATTTCGAGGAGTTCCCTCGATTACTCCTGGATCCCATCATCAGGTCACCACTTTTGTGAAAATGGGACCAAATTGGAGTGAAACCTAATACAACAAAACAAAAATTTCGAAAATCGGTTCACAAACGGCGGAGTAATCGTTGAACATACAAAAAAAAAAAAAAAAAAAAAAAAAAAAAAAAAAAAAAAAAAAAAAAAAAAAAAAAAAAAAATAACCACAGCCGAACATATAACCTCCTCGTTTTTTGGAAGTCGGTTAAAAATTGAAATAAAGGGTGGATTCGAACCCGCGACCCCCGGCTTGAGCTACCAACACCCTACCAACTGATCCACAGAGGTCGTCATTGAACAGAATTTGTTCAAAATTATTATATTGGGACCTAAAGCTAAAATTGTTCGCGATATGCTACAAAGTAACTGCTCGATAGCAAATTTATCGAGAGTCAATCACTAGCGTAGGTGTGAAATTTGTTGAATGTGTTTACTGGACTGAGGCGCGTATTTACACAGTAGATGGCAATGTGTGCAGCAATGAGAGCACCGCCTTGAATGTGTGAGCGACGGGGATTTGTCAATGTGTGGGTGTAATTTGTGTAATTATTTAGGTGTCAATGTAAGTGTAGCTTACATCAGGACTCAAACAAAGTGCGCTCGGCGGCCTATCTCCTGTTGTGTTTCTGATATCTTTGATTAAGATAGTCGGAAGTGGCACATCGAGCGCTCTCATTCGCCCCCGCGTCCCGTTAACAACGTAGGTGACTATCCGACATTGTTAGCGGACTATCTTAGTAATATACGACATTTTTAATGTAGCTATTTCAGAAACTATGCATACCTAATATAGATTTTATCTTTTCAGCTAATTACAGCCTTGGTTATAAGGCCATGTTTTATGGAATAAAATAAAAATGTCGATTTTGCACATCCGACATTGTTAATAGCCATGGGCGATTTGTACATAAATTGGTTCGAGCATATACTTTAATTTTCCCATAGCTTATATGAAATGTATATATGGTTTTTAAATTACGCGACAAAAACCATTTTGTCGCTTACGCCCTTTCCATTTTTTGCTGTTCCATTGCTTGTTTTCTATGAGAGGCCGGGCTGGCCTCTCATAGAAAACGAGCAATCTAAAACATAATATCCAACACAGTTTTGACGTCATAACGTCTTATAATTCGATATGGGGTGCGCGCCCGAAAAACATGACAGTTCGTGCGGCGTTACCTCGCTGACAGCTCTGAGGCGTTCCACTTAAGGCTTGAAGTGCAAGCGAGAGCGTGGAACGAGCGACAAGGAAGCACAATCGGCCTTTGCGTTCGGCAGCGTTCGACATCCGTCTCTCTCCTAAGTCCTACTTGAGTGACGTAAATCCCTATGGCGTAATCTATATATATATAAAAGAAAGTGGTGTTAGTTACACTACTTATAACTCAAGAACGGATAAACCGATTTGGCTGAAAATTGGTGGACAGGTAGCTTAGAACCAGGAAAAGGACATAGGATACATTTTGTCCCGGAAAAATGTACGGTTACTGCACAATACACATTTATGATTTGCGCGTAAAATATTCAATCGATTTTTATGAATTTTGGTATGGAGATACTTTGACTCTCGGGAAAGGACATGGGATACTTTTGGTCCCGGAAAATGTACGGTTCCTGCACAATAAACTTTTATGATTTTCGCTTAAACTATTTATATCTATTTTGATTAAATTTGGCATGAAGATACTAATTTTAATCTATTGTTTTCTTAATTATACCAATTATTATTCGAATTAATTAATCATCGTTAAGACAGGACAACGTCTGTCGGGTCAGCTAGTAATAAATAAATCAACCAGTGAGTGTCAGCGAAAAGACGAAAATTTATTCCATTGAATTACATATACCAAATGTTGTCGGGTAAGCGATTGCGCGATCTAGAGGCCTAACAGCGACATCTGTTATCAAATCGCAGAACTAAATTACTTATAAAATATTGAAGTTCTACTCAACAAAGGTAGTTGTCACGTTCAACTATCGTAAGGAAACCGACTTTACATACAACAGATCTTTTACTTTAACGCGGCGTCACCTTAACATAATATGTATAATACTATGGTCCGCCGCGCACTCGGTTATAAAACTTTTATGAAAGTTGCGGCCCTCTCCGTTGCACCCCGTCACGTGCACGAAGCCTTAGACTGCATTAAGAGGTGAATAAATAACGTCTTTGAATGATATTACTTGTAACACGACGAAATCTATTAATATTATGAATTCTTTCAATATTTCCAACTGCACTACCGTTTGAAACAAATACATTTCAAAACTCTTATTACATGAGTCCCAGTATCGAACCCGATGCAATAACGTAGTATTTGCCTACGCGGGCAGAATATAACGCAGGTAAAAAGTAAAGTATCAAATAACACAGCGACAGACTCAAAATACATGCTTTGTAAACTCCGAAATGAAGTTTGTTCACAGCACAAACTGCCGTCGGACGCTGAATACCAATAGGTACACTGCGGAGGAATCTCGAACCAATATGCCGCGTAATACTGATGATGGATGGACCCTCGGGACCGATTATCCAGACATGATCGGGCTGCAAAGTATCCCCTATTGATCGCGCTAAAGTTAGAACTATTGTTAATTGCACGTTTTCTAGATTACTGACCTGTAAGTTATAGCATAATGCGTTTAGAATCTAGCCAAAGATAGAACCTCCTCATTTTTTGATTCATTAAAATTTACGTAGTGTTCATGGGCGACGGTAGTCGCTTTCTATCAGGTGACCCGTTTGCTCGTTTGCGCCCATATTTTATATAAAAAAACGTAGTTTAGACCTAAAGTGTTACTATAAGACTATATTTCTAGACTACGTTGGTACTTTTATGTAAATTACATTTTTTGATGTTTGCGTTTTTCAACTCTTGTCACTCGGCTTCTTTATATGGCCTAAATGGCTCTGGCTTCACTTCTCTCACCACTTCGCTGCGGCCCCTAAAATGTATACCTTCTTAGTAACTTAATTTGGATCATAATCACCTAGACAATGCAAATGGATTTTTTTATAACTCGAAGCAACAAAAACATTAAAGGTTTGGTTGTTAAGATTTACATTTGGGAACGTCTTGCTTGCGACCATGAACGTAGAAAAAAAGGCGGACACGGTCTTGTTATATACAAAACTGTGTCTTCACTTTTCTTCAGAGTCGGCCACGCACACATTCTGATGCCTGTCAAATGGTATGGACTAGCGCAAGAATGTGAGCGTGCGGACCGTGTACACACAGCAAGCTGGCCGACTCTGAACGACACAGTTTTAGTATACGTCCATGCTTGCGACATGCTAAACGTTTTCAAATCCTTACTTATACGTCATTATAAATGCGATAGTGTTTCTATCTGTTACCTCTTCACGCCCAAACCGCTGTACCGATATTGCTGCAATTTGGTATGGGAGTACTTTGAGCCCCCGGAAAGACATAGGATGATAGGATACTTTTTATCCGGGAAAAAGGTGCGGGCGTTATCTAGTCCAGCATAAGCTTTCCGTCCACTAGACAAAATACTTCTAGCATGCTTCTGGCTAACTCGTTAGTTCAGAATAAACTCGATATAAATGCTCTGTAAGCGCTGTTCTTGCAGTTCTCGAGTGGAGTCCTTCATAATAATTTGCTCCTCAGATCTAGAACGTTGCCAATTAGGGCAGCTTTTGAAGCCCCGGTGTTCAATTTAACATCAAAATATTTTAAGTATTTGTGGAACTTGAAATCTCCAAACTGAAAGTTTGCAATTTATGAGAAAATTCTTGTCGGACCCATTCAATTGCCCCAGCGTTTTTAAATGATTACCTTTTTTGATGTTTTATTGTATTTCCTGGTACTAATAGAAATTTTAATATATTTTTAATTTTGGTAAATCTTGAAATTATTCATTTGCACGTATAAAATGCTACATACTAAAAGTAAAAACTAATTAAGAAGTTACTAAAAATGGCAACCTTACGCTCGCTTTAGCGTGACTTCTTAAATAATTAAGAAGTCACGCTAAAGCGTGCGGGTGTTCATAAGAACACCATCAATTATTTAAGGAGAATTATGTCTACAATAATAATCAAAATAGCAGTGGTGGGTGTAAAACAAAACAGGTATTTTATGTATAGCATAACTTTCGTAAATGAAATATCCCAAGTCGAGTTACTTTAATTTATGTAGCGTGTATGTTTTTTAAATGTTTGCGCTTACTAAAACGCGCTACAGAACTAAGTATTTTAACAAAATACAAGCAGATGTCGTAAATGATGATTACTTAACAGTGATCTGCTACGACTGAATCGTATGCAGATCAAAAAGAATTATCTATTCTATACTTATAAAATTACATGTCCTGACTGACTGACTGACTGACTGATTCATCATCGCTGAGCAAAAACTGTTAAAGTTACAGCCACGAAATTTGGTGAGTAGGGTTGTTTTATTATGTAGACACCCACTAAAAAGGAATTTTGAAAATTTTACCCCGAAGGGGGTGAAATAGGGGTTGAAAGTTTGAATGAAAGTCCGTCATTTCTTGAGTTAGAAACATGAAACTTTATTTTTGGGTTACTGATTAAAAATGAATGGATACGTATTTAAGCGTTTTTGGAAATTCTACCCCCAAAAGGGTGAAATTGGGGTTGAAAGTTTGAATGAAAGTCCGTTATTTCTTAAGTTAGAAACTTGAAATTTTATGTTTGGGCTACTGATTAAAACTGATTGGATACGTATTTAAGTGTTTTTGGAAATTCTACTTGCAAGGGGGCGAAATAGGGGTTGAAAGTTTAAATGAATGTCCGCCATATTTTCTTAAGTTAGAAACATGAAAGTTTATTTTTGGACTGCTGATTCAAACTGAATGGATATGTATTTAAGCGATTTTGGAAATTCTACCCCCAAGGGGGTAAAATTGGGGTTGAAAGTTTGAATGAAAGTCCGTCATTTCTTGAGTTAGAAACATGAAACTTTATTTTTGTGCTACTGATTAAAAATAAATGGATACGTATTTAAGCGTTTCTGGTAATTCAAGTTTCAACCCCCAAGGAGGTGAAATTGGGGTAGAAAGTTTCAACGAATGTCTATCATTTCTTGAGTTAGAAACATGAAAGCTTTTTGACATTTGCGTTTGACGTTTGCTTAAATGGGGTCCCGTTTTTACCCTTTGTATAATATAAGGAACCACAAAAAGGGGAAAACTATCCATCTTTATTATTATACTATGTTAACGCGGACGAAGTCGCGGGCAACAGCTAGTAACATATTATAAGTTAACAACGATAATAATCAGCCATATTATGTAAAATATACTAGCAAAAAGTCAAGTTTTGTGATGGCTCGCGTCGTCACATCTTGACTGACTGATGATAACACATCTGCATAAAAATAAAAATTACTATGTCAAAACAAAAATAAATAGGCGTAATAGTTCTTTCCTAAAGTGTACCACATTATTATTTTTAACAAAAAATTAAAACCGACTTCCAAGGTAAAAACAAGTCGGTACCAGATATAGCTGAATCTTTATATTTTCTTTGACAGAAAATTTGAAACTTATGGAACTGGCACCGACTTCAAAATTATGAAGGTTGAGTACAGAAATAGTTGAGGTTTAGCTGAATTCGGAAAAAGGCACATTTAGAGAGGAAAATTATTTAATACTTTTTAGTTTTTAGTTCATAATTATTATAAGAATGTTATTATTGTTTTTACCTTGGAAGTCGGTTTTAATTTTTTGTTAAAAATAATAATTTCACTCTTTTTAGTTACCTAGTAGATAAACTATAATTAGTGCCAATTTAAATTGTATAAAAAATATCCACAGCCGAACATATAACCTCCTCGTTTTTTGGAAGTCGGTTAAAAAATAGTTTTATATTGTCTTTACTATATGTCATTGAGGCGCTCTGTCGGCGCTATCGCTTGTCCGAACTCCGATTGTTGTTCATATAGTTTTAGTTACACGATGTATTCATTAGATTTCGCTGAGGTGCTCCTGAATCGCAGTATCGCTTGTTTGTAGGAGTTTTATATAGTTGTATTGGCTGTGTGAAATCAGAAATGTGTCACCATTGGTGTGACCAGTGAGCATTGAAATTTGAATTGTCAACATTTTGAGTGGTAATTATTGATCTCGTATTGTTATTAGAAATATTAATTAACCCTCCAAGATGACCTACGTCATAGTCCGCGAGTTTATAAGTGGTCGTCGGTGGTAGTGAACTAGTGAGTAGTGACTTAGTGACCATACCACCCTACGCGTCGAATTACTGCGTTTATTCTACGTATCTTATTACAATTTGTTAAAACTGTTATGAGTCATACCCCAAGGCCCAAATATCAGGTAGATAAATTTAAATAATACATTAAAAAAATCTAAGTGAACACAACTCTATGCGTGCTAGGTAATTTAACAATTTAACGCTTCAACTCCCAAGCGGCCGCCAGAACAATGGATTTCCAAGAATCCGCGATCGAAGGATGAGCCGAATCACACCCAGCGGCGCGGCGAGTATATTTTCAGTGTCATAATAATATTATGATATTAATCTTTACCTTCATTATTGTAATACATAGTACTATCGCATGAGAAACTTGGAAAGCCGGCCTCGCGGCCGCCTGCGCCTTTCTCAAGCGATACTATATTGTACTACATTAATGAAGATAAAGTTTAAAATCATATTATGACACTCAAAATGCTTGCAGCGCGGCATTACCTGACATTAGAACTTGAATAGGTACGACGCAATGCCGCGATGTTTATGCACACGCCGCGCGGCGGCGTGCGGCGACGCCGCACCGACCGCCGTGTATAAACAGCCTATATTAATAATTGGTGTTGTTATGTACATAATTATTATTATTGTATCCATACCTATGCCTTGTAAGTTGTTCTGTTACCTATTTTGTGCCATGAGACATTGGTGACCTTAACACGACGTGGTAATGATGATATGACGATGATGATGATGACGTCATATTGTTAATCTTGCAGGTAGGCTCAGTTCTGCAGCATATGCAGTCAGAAAAATAAGGGAAATTTCTGACGAAGACACGGCACGATTAGTATATTTTAGTTATTTTCAAAGTAGGATGTCATATGGAATCCTTTTATGGGGAAACGCTGCCGACATTAATACAATATTTGTGCTGCAGAAGCGAGCCATACGTTCTATTTATAAAATGTCTGCTTTAGAATCTCTGAGAGATAAATTTAAAGAAATTAGTATTCTAACTGTTGCCTCTCAATACATTTTGGATAATGTAATATATGTTAGAAAAAATATAACAAAATTTAAAGTTAAAAGTGACATTCACTGTAGGAATACTAGAAATAAGCACAAGCTATATATGCCGGTGATCAGACTTAGTAAAGTCAGTAAATCTTTTAAAGGTCAATTTATACGCCTTTACAACAAAATCCCAGTAAACGTTCAAAATCTTTCCATTAATAAATTTAAAAAAGTAGTTAAAGAACGTTTGTGTGCCAAAGCCTATTATAAGGTCAATGATTTCATAAACGATGGCACACCTTGGGAGTAGGATGGCTTCTTGCAAGGCTACTTCTACATTATTATTAATAGGACTTACAATTATGTATGTGGATATTGTATATAATATTAAGTTACAAAATTGTAAACTTTATTTTAAAAGAATAATTTTTTCTCGCTTTTTTTGGTAAAAAAGTGGGCCCCGTGCGAGTTTCTTACGCCGGTTCTTCTCGCCGGGTTAGTTCCCGAACCGGTGGTAGGCATCATGTAGGACATTCTGAAAATATTTATTTTAAATTTATTCAGAAATAAAACAATTTTGATTTGATTTGATTTGATTTGATGATGATGATGATGATGATGATGATGAATTTTAATTGCGTGGTAGTATAATATGCTTTCTGTTCTTAAAACAACGCCGAAATTCCCAAACGTGTATCTATAAGGAGTCAGGAGTTCTCTCAGCATCTTCGAAACCATGGTATACCTTGACCCAATATTTGACTTTTTGGTAGCATATTCTTAGTACACTTCACATAAAACTAAAATTACCATATGTTTCCATATAAATTTCGAGGAGTTCCCTCGATTACTCCTGGTTCCCATCATCAGGTCACCACTTTTGTGAAAATGGGACCAAATTGGAGTGAAACCTAATACAACAAAACAAAAATTTCGAAAATCGGTTCACAAACGGCGGAGTAATCGTTGAACATACAAAAAAAAAAAAAAATCCACAGCCGAACATATAACCTCCTCGTTTTTTGGAAGTCGGTTAAAAATGTTCAGGTTGTGGAATAATCATCGCTGCCTAGGCTATATTATTATTATGCTTGAAAGAAAGTCGTCAGTGTCTGACACTTAGAAGCTGTCTTTCAACTTCTAAGTGCCACTTTATGAGATTGCGGCATACGGTAAGCTTTTGGATACAAAACCATCCTTGTAGAACTGTAATACACGGCTGTCACTCCATAATTTTTTCTCGTGCCTGGTAAACTTCAAATACCCGGGGAGCTGTACACAATAAAGTGATTTAACCGGCAACTCATACACTACACCCAACTGGGGAAATTCAAATTTGCAAGTAAAAGGTCTCGGAGTAACTACAACTCGGATTATACAGAACTTATACTAAAATCTCAAACAAAATAATTACATTCTGTCTGCACCCCGGGAAGAAATTAATGTCGGCAATAAATAACACGCTTTTGTCTGTTTGTTTCACTTAAACTGTTCCAGTATCTTCCGGCATAAAATATCTGAATTTAACTGTTAAATTGCGGAGTACCACAGAAGTTTTCGAGTAATAGCTATAATGTTCATTTTTGAACTAAAATGTCTCTGTAATGAAAATTAAATTCAGCTACGCTACTCTGCGTAGTTCGTAATAGTTTTAGTTGGGTATTAAAACTGTGTGTTAAATTAGTTTGATATTTGATTTTTACTTTATTGACTGTTTTTATTGCTTGCTTTGGAAATCGCTAGACAAATATTTATGCAATTTAGAACATAGGTATGCAGCGTAGACTGCAATTAAGCGGTGCATTTTTTGTAGCGAATTGGTTGGTTCCTGTTATATTTTCTTTTGCGTTTATACATATATATTATACATACATACATAAGTATATACAATGTATATACAAAGCAGCGAGCAATATTACCGATAAAATAATTTTTCGCGAAATTATTCTTCATATTACCGTTTTTCGATACAAATAAATATAATAATCGGTAAGAATGTCGAAAGTCATTTCAAAAGCCGTCGATAAAACTTTTTATGAAACATCGTTTGTCACGCTCTTTACAGAGTAGGACGGTTTATATGAATTTCAAAAATATTGTTGTTATTTTATGATAGGAACGCCTATCAGTCAAGCTGCTAGTATATGATGAAGTGGGATAGATAAAGACATAGTTTCATTATCATGTTAGAGATAAACTACGATAACATGGCGCGCCCCTCCAAATTGCTGTTTCAATGTGTGTAGTCACATCCTTATGAAAGAGTTTGTATGTAGTAAGTATACAACCAATCACAGTACACGTAATATTTCACTAATGTCACTTATTACCAAGATTTGTTGTTCAACTAATCATAACTAGCCGACCGCGTAAGACATTAACGCACTTCAAACATTTTGAGAACGCACTTCAAACGTTTTGAATTTTAGAGGGGCGCATCATGTCGTAGTTTATCTCCACAAAGTACAAACATTTTATTATAAAAAACATTGTCTTACTATGACGAAAGTAACGAATCCACGAGGACAACGTTGCAAAGTTGCACATTTAATTATTATTGTAATGCTGTAACCAGCGGGGTTAAAATAGTCACATTTAAAAATTCTTCTCAATCAATTCACTAAATGAATTGTCAAAACTGTCAAACTCACGAATGTCAAATATTAGTATCAATTTAGACATCTGAATTACAAACAGAGTGTCAATTTTGTGATTTTAAAAATTTGAATCATATTATGATTCATAATAATATGATTCTCTAAAGCGACCATTTTAGCCCCACTGTCTGTAAACTGTCAAAAAGATAGCGATCTTACATCGTTTTCAGATGAAGTGACAGATGTTTAAGCGATATCGTATTTTGCGTACTCGACGAGGAATGGAGGATGAACTGCTTCGAAGTGATCGAACTCATAAAAAGTTGAAGATTATCATTCTAAGAGTTACCAAGCGGTTTTCCGATGAATCTATAATAGTCTGTGTAGGAATGCAGTCCGAACATTTTCACATAGCTCCTAGAGTCTAGGAGCTATGTGAAAATGTTCAGTAGGACCTAGACCAAAGAGGTCAACGACAGCTGGAGACACCATATTTCATTTTGACTATAATATAATAATAACTCTGTTGGCACTAAATAAAAAAGCGCTTGTCATAGATATTTCACCAGTGAATTAAATAATAAAGTTTTTACAGCCATTAAGCTGCATACGTCACCTGCTAAAAGTTCGCTTTCCGGTGGAGCGAGCGCCCGACGCCCGACGCGGGGTTAATATGCGCCATTTGCCAACTTTTATCACTCTTTGGGACTGTTTAATTAATATATTTTATATAACCTGGCTTTTACGCTCACGATCGTCGCACAGAATATGCTTATTAGTACTTACTCTTGACAACAAAATCTACAAATGCTCGTAAACGTAACAAGCGACTTTATGCAGTTAATTAAAATTGACTGTCTTCATACATTTCAACTGTCTCGCTCTATTTTCATGCAAAATTCTCTTATACTCTTATGAAAATTGTGGCATCAACCACGGCCAACTCAATTTGCAGAATGTTCTAGAACAAAATAAAAATAACGCGAAGAATTCCTGTCACTTCTCAATTATTCGGCATAATTCGGCATTCATGTTACACAAACTAAGTAAGTACTTTAGGGTATGTATGAGTCCCATGTATAGAGTTTATTGTGAAAGTAGCAGCGCTGAAAGAATAACTTTTCTTGTACTCTGGCGATTGCTCATACAAATCACAAAAAATGCTCTTTCAGCCCTTCTACTTTCACAGTAAACTCTACAGTGTGTAAAAAAATAAGTGGTAATACTTTAGGGTGTGTACGTGTTCCTTGTAGAGAGTTCACTGTGAAAGTCGCAGCGAATTTTTTTCACTTTTCTACGGGCAAGGGCCCGAGCGTCACGAGTTTCCCCATTCAAAAGTGAAAAAAGTTTTGGTCTTTCAGCACTGCTACTTTCACAGTGAACTCTCTACAAGGAACACGTACACACCCTAAACTATTATCACTTATTTTTGTTACAGCCTGTATATAATATGGGACACAATATACACAGCCAAAAGTATTGTCACTTAGTTTTGTTACACCCTGTATATTGAAGATTGAATAATACAAAGAACGTACATATTGCTGTTATCTGAATTATTTTTATTAGAGCAGAACATTTAACTAACAGTGAGCCCAGAGAAATAGCTATAGCTATAGAGAGGTCAATTATTAGTCGAACTTTGAATGAATTCAAATCAATGTAAGTATACCATCTCTTTTACGTTGTTTTCTCTCTTTTCATCTAAATACGTTGTGAAGTAAATAATCTAAAAGAAAATCTAATTATTTATAGGCCCGTCACAAAGTACTTTAGCCTCCTTTAAATCAGATACAACCTCCAAATAAGGTGTTTATCCTTTAACGTTGAAATTAAGAAGCCGTATAATATTAGGCTTTCACGTTTTTAGGGTTCCGTACCAAAAGGGTAAAAACGGGACCTTATTACTGAGACTTCGATGTCTGTCCGTCTGTCCGTCTTTCCGTCTGTCCGTCTGTCCGTCTGTCCGTCCGTCCGTCCGTCTGTCTGTCTGTCTGTCTGTCTGTCTGTCTGTCTGTCTGTCTGTCTGTCCGTCTATCTTCAGGCTGTAACTCAAGAACGGTAATAGCTAGAGAGTTGAAATTTTCACAGATTATGTATTTCTGTTGCCGCTATAACAACAAATACTAAAAACAAAATAAATTAAATACCTTAATTATAATTTGTGTTCTTTAATAATTAGTAATAATAACTAAATAAAATAAGAATTTAAGGGGGGCTCCCATACAAAAAACACAATTTTTGGCCTATTTTTGCTCTATAACGGTACGGAACCCTTCGTGCGCGAGTCCGACTCGCACTTGGCCGATTATTCTAAATTACGTTATCACAGCAATAGTTTAAACAGTAGTATAACTCTGCCGTGTTCTCCAAATCAAATTCATTTTACATTGGGCTAAGGCTTAATGCCTGTGGGGCCCAGGGACTCTTAATTCGGAGGTTAGGTTCTCGCGTTGGAGAAATGTTTTTTCCAAGTTTTGTTAGGACAACGCATTTCTGTGCCATGATCTCTCGCTAGGCGTCTCAGTTATTCGTACCGATGGTTTATGGGAGAGGAAGAGAGATCTTGTGGATTGCGCACTTACTTCGACAATACAAAAATTACTCTATATTGTACTCGGCGAAACATGGCGGTAGCAGTCATTAACTCCCTGTCAAAAACTTGTCATTTTCTATACAAAGCCGATAGGTACCTGGATCTACTCTCATATTACGCCCAATTCGGTCAGCCATAAAGATGATATATTATTTACTCTGTAAAGCCTCCGTGGTACAGTGGTTAAGAGCGTGGCTCTTGACTCGGAGGTCGTGGGTTTGATTCCCGCTGTGAAAATATATTGTTATTTCCATGTTTGGTTAGGACAATGCAGGCTGGTCACCTGCAGATTGTCTGACAAGTAAGATGATCCATGCGTCGGATAGGCATGTAAAAAGTCGGTCCTGCGCCTGATCTCTCGCCAGTCGTGTCGGTCTTCCGTCCCACTGGGTTATGAGCGTAAAAAGAACAAAGAGTGCTCTTGTGTACTGCGCACATACTCGGGCACTATAAAATCACTCCTGCGTAACTGCCTTAGTTTCAATGAAACCGGCCACCGTCACCGAAACCGTTGTGGGAGTTATTATTAATTAATTATTATACTCTGTAATATCCACGGTGAGATTTATAAACCGACGCGAAATTTCGCGATACAAGTTTTCGAAGATTCCGTCCCTTTGGGGAATTAGGAACTTTGCTCTTAGCAATTGCGAACTTTTTCAAATTATAATGTGAGAATCCGTAACTTGTAAGCTATAGTCGATGGAGATATTAATTTAACTTTTAGGAAAGCGAAACATGTTGCATTGTACTTTATTTCTCTTTTACTTTCGACACCCAGATGTTGATGATTGATAATTAATTTATTTAGCCTAGAATAATAGTAAACTTGCTTAACGAAAAAGTATACGTTCCATGCGTTCACTGGATGGGCTTTTAAAAAGTCGGTTACTTCATCTCATCACCTTGATGAGTGGCAGTCTTCCACAGTGCGTTTTTCGCGTAACTTTCTGCCGCGCACTGTAAAACTCTGGAACGAACTGTCACCAGCAGTATTTCCGGACCTATACGACCTGCAAACCTTCAAGAAAAGAGCGTATTCCCCCTTAAAAGGCCGGCAACGCACCTGCAGCTCTTCTGATGTTGCGAGTGTCCATGGGCGACGGTAATTGCTTACCATCAGGTGACCCGTTTGCTCGTTTGCCCCCTTATTTAATAAAAAAATAATAAAAAAAACTTAACATTCATGAGGAAAAGTGGTTTTATTTCATATAACTGTAACTGTGTAAACTAAGGAAACATAGAAAAAGGGAACAGCAACGCGCTCCAAAGGTCTTTAATTTTAAACTAATTATACCGTTGACCGTAGAGTGAAAGCCATGGATTTGTTAAGTCGGGCTGAAAGACCACAGGTCCGCAGTAAATCTGAGAGATACAAGGTCTTAATTAAGGAGGTCGGACCCTTCTCCAGCTTTTAATCTTAACGCTAACGCTAATAAACTTGTACAGCTTTGTTTGCGGAGGTCCGCCGCTGTAATTAATGAATATTTAATCTAATATTTACAATTTAGTGCAGTGGCTCCCAACCTGGGGGTAATTAGTTAAGTAGATATTCTAAAGGGGTAACAGTGGTGGTAACTAAAATAAATGAATTGGCAAAAAAAAAAATTATAAACTTAAAGGTAAGAAACCGTCTGAACATGGAGCATGATATGAGATGCGCGTTAAGTGTAGGTAACTAAAGTCTGAACCTAATAGGGATGATGACAAGGTCAAAGATTAGCGAATTTTGCTAATAAAATAAAGAAATCACAGTAAAAAATATGTGTTCCCAAAATTTCAGATCGATATCATTGGTATTTTTTTTATGCGCCTTCAAAGTTTGATAATCAAGTCGATTTTTTTTTCATTGAAATTTCTTAATATTTGTGTACCATTCGATAACTTATGCAATTAAAAACAACTTTTGTTATGAAACCACTTCCATTAAAGCAATATTTAATATACCTATCGAACAAAGTTCTCACTCGATCCGTACAAACTACGAAAGAGTGACGTCAGTCTTTCGTAGCACTTTGTATGAAGTGTTTCGGGCAGGTCTATTTTATGAATTGTCATATCTTGGTGAATTTTTAAGCTATCAGAGTAGTTCTTTCATCAATGTTTCTATTTTTTAAGGGCCTTTCAATTACCATTAAGAAAAAAATTTGTCATCAAGCCTATTATATTAAAAAACAAAAAACTTGCGAATGTAATCTATAGTTATAAAATTACATGTCCTGACTGACTAACTGACTGATTGATTCATCATCGCTGAGCAAAAACTGTTAAAGTTGCAGCCACGAAATTTGGTGAGTAGGGTTGTTTAATTAAGTAGACACCTACTAAGGAAGGAATTTTGAAAATTTTACCCCAAAGGGGGTGAAATAGGGGTTGAAGGTTTGAGAAAGTTTTTGAAAGTTCCATCATTTCTTGAGTTAAAAACATGAAACTTTATTTTTGGGTTACTGATTAAAAATGAATGGATACGTATCTAAGTGTTTTTGGAAACTGTCTGTCTGTCCGTCCGTCCGTCTGTCTGTCTGTCTGTCCGTCTGTCTGTCCGTCTGTCTGTCCGTCTGTCTGTCCGTCTGTCTGTCCGTCTGTCCGTCCGTCAGTCCGTCCGTCCGTCCGTCCGTCCGTCCGTCCGTCCGTCCGTCCGTCCGTCCGTCTGTCTGTCCGTTTGTCCGTCCGTCAGTCTGTCTGTCCGTCTGTCTGTCCGTCTGTCTGTCCGTCTGTCTGTCAGTCTGTCTGTCCGTCTGTCTGTCCGTCTGTCTGTCCGTCTGTCTGTCTCCAGGCTGTATCTCAAGAACGGATATAGCTAGATTTCTGAAATTTTCACAGATTGTGTATATCTGTTGCCGCTACAACAACAAATACTAAAAACTAAATAAATTATATGTTTAAGTGGGGCTCCCATACAACAAGCGTGATATATATTTTTTTACCTTTTTGGCTCGTAATCCATATTGGCAACATGTAGACGCTTGAAATTTTCAAAAATCCTGAATCAGATGTGTATTAAAATATTTAATCATAAAATTAAAAAAAAAATCAATAATAATTAAGGGGGGCTCCCATACAAAAAAAAAAAACACATTTTTTTCAATACTTTCGCTCTATAACGGCACGGAACAATGTCGAACAGTTTCATACAACTATACGTAGTACGGTTCGAGAGCAACAAGTCAAAGTTTTGATTAAACACAAACCGTGTCACCTCAACCACAGTTAAAATTGAATGCCCACTAACTTTTCAATAATTTTATACAAAAACACAAACGTACTCTGTATAAAATTAATTTAATTTAAAGTTAAATACAATGCTATTATGTTCGGGAGTTCCTAAGCTTCATTGAGTAGTATATATAAAACAAATGGCAGGCGGCGGTCTCTTTCTGCGAATTTGTTATATCGCAGAAAGAGGCCACGGAGCGGGACAGAGAGAACGATCCCACCTCTCTGCCGCTCCGCCGGCGTAGGACGAACCTCCTAACCCTCGTTAGGAGGTTCGTCCTACGGGGCTCCGGGAGAGGATGGGAACCTCCCCGGCTTAGCCAGCCCCGGCGCCGAGGAGAACGCTTGAGTTTGCCTAAGCGTTCCCTTACTTTTGGTGGAAGTCCGGTCTCAGGTAGACCGGCCGGTCGTGGAGGGAGTCCTGTGTTTGTTAGATCCGGGATATCCCTCCTTTATACGGCTGAAGGCGAACCGCAGGTGGTTTTAGTGAGTAGGAGGGACATACCCCTGGGGTACCCAACCCGGGGCACCCATGATGGGTTTCCCCTGCGACATAAAAAAAAGTATAATATAAAACAAAGCTGCAAGGAACGCAGTAGCAATATAATATTCGTATTTATAGCCAAAGTTGACATTCATTGTAGAAACACCAGAAATAAGCACAAGCTAGATTTGCCAGTGATCAGACTTAGTAAAGTCAGTAAATCTTTTAAAAGTCAATGTTTAACGCTTTTTCAATAAAATCCCAAAAAACGTTCAAAATCTTCCATTAATAAATTTAAGAAAGTAGTCAAAGAGCGTTTGTGTACCAATGTATTATAAGGTCAATGATTTCATAAACGATGGCACATCTTGGAAGTAGGATGGCTGCTTGCGAGGCTACTTAAACATAATTGTATGACTTACACTTATGTATGATGTATGTTGACATTGTATGTAAATTTTATTTTAAAAGATCAATTTTTTTCTCACTTTTTTGGTAACAAATAGTGGGCCCCGTGCGAGTTTCTTACGCTGGTTCTTCCCGCCGGGTTAGTTCTCGAATCGGTGGTAGGCACCAGTAGTATCAACATTCTGAAAGAATTTTCTTAAAATCTATTCAGAAATAAAACAATTTTTCTTTTTATTTATTGCATTATTTAACTAATATCATAAATGTGAAAGTGTGTGTGGTCTGTCCACACCTCCACATCACGACTCACGACGTCGTCAACGTATAACGGTGCGGTAACGTGGCACGGTACGTGACGTGCAAATTTACGTCAACGTAACTTAAAAATGCACGTCTATTTTGTTCTCTTTCTGCGTTTTTAACAACAGCAAAAGCAGAATACGTATAGTGCGGCCCACATCTAGATAAGTAGTGAAGAATGTAGCAGTTTTACAAGGCATGGCGACGTACAATTAATAACAATAATTAATTGTTGTTATATTATCGTGATGTGCATTTTACGTTACGTAACGTAAATTTGCACGCCACGTTACCGCACCGTTCCACGTTGACGACGTGGAGATGTGGACATGCCCTTACGTCTAATTAGGTTAGTTAAATTCTATAAATATTATCTGATTATAATATAACTCGATGTTCTGCGAGGCTTCGCCCGCGTAATTTAGGAATGTCACGGAAAACGTACATTTTTCCGCAAATAAGAAACCTTGTGTGAAATGTCCTTTCACGTGGTCTATTCTTCATGTGTTGCTCCAAAAATTGCTCCAGTGGTTCGTGAGATAAGCCCTATCAAATAATTTCCCCCGTTTTTTTCACATTCTCCTCTATTTCTTCGCTCCTATTAGGTTTAGCGTGATGAAATATAGCCTTTCTCGATAAATGGGCTATGTAATACCACAGTATAGCAATATCCCTACAGTAACGAAACGCCTTTGATGTCGCACGATGCCGCCACCGGTGTAGGTACCGAGCAGATATGCCAGGGTTGCCACGAAACGGGAAATAAAATAAAAATTAAATATTGTGCTTGTAATGTTATCATTTAATCTGTTTAATCGATATTTACGTGAAACTTTATTTTTAGATGATTTCAACTTTATTTTGATGAAACTTTATTTTTAGATGATTTCTCTACTAGATGATACCCGCAACTTCATTGTGCCAAAACTCGTTTATCGTGCGAGAACCGTACATTTTTCCAGGACAAAAAGTGTTCTATGTCCTTTCCCCGGACTCAAAGTATCTCCATGCCGAATTTCAGCAAAATCGGTCCAGCGGTTTGGGCGTGAAGAGGTAACATACAGATAGATATACTTTCGCATTTATAATATACCTAAGTATGGCTTTAAAAATTTCACTAACCCATCAAGCCCCATAAGCTCACCGGTGAGCAAGACACAATATAATAACAATAGATTTCCAAGAATCCACGAACGAAGGATTAAAATAATTAAGACGCATTCGAATATTTTATTATTCGTAGGAATATAATATAAAATATACAACAAGTAATCATATAATGTCAGGTGTAACAGAAGCACTTCAAAACTCGCTCTTATTACGTGCGCGGTAAGGGCGGTCCAAAGGTCAAAATGTTACACTAAGTGTAACATTTTTTGATGTATGGCCCTGTGTACCTAGCTAGGTAGGTACTAATTAGTATGTAACAGGGTATTTGACAGATTTTTAATTTGTTCTATATTGTTTCTCTCCATGTTACACTTCTTACAACACGTAAACAATAAAATAGATATGCAAATAAATGCCGCCAAGGCCAACACAATATTAGTGTGAACTGTGAGGCGATATAAATTATGAAAATTTAAATCCTTTTCGTTTTTTGAATCAGATTTACATCCGGACTCTGAAAACATATTATATCCCATTGTTTATAAGATAAGTAATTATCGTTTTACACTTCGATCAATAAGTATATTAGTGATCGAAGGTTTTACAACACAAAACTCGTAGACAACGCGCCAACGTCACCCCTGCGCGGGCAGGTACACAAACTCCGCGAGTTTGTGTACGCGGGCCCGCGCCGCCCGCTTCCCCGCGGGTACCCCTCCGTTGCTCTGCGCAAGTACATTCGTTTCACTATTGTAGGGATATAATTGCTATACTGTGGTAATACTGAAAGAATTTTTCAAATCGGACCAGTAGTTTCTGAGATTAGCGCGTTCAAATAAGTCCTTTCAAATAGTTTTGCCCGCAACATTTTCCTCTATTTCTTCGTTCCTATTAGTCTTAACGTAATAAAATATAACATATAGCCTTCCTCGATAAATGGGCTATCTAACACTGCACTTCCTGAGATTAGCGCGTTCAAATAAGCCCTTTCAAATAATTTCCTCCCGTTTTTTCCACATTTTCCCCTATTTCTTCGCTCCTATTAGTTGCAGAGTAGAAAAATATAGCCTATAGCCTTTCTCGATAAATTAACTGTCTAACAATGAAATAATTTTTTAAATCGGACCAGTAGGTCCTGAGATTAGCGCGTCCAAATAAGCCCTTTCAAATATATTTCCGGTCCGTTTTTTCCACATTTTTCTCTATTTCTTCGCTTCTATTAGTCCTAACGTGATAAAATATAGCCTATAGCCTTTTTCGATCAATGGGCTATCTAGCCCTGAAAGAATTTTAAAAATCAGATCCTGAGATTAGCGCGTTCAAACAAACAAACAAAATCTTCCGCTTTATAATATTAGTATAGATTAATCAAATGTTACGTGTAGCACAAAAACCTGGTAAGATCAAATTTAGATAAGTATTATTGATCAGGCTGTTGATGAAGATGATTATGATCGGTGAAGTGCATCTGAACTTGGCATTGGATTAGATTTCAACTCTTTTTTTAGGCCAAAAATTAGCCTATATGAACTAGCTGTCCCTATTTTAATAGGTATGTTTTTGGTGTGATTTAAATACTTTTTTTCAAGAAATCATACCTATGTTTTCTTTTTGTCTGTATCATTTTCGCGAGCAGATCTCCGCAAAATCATCGCAATCATCGGGGCGTATCATGATACGAAGTGTATCCTGATCGCGATCATTTTGCGTCCACCCTAACGATCATGATACGCTTCGATGCTACGCGACGGAGATCTGATCGAAGATCTGATCGCGAAAATGATACAGATGTGGACAAAGTTTAAAAAGTGCACAACATGCGCGTGGCCTGCTGGAACTAGGCCTGAGCGTGCGCTTTGATATTAGTCTATTATGTCTAAATGCCTTGGAAATGGAAATTATTTGGTTTTACTCACCTCCATAATGAGTAATTTGGTTTTATAACTGTCATAATAGTTTAGTATGGGCACGCCTATAGCCGCCTCACGGAAATCGTTAACGTGGCTACTACTTATGTGAAGAGGGCGACTAAAGCAAAATAGATGTTTTTATAATAATAATTTTTTTGCACTTGATAATAAGCAAACATAGACGTATTAAACATAGGCTTACCAAATTTTATTTGCGAGGGTCTGTACTAGCGAAAATACGATATCCAAAAATTTTCTCGATAAACAATTTAAATTACAAAGATGCATTTGAATATTTCATTTCTTTTCAAAACAGCCCCTTCAATTTATATTTTAATAAATACCTGATATAAGATTCTACTACCGACGCGACGTGAGGGACTGTAATAGCGGACTTTTAAAAATGTTGTTTATTTATCGAGTTATTAAGAAAAAACTAACTAGCGCTAATTCCGCGTCGTCCTATTTCATCTGGCATAACAAAGACGGTCGTAAGTGTGAAGAGAGAAGAACGATGTTTTATTTTTTGCTTTGTTCGCCCTTGTTCGGTAGGAAAAAGAGCTTGGAGCTCGGGCGTTAAGTTCAATAACATGAATATTATACAGATAACAGGTGTAGCTAGAGTTCCTTCAATAATTATTATTTGTTATTTCAGTTATTGCAAGTTCCAAACCATCATAATGTTGTGATTATTGTGCCTAGCTCTGAACATTCCTGTTTAATTAAATTTTGTACTTTTTATTTACTTATGCTATTATACACCATAATGTCAATAAAATGTACATAATATATTTAATAATACCAATATTGTCTAATATTGGAAAGTGTGTTTTTCTTAGCTCTCTTTACTTTTCACTGAAAAGGACATAATGCAAGGTTTTCTTTGTATACCACCGAGGAAATTGATTCCTAGGCAGTTGACAGACCAAAGTCATTATTTTGGTCGGATCATGTCAATTCAATGTTAATTGTGATCTGTCGACTGGGTTTGATGAAACACGACCAAACTAGGTATAGGGGCGATACCGGTCCGTCCACGTCGTGTCCCTGGGCACCTCCCCCGTGCCATCGTGAGCTTTTCCACGATGACACGGGAGGGGTGGCTGAACGCCGGTATGGCGTGTGTTTGTGTGCGTGCTTGTCGTGTGTGTTTGGCTGCGCCCGCAGTGTGAAGAACGGTCCCGCGACCATTGGTGTCAGAGAATCTCCAGGCCAGTCCCGGCTCCTCTGGGGCCGGAGAATTCCATGCACCTTCGCAAGGGGGTGCGAGGTCCGTGTATACGGAGGGACCAACAACTGCGATGAGCGAGTCGGAGGCCGCTAAAGCGGCGAGGCAGAGGGCCATTTTGTCCTGCTGACACGTGATGTGCTCATGTCGCCCCCGACTCGAACCAGCGGATGAGACACTCCTGGACTTGACAGCGAGGACTTGCTCTCGGACTCCAGAGAAATGTCTGGCATGTCGCTGGACTTCGAGGGCCTGCACGCATTCTCGGACAGGACGCGTCGAAAGAGGCGATCGAATGATGACATGGAGCCGCCCATCAGCAAGGGGGCCGGGCGGTGCCAACATCTAAGAGAGGACGCGGCCGCCCGCCAACAACCGGCCAATATGGCGGTCTGGCGAAGGCGCAGGCCGATTATAATTGGGAAAAAGAGGAGGCCATTTGGCTGCAGGCTGAGGCCGAGATCGTTGAGGCGGTGCGGGAGGCGAGGAAGACGCGAGCGACCATCAGCTCCGCCCACTCCCAATCCGGATTCCCCGTTTCTTCTCCTGCGCGAGAAGAGACTTTAGAGCGGACAAGCACTGACCTAGTAAAGACGGTGGAGACTTCGCTGAAGACCATTGAAATGGTCATCACGAAGTCCTCCAATCTTAAGGGTACCTTCGTAAGATACCTTAAAGAATCGGCGAAAATTAAAATAGTCTTCGAGGAAGTGAAAGATCGCTTCTCAACGGAAGAGATCAGAAGGCTGGAGGCCCAGAACGCCTTTGACTAGAAATAGGAAAAAGGCGACTACGGAAGCGGCAGGGCCGTCACAGGATTCCACGGCCCGCGCTAGCGCGCCGCCGTACGAATCAATTTCTTTGATGGTACAAATATACTTAAGGTTTTTTTCATTCAAGTACGGTGTAATCTTAATAATCAGTCAGTAAGTCTTTAATCCCCGTATTTAGTGTCATAACCGTTTCTAATATTATCACAAATGGACGAGCATTGCAACGAGCCGATTCAGAGATCATTTTCACCGGGAATACGATGAAATTTTCTATTTTTACTGGAGTCGCGTCGTGAAAACTCTATTGGCAGGTAATCGTGCGATATTAGTCTGTGATATTCTGGGCTTAATTTGTCACACTCACGGTATTCCAGCAGAAATTAACTTTGAAGGGACACGATGGAAATATATTATTAGTTCGATGAGCGTTTAAAACCTTTAAGTTTATATTTTTGTGAATTTTAAAATAATATATGACATGTTCTGAGATTCGACTTTTGTATAAAAAAGGTGTACTTATTAAAAATGTATTGGTACTGTGACGGTCTCAATATCCCCTAAGAACCCCTAAGAACCTATAACCCTAGGGTTCCGTACCCAAAGGGTAAAAACGGGACCCTGTTACTTAGACTTCGTTGTCTGTCTGTCCGTCTGTCTGTCACCAGGCTGTATCTCAAAACCCGCTATAGCTAGGCTTCTGAAATTTTCACAGATTGTGTATTTCTGTTGCCGTTATAACAACAAATACTAAAACAAAATAAAATTAATAACTATGGGTGGTTCCCATACAACAAACGTGATATTTTGTTTGGCCTTTTTTTGCTCGATTTCAATAATGGTAACAAATTTAGTAGACATTTGAAATTTTCACAAAATCCTTGATTGTATGTGTACTTTTAATAATTAATAATAAGATTAGAATAAAAAATATAATTGAAGGGGGCTCTCATACAAAAACACAAATTTTGCTCCATAACGGTACGGAACCCTTCGTGCGTTCGTGCTATGGTATGGGTAATGCAAAGACAAAGACATGCAATGAATACTATATGTAATTGATTGTACTGTCGGTTCTTGGTGAAAATTCATTTTATACACAGATGAAACACAATATTACTTGCACTTTTTCCACTATATTCATAAATTACAATTTAAATACTTTGTTACAGGTACCAGACAACGGAATTATATTTAATTCGTAAATATTATAATTTTATATACATCCAGAACATTGAAAACTTTTTGTTCCGTCGGCGGGATTCGAACCCGAGACCCCCGGCTTGAGCTGCCACACACTCAACTAATTGAGCCACAGAGGTCGTCAATATTATATTTAAAGGGGTTTCACACACAGAGCAGGTAATGTATATTATAATATACATTACATCCCGGGATGTATAGCTTTAAATTATCTTAATGTATTACATACACACCAGGTAATGTAATGTACATTTCCCTACATTTCACTAATGTGTTGCACAGGCTGTTCTTATTATTTTTAGGGCCTGTTTCACCGCTTCCTGATAAGGTGCCCGATAGGCTTATTTGACAGATTCTCCATACTATTGGCCTGTTTCACCGCTTCCTGATAAGGTGCCCGATAGGGTTATTTGACAGATTTTCCATACTCCATCTGTCAAATTAAGTGGTGGATAGCCTTATCAGGAAGCGGTGAAACAGGCCCTATAAGTGTCAAGTTAAGTGGTTGATAGGCTTATCGGGAAGCGGTGAAACAGGCCCTAAATGTCGTAATACTACGGGCCCTTCGAGTAACTTGCTATTAGATTTACTAGATAGTTCATCAGAAGATGATTTGGATTTTGATTTTGATGCGTGCAATTGTTACAATAATATGTGCTCAAAACAGAACGATGTGGATTGAAGATATTTGATTTAAAAATTAGGCTCTGGGGAACAGACTGCCTGCAGTGCCTGCTGGGAAGTGCTGTGCTGAGGTGGTAACACTGTTTGTCTCTGTCTATCATACATAATATAATCACATACATTTTCGAATATCCTATGAAGAGAAGTGGTGTATATATTTTACACGGAAATATATTGAGATTTGAGATGTATTAAATGTATATTTATTTTCACATAGCTCTGTATCGATACGGAGAAGTAAAAATATACATTATAGCTATAATGTGTGCGGTCTCCTGACGATATTTATAGAAAGATATATCGAGATGTATCGTGCTATAATATACATCTTTACATTACTTGCTCTGTGTAGCCTTAAAGCTCTTAAGTTTTACACCAGTTTGTATAGTTGATTAATATTGAGGTCAGAAGGTATTCAAGTCTTAACATAATCTAATTTTTGAGAAGAGGGAAGTGGACTAATTAATATGATCTTTCCTATTTCGTAATTATATAAAGAAAATTTCAAACCAAAACCTAATAAAAATAAACCAAATACATATAATTGTGATTCTGTTCGGAATCCATCCGAATTTTACAATTTAAATTTAATTTAACTAAATCGGCAGCAGTATGATGAAATAATAAACGATACGCAAAATGTTACATTTTCTGGGCTAATTAATTTTAATATCCATCTGTGTTTCGACAGACTTTCGTACAGACGTGATGTAATTTCTCTTTTACCGGGAATCAAGTAGCAAAATATAGACAGTATTGAATAACATTTTAAACTTTCGCGTTCCATTATAATTAAAACTTGTTATTCGGGACTTAACGCGACTTATTTCAATAGTAGTCGCACTGAACCTGCTGAGTGTAAATATACTGGAACACAAATGTTAGACAACTCGAGGGTAGTCGAAGATCAGACGGCCCGGTGCAAACGAAGACGTCGCGCTCCTGCAGTCCCCTCGTGACCACGGCCGTTGCAACACGGCCGAAACGTCGAGAAAAAATATTGAATAGCCGGCGCTTTTTCCTTTTTACTCAAACGTTCATAATATTTGCATGAACAACTGCATTATCGCACTGTAGAATTAACTTACAGTAGAAAACTCGCTCAATACAACGACCAGTGAGCGACTGATTAATTTACGTATTTACTAGCGACCCGCCCTGATTTCGCACGGGTATAAAATATATAGCCTATGTCACTCACTGAAGAAATGGTTAAAGTCGATTCAGTAGTTTTTAATTAGGTATATTCATTACTACCCGTGGCCCGCATTCGTCGGTACCGCCGCAAAAGCTACGTCCCTTAATTTTAGAATCTGTTATAATTTATTATTATCTTCGAAAATATTCATTTAAATCATATTCTGTAAAGGGCCACATAGATCTATATTAAATCAATAATGTATTTAAAGTATTTATTATTTAATTGAATAAGTATTAATACCGTATTATTGAAAATTGCTTCGAAAATTAGCCATTATTTAAAGTTAAAAGTAAATGAAATTTTTTTTTTGTTGAATATCCATAAGAGATAGACATAATATTATACCATCGCGGAGTTTTCTATAGACCTTTTCATAGTGTACAATACTTAGTACATTATGTTGATAAGGTTCTGCCTGCGTTTGCAATGTAAGCGGAAAAAAATGAAATAATGTTATTTACGACATCACATTAGAAAACCCAAAAATAACTAAGAACATTTATTATATAGTGGAGAATTACTGTTATTATACTTATAAACCTTAATCACAATATCTATTAAAGAAAACCGCATCAGAATCCGTTGCGATCAAAGGGAACAAAGGACATGAGGGAAAAATGCGACTTCGTTTTATGTAGTGAATAAAGTTAATTGTAACGGGTGACCCCGATTACAATGTTATTAAGTACTAATTACGCACTATCTTAACTTAAAATAATAACATTTGATGCATTGGTTTGCTACTTACAATAATAGGCTACTTGACCTATATTCAATTTCAATGAACAAATGCATATTTCTAGTAGAACTTGGCCTAGGAAACCGTATTTCACCCTTATTATCAAATAAAAGCTTATGATTGATAAATAAAGTCGATTTGAAAATATGATTTTATGAAAATAGGAATTGTACTGACGAAAACGCTTTTGCGGTACTTCCGATTGGGATGTGACGTCATCCTCATACTAATTTAATATCTTTTATTTATCGCGCTCGCTATACGTAAGTTTATTTGTACATAAATAATAAGAATAAGCCTATTATATATTTTCTTCAATAATTCAAATAAAACATCAGTTTTATATATATTATCTCCATTTATTGTAGACGGGAAATGAAATAGCCAAAACTTTTCTCCAAAAGTTTTCAACATTACAAATGATTTCTAATTTCTAATATAATTATTTTATAATTTTTGGGAACTTTTAGACTCGTACATTTAGCACATAAAAAAAAATTCAATAAAGAGAGTTTAAAATACAAAGCGTATGACGTCACACTATGGCGGACAGTGTTTTCGGCGCCATTTGAGAGGCATATTTTTCAATAAACATTTTTATGGGTTTCTACTGTGTAAAACATTAAAATATTAGTTTTTTTTGTAAAAATGAATGATTATGAAGCGATTAGCATGAAGAAAAAAATTAGGTCAAGTAGCCTATTAAAAATCAGGTATATTATTTTATTTCGTTAACCATTTATTGTAAACAAAAACATTTAACAAGATATACTTATAAAGAAAGACGACACAACAGGTACTGCTTATCTCTAAAGAGATTTCTTCCAGCAGTACTAAGAAGAGAAATTTGATCAAAACATCAGATAGTGCGTGCACAGTTATACAGAAATTAAATATTTTTATCAATATAATTAGTGCTCGGGATCTCGATTGGTATGATCAATCCTGGAGATAGTCTACTAGGTTTGTTATAATATTTTATGTTGTTATTAATGATCAATAATTATTATGGTCCAAGGTGTGTGACAGGTGACTACGTAGAATAGAGTTTGCAATAGGTGACTTTACGATGTTTGCCGCAAGCGATCTTTGACAACAAAATATAACAATATAACGTAAGCTATTGTTTAATTATAACGTAGGTTTAATTTTCATTTTTCAACGACATTGTTGATTTTCATATTGTATTTATTATTGTCATATTTTCGATATTGATCTAGCGACTCGTGCCGCCTACTTTGTTGTGGATGGCGTAGAGCAAAATGAAATCTATAGGTTCTAAACACTAGTGTGTTTAGAACCTATAGGCTGAATTACGCCGGCGTAATTTACGTGGCCGAAATTACGTTCAGCCGCTTACGTCTGATGCGACACACTATGAATTACGCGAAGAGCCGAAATTTCGCGGCGTAATTTCCGTTGCGGAACGCGCGCAAGTGAGTATTCAAAACTCTCAGATGTAATTTGTGCGTTATCGCTTTAGAGCTAAGGTTGGATTTGCTATGTTCGGTTTTGATAATTCCGTCGCGTATAGTGTGTTGCTATACAAAACATTACCGCCGAATCGCTGCCGAACTTTACGCTCAACTCGGCTCGATGAAAATTCGGCTCGCGACGGAATTTCGACATAGTGTGTCGTCTGTCGCGTTCCGTCCGTATTTTGTATGTGTTTGATATTATGCAGCGTAAGCGCGGCGGAATTTACGTCGGCGTAATTCAGCCTAGTGTGTTTAGACCATAAAGTTAATATACCTAGCGGAATAGAGAAACAAAGGCCTGAGCAAGCGAGATGCCAATATCAGTAACACCGCGTGGTAAAAAGAGATGTGTGATACATGACAGCAGCACTCTTTTTTTGACGTCCAGTCGGCACGTGCCGCACGTTGTCAATATAATCTCATAGAATTCATGTTCAATCATGCTTGTGTAAGTGTATACGTACACATATTTTTCACACAGATGAAAACCAATTTTGGTTACGTTTGACAGCTCGAGATTGTTGCTCTATTCCGATAGGTATATTAACTTTATGGTTTAGACACTTAGCCTGTCATAAACTGGCCTTTTACTGAATTTTTGTTGGTAGCGGTCGCTTTCCGAGTTGATCGAAACTGTACTTTTAGTTACTATGTAGTATGTACCATTCAAATTATTTTTATTTTTTTCTGACTTCACATTTCCCTGGATGAACCTAGTACCAGATAATTTACCACCAATACCACAGTATACTAAATGTTACTACGTAACCCATACCCCTGAACAAGGAAAACTTTGTGTACTGATTTTCACACGCTACCAAAGATAAACTAAACCACATATTTCATCAAATAAACGATTCCAAATAAATTTAAAATACTATATTTAATTGACTGACGAGGAACGTGTTTCGTTTACGTTGTTTGGAATCTGCACCGCTGATGGGTACCCAATATTCAAAATTGTCCAACACGTAATAATTAATCGTAACAGATAATAAAAGTTTATATTGGAAGCAGTTTCCGGTAGAATTAACATGTTAGAACGAAAATATTGGACACACACTGCTTGATTTTTTAATGGTTATAATATCCTTCAATAAAATGATTTTATCTTAGTAGTACAATTAGGGTGGGTCACACCAACTTATTTTAACTATAACTGTAACTTTAACTATAACTACAGTGCAAAATGTCAAATCTTTGGTTAAGGACGCCATATTTAACTATAACCATAACCGCTCAAACTTACAAGAAAATTTACAATGGATCACAGTGTTGTTATAAACTTATAGCAAATATTTTTCCTGACGATTTTACGGATAATTCATATTTTATAATGTAACTGTAGCTTTAACAAAAAATGTATGTAACAGACATTTGTCATATTCTCTGCTCAAAATAAAGGTTAAAGTTAAGTTTAAAATTTAGTTTGTTATTATTTTTAGCAATATTCCGCGAAATAAACTTCCACCTTTAAGTAAATGAGTGAGTGCACGCATAGGCATGCGTACAGCACACATCCTGAGGATGCTCCGGTGTTGGAGCGAAACGCGCGCCGAGGTTTTCAACCTGCATGGTGGTGAGGGGCCTTGCACGGATTTGACTAACATTATTGCTTGTGTGGTGGTGGTGTTTGCAAGTTCTTGCATGCGAGTGTACGCATAGGCAGTGTGGGAGGAGGGAGGTGCTGTACGCATGTCTATGCGCGCACTCACTCATTTACTTAAAGGTGGAAGTTTATTTCGCGGAATATTGCTAAAAATAATAGCAAACTAAATTTTAAGCTATTGATTTCCGCAAAGTAACGCCTGATTCCATTAACTATTTAAAGTTAAGTTACCCTTAACTATAACCATAACTTTGGTGCAACCCACCCTTAGAGTACAATAGATCTGTGAAGTTTTGTTTTAATCAAATCATAAATAAAATTCGGCCGGATCATAGCTGCTCGCGCCTATCGGCATAAAGTTGCCTATCGACATAAAGTACGTGTGACGTAAATATTTTTGATTAGTCAAAAAAATAACTTGCATGATTCGATAACCCTACCGAAAACCTATAGTTAAAAGTCGTTCTGCTGCGGGAAAACAACCACTAAAATGTCTCGTATAATAAAGTCGTAAAGGTAAATTTTTTGTACATAGAACAATAACCAGTCAGGGGCATTTTAGAAGGTAAATAGAACACAATATCTTGACCGTTTTTTTGCTTCCCTGTCTGTTTGTTCGCATTGATCTCAGAAACTTGTAGATCAAATTGAGAAATAGAAAGGCTCTAAGGCCTAAGCTATTATAATTTATTATGCTCCAGCCTCCAACCAATAGGAGCGCAACATCAGTGAAAAACTGTAATTTTTGGGGACTTCCTTGCGCGCGCTTCGAAAACAGTTCATTAAGTTACCAAAACCTATTGTATGAAATAAGTAAACAATATTCCGCTATAAGTAATCCAAAAAATGTTTGTGAAAACAATTCTATCTTTTTAGATTGAAACAATAGAACTTTTTTATAAAAGTAAATTTAAAATCTATAATGAAAAAAAAAAACGTCAACTTTCTTCCCGCTGCGCTTACCGATGTTGCCGTTTTCCGCCTCCGTCGTTGGGAAAAATAGTATACGCACCATGGGCAGTAAATATGTCTGGAAGAAACCGCTGAAAGCGGTAAGGTCGCCTATTTGCTATTCCCTGACTTTATATTGTTTTGTTATTTTATATTGTTAATTTTATAAGCAAATAAAGAATTTATAAATCAATAAATAAGAAAGCCTCCGATCATATGTTTGTTGACCTCGGCTTCGCCTCGGCCAACAATTACATGTGATCTGAGACATTTCTTATTTTCCTGCCCTAGGTGCGTAATGTACTATATGACACATTTTAGCGTTAAAAAAAGGGAAAAACCAAATTTTCGTACATTTGACCTAGAATAAAATATTTAGGACAAGGAGGATCCTCAGTGACTTTTGAGGTTTTTTTTATAATGGTTTATTTAACGTCTCCACAAATTTTTAGCTTTATGCAAAATATTCCTAGGTGAAAAGTTGAATTTTCTTAAAGTTAAAAAGTTAAATATCTTATATAGAAAATGGATTTTCAAATGTGTTAGCCGCGCTAAAACTCGAAAACGGCTGAACGGATAGGGCTGATTTTAGTCTTAAAATATTCGTAGAAGTCCAGGGAAGGTTTTAAGTGACCTGTGACACGAAGTTCACCGGGACAGCTAGTAATTTATATAAAAAAGATCAAATTAAAAACTAAAGGCCTGATAAACGAAGTAAAAATACAAATGTCACATATTAATATTTAACTTACGACTTGCACGTTAGTCACTACTAAAAATATAAACTTCAAACAATCTCGAGACATTCGTAAGGAATAATAAAGATAAAAGTTTTCATTCTTTATTCTTTATTCTCTCCTGAGTTGTAATCGAAATATATTTCAGTATTCTTTAAGAAACTTTCAACATCACCAAATCCCAGACGTTGAGCCAGAAGTGTTTAAATTTTCAAAATGGCAGCCAAGTATATTCAGACGCTTTTATTATTGCTGTTTTGTATCTTACTGGATTAATTCGTTTCTTCATAAATGTCCAATTTAACTTTCATGTTTGTTTTATTATTAAGTATTTGAGAATTTAGGTGTTATGATTTCACAAAGCACTTAGTATATAAATTATTGTACGTGTATTAATAGTCTGTTCACGATGACTTTCACTTTTTTCCTTTTTTAAAATTAGTGTCAATATTATTACCAAATGCTTATAGTTGGGGAGGGGAATTAGAGGGGAGGCGTGTCAGATTAAGCTTGTATAATATAGGCTTCCGACATGTGTCTAGTTATTATGGTATAGAAATCAGATTTTTCACGTGGTAGGTTAATTTTTTTTGAATATTGAAATGTCATCGGATCTGTCAGATTAAGATAGGGGTAGTGTTTTGTATACCCCAAAGAAGCTTCCATATAAAGCACTGACGATTCAAAGGTTAGCTGGTAAGCCGGTAAAATATTAAAAATAAAGCTTCATATCTTCCTAATTTGCAGATATTTTACACTAAATTAAATTATTTAGTCCTTATTGTCTAAAATATATTTATAATTTACCTAAATAAGCAATTTTCTGAATATATTTTCTTTTTCAAAACTTTAAAATGGCTGCTGTTTCTGAACCCACCGCTAAAATAAAAAAAGTGTGTCAGCTCCGACGCACGACTGGAGTTTACTCATTAAGTACGAGTATCTAACCATACGCAAAAAGAGTTTATTCAACTGAAAAAAGATTAATATCATATGAAATCAGATGTTCCGGCAATATTATCTACACCCCTTTCTGCCATAGTTATTTCAAAATACTTTTAGTTCACTTTAGCCAGTATGATGATAAAAATTATAACTTCACAATAACAATATTAATAATTGATATTTATAACAAAAACAGCAATATAAATACATCGACACTGATAGAAACAAACAAGCCCAATAACATATAGTATATAGGTATAGTCGCCTATACAGCATACCATATGTACGTCTTAATCATAAAGTTAATATACCTATCGGAATATAATATTACATAATAATATAATTATATAATAATATAATATAATATTCCGATAGGTATATTACCGTTATGGTCTTAATACACTCACAGCCAAATTAGAAAGTTGCGCAATAAAGGTGCGCACCAAAAACGTGACACATTTTCGTTACTTGTAAGTAGGTTTTACCCCTCGGATTTTTCTCATACCGGGCGCCTTATATGTATATGAAAATCGATTCTTAAGGAGTAAACTCCAAAAAGCTCTTATTATTTTTTTATCAATTTTACCTAATGTAAAAAACCATATACTAGGTCTCCATGACGCTCGAGTAACTAAGACTAAGTACTACACACATAGCACCCTCCCCTCCCGTACTATTACTAGGTCCAATATTTTTAGATACTTTTTTAATTTTTTTAACGTATTTGTTTAACGTATGGATATTTATTGATCCAATCGAACAAATCAAACATAATGTTATTGCAATATTGGGTACCATTTACACGAAACATAAAAGCTTATTGTTAATGATATATATATATATATATATATATAATTAACAATAAGCTATTTTCTCATTACTTAACAATTAATAATTTTATATTGAATTCGTGAAACCTTTTCAAGATGAAACCATCTTGAAATTATAGCTTCGGCGTAGACAATATCCTTTACGAACTAACCTAGTAAAATTAATTCAGTCGACCCATTGTTTTGAACGACTTAATTTGTCAGCCTATATTTTGTTGAAAAGTAGTTCATATTTAGCAGGTGTATTTTTTGTTGAAGAATTTAAGAATTACCTACTTAATAGATACGATAGTATTTTTAAAGCAGTGCCAAGAGTGAGGCACCACATGTATAAGTTGGAAGCGGCCATTATATTGTAACTAGCGACCCGCCCCGGCGTCGCACGGGTATAAAATATATAGATTATAGCCACTGAAAAAAATATGCTTATAGCCTTTCTCAACAAATGAGCTATCAAACACTGAAATAATTTTTCAAATCGGACCAGCAGTTCCTGAGATTAGCGCATTCAAGTTAGCCCTTTCAAATAATTTTCCCCGTTTTTTCCACATTTTCCTCTATTTCTTCGCTCCCATTAGTCATAGCGTAATAAAATATAACATATAACCTTCCTCGATAAATGGGCTATCTAACACTGAAATAATTTTTCAAATCGGACTAGTAGTTCCTGAGATTAGCGCATTCAAGTTTGCCCTTTCAAATAATTTTCCCCGTTTTTTCCACATTTTCCTCTATTTCTTCGCTCCTATAAGTCCTAGCGTGATAAAATATAGCCTATAACCTTCCTCGATAAATGGGCTATATAACACTGAAAAAATCATCTAAATCCGTTGCGTAGTTTTAAAGATTAAAGGGAACAAAGGGACATGAGGGAAAGCGTCTTTGTTTTATAATAAGTATAGAGATATAGATGTGTAAATTTTTTAACAGGTATATAATATATTAAAATACCTGGTCGAAAATTGACCGGCCGTATTATTGCCGGTTCTAGGTGATTTTAGTTTCATCAATGGTATTTGACTGACCACGTTTGGAAGATGTTCTATTTGAAAGTGGCTGTTGTCATTATAATTTTATACTTCGATGCCCTGAAACTCACCTGTCACTCGAGAATCGTCCATTTTTTGTGGAAAAAACTGGTAAAAACTAGGAAAGCTGACAGGGTAACTTAGAGATCATTTTGTAAAAGTGTGGAACTACACTTTCACATTTATAAATTTGTGGATTTCATCAGGAACGTAGAGAACATCTCTATCTACTTTTAGGTTTTAAAGACTTATAAGTTTATAATACGATCACATTAACTTGTCGCATCGCTGGTATGCAATAACATGCCCGCTCCATAATGATGTCATCAAACCATGCGTCGAGTTAATGTGACCGTGTAGTTATTGTTTAAAAATCATAAGAAGCTCTTATTAAACGGTTATAGGAGCGTTATATTTTAAGCTGTCCATTGTAAGAAATGTATCTCAAAGTAAATATTCGTAATTCGTGTGGGCAGGAACAAATTTGTAGCCAGCGGTCCGTACAGCATTTGCTTAGGATCTATCCAATCCGGGCGTGTTTGAACAAGATACACGGTCACAGGTGTCGTTTATCTTTTCACATATTTTTCTTGTTACTCAATTTTCACCCGGATGATTCTCTGTTACGACATGGGGGTAATACACAAGTTTTGTTAAATAATTGACAGTAGTACTCGTAGCAGCGCCGTTTAATCGTACGCAAGCGTACGCAAAAACAAAATATTATGGGGATAGTCAATAGAGCGATGAAATCCGAAGGAAGTTTTGCGACTATCGGCGAGCTAAAGTTCGACCGAAGTCCAATGCACTGAGTTATACAAGATGTTATCTATTGGGATCCACAATTGTGCGCTGTATGTACATACAACTATATAATTTTTATTATACTTAAATTTATTAATGTTTGTATGTCTGTCTCAACATAATATTTACTTTGTAGAAACAAAGTTCGGGTCAAAATGACCCGACGTCATAGTCGATGTAATTATTTTCACGTTATCAATAACGTGAAAATAATTGCGTCAACGCCGGGTTAAGAAATATTACATTTTAGCCCATTTCAGAATCACATTGCAGTTGAAAGTATTCATTTTTAATAGTTTTGATAAAATGATATTATTTTTGCCAGAGAGAGACACTTCTTATTGAGAATGTTTAACTTGTTTTAATTAATTATGACTAACATTATGACGGTTTTTAAAATTCTTTGCCAAGCTCAAGGCCTCTATATCCGTCAATGACCTTGATCATTATCTGTCAGTGCGAATATCGACGTAAATGATATTAAAATAACATTCATAACAGCGCGCCTTGTACGGTGGCGGTTACGACGCTCGCCGCGTCCAATGTCCATGATAGGGCGAAATATGAGAAAAAACCTTTTTAAGGCTTAATATAATACATATTTCAAAAAAGTAAAAAAACCAAATTATCAACTTATGTATTGCAAAGCAGTAGATACTTTTTATATATTCTTTTGATAAATAATGAAGAAGTAAAGTGGTTTCATTCAACGATTTGGAGGTGATTTGGTTTTTTATTTCTTTATTATGTGATACTGATAGAAAAAATATGGCAAAACCACGTTACGTATCATATCATGTAGATTACTAATTATTTTTTTCAGATATAATTTCTCTGTTAATGCCGATGAAAAGTGGTTTCATCTTCACGCTTTTTTTGCGACAGGAGCCTTAAACTACGTGGCCTAACAATTTTTGTATTAAAAAAGAAAGTAAGTATAGTTTTCAACTCTCATATTGTAATAAAAAAATAAGCAATTTAAATTGAGATATAATTAATAATAATAGATATTGTGTAATATATTTACTAAAAATATTTTATCAAAACACATGAAAATAAATTATTCCAACAGCTGTTGTAAAATGATTCAGAAGTAGACTAAAATTCGAGATTTTTAAAACTTTGGAAAGAAATATCTTAAAAAACTGATTTGATAGCAAGAAAAATTCTTTGAAACATATTTTGATTAGGGCACAAACTTCTTACAGGAACAGCTTTTTTCAGGAAACAAAACAACTGTTGACCAGTGATATAATTCAACAAAATAAAGGGTTGATACACAAATGCTTAACAATGACAATAAATTATGACTCGAATAATATTAAAACAAATTCCTTCGCCCCAAAAGTTAATGTCGTGTGTTCAAAGTGCCTTCCTGTTAATTTCCCTAAAGATAATGAACCTTTGACATAATTGAACACAGCTGCTTCCTTTAAATTAAGAGTAGCGCTTTTTATTACAATATATCCTTATTAAAATACAACAGTAGCACAGTGAGAAATTCAGATTAATGCAGATGACATGTGCATTATTCATAGAATATTTTATTACGACAGAGTGGTTTTAGTTACGCCAGACAGAACTAAGCGCCTTACTCACACCGATCTCTCTTTACAATACAATTCACTAAGGTCATGAAGAGATTAATTTGAGTAAAATTCTATTAATAAGGCTTGATTTATGGACGTCCACCCAAATACCAGGTTTGGCGACTACACCGTGATGTCACAAGCAATTGTGTATGTAATGAAATTTTATTTGTATTCTAAAATATAAGATTGTGTATAATGTTAAGAGAACATATTATTAAAATATTAAATGAAAAAAAAAAACAACAAGCCCTGACACCGTTGGGAGGACGAAAAAAACCTTTGACTTCTAAGCAATTTGACGACGCGTTGCGGTCTGATTACGATTTCGACTTGGATTCGGAAACTTTACAAGCGATCATCGGTCAATGCTTAGCGCGGCGAGAGTTTATTGGATATCGCAACTCGTACGATAAAGTTTCCGAATTCCAGTCCAATTGAACATCGTGAATCATGGCCCTGGACTCTATTGACCTCTCACCAGTGACTGCATATACTAAAGATAGACACTAAGGTCAATATCTGCATGTAAGTGTCATTATGCTTGGTCCGAAATTAAAGCTATAGCCATCGTGGGCCGTTGTGTAGCCAGTACATGATGGCCTACGATGGCTCATTGCAGACCACGCCGTTGCGCGCCACGCCCGGAAATCGACCGCCATCATACACCACTACCCGATTCACACAATGGCGACGGCTTGTAGTGGCCCAGCATGGACCATTGTGAAGAGACATCTTAAAACTCAATTTGAGTGACAGTTATTGCTGCTTCACCTCCATGCCCCAATGAAAATATAATTCAAGTGCAACAAGAATATTATATAGATTGTGGTACTTATATGTGTTTATTTTTTCTTATTTATATCCAAATCACTTGACTTGATGTGCGTACTGACTTCGTCACTGACTTCTCCAAAACAAGAGTAAAAAAAGTCTAAAAGAAGAATAAGAACCTTGTATTAGCATTTAGCGTCAATCCATCCAACCTCAAAATGTGAAAGTCTGCCTGCCTGCCTGCCTGCCTGCCTGCCTGCCTGCCTGCCTGCCTGCCTGCCTGTCTGTCTGTCTGTCTGTCTGTCTGTCTGTCTGTCTGTCTGTCTGTCTGTCTGTCTGTCTGTCTGTCTGTCTGTCTGTCTGTCTGTCTGTCTGTCTGTCTGTCTGTCTGTCTGTCTGTCTGTCTGTCTGTCTGTCTGTCTGTCTGTCTGTCTGTCTGTCTGTCTGTCTGTCTGTCTGTCTGTCTGTCTGTCTGTCTGTCTGTCTGTCTGTCTGTCTGTCTGTCTGTCTGTCTGTCTGTCTGTCTGTCTGTCTGTCTGTCTGTCTGTCTGTCTGTCTGTCTGTCTGTCTGTCTGTCTGTCTGTCTGTCTGTCTGTCTGTCTGTCTGTCTGTCTGTCTGTCTGTCTGTCTGTCTGTCTGTCTGTCTGTCTGTCTGTCTGTCTGTCTGTCTGTCTGTCTGTCTGTCTGTCTGTCTGTCTGTCTGTCTGTCTGTCTGTCTGTCTGTCTGTCTGTCTGTCTGTCTGTCTGTCTGTCTGTCTGTCTGTCTGTCTGTCTGTCTGTCTGTCTGTCTGTCTGTCTGTCTGTCTGTCTGTCTGTCTGTCTGTCTGTCTGTCTGTCTGTCTGTCTGTCTGTCTGTCTGTCTGTCTGTCTGTCTGTCTGTCTGTCTGTCTGTCTGTCTGTCTGTCTGTCTGTCTGTCTGTCTGTCTGTCTGTCTGTCTGTCTGTCTGTCTGTCTGTCTGTCTGTCTGTCTGTCTGTCTGTCTGTCTGTCTGTCTGTCTGTCTGTCTGTCTGTCTGTCTGTCTGTCTGTCTGTCTGTCTGTCTGTCTGTCTGTCTGTCTGTCTGTCTGTCTGTCTGTCTGTCTGTCTGTCTGTCTGTCTGTCTGTCTGTCTGTCTGTCTGTCTGTCTGTCTGTCTGTCTGTCTGTCTGTCTGTCTGTCTGTCTGTCTGTCTGTCTGTCTGTCTGTCTGTCTGTCTGTCTGTCTGTCTGTCTGTCTGTCTGTCTGTCTGTCTGTCTGTCTGTCTGTCTGTCTGTCTGTCTGTCTGTCTGTCTGTCTGTCTGTCTGTCTGTCTGTCTGTCTGTCTGTCTGTCTGTCTGTCTGTCTGTCTGTCTGTCTGTCTGTCTGTCTGTCTGTCTGTCTGTCTGTCTGTCTGTCTGTCTGTCTGTCTGTCTGTCTGTCTGTCTGTCTGTCTGTCTGTCTGTCTGTCTGTCTGTCTGTCTGTCTGTCTGTCTGTCTGTCTGTCTGTCTGTCTGTCTGTCTGTCTGTCTGTCTGTCTGTCTGTCTGTCTGTCTGTCTGTCTGTCTGTCTGTCTGTCTGTCTGTCTGTCTGTCTGTCTGTCTGTCTGTCTGTCTGTCTGTCTGTCTGTCTGTCTGTCTGTCTGTCTGTCTGTCTGTCTGTCTGTCTGTCTGTCTGTCTGTCTGTCTGTCTGTCTGTCTGTCTGTCTGTCTGTCTGTCTGTCTGTCTGTCTGTCTGTCTGTCTGTCTGTCTGTCTGTCTGTCTGTCTGTCTGTCTGTCTGTCTGTCTGTCTGTCTGTCTGTCTGTCTGTCTGTCTGTCTGTCTGTCTGTCTGTCTGTCTGTCTGTCTGTCTGTCTGTCTGTCTGTCTGTCTGTCTGTCTGTCTGTCTGTCTGTCTGTCTGTTACCTCATCACGCCCAAACCGCTGAACCGATTTGGCTGCAATTTGGCATGGAGATACTTTGAGTCTCGGGAAAGGACATAGGATACTTTTCGTCCCACACAAATGTACGGTTCCCGCGCGATAAACAAGTTTTGGCGCAACGGAGTTGCGGGCGCCATCTAGTCTGTATATACGCGAGAAAAACACTTTGGATCCCTTTTTACGAAAAATGCGAAAAAGGTCATTGAAATTTTGCTGAGTTATAGTTTATTTGGTGAAGGAGTGTATCGAGGAAACTTTCATATTATTTTGGTGATCAGTACACAAATAAATAATATTACTAACGATTTAACTATAGATTTTTCTAATATATGAAATTCTCGTGTCCATTGCAGTGTTCGTGCGCGAACTTCTCCAAAACGTCTCAACCGATTTTAATAAAATTTGAAAAGGTTTTTATCTACTTTTAATATTGATACTAGAAATAATGTATATGGCAAAACAATGTTTGCCGGGTCTGCTAGTTTTATTAAATAAAATTTATTATTTTACAAAATTGATCACAATTTGAGCTCAAAAGTATGATTTTATGGTTTTCCAATTAAGAAATATGTAAAATAAATTGATAAATGCCTTAGATTACAAAAATTCATCTGGCAATAAAGGTACAGTCATTTTGGGTAACTCTGAATTGCGGTTTTAACTTTGAACAATACATTTTTATACATTTTTGTATTGTTCAAAGTTTAAACCCCAATTCAAAGTTACCCAAAATGAGCTTATTTATTTGAATTTCTTTAAAACAGCTACGCTCGTAGAGGGTCTACGAAATATCGTAGACAGTCTACGGTTGTAGCTCTTCTACGAAAGCATATCTATATTATATTATTACGACGCTCCCCCTACTGAGATGCCATGATTTACCGTTTTTAGAGCCTTAATTATCTATATAATATATAATTTTTATAAATATAAAACTCAAAGGTGACTGACTGACATGGTGATCTATCAAAGCACAGCCCAAACCACTGGACGGATCGGGCTGAAATTTGGATGTTATGACGTAGGCATCCGCTAAGAAAGGATTTTGATAAATTCCAACCCCAAGGGTTAAATTAATAGGGGATGAAAGTTTGTATATAATAATACTTCTTAACGCGAGTGAAGCCGCGGGCAAAAGCTCGTTTACTCATAATTTGAAAGCTACAAAATTATAATTAAATACAGCAATAATATTCAGTATATGAACTTTGTTTTCATACATATTAATTTCCTTTTTTATACTCATGATATTAGCTTCCAAAGTAATACCAATTTATTTAAATTCAAGCATACATTCAGCATCTCCCTAGTATTTACAAATTACGGTTATTTGAAACATACGCCAATAGATAGACAATTTCATTAACTACATAATGGACGTTGTAGTGGAGATTGTGAAAATCTGTTATTAAATCTCGATAGATAAAAGAAACACTTATACCATTACACAAAACTACGAAAACCAACTAAAACTCCCAGCGGCCCCTGGCCTAGTCAAACCCTAAAGGCCTGTATTCACTTTGATTAGTGCAAGTGCAAGTGACTAGTAATTGAGGCAGTGGAGTGCAGGTGTGTAGTGCAAGTAGTGTCCAATTCTTGTTTAGTGGCTCTATTTAGTAAATTCAATAGTAGCTGTCAACCAGCGATTGTTTTTTTTTTTTGTCAACCAGCGAGTATGGAGTATGGACGAACATCGAAAAGCAAGCTTGCAATTGCAAGAAGTACTCAAAAAAGTATTAAATGCGGTGCTGTCTGAAACGGAAACTCTTTAGTCTTTTGGAAGCTGAATTTGCAAGACCAAGAAAAATATGGGTACGAAAACGGATTACTAGAAGACTTTGCCATTTTTTGCAAAACAACACGTCGAGCGTCCGACTTCCGAGTTTAAAAACTACAACTGCCATTTTGATATGTCCTTCATTTTTAAATTTAGTTTTATTAAAAACTGTTTGACCATGAAGACGTATGCAACGATTCGTATATCACGCGGGAACCATGCGATTTTTTGGGATATAAAAATATCCTATGTCCTTTCCTGGGACTCAAAGTATCTCCATGCCAAATTTCAGCAAAATCGGTTCTGAGATTTGAGCGTGAAGAGGTAACAGACAGACAGACAGACAGACACATATTCGCATTTATAATATTAGTAAGTATGGATTAGTATGGAAGTAACTGAAAGGGTGTCCTTTTATCTATGGACGCTTCATAACACGTCAGTCCAGCCCCGTGCTAAGTACTTGAAGGACTTGTGTTACAGGTACCAGACAATGAAAATAATATATTTAATACTTTTATACTAGATATACATAATATAGGTATTTAAAATTTTTATTATACTTACTATCATAGACATATTTAATACACATCCAGACCCGGGAACATTGAAAACTTTTTGTTCCGTCGCGTCGGCGGGATTCGAACCCGTGATCCCCGGCTTGAGCTGCCACACACTCAACCAATTGAGCCACAGAGGTCGTCTTTTTATATTTTGATAAATTAAAAACTTACTTAAAAATTGTCCCCAGTATGAATTCAAAATGGATCAAAAAAATTAAAAATGATCCATCTTATTTACTGGACCAAGAGCCTGTGACGGCCAGACCTATCTTAGTTTCGGAAAGCTGTTGTTCAACATTCTGAAAACATTAATTGCTTCAAATTTATTCAGAAATAAAACAATTTTTATTTATTATTTTATTTATTTATCTGAAGGTCTACCTGATCTTTGAGAAAAAATAAAGCTCAATTTCATAGCTGGCAGGCACGCTGCGAGTGAAGGGAGGAAAGGCGCGCAAGACGTGGGTACTCGCACTTGCACTCGCAAAAAATAGAACATGCTTCTAATCACGTTACTACGCAGCCGACTAATCACTCGCACTAATCCGTTGCTGTCCACACTTACTTTCTCCTAATCACTAATCACCTGCACTAGTCACCTGCACTTAATCACTAATCAAAGTGAATACAGGTCTAATCACGTTACTACGCAGCCAGCTAATGACTTGCACTAATCAGTTGCTGTCCACACTTACTATCTCCTAATCACTAATTACCTGCCCTAATCACTTGCACTTATTACTAATGAAAGTGAATACGGGCCTTAAGACAGAGTAGACAGAATTATAGAGTATGCAGACTTAGAACTGATGTTGAAATTTTTAAATTTGACGTATTATGACAAAAATCGTCGCTAGGGTTGTTGACTTGTTACCTACGAATTTAAAACTATGACATATTCGCTGGATGTGTTCCTCTTTGGTCGTATTGTTGTTTGTGTTTTGGCATATGCGATTAAAATTGTCAGAATCCAATTTTGAAATCTTTATTTTAAATATTTAAAAATAAATTATATCAGCCAGCGCGAGGCACATTCCGTTCATAATCCTAGTGAAACCCGACGAATTTGACAGGTATTGAAACCTGTCCGTTTCTTTGCAGTCGAACTACTGGTAGTTATGTCTAATTGTGCCAAAGATGGCGGCCGTGAAACAAATGTGTCACTTTTTAAAATTTGAACTAAGATAAGTAAAAAAATAGTATTTTGGCGCGATCTAAGTAACGTAGCAAATGTATGGTCAAGGTCGTTTGCTCAGGGGATGACCTTAATACGCGAGCGAGAAACTTTGGATCCCTTTTGACGAAAAATTCGGAAACCATTGATATACAAAGCGGAAACGTAGGTGATTGACATTTTGCACAGTTCTATTTTATATGATGAAGAAGTGCATCGACCTAATATTATTTTGAGATAAGTCTTATCATACATTTTTTAAACAAATAAAACATTACACACACTACAACACACACACTAGGAGATTTTGATTGACAAGCCTATACACACGAATTGTACTCTTTTGTTTATGGTTGAAGTATCCAGTATGTCATCATTTGACTTTATTAATCTGAGACTGTTGCAGGAATTACGTCTAAAAATAATAGAAATGAAGTCAATATTTTGACAATAGAATAACAATAGAAAAGCGTTGAAAGAAACATACTTTTTTTGAGGTTTTTTTTAGGTTGAATTTCGACCATTGGGCGATCTCTAGTGATAATAAAAACGTTAGGTCCAAATATTGTCCCAGGTATAACAACTTACAAGGTCCTCGTGAAAATTAACAAAATATGTTCACGACTACACCCAAACGAAACCTAATACAATATGAGAAGTGCTAATTAAATAACGAAGGAGTTGCCAACAAAAAGCAAGTTTTAACTTATGCAAAATAGATAGTACACGGAAACTTTGCGAGAACTCGAATAGTAGTCTTGTTACTTGAAGAAGAACCTAACGCATTAACCGAGTTAATTTTTTTTCCTAACTTACTAAAATAATAATTATGCATGTGAAAAGTACATTACGCTTAATGTACCAGAATAATTATTATGATAGATCTTTTTAGTATCAATAATTTGTGGGCTTCGTTACGTAAACAACCTTTTCTCCAATAAAACATGCAGATTTTAGGCCGTGTTCACACCAAACCGACTGTGAGCCGCCGAATGTGAGCAAGCTCACTGTGAGCCCTAGTATGAACGTGAAAATATACGGTATCGAATGTCCGACACTACGCCTAGCCTAATGGCGTATTTTCGGTTAGGTGTGAACGAAAAAGTGAATATGTATGGAAATACAATAAACTGCGTAACGTTCGCTCACATTCGGCGGGTCACAGTCGGTTTGGTGTGAACACGACCTTAATTACACACGAAAATACACGAATAGAGCACAAAATACATTTTTCATTGTAAAAAGCAAACGATCTCTTATTTACATGCATGCAGCGCCCAATTATCCTCGCCATCAAAATAAATGTGAAAAAATAAAACCCACAATCGCAACTACGGCGCGGGCGCTCCCCAAAGAAATCACGTTATTCATACTTTCCAACTGGCGTTACAAAGTTCCAATATTTAACTACACTCCCTGGAGCCGCAATTAAATTTACTCCCAACTATGAAGTTGCGCGGGTCTAAGCGGGGTTTTTTGTGATTCCGTTAGCGCCGAAAGTTCTATTAATTAAATTCCGCTGCTCCCAGTCAACACAGACGTTTTTTGCTACTTTTGGCCTTTTGTGTTTATTTAAAATATTGTAGGAAGGATGTGAGGTCATTCAATCAGTTTTAAAAGCATATTATAATGATTTAAAATAAAAAAAAAAAACACTGCGACGATTATTTTACAAAAAAAGACTTACTTAATGGACTCCAAAAAAAGTAGTGGATATTTTTGTTATTTAGTGTAAAATTAATAATATCGCTTCAACTACCGTAAGGCCCAAGTGGGCCGCGATTACAATTGAAAGGCTATTGTGTCTCGTTTTGCCGCGATCGAAAGAATATTAATCAAGCCTCCAATTGCAATCCTCAATTCTACTAATATAATAACATAGCATATCTAAACGCGTGTGCCTACCGATATATATTACAGCACATTAAGTTCGCGTAAGCATCAAAACTGTTTCATAATTAATAACGTAGCAGTGAGAAATATCGTGTAATTTCCCGCCCGACAATGTTGAACAAATACCAGCCCGCAACTCTGGTTCGTTAACGAACGCGCTTGGAATCACGCCGCTATAAAATAAACTCGCTCCGCTAAAACAAGCCATATGTTTTCTTTATATTTACAGAGAAAGATTGTGGCCAGATTTTGTTAGGAATTTCGTATGACAGCAATGTTTGTGTACACTACGATACTATTTGAAAATGCCTTGGGCATGACATCGTAATAGTATGTATGTAGTAAAATTAAATTATTGTAAATTTGAAAGTTTAGGCACGTTTACCTTAACGGATTAAGTGCCTATTTCACCACTTTCTGATAAAGTAATAATAAATAGGCTAATTACAAAAATATAGCCTATTCGGCACTTATCAGGAAGTGGTGAAACAGGCCCTAAAAGTTTAATAAAAGGTTTCATTAGTATTGAAAGAAGATAAAGATCTCTCGTTCAAACCTTACTTAAAAAAAAAACTCTACTGCGATTGATCTTTGCAAATCCACTATAATTTAATCTATGAAAAAAGTATTTATCACCGACCTCTACAATTAAATATGATATGACCAATGTGAAATATTTTAGGATAGTTTTAAAATAACGCAGTCTGTCGAGCGAGAAATTGATTAAATTTTGGACTTTCTCCACTTGCAGATTTCACTTTACTGAATCTGCCCGCTGGTAGTTAATTGCTAACTAGCTCAAACTGCCCGTGATATATTGTATGAAATATGTCCCTTAACTTTTGATTTAATTAAGTGGTAGTTTGGTATCGACTATCTAATATGAAAGTAAAGCTGTATACTCACCAAAGCCGCCGGCCGGCGGGCAAACCCGGCGGCTTCGGACAGCGGGCAACTGAGTGAGCGCAAGCCGCCGTGCCGGCAAGTTTGTTTATGAGCCGGCCTTGCCCGGCGGGTCATGTCACCGGGCCAGCGACTTTGGTGTGCCGCCGGCAAGCTTGTTTCAAAATAAGGCGGCCTTGCCCGGCGGGTTGTGCCGCCGCGCTAGGCCGGCGTTTTTGGTGTGTAGACAGCTTAATCTTTTTCAGTAGTAGGTATTTCATTGAGTGGAGTAGTGAAATTTTTTGTTATTGTAAACAATTTAGGTGTAAATTACGCACGGACCCCTAAGGGAGAATGCTGATTCAGCCACACGTGCCCGGTCAGCGCCATCGCCTTCTGGGAAACGCATCAGCAGTTTTCGACATTATCGCGTTTCCATAATTATTAATATTGTAATAAAATTGTCATTCTCTATTCCGATCTCGAATCGATCGCAGATATTATTGTAAAATAGTTTTAAGTTAGTTAAATAAATTTTAAGATAAATTTTGGTTTTTTTTGGGAGTCCGGGCTGCTAAAAATATAATTGGCGCAGTCGGTAGGATATTCTTGGGGCTACGAGATCGCGTTTTAAGAAGATTTCCGGAGCTCTAAAATCGACTCCGCGCGCGGTCGGTTAGCTCTCGCTTTCAAGCGTTCACCGAGAGAAGAACCTCATCATCGAGCGGCCGGGGCGTACTCAAACTTCAGTACAACTCAAGGAAAACCAGAGAAGTCGACGGGCTATGTGAGTACATTGATTTACTTTTCCATCAGTGTTGCTTTCTCCTCGTCACAATTTTCCGTCCCACGAAAAATAGTCCTGCCTCCTCCAGGCTTAAAAATCGTAGGGATAGTGTAGTTGACTCGAATCGTCAATTAAGAAAAGGCTCGAATTGCCCTCAAATAGATTTAAATATTTCAGATTCTCTTATTTTAGATATTAATAATTCCTCTGAGAGCTCGAATTGCCCTCAAGGAAATTTTTGCGAACAAGAATTAATAAATTCAGATAGTATTTTAAATAATCAATTAGATTTAGGCATTAGCGAGTTAGATAGTATAATGGACCCCGACACAGTTTATAAGGCACTTCGCCCAGTCCCAGAATTTGACGGGAATCCACATATTCTCCCTAGATTTATTAGAATTTGCGATCAAATTGTCATTAAATGTGTAAGTAGCGAGCCAGGCTACGAATTATCGAATTTATGTGTAATTAACGGCATCTTAAATAAAATTACTGGTCCAGCAGCTCGTACTATTAATTCTAATGGCATTCCTGAAAATTGGATAGGGATTAGAAATACTTTGATAAATAATTTTTCCGACCAAAGGGACGAGACCGCACTTTATAATGACTTAGCATTAGCGACGCAGGGTAATGAGACACCGCAAGAATTCTATGACAAATGCCAAAACCTTTTTAGCATTATAATGTCCTACGTATCGTTGCACGAGACAATAGAGACTACCGTGGAAGCTAAAAGAATTTTATACCGTAAATTAACTTTGCAAGCGTTTGTAAGAGGCTTAAAAGATCCTCTCGGGTCCCGTATTCGGTGTATGAGACCTGAAACTATTGAGAAGGCTTTGGAATTTGTCCAAGATGAGTTAAATGTCATGTATTTGCAGCAGCGAAATAATTTAGCAACAGATCGAAAACCATCATCATCATCAGCACCACACAACTCACACCAACAATTTACACAGCCGATGCCTAAATTTCCTCCTATCAATAATAACTTTAATTTTCCTAAATTTACACCCGGACCAAGTTGGCAAAAACCTAATTTTAATCCCCAATATAACAATCACCAGCGCATGCCTATGCAACCAACGCGTACTCAGCAAATGTTCCGAGCACCGTTGCCTAATTATAATAGTGGTTTTAGGTTACCTAACAGGCAACCCCAACAGAGCAATAATTCTGGCCCTAAGCCTATGAGTGGCGTAAGCCATTTTGTAACCAAACCCTTTCAATCTAGAATTCCTGGTCATGATTGGCAGAAATTTGGCAACCCTCCTCCTTCTAATTATTTTAAGAGTAGAGAAGTTAATTATAACGAATTTTGCGACTATAGTAATTTTGAATATGGTAATGATGATACTAATTACACTGACTATTACTACAATACAGACTATGACTATAATAATGACTATTACGGACAAAATGTGAATTATGACTATGACAATCAGCAATATGAACCACATGACTTACCACCTATTGAAGATAGCCCGTGCTATGAAAATAATATGCCTAGTACTAGTAGAGCCAGTCAACCAAGACATTCTCATAGTAGACAGAATCAAAATTTTCACCGGAGCCAAGAAAAATCCGCACCAGAATAGAACTTAATTTACAGTCAAAAAGGGAATTACCCTATATTAAAATGAATAACCCCCCATTAAATTTACTCATTGATACAGGAGCAAATCAATCATTCATAAGCCCAGAAACAGTTGACAGATATTTTAGTAATTTTCCAAAAATTTATGACCCTTTTGAAGTAACTAATTCGAGAGTAACAAGTATTCACGAACATTCAATTTTAATTCCAAGTTTTCCTGAATTTAATGATAATAAGAAAATTAAATTTTTTATTTATAAATTTCATAATCATTTCGATGGTTTAATAGGCTTAGATTTGTTGGAAAATTGTAAGATTGATTTAAGAGACAATATTTTAGTTACCGATTATGCAAAAATACCATTATTACGTTATCAATGTAGAAGACATAATACAGACGAAATAATACCAGCAAAATCATCTCGTTTAATTAGTATACCGATTCAGCATGAAGATGGTAACGTATTTATACCAGAACAATTAATATCTAACTGCATTATTCATGAATGTATTACAACTGTTACTGATCAGACAGGTGTAGTAGAAATAGAGAACATGACAGACCAAGACACTGTAATTTCATTTGACAGACCTATACAATTAGACTTATGTAACTTTGAAAGTTCATATGCTGAACCCGACCCTGACAGAGTTAAACAGGTTATAGATAAACTTAGAACTGACCATTTAAATAGTGAAGAACGAGCTAATTTAGAGACTCTCTGTAAACGCTACGCCGATATATTTTATATAGAAGGCGAACCATTAACTTTCACTAATAAAATTAAACATAGTATCAGGACTCATGATGAAAACCCAGTTTACACTAAAAGTTATAGATATCCTTTTGTACACCGACAGGAAGTTAGAGAACAAATTACTAAAATGCTCGAACAAGGAATCATAAGACCTTCTGACTCTGCTTGGAGCTCACCCATTTGGGTGGTCCCAAAGAAAGCTGACGCATCTGGTAGACAAAAATGGCGACTTGTAGTAGACTTTAGAAAATTGAACGAAAAGACTATTGACGACAAATACCCAATTCCGAATATTACCGACGTTTTAGACAAATTAGGTAGGTGTCAGTATTTCACGACCCTTGACCTTGCATCTGGCTTTTACCAAGTTGAGATGAATCCTGATGACATTCCAAAGACCGCATTTAACGTAGAAAATGGGCATTTTGAATTTCTACGTATGCCGATGGGACTTAAAAATTCACCATCGACATTCCAACGAGTAATGGATAATATCCTTAGAGGCCTACAAAATGTAATATGTCTAGTGTATCTTGATGACATCATCGTTTTCAGTACGTCCTTGCAAGAACACATGATTAATTTAGAAAAGGTTTTTAATAGATTAAGAGAATCGAATTTCAAGATCCAAATGGACAAATCTGAATTTTTGAAACTTGAAACAGCTTATTTAGGCCATATCATTAGTAATGAAGGTATTAAACCGAACCCAGATAAAATTAGAGCTATAGAAAATTACCCTTTGCCCAAAACGACAAGAGAAATTAAACAATTTTTAGGACTTTTAGGTTATTACAGGAAATTCATACCTGACTTCGCTAGACTGACAAAACCGATGACTAAATGCCTGAAAAAGACTAATAAAATAAGTTTAGATTCCGAATATATTAAATGCTTTGAAAAATGCAAAATTTTACTGACCAATGATCCTATTTTACAATACCCTGACTTTGATAAAGATTTCATTCTGACAACAGACGCATCAAATGTGGCCTTGGGAGCAGTACTTTCGCAAGGTACAGTAGGCTCGGATAAACCGGTTTGCTATGCTTCTAGAACTTTAAGTGACAGCGAATTAAATTATAGTACAATCGAAAAAGAACTTCTGGCAATAGTGTGGGCAACTAAATATTTTAGACCCTATTTATTTGGTAGGAAATTCAAAATTATAACTGACCATAAGCCACTCCAGTGGATTATGAACCTGAAAGAACCCAACTCTAGACTGACACGATGGCGACTGAAACTGAGTGAATTTGACTATACAGTAATTTACAAGAAAGGAAAGTTTAATACTAACGCTGACGCTTTATCCCGTGTACAAATTAATAATGAAGAAATAGAATCACTTCTTCAAGAATGTGGTATAGACACATCAATAAGACCTGAACCATCAGGATCTACTACTGTAACAGCACATACATCCGCTGAAAATCCCATTCTTGAAATTCCCATTACAGACGAGCCATTAAATAAATTTCATAGACAGATTTGTTTGACTATAGTAGGTGACATTAAAAGAAGACCGACAGTGATTAAACCTTTTGACACACATACACGAACACACGTACAAGTTTCAGAATCCTCCCTAGAACAAGATGTCATAAATGCAATCAAAGAATACGTTAACCCTAAAATAAAGACTGCCATTAAAATAACTCCACCATTAGGTATGTATTCCATCATTCCCATTCTGCAAAATAAATTTAAAAGTAATTCTATGCATCTAGTTTTAGCAAAAACTGAGCTAGAAGACGTTAAAGAATATTTAAGGCAACAAGAGATCATTAAACACTATCATGAAGGTAAAACTAACCATAGGGGCATCAACGAATGCTACTTAGCCTTGTCACGTCGTTATTACTGGCCTAAAATGAGAGAAGAAATAACGAAATACATAAATGAATGTACAATTTGTGGACAGACTAAATATGACAGAAATCCAATCAAACCACAGTTTAATATAGTACCACCTGCAACTAAGCCTTTTGAAATAGTTCACATGGACCTATTCACAGCACAAGCTGAAAAATACCTTACCTTTGTAGATTCCTTTTCCAAGTACGGCCAAGCATACCATTTACGAGATGGTACAGCCATCAGCATTATTCAGGGACTATTAAATTTCAGCACTCACCATGGACTACCATTGACTATTGTGACAGATAACGGGACAGAATTTACTAATCAACTATTTGCAGAATTTGTTAGACTACATAAAATAAACCATCATAGAACACTAGCCCATTCACCTAACGATAACGGTATAATTGAAAGATTCCATTCCACATTATTAGAACACCTTCGTATCCTTCGCCTGAAAAATAAAGATGAACCCACAGTTAATCAAATGCCTTATGCAATCCTAGCGTATAATAGTTCAGTCCATAGTTTTACGAAATGTAGACCACACGATATAGTTAGAGGTCACTTTGACCCTAGAGATCCTTTAGACTTTAATTTAGCTGAGCACCTCATGCAACAATATATTATAACTCATAGAGATCAGATGAAAACCGTATATGAAATGATTAAAGATGCTACAACTGTTGACCGTACAAACTTAATGACTAATAGAAATAAAAACCGTGAGCCAGAAACTGAATATGTACCAGACCAACAGGTTTTCATTAAAAATCCTTTGGCTAGTAGGCAGAAGCTTGCACCACGATACACTCAAGACACAGTCCTTGCAGATCTTCCTATACACATTTACACCTCAAAGAAAAAAGGACCTGTTGCTAAATGTCGTCTGAAGCGAGTACCAAAGTCATCTAAATTGTTACAGGTACCGACTAATACTGATAATGACAATGACGCAAGCAGCAGAGATAAAGCTTGAGACTCTTGACAATGGACCCGGACTTCTACCCTTTAAACTTGGCCAAGCCAAGCTGATTACTCATTATCATACCTTTATACAATATTTAGAACTTTCAGAATTAGAAAATCGTATTATCTCTATAAATGAACAATTAGATTATTTTAAAACTAAACTTGATAATTCAACTTTGCCTATTTATGAAATTCAAATAGATTATCTTTATACCAAATTGTTAAAAATAAATTCACAGTTAAAGACGTTAGAACCAACTAGAGCAAAAAGAGGACTTATTAATGGACTAGGATCAGTTATTAAAGGACTTACAGGTAATTTAGATCATTCAGACGCTGAAAGATTTAATAAAGCTATAGAATTATTAGAAGTAAATGAAAATAAGTTAGTTTCAGAATTTAATGAGCATATAAGTGTTAATAAAGACTGGATGAAACAACATTCGCAAATTATTAATAATTTAGTTGAAAATCAGATTAAAATTAATGAAACATTAAAATTAGTAATAGACAAGTATTATCTTATTGAAGCTAAATTCGCTAAATTCGCTCAATTGTTAGCTATTATTACGGAAAATACAGATGATTTGTATTTAGAATTAGTTAGAATAGAAAATATGTTAGGATTTATTCGTGCAGCGAGCACGCACCATAGTATGATAAGCATAGAAAACTTAGGATATATGATAGGTAGACTTAGAAAAATTTATAGTAGTAATGAGATCTTAGACATTGATTTAAGAGAATATTATAATCTCATTCAACCAGGTAGTTATTTCATAGGTAAAAGAATAGTTATAATTTTTAAGGTTCCTATTATATCTAAAGATAGTTACGATTTATATAAGCTTTCCATTGTTCCTAATAAGTTCCAACAGACCTTTATACCTATACATCCTTTCATAGCAACCAATGGGAAATTTTTCATGTACTTGCAAACCGAATGCCCAAAGATTGGCGATTACCTTCTCTGTGAGGAGAGCACAAACTATTATCAGCCACGAGATCAAGTAGATTGCATCCAGAGCATCATCATTCATCAATCCCTAGACAAATCGTGCAGCCCTACTGAAGTCTCAATCTCCAGACAAGCTATGGAACAATTAGACGACAGACATTACACCATTGTCTTCCCGAAGTCTACGAAAGTTGAACTTCAATGTGAACGACAGGAATTTATATCCTTATCCGGCAGCTACTTAGCAACAATTCCCCATGAATGCTCTCTCCGAACAGATACCTTCAAGATCACCAATACTGAAGATGAAGTCAAGGGACAGCCGCTGAAGATCACTGAAATAAGAAACAATCGCACTGAAGCTGAAAATTATGAGATTCCACATATCACTCTCAACTCTTTGAATCTCGATAGTCTACATCATCTGGAAAATAGAATCCTACTGCAGAATCCTGTTCATCTCGCCAACTTCGATTCATCACTGTACCATACAACGTTGCCTCTTTATGCGCTTGTATCTGGTATAGTTATAATTCTCCTCGTACTCTATCTTCGTCGACACCTGCAGAAAATCCCAACTACGCTAGAAGAAGAACCAAAAAGTAATCCCATATATGCTGTTCCTGAAAAATCTGGGAGTCATGGAATTCCAGCAACATTTTCCCTCAACGTGCTCAAATAGTTGCTGCTCTGGGGGTGGAGGAATTACGCACGGACCCCTAAGGGAGAATGCTGATTCAGCCACACGTGCCCGGTCAGCGCCATCGCCTTCTGGGAAACGCATCAGCAGTTTTCGACATTATCGCGTTTCCATAATTATTAATATTGTAATAAAATTGTCATTCTCTATTCCGATCTCGAATCGATCGCAGATATTATTGTAAAATAGTTTTAAGTTAGTTAAATAAATTTTAAGATAAATTTTGGTTTTTTTTGGGAGTCCGGGCTGCTAAAAATATAATTTGTATTGTCACTTTTGTACGTTACTGCTGAAAAAAAACAAAGCTAAGGCCTTCTTTAAGGCTAAGGTTTTAAAATGGTTTGTATGAAATGAAAAGGGGAAGGCACAATGTCAGATTTTTATATTTCTTTGACGGGGGAAGGGCGTGCGTACGGACTTGCTTTGGTAATAATAATAATAATAATAAACAATATCAGATTTTTATATTTCTTTGGCGGGGGAAGGGCGTGCGTACAGGGATTTGCTTTGGTCATATTTATATATTCGTGATCAAACGGATCTTTAGTGCTATTGCCCCCTTAAGTTTCGCAGACTTCGTGTTTGCAGAGTCTGGTGTAAATCAAAAATAAATAAAATAGATCAAAAATTAGGAATACTTATTATTGAGGAAAATATCATGTGACGCCGTTCGATATTTCAATATTGTATGGCTTTTCTACATCACCGCTCACACATCACCACACTTCATCTCTGGTCTTGCCTATTTCGGTGTGAACTTACAATAAGATAAATCTTATCTCGTTCAACAAGATTCAAGTTGTATCTCACTCCAGGTTTGCCTTATAGTCCCAAAAATATTTAACACACTTGAAAATCAACCCTCCTGTCGTAGACGAGTAAAAATATGTTGTCGCGTTTGACTTGATATAAGCGCTATAAAACTTCTCTTTTGTAGGTCACACTAAAACAACGTCAGCATTACTAATGCCCAAAAGGGCCACTTAAGTCTGCTTTTATTATCGCTCAAAGAGCACGCTGTAAAAGGCTCAGACACAATTTAGTGGATGACATAACATAAATAGTTACTTTAGGCAAAGAGTTTTTGAATAAATAAAATAGAAGACGCGCGTCAATCCATTCACTTCAGCGCCGCTCGCTGGTGTTTCACTGATGGGACTCACGTATCAACTACGTTACGATTTTATAAGCAGCTCGCATTTGAAGACGTCAGTGGAAGAACACGATAGTTACATATTGCATAATATTGCATTGGCATATTGAAGGCTTTATGGCCGGAAAAAATATTTGAAATATTAAAAATAACTGTGTTTTATAATATGGGTGCCCAGATATATTAGCCAGGTAATGAAGTAGATAAGTTACAAGATTTGTTTAAATTATAAGGGGAAAAAAATTTAAAATATCCGTATCTTACAAAATGTTTGTTACTAAATTATTGTTACTTCCAATCATGTCTTATGTCCTCTAAGATTGGTCTTATTAAATTTACACGACCTCTATAGCTCAATTGTTGAGCGCTTTGTCCTCACCAATTTAACATCCTGGTTTATGGATGTGCACTAAATATTATGTATATTTTATAACAAATTGTTATTTGTAACAAAAACTTTAAACAATTGTAATATGAACTATTTATTTTTAACAAAAAATTAAAACCGTCTTCCAAGGTAAAACAATAAGTAATAATATGAACCAAAAAGTATCAAATAATTCTTACTCTTTAATAATGCCTCTTTCAGAATTCGTCAAAATCTCAACTATTTCTGTACATACTTAGTCTTCATTACTTTGAAGTCTGTACCAGTCCCAAAAGTTTCATATGTAATATATTCTGACAATGCCCGATTAACTCACGATCAAATTAGCTGGTACCGACTTCAAAATGTGTGTGTGTGCAGCGACGAAACCGGTCGTTCGCGCGGTGCAGCGACCAAACCGCTCGTTCGCGCGGTGCAGCGACCAAACCGCTCGTCCGCACGGTGCAGCGACGAAACCGCTCGTCCGCGCAGTGCAGGGACGTCGAAACCGCTCGTACGCGCGGTGTTGCGACCAAACCGCTCGTTCGCGCGGTGCAGCGACCAAAAGGCTCGTCCGCGCGGTGCAGTGAGTAAACCGCTCGTCCGCGCGGTGCAGGGGTTCCCAAACTGTGCGCCGCGGCGCTCTGGTGCGCCGTGGAAAGGCAAGAGGGGCGCCGCGAGCCGGGACTCGATCATCCATCACTATCCAAACAAATATTATAAAATAAAATTATAATATGAATTATTTAAAGCAGGTAGATGAGTAAACACTAACCTAACCATAATCAGTATAAGTGCTTATTTATGTACCTTTATTTTTGTAATGTACAAGATGAGAACAATGCTGGGAATTTTAAAAATCTGTCTTCATACCCATACAAATTGCCGATCTGGGCATCCGTAGAAGACGGCTTTTTTTTTGAGTTCCCAGCATTGTTCTCATAGAAAAAGTTGTTCATTTTGACGGGTTCATTTGATGGTTTCAAGGATAACGGTGTTTACACAAACACACTGTATAGCTATGTAGAGTAGGGCGCCGTGTCAAAATATTGACTTGTAAGTGCGCCGCAGGCTGAAAAAGTTTGGGAACCCCTGCCTTATACAACAAAATAAAAATTTTGAAAATTGGTTCACAAACGGCGGAGTAATCGTTGAACATAATATATAAAATTTTTTATATCCACAGCCGAACGTATAACCTCCTCCTTTTTGGAAGTCGGTTAAAAACGTGTCGGAGGCATATCGTGCATTATTAAAATAAATTACTAAAGGTTGACTTGTTACGTATCGTTTTATTGGTACCATAACAATAAAGTTACAAACTGCAAATTTAGCTAAGCGCCTGAACTCTGAACAATCGATAGAATTAATTAATTTTTAGCACCTCAATAATTCATGTTTGCCCCGACACTATACGTAACGGAGTCGACCTAAAGCAATTAAAAGTTTTGCTATTTATCTTCGTGTCGATATAAATTTAGTTTTTGTTAATTGGAGACGCGAAATAAACTTTGTTTACGAGTTTATAAAATGCCTTTAGAGTTTAGATGTATTTACAAAATGTTGCTTTTGTTGTCATTTTCTTGTAATATGCTATATTATGTAAATAGCGCCTGCATCGCGCTATCGTTGTTTTTTTACTGTCTTCAAAAAATCCTAGTATATTTTTAGATGTTTTATAAAATACAAATATTTCTAGACTTTTTGATGTGTGTCTACAATTTATAACTCCTGATAAAGGAACTCCAAAACCGAGGTATTGAAAACGTGATAACGGGCAAGGTATTTCACGATGGAACAATTTCAAGTAACGTGATACCCAGTGAAACTTACAACTCTGTTACGAATATACGGACCGTGAACACCCTTTCAAAGTGGAAACTGCGTTAACAATCTCGACTTAAATCTTCAGGGTGACGGCTAAACTCCAAAAATTATTTATGAGGAATTCGAGACTTAAAATATGTTTCTCATAGTTCTCGGATTTGGGATGCCAAGACCTAAGAAACTCGTGGAGTGGTCTCATTTGACACTTGAGGCCTAGAGTTCTCGAGCCTAAATTTTTATCCTGTACTATTATAATATAATAATTGTAAATAGTTTTATATATTGTGTGCGTGTCCAATGTCCATATTCCATGCGAGTAGTAGGAAATGGGACATCTTGGCGTTCTTTGAGAGAGGCCTATGCCCAGCAGCGGACGTGTATTATAGGTGGATCAGAGAGATAGATTCATACTACATTAATATGTTTTTCGACTACATAATATTGCCAGCAACTTTATGAATGTAAAACTTTGCTTACCCCGCGTATGCTGTGCGCTCATTTCAATTACGACAACAATTAAAAATATTTTCTGTCCTTTACCTAATATAATATAACACCAAAGACAAAAATATTACAAATCGGTTCCGCCGATTACTCGCCTAGGATTTTATTTATTAATTATAGCATACTGTATAGAATAATAATATTATTGATAATTGCTATATTATTATCTTGAAGGAAAACAAACTGAATTACCTCTTGCATCTAAATACTATATTATTACGAGTACCTATCTAGACACGCGGTAGCGTGTCAAGCCAAGTTCTAGCCTAACAGAATGGCGAGCAGCACCGTGTGTACTATTAAACGAACCATTTGCAGGTACTTTTGCTCCTAAAATTTCTGAGATTTTTGACATAGAAGTTAGCTGGCTGGTACCGACTTCAAAAGTATGAGGATTGAGTACAGACATAGTTGAGGCTTAGGCCAATCCTAAAAAAGCCACTAATATAGAATTAGAATTATTTAACACTTTTTAGTTTATTCGCCGTAGTTTTTAGTGTGGAAGTCGGTTTCAATTTTTTGTTTAAAAATAATTATGTATATTGGTAGGTTAATCTAATATATATAAGTCTCCTGTCACGATGTTTGTCCGCGATGGATTCCTAAACTACTTAACCGATTTTAATGTTGTTTTTTTAAATGTGTGCTTTGTTCCAACTTGAGAGATAGGATAGCTTAGATCTTTAATAATTATAGTCGCAATTTTATTTTATTGCAAATTATTTGTATATAAAGAGCGATCATTGTTGATGCGACGCGGGTCACGGGATAGCGATGGACGTTGCCATGGTGACATACTTATTGAAGTGAAAACTTCTTTAGCCGCGTTGAGCACTTTTGTGGGATGGGTAAAAACTGTGAAACTCGCGTCAGACTTTCGTGTTGATCGAAAAACCATAGAAAAAGCGTAAGACGGTTGGAGAGTAGTGTTTTGTGTCGAACTCGAACGAAATGTACAGTCGGGGAAATGAGTTCTTTAGCAGACGCGCTGATTAAGGCCGCGTTTCCACCTGCAAGACAACTGTCGCGAGAAGTGTCTGACAGTCTGTCTGACAGCAGCTTTTTTTTTTTGATTGTCGATATTTTTTAATCGATTGTAGGTAAAAGTTTCGATTACTTAATTAAAATTATTGTTTTTTTTTATTTTTTAAATTGACTAATAAAAAATTGTTTAAAAAATGATGCACAACGTTAATAATCAAGTTTTCACTTCTGCCGGCACTCCCGGAGTGCAACCCGTCTTTTTTTAGTCACTAATTCAATAAAATAATACGGGCGATATACTTTATATAATATGGCAAAGAAGCGTTTGCCGGGACAGCCAGTAGTTATATAATAATTTAAGAGTAACCTTGTCCTACAAATAAAACAATCAATATTTTAGGACCATCAAGTCAAAGTATGAAATCCTTTCTCTCTCTATTAGCTACCACTTTCGAGATTTTTCAAATATAAAAACGTTGTTCATGTTATCAAAATGTAGCGACTCACAAAAAATTTGCATGTCAGCACTGACATACATACAGTACATAATAACTCTATGCTTGTTAGTAATTACAAAAAAAAAAATGTTCTAAGGCTCCCACTCCTATTATTACAATATACGAGTAAATTATATATTAAGAAAACATAATAATATTGTGATTGTTATAGTTACTGTTTTTCCTATTTCATTTAATTAAAGCCTGTAACGGAATTTCATAATATTTCGATGCGCAGGTACATTTTCTGAAAAGACTTGAAAATATTCTTCTGTAAACATACAGTCTCCAGATATGACATAGGCTTGCTAGAATATTATTTATTATTAATAACTATCATTATTTATATACTGTGGAAAAGAAAGCAAGACCAATAGGTGGCCAAAGTATTTAATATTTATCATATTATAATGTATCTGCGAGGTCACCCCACGACGTGCAAGTTGCAACCGCATCGCTACAAATTACGATTTACCGCAATGCAACTTGTTTGAGTTACAGCCAGTGTTTTATGACTTTATTCTTTTGTTACAGCTGGTTTCAGAAGGTAGTGAACAAATTTTTGAAACGAGATACTAGTTTATCTTAGAAATAGAGTTGTACCTTCTTTCTAAAAATATAAACACCATGAGCTGATGCGTACAAAGACGGTGTAATCCTTTTCCGTTTAGCTTTTTTTTTGTTTTTGTTTAAAAACAATACGGTACAGAAAGAAAAAAACTTTTGTTTTTGTTTAAAAACAAAACAATACAGATAAGTATAATTTAACAATACAAATTACTTCCTTTCCTACGCCGGTGGTCTTTTGCCACATTCGTAGTTTCCCTCTCTTATAAATTTCCGATCATGCGTCCAGGAAATTGGCGTTACCGTACAGGCCGGTTTTGCTCAAACGGAATTAATATATACCGTCACCCATGGAAGGAACATCAGAAGCATTGCCGGTCTTTTAAGAGTGAAGCTCTCTTCATAAAGGTTTGCACGTTTGTTTCAACAGGCAGCCATCGTGCAAGCATCAAAACCAAACTAATTTTCAACAACACCTAAAATATTCAGTCGGAGTTGTTTTCCGCAGTTGTCGAACGTGAAACGGTGCGGCACAAACACGGTTCGTTAAAGAGCTCGGACGTGACGCCCGCTCCGCTGTCCACTTATGTGATGTCAGCTGAAAAGCTTCTGCCTCGTGAGCCGTGCGGCCCCGTCGTTTGTATTAGGATATAGCCAACTGGACGTCAACACTCGTATTATCGTGAAATTCACTCTGTTCAGATGCATAATTTTATGTGTAGACAATTTATTTGATTTTGACTATTTACTTCCACCTAATAAAGCTCAATTTATATCGCCGAATGGAACGGAAGCGACGAACGGGTACTATATAATATATAGCTTTATGAACTTTATTTCAACCGTATTATGACACACAAATAAAATACAAGACAAAAATTAGACGCGCGTCTTCCGCGAAATTATCGAGAATTCGCTGGAATTCGCCGGTGCCATGAGTGGAATCCGTAGGAAGTGGCGCGAGCTAGTCGAATAAAAGATACATACTAAACCATAGATATCAGAAACACAACAGTACTAAACAATGGGATGTTCTCTGAAAGTGGGAATTCCCGCGTCATAAGGCTAAATTGACGCATTAATTTAATTAATTTACATAGCAACCAAAGGGTTGCTATGTAAATTAATTAAATTAATGCGTATTCTCACCTACATAATATGGATTATGGAATGGTTTTATTTATGGTTTGATTTGCAATATAATTCACAGAATTTGATTCCACAAAGGCAAAATCAACAATATTTAGTTTGTGTGAAACCTAAACACTTTATATGAAAATATTTTTAACATGATACCTAATTATTATGCGTTGGAATTTGAATATGTATCCACCTAATTTGAACATGCGGATATGACGAGTGATGGAGTTTTGTGAACTCTGAAATGAACATTTTACGTTTTCCTCAACTTTACGCGTCTTTATCGCGAGGTAAGGGCCTCGGATAAAAAGATATGTCGTGTGAGAGCCGGGCACAAAAGGAAGGAAAACATACAACTGAGAAAGTCTTGATGGCTCTCACTGCAAAGAGCTGACAGCTAAACGTTTAAAAAAGATAAAGAGTAATTCTTTTATGTGTACATTGCTAAAAAAGTCTTTTAGATATTGTTTTTTTTTTATTTTTTTTTAATTTAAAACTGCGTACATTAATTAATATTGAATATTTAAGGAGGTAAAGCAATATTTGCAATATTATTTTAATGCATCGTCAAAGTATGCTCTTGATTTATTTCTGTGTTTACAAGCGACGTTGTTCTTGGAACCTATGTTTCGTAGTTTTTGGGAAGAGAAATCTATCTTTTCCCAAAAACTACGTCGCTATTGACATTCTAGTTAGTCGCTTCTTACTAATTCTATTAAAAAAGTGCCAGATTTGGAGTAAAAATTGTTGCAATAAATGTTCAAATAATAATATATCTCCCTTTTGAGGGCAAGGAAAGGATTAATACCATAAAAACATTATTTTTTTCTTTTTCCATAATCCTACTTAGCAATCGCTAAGTAGGATTATGGAAAAAGAACAGTATTTAATTAATTATCCAATTAATTAAATACTGTTCAGCATTTAGATTATTTAACCATTTTAAATACTAGTCTTGTTTTTAATTTCATTTAAGGGCGTCCGGAGATTCCGTAATTGACCGTATTTAAAACCTTATAAACTCATAATCTGAAAGATACAAAGTTAAGTTTAAAGATATAAAGTAGTAAAAATACAGAAATAATCTTCAGTATATCAACATTCTTTTCGCCGTTTTAAATTTTCTATTTATATTTATTATACTCATGATATGAGCTTCTAAAGTAATACCAATTTGTTAAAATTCGAGCATACATTCAGCATCTCCTTAGCATTTACAAATTACTTTTATTTGAAACACACGCCAATATATTGACAATGTCATAAACTACATATTCGCCGTTTTAATTTTTTTGACGTGACAACGTCTTAAATTAGGTTGCGGCTGGGAGTCACTTATGAAAAAGTGTAACGCTCGGTAACGTTACGATGAGTCACCGAACGAGAGAGAGGCCCGCCGAATGCCTTGCGTCTCTCTCCCACACGTTGTCACGTAAAATCTTCGCCCGTAAAACCGACTTTACAGGCAACCATTTTTCTTTTTTAGGACAATTTTGAACTAAGATAAGTAAAAATAATAGGGTATTGGCGCGATCTCGGCAACGCGACAAATGTATGGCCAAGGTCGTTTGCTCGGGGGACGGCCTTAAGAGAAAGAAACGATTAAATGGACTATAATTTCCATAGCTTTGAGAATGCATTTATGCCTGTGTTTATCGTTTAAGAATTTCTACAGAAAAATAACAAATAATAAATGTGTATGATATTCCAAAATATTGGTTTCCGAATCCCGATATACGAGTATGTGAGAATATCGCCGGGCAACGCCGCACACCGACATATTGCCAACGGATATTTGATTCTGGATACAGCCAGCGTTGATTTCGTACACACTTATTTAGGATTTTGACTATTCTGTTCTATGTGGCACACAGAAAAAATGTGATATTTGCTGTAGAATTTTCATACAAATACCTAGAACCGTGTTTGAATCAAACAGTTTGATCGTCTCGGGGCCCCTTTAGTTTAGTTTACTGTAAATACCAGACAGGGACGCGATCGCACTGCTAGTATCTATAACTAGGTTTCTAGGGCTTAATTCGTTAGCAAAGAAATTCAACCGTTATACCCAAAGGGTAAAAACCGAAATCCCATTACTAAGACTTCGTTGCCTATCCGTTTTTCTGTCTGTCTGTCTCCAGGCTGTAACACAAGAACCGCTATTGCTAGACTTCTAAAATTTTCACAGATTGCGTCTGTTGCCGCTGTAATAATAAACACTAAAAATAAATTAAAGTTGATGTTTGGGGGGGGGGGGGGCTCCCATACAAGAAACGTGTTTTTTTTGGCCTTTTTTGCTCGTTATCAATAGTGGTAACAGCTTAAAATTTTCACAAAATATTTAATTATATTTGTACTTTAATAATAAGTAATAATATTAAAATTAAGTAAATAATTAAAATTAAGTAAATAGTAACTCCCATACAAAAAACAAAATTTATTGTCTACTTTCGCTCTATACCGGCACGGAACCATTCGTGCGCGAGTCCGACTCGCAATTAGCCGATTATTTATCACAATTTGTGTCTTCAATAATAAGAATATACACCAAAAATAAATCTGACATTACTATTCCTAACAATATAAGAGTCTCTTCTTTATGATGCTCGTAAATGCTTTTTTTAAATTAACTCTCCTAAACATCCCTTACGTAATTTTGTCACGTTTTTTATTTAGATAAGTATAATTGCATTCAGCCACGGTTTCAAAATCTGATGGCACCAGGATAAGAACCGAAACATTATTTTTTTGATTTAATATAAAATTAGCAAAGAGCATGTAGGATTATTTGAATAATTACTTATTAGACGAATATAATATATTTTATAGGCACTTATTTGAGTTAGAATTTACTCGCAGACTAAATAATTATGATATTATTCTACTACTATACCAAAATTGTGACATTATGGGTACCTAATAGATAAGAATAAGGGAGAGGCCAAACGGGCGTAATTTTGTTCGAGTCGATACTTGTAAGTCACATAATTTCGGTCGCAGAAATTCTGATGAGATGCCAGACGAACGCAGCTAGAAACAAATTATTATCGGACGCATCCTTAAGTCGCGGCTGATGAATGCGACTTAACAATCATTCAGGATGAACCGTGCACATTGTTAAGCTCATAATATTATCACAATAGACATAACTACCAACAGTTCGACTGCAAAGAAACGGACAGGTTTCAATATCTGTCAAATTCGTCGGGTTTCACTAGGATTATGAACGGAATGTACCTCGCGCTGGCTGATATAATTTATTTTTATATATTTAAAATAAAGATTTCAAAATTGTATTCTGACAATTTTAATCACATGTGCCAAAACACAAACAACAATACGACCAAAGAGGAACACGTCCAGCGAATATGTCATAGTTTTAAATTCGTAGATAACAAGTCAACAACCCTAGCGACGATTTTCGTCATAATACGTCAAATTTAAAAATTTCAACATCAGTTCTAAGTTGGCATACTCTATAATTCTATCTACTCTGATATTATAATATATTTTATCTTTGGTATAACTGTCAAACTTTTGTGACATATATCACGTTTTTTTCGGCCCGCGTCCCCGTGTGAATGAAACAGGACTTTTGTATGAAACCGAATGCAACAGACGTTAGGTGACCGAAATTCTGCTTCTCACGACTCACAAAATGACACTGGTTTGGCCTCATTTTAAATGTATCTTTCATAATTTTATATTTATAACGTGTCTTTAATAATATTTTGAAGCATTTGGTCATAGGTGGATAGCTTCCCCATAATTTACTGTTACCGAGAACACTCAAAGCATATTATATATAAACATAATATACTCAAAGGAGCACAAGTAATGGACGTGCAGAAAGCATGTAAAACACATATTAATTTTTCCGGGAGTTTTGATTTAACGAGCACTTCCGAGAAAAACCACGGCAAAGCCTTCTACGGCCGGTTTATTTCGTGGATACTGGATAGACCCAAGTCATAACACTCGACATAAGAAGGTAATACCAAAAGTTAAGACATTTCAACTCAGCCACAGAATATGTATTAGTTGTACTCGGCGTGATTCATTTAACAGTTTTATGTTTGTACTAGAGAACGGCCGCAACTCCATTGTGCCAAAATTTGTTTATCGCGCTGGAACCGTCCATTTTTCCGGGTTAAAAACTATCCTATCTTCTTTCACGGGACTCAAGGTATATCCGTGCCAAATTTCAACAAAATTGGTTCAGAAGAGAACAGACAGACAGACAGATACACTTTCGCATTTATAATATTAGTATGGATATGGAAGTATGGATGAGAGTTTGTTGGATATTTTTTTAAATCACCTAGAGATGCGTGATTTGCATTAATAAAACTCTTCCTTGTTCCAGTAGTGAGTTTTTCCAAATTTTTCTGATTACAGAACCCTAAAACGGAACCCTAACCAGCTGAGTTTTTGTATATTGGTAGACTAATAGTTATATAATTTAAGGGTAACATTGTCCTACAAATACATACAATAATCCATATTTTAGGACCATCAAATCAAAGTATGAAATCCTTTCTGTCTCTGTTAGCTACCACTTCGTGAATTTTCGCAAATAAAAATTATTGTTTGTCTTATCAAAATAAAGCTACTCGCAAAAATTTGCTTGATAGTAATAAAAAAATGTTTTATGGCTCTCTGACTATCAACAATCATCCTACCAAACTGAAACTTCATACGTATCCCATTTTAGAATATTCCAAACATATGTAAATCTGCCGACACAAATGGCGGTTGTTGTATTTTATCAATTCAGTATATTACCAAGTTTAGTGTATTCTCCCCAGCTATGATTTTGTGTAGGCTCTACGGTTGCGGACTTAGGCCTTTATGGGCGGGCTATAAAAATGATAAATCACTGTTTGCTACATGTTCTTTACATTGTGAGGTGATTCAGTCAAGAGAATTTCGGTATTTTCTCGGCTGCTCGATGTATTTTTATGGACGCCATGAAATATAGATATGTATTAGACGTAACATATTTTCTATATTTCGCAGTTGTTGTATATCACAGATATTGGGTATCCCTTGAGAATTGGACGGGCTAACGGAACAGAAAATTTTATACGGGTACTTTTTGGCAGCGCGGCGTTGTGTAAAGATGTTTAGATTTTTGTAATATACTATCTTAAATAAAAATATGTAGTATGATTATTCTAAATGTAGTGAAAAAGAGAAGGCCTTTAAATGCTTCAAATTGCATTCAAAAGCTACCTACGATAGAGGAGTTACAAATAGAGAATATAGATTAAGCGATATCACATGTACCCATATACCATGCTTTTTAGGGTTCCGTAACCAAAATGGCAAAAAACGGAAACCTTATACATTCGTCACGTCTGTCTATCTGTCTGTCTGTCTATCCGTCCGTATGTCACAGCCACTTTTCTCCGAAACTATAAGAGCTATACTATTGAAACTTGGTAAGTAGATGTAGTCTGTGAACCGCATTAAGGTTTTGATACAAAAATGCAAAAATTATTAAAAATTTTAGGGGTCCCCATAGGTACAAGTGAAACTATTTTGTTTTTTCATCTGGCCTATGCATGTGGGGTATCTAAGGATAGGTCTTCAAAAATCATATTGAGGTTTCCAATATCATTTTTTTTAACCTGAATAGTTTGCGAGAGATACGCTTCCAAAGTGGCAAAATGTGTCCCCCCCCCCTCTTACTTCTAAAGTAGGGGCATAATAATTAAAAAAAAATATATGATGTACATTACTATAAAAACTACCAACGAAAATTGGTTTGAACGAGATCTAGCCAGCAGTTTTTTTTATACGTCATAAATGATAAACCTTAATTTAACTTTCATTATATCAAAAATGAAATATTAAAATAAATCAAAAACCTTATAGTTTCATATAAATAATTCTTATTGCTACTGCGGAATCCTTCGTGGGCGAGTCCAACTCGCACTTGGCCGGTTTTTTATTTCTAACTTTGCAGTCCTAATATTTAGCGTTCATGCAACTTTACTGTTGCAATTCTACGAAAATTGTGACGCTAGCATACAAAATCTTACCTTTAAAAATTGCTTTTGAAAATGCAAATAAATTGTTTGCTTTTCCATTGAAGAAATAATGATCTTAGATTAGCCTCAGTGGGCGCGAAAATTAAATATTCCGGGGGTCGGAAATTACTCAACATCCGACGAGTCCTCTGTTCGTTAGTCTTTTTTTTTTACTCAACTGTAGCGACGCCAAAAGGAAATGTAATTTCAGTAGTCTGTCTACTGTAAAATGTAAATATAGTACGGGAGCCCAGAACAATTTCTTTTTGATAACTATCAATCTAATTTTTGTGAGTACCTTCATTTTGATAAGACGAACAACATTTTTATTTGAGAAAAATCTCAAAAGTGTTTATGTATCTTATGCTTAGTAAATCTATACTATTCTATACAAATATTATAAATGCGAAAGTATATCTGTCTGTCTGTCTGTCTGTCTCGCTTTCACACCAAAACTACTGAACCGATTGTAATGAAATTTTGTCCACAGATAGTCTAAAGCCTGAGAAAGGACATAGACTACTTTTTAACTGGAAAAAGGGGTTGTAAGGGGGTGTTTATGCGTTAATTTGTTCAAATTAAGTTAGTTCCAAAAACTCATAACAGATGTCACCAAGAGTCGCCTAGATCGCGCTATCGCTTGCTCATACGTATTTCTATAAGAGGTGGTACCATGTTGAGTAAGGTTGTTCGATTCTTTCGATTGTGATACATGTGATTGCTACCAAACTAGATATTATATTAGAAGCAACAGCCTACCAATGATAAATTGTTTATGGGTAAAGCAGAAGTTTAATATTTGGTCTTCGACCACTAATATACAAGATACACAGTCTCATACAAAACCTCTCGAAAATCTGTCCCCGAGTAATAGAGTTTAATGAAGTATACATTTATCTAAAATCAACCTTAATTATAGTAATTATTAAAGATCTTTTTATAAAACAATGAACATTTGTGTTTACAAAGCAATAAAATTTTTACGTCCGATGCACGCTTCATACTAAATTCAACCATCCGCGTATATCATTTAAGTTCAAATTTGTATAGTGCCAAAAAAAAAATCCAATTTTACGACCGAAATTCGCCGCTGGAACAGGGCGAAGTGAAGTATGAGTGGAGTCGAACTGTTCAAATTTTTTTTGTTGATTGTAATTTGTAATAATTTTAATAGTCCATTTTTTTATTTTTCCGAAGTTTAATGTATAAAGTGAGGAGTAATTATTTTTTACTTGTAATATTATGTTGTTCTAATGTTATGTCTAATTTTATCATTAACCAAAATATACATAAGTGTACATACATTTTCCGATAGGCCACAAAGGACAACTCACATCACCCAACGCCCATACTTTTTAACCTACTTAAAAAATCCTTAATGGGAACTATATTTGATCGAAGATGGGAACATAATATTACTACCACATCTAACTGGATCTCGAGGAAACCTGAAAAAAATCCTCAATAAAAAAATAATAGTAATAGCGACTCCATCAAATGGAACAGAAACATAGCTTATAACCCAAACATTTCAAGTGGGCATGATAAACTACGATAAGTACCTTTAGTATGAGTATTCGCAATTGAGATGGTTTATACCTGGTGTTGATTTATTTACAACTTAATTTTAAAACTGTCTTTTGGTGATTTCTTAAAGAAATACCAATATTTACAATACAATTGTAAGAAATATATTAGGATAAAATTAATACTTACCGGAAATATGAAATTCCATCCTTTTTTTTGGTTTTAGACGTATGATTTCTACAATTATTAAACGCGCACCGAGGCATGTTTCCCGGCGGAGCGTTCGAGCACTACTAAATCAAAAGTGCACCAGAATGTTGAGTTTGGTGCTCTTTTGGTGAGGTCGTTTTTTGCCGCGGATTGTGTATCTTGTATATTAGTGATCGAAGTATTTGGTATAAAAAAGTTTAATTAGAAAAATTAAATATTATGTGCACACTGCACGGCTGTTAAATATATACGGTCTTACTACAAAAGATTTAAACACCCGTTGAACAGTTGATTAGAGAAAAATTCCATACAAAATTATCTCAAAACAACTGTTCTACAGATGTTTAAATCTTTTGTGGTAAGACCATTAGCTTTTAAATATTTTGACACCAATTTTGTTGACACCGCGCGCTATAAAATGAATTCCACGCGGACGAAGTCGCGGGCAACAGCTAGTAAATAAAAATAAATAACTTCCATACCATCCATACTTTTTTACATAATAAATGCGAAGATTGCATATTATGTCTATATCTGTCTGTCTGTCTGCTTGTCTTTAACGTCTTCACACCGAAACCGCTGAACCAATTTTGCTGTTTGTTTTGGAGAATAGGGATACTTTGAGTCCCGGAAAATGACATATAATACTTTTGATCCCGGAAAAAAATCATGGTATGCGATAAACGAATTTTATGCAACGGAGTTGCGGGCGTCATCTAGTTTCATATAAACGACTTATTAAGGGCCTGTTTCACCGCTTCCTGATAAGGTGCCCGATAGGCTTATTTGACAGATTCTCCATACTCTATGTGTCAAGTTATGTGGTGGATAGCCTTATCAGGAAGCGGTGAAACAGGCCCTTAGTATAAGATTACAACAGAAGCAACTGTTTGTTTCATGTTATATTACCGATACCTGAAACCAAACGGAATATGCTGCATGAAATATGGATACTGCATCTGATCGGCATTTAACCACCGACGAAATTAGTATTGTAGTTCAAACCTACAATACTAATTTGAGAGCTCAAGCTCTCCTACGTATAGAGCTCATTCGATGAACCCATTTAGATCTTGTTTAGTAATTGACGTAGTTAATTTAGTTTCACGAACTTACTCCACTTTTAAAAAAAATATATCTTTTCCGTTTTACCTAGGGCTTCACACGAGACGAGAGTAAGCGAGAGTAACAAAAATCTCGTCTCGGTCTCGTCAATCCTCAAAAAATTGAGTCTCGTTCGAGTCTCGGTCTCGTCTCGTTACCAGTTGTCTCTTCTCGTCTCGCTTAGTTGTAAATAATGATTTATTTCTATAATATAATAAAGAGAATAAGGAATATATTATGACTAACGTGTATATATGATAAAATGCAGTTTGGATGATTACCAGATTTTATATTTTGTAAAATATATTATGTTTTAAGTAGACCTTTTCTAATTTTCTGAATAAAAATTAAAAAAAATATATTAACGAGACCCGAAAGGAGACTCTCGGGTTACCCGGTATGTGGTCTCGGTATCGCCGAGAATATTTTCCAAAAGGTCGCGTCTCGTTCTCGTCTCGTAAAAGCGAGACGAGAACGAGACGAGACGAGAAAAATCTCGCTCTCGCGTGAAGCCCTAGTTTTACCCTTTTTGGGATGGATAAAGACAAAGTTAAGCTCGCGTCATGACACGTGATATAATCATTGTCATTCTATCTGTTACCACTTCTGAAGGGATTTGATGATAAATATGAAAATACCTTGAGCCCCGGGAAAGGAAACAGGAGTCTTATGAACGACTTAAGTTGCAACATCTAACCTTTTATGATGTGATTACAATATCAATAGAGTATCCTTTTTAATCCTTTATATAATATGATTATAGAACATGGCGGAATATGCTTTTGCCTACCAGTGTTGAGGTATAGGAAAGTGAGGAGCGGAATTATAACACTGTTTACCGCAGTCCTTAACTTATAAAATATATAGTAGGCCCCTAAGCCGCCCTTGGGCCGCGGCCTAGGGGCGGCAACTTCCTAGTAGCTTGCACTCATAAAAAATATAAATCCGGCACTGGTTTACCGTGACCGAGTACTGGAGATTTGAATACCTTATCATTAAAATATTTCAAGAAAAACCATCGAAACGCCAACTCGAGGTCGCGGGCTGATGATGATAGTGAGTTTTATTGCCCCATCACGGAAGGGAAGGGAACTAAAGCAATAATAGCCCGCCCTGTAGTGGGACTTTTAATATCGGCACGCTATGTGACGGTTGCTTTAATATTTTTTGTAATTTGACATCATACTTTGATGTTATGAACGAGCATTATGATTTTCTGAATTCTCGACGAAATATCCAAAGACGTTTTTATTAATAGTAATATTTCTTCTTTCCAAATTCTTGGCCGATAAATCTATTTTTAGATATTTAATTATACTATAATTGGACATCAAATAATTCTTTGTCACTTTTATTCATATTCGTTGCCTCATGATAAATAAAATTTTCGAATATTCTTAAAAGAAAAATGCACTGAATACACTCAGCGCTGTTTGATTTTAAGGCGGTACAACCAGTTACTGCTCTATTTTTAACCGACTTCCAAAAAACGAGGAGGTTATATGTTCGGCTGTGGATATTTTTTTTATTTTTTTTTTTTTTATTTTTGTATGTTCAACGATTACTCCGCCGTTTGTGAACCGATTTTCGAAATTTTTGTTTTGTTGTATTAGGTTTCACTCCAATTTGGTCCCATTTTCACAAAGGTGGTGACCTGATGATGGGATCCATGAGTAATCGAGGGAACTCCTCGAAATTTATATGGAAACATATGGTGATTTTGGTTTTATGTGAAGTGTACTAAGAATACGCTACCAAAAAGTCAAATATTGGGTCAAGGTATACCATGGTTTCGATGATGCTGAGAGAACTCCTGATTCCTTATAGATACACGTTTGGGAGTTTCGGCGTTGTTTTAAGAACAGAAAGCATAAACTACTATGCAATTCATATTCATCATCATAATCATCATCATCATCATCGTCATCATCATCATTACCACGTCGTGTTAAGGTCACCAATGTCTCATGGCACAGAATAGATAGTAGTACTGCAAGGCATAGGTATGGATATACTAACTCGTAATAATAATTATGTATTGTTACATAACAACACCTGTTTGTTTAATACACGGCGGTCGGCGCTACAGAGGCGACGGTGTCGCGCGGGCGGCGCGTGGCGGCAAACGACAGATCGAATATTTTACTACTTTATATTATACAGATTGAATACTTTACTAAGTACTGTTCACTTCACTGATAATATATTATTTTGTGAGTGTGAGTTGTGACTCATAATGTAAAGAAAAGACGTCTACGTCTTACGCCTAAAACTGGTCTTATGGTTCTGTAGGGTTACCCTGGGACGTTAATCCCTCTGGCGTAATATCAATTAAGACAACTAGTTAGTGTGAGCGAGAAGGAAAAATAATTGTAGCGAATTAGTTATATCAAATGCCGTCGAGTAAGCGATACCGCGATGCAGACGCTTAACAACGACATCTGTTGTTGAATTGCGGAACTAAATTTTCTTAGAAAATATAAAGTTTACAAATCTCAACACTTAACAAATTGTAATAAAATACGTAAAATATACGCGAAGGTTTACGTACTAGTGTAACTAAAAAGAGTGAAATTATTATTATTTTTAACAAAAAATTAAAACCGACTTCCAAGGTAAAAACAATAATAACATTAATATGAACTAAAAAGTATTAAATAATTTTTACTATCTAATAGTGCCTTTTTCCGAATTCGGCTAAACCTCAACTATTTCTGTACTCAATCTTCATTATTTTGAAGTCGGTGCCAGTTCAAAAAATTTTAAATATTCTGTCAGAGGACTGAAGATTCAGCTATCTGGTACCGACTTCAAAATAATGAAGATTGAGTACAGAAATAGTTGAGGTTTAGCCGAATTCGGAAAAAGGCACTATTAGATAGTAAAAATTATTTAATACTTTTTAGTTCATATTAATGTTATTATTGTTTTTACCTTGGAAGTCGGTTTTAATTTTTTGTTAAAAATAATAATAATTTCATTTAGTTCAAAATAGTTAATGATCGTCGACACTCGCTAAGATCGCACTGGTCACTTAAGATAATTATTAAAAAATGTATAGGTTTGTATCCGTGATCAACCTTAATAAGACGACAAAAGTTGTTCACATGACCTCGCTAAGCAATTTTTGAAACAAACTCAGTATTTTTCTACCATATAATTATCCAGAGCCGCTTCCGTAACGAATGTCAAATCTCGTTGTTATCTCAAATTATCTAAATATAAATTAGATGTTTTCTTTGATGAGCAATGCGACCAATTTTAATGCCGAGACTCGAGAATTTCTCTAAAGCAGATACTGGAAAAAATTGCACAAAAAATGTAAGCAAAAAGTTGAGGACCCGAGAAAATGAAGCGAGTTTTTGTCTTGTTTTTGTCCACATTTTCATAATCGCGTTCATAAACCTGTGTACCATTTCGACTTATGTTTAGCATTTGCTTTGTCAGTTCCATTTTAATTTTTGTCGCGGCGGAAAAATCTTTTGTGGTTTATTTTTCCTGTTACACAATTACGAGATTATGCGGTGGTTAGGATTCAAGAGAAATGGTTGTATATTTATAATTAAATGCAAACGTAATAAAACTTTTAACATGACTGTAGTGTGTTCCGTTTAAAATATGATTTACCTCATGCAAATAAAAATACGTGCACTCGGTGACTGCCGCGGTAAAGCTATTGCATAGCATTCTTTACTAACTTATGCAATCATTCGCAAAGTCTGGCCGTAGTCTGGCAAAGGCGCTGTGCGGACTAGCACCACACCGTCCTCACCCCGAGCCACACCGAGCCGAAATCTGCCGCACTGAAACGACGTTAGACGAAAATTAGACGTTTTTCGTTACGGAATTTCTTGATTCGTTTGCCGCGCCAAAGTCCGCGATAAAAGCTATGCAATAGCTAAAAAAATATGTATACAGTTGATATAATTATTATTTTATGAAAGTTATAATATAATTTTCGCAGAAATGTAAATATAAAATCCATTGATAGAGACCAATACTTGAGAAAATCAAATAACACCTCTTTTGACAAGTCGACGAGCAATGAGCATTCCTTTTAGCCGGAATTTTCACTAGGTTTATTTGCAAATGGTACTTCATACGCCTAAATTGGGAGCACGCACACATAAGTGTGATTGATTAATACATACTAATATTATAAATGCAAAAGTATTGCGGTCTGTCTGTTACTTCTTTATTCGATTTTTCTCGATATGGAAATAGTTTGAGTCCTGGGAAAGGATATTAAATACTTTACATCCCGGAAAAACGCACGGTTCCCGCACGACAAACTAATTGCGTTGGTTGCGGGCGTCGTCTAATGTCTCTATGTTGGGAGATTTTGCTTTCCTAGATACGGTTCAGTTACTCTACTTTATAACAGCTACACTGTGTTAAAAGACATAAATAGACCAGTTTTTCCTACCTTTGTTAGTTTTTCCACTATTGTCACTTAATTAAGAATTTCACGAGAAATGTACGTAACGTTACCTTTAATGGAAAAGTCATTTTTAGAGATTGAATGTAATGTGAAAATACCTATGTTTTACATTAAAACCAGATGACGCCCGCAACAACGTTGTATTTGTACAAACTTATATTTTTTTTACTTTTAAGAATAATAATAAGAACGTTTATTTGCAAAAACACGGTAATTACTAATTATAATAAGATGGTACAATGTGAAATAGCACTCATGTTTTGCAAATATTTTGAAAATAAAAGTTAAATTTAATTTTGTTAATTTTACCGTATACCCCAGTTAGGCTGGATGCGTGCGCGCTACACCCTCAGATGACAAGCTAATGTACGTAAATGACAGCGCGACCGCGCAGCTATCTATACTTCTATATTAATATTATAAATGCGAAAGTATCTCAGTCTGTCTGTCTCCCTTTCACGCCAAAACTAGTGAACCGATTGTAATGAAATTGTACATAGATAGTCTAAAGCCTGAGAAAGGACATAGGCTACCTTTTAACTAGAAAAAGGGGTGTAAGGGTTGTTTATGTGTAAATTTGTTCAAATTAAGTTAGTTCCAAAAATTCATAACAGATGGCGCTAAGAGTCGCCTACATCTCGCTAGCGATTATTCAATCGTGTTTCTATAAGAGGTGGTACCATCTTAAATCAGGTTTTTCGTTTCTTCAGATTGTTATACATAAAATAACTCACTACTCAGTACTTTATCTATGCAATGACGTAACCTTAAACCTATCAATGATTAAATATAGTTTATGGGTAAAGTTGTGTAATGGGGGGGTGTAAATAAATAAGTTTGGGTATTTTGATTTAAGGGGAGTTAAATTTGACGGCGGAGCGAACGCGCGACTTACAATAATTATATGTAACGATTTATTTAAAACTAACTGTGACCCGCAACTTCGTCCGCGTGAACTTCAGTTTATAGCGCGCGGTATCAAATTTGCTTGTTATCTCGCGTGTAGCGACCAAGACGCGCGTTCGTTCCGCCGCGTATAAAACCAGCCTTAGATACCCGTAAAGTAAACTTATTGAAGCGGGCATCAAATAACCACAAGTAGTAATTTGAATGACTGAGTAATGATCGAAAGATACGTCGATCATTTATCATTCACCCATCACGTAAATTATAACAAGTTAGGATGATCGATGTACTGTAACACGCTTTTTGCTTTTGACTATCAATGTCTTTCGTTTTTTATGATTAATGCATTGAAGTTTAATTTTACATCACCAAAACTTTTCGGAAAGTAGACATTGAAAGAATTTTTTGTAAGATTGGAATATAATATTATTTCTCACCTCCGGGCGGAAAGCGTCAACTTTCTTCCCGCTGCGCTTACCGATGTTGCCGTTTTCCGCCTCCGTCGATGAGAAAAATAGTATACGCACCACGGACAGTAAAAAAAAAGCGTGAGTGAGGTCGGGTATGTCGTACCCGGCGGTTTATAAAACACTTAATATTTCTCAACTTTGCGATTTCTGGAACTTGGTTGGCTCAGTACTCAGTAGCAGTACGAGGAGTGATTTTAAGCGACAATGACAATATTGCGCCGTTGGCGATGTAAGCTACAAGTGCGCAAACGCATTGCGGGTATGTGATACCCGACCTCATAGTCGGTGTCACTATTTTGTGTTTCGGTTGTTTTTTTTTTTTTATTTTTTACATTTAATAACAAAGTTTATTTATTTTTTGGTTTGTAAATTCTATAATATCACATTGATTGTCAATTAGGCTTGTCCTTTGTCATGTTAATTGATTTTACATCCAGTTAAAGCTATATTCCACTAGATGACGCCTGTAACTTCGTTGCGCCAAAATTCGTTTATAGCGTGGGAACCGTACCTATTTCTATGATGAAAACTATCATAATATGTCCCTTCCTGGGGTACAAAGTATCTCCATACCAAATTCAGCAGGTTTTACTGAAATTAAGTTCAGTAGTTTGGGCGTGAAGAGGAATAGATAGACAGACAAACCGACAGATACTTTCGTATTTGTAATATTAGTATGAGTAAGAGAGAGATTTATTGTTTAATTTTAATTACAATGTTGATTTCAATTTCTCAAATTTTTATATTTACAGTCTAAGTTCCTTAATATAGTTGGTTGGTGCACAAAAAATACTACTTTGTACAAAAAGCAACAAAGATACTTTTTTATAATTGGACGTGGTTGTTTCATCGTAATAATTTATTTGTTTCATGTTAATATAATTATTACAGTGATAAGCATTATTCTACATTGATCTAAAGTTATCAAAATCGACAGTTCAATATTCGGGTATGTCATACCCACCTCATAGCTGGTGTGAAAAAATTTCACCTCATTCACGCCGGGCTAAGAAAGCCTCAGATCACATGTAATTGTTGGCCGAGGCGAAGACATATCTTATTTTCCTGCCCTAGGTGCGTAATTTATATATATCTTATATATAAAATTTCCCTGTCACAATGTTAGTTACCGTACTCCTCCGAAACGGCTTGACCGATCTTTATGAAATTTTATATGCATATTCAGTAGGTCTGAGAATCGGCCAACATCTATTTTTCATACTAAAAATTATTTATATGGCAAAACAACGTTTGCCGGGTCAGCTAGTCTAATATATAAAATTTCCCTGTCACAATGTTAGTTACCGTACTCCTCCGAAACGGCTTGACCGATTCTCATGAAATTTTGTGAGCATATTGAGTAGGTCTGAGAATCGGCCAACATCTATTTTTCATACCAAAAATTATTTAAATGGCAAAACAACGTTTGCCGGGTCAGCTAGTATATAATATATAAAAATGGATTTTTAAATGTGTTAGTCGCGCTAAAACTCGAAAACGGCTGAACGGATTGGGCTGATTTTAGTCTTAAAATATTCGTAGAAGTCCAGGGAAGGTTTTAAAGTGACACGAAGTTCACCGGGACAGCTAGTGTACTATAATATTATGATATTACTCAGATATAATGAATGTCTATAATGTCTGGTACAAGGATCTTGTGATACTTGGCTGTCACTCAGAACGTGTAGTGGTGCTATAATGTTAAAGGCTTCATCAGACACCGTGGAAAGGCGTTGTGTTACAACGTTCACACTTAGCCACTCGGTTTCTGCACGGGGAATGCGTGGTTCCACTTTGTCTGAAATATCATTTAGGACGTCATGTCCGTTAACACTAGAAAGACCAAGGCAGTCAATTTGACCGCAAGGCAATTTCATTCTTAAGAGACCGTATACGAAATTTGGCCGATTTCGCTCATTTAACAGACGTGACTTAACAGTTAAAATACAGTATTTCTATAAGTTTTAATGCACAACATGTAAGATCATTTCAATTATAAACTAATGTTGCAGCTAGATTTTTTATTTTTAAGTATCTTTGAATAATCCAACTCAAACCCGCGACAGTTTTGTGATTTTTGCTGTAAAAGGTTTAGAATATCACCTGTTTATGGATTGTATTGACGTCTTAACGGTATGAAAAAAATACAATGTACTGTTGAGAAAGTCGTCTATACAATGTTGGAATTACTTTTTACCACTTTCATATTTATAAAAAACCCTTTAAAAAACAGAATACCTACAACTGCCCGCTAACTTGGCGATCGTCCTTTTTCACCTGGCATATGAAAGACGTGCGTGAGTGTGAAGAGAGCAGTAGAAAAGATAGTACGGGCTCTTAAAAGAACACACCAAGTTAAAGAGTACGTCGAGTAGTTTTATGCTATTGCATAGTTTTTATCGCGGGCTTGGAGCACGGCGACCGAATCAAGAAATGCTGTAATGAAAAAACTTAACCTAACTCCAAACAACCACACAACTTGCATAAGTTGATAAATAATGCTGTGTAATAGCTTTACCACGGCAGTCCCTGAGTGCCACACTATAATCGACAAACAATAATTTATTGTTTGTCGACATTTTTATTATGTAGTTGCTTGTAAAGTTAAAATAAAATATTTTCAATAATTCAAATCAATACGTTTTCAATCAAACAAGATCGCGATAGTAAAAGACAATAGAACTACACAGATACAATAAAAGTACATTTCATCGTGGAATATTGAATCAAACTAGTTTATTGAAAGACTTTTGTTTGAAGTTTGCGAAAAGAGCTTACCGATGGCTTTGTCCACATTGTGCCTTTATCTGTTCGTCAAGGGCATGCGCAGTCAACAGCGAACGTGAGGCATGCCCACGACGCATGCCCTCTGACCGTCCAAAACTTTCGCTTTGTTATTAAAAATGACAGTTGGCGTTGCGTTCTTTGACGCATTCAATTATTGAATACGCCAAAACGAAAGTTGCATTAAAGAAGATGACGAAAGCGCATAATGTGTACATAGCTGATGCACTGTTCTTGCTTTCAAAGTCAACATTGAGGCAGTGACGTTGTTATTTCAGTGCGTCCGGCGGCCGATCTCGCGTACTAAATCAAAGCTAATTTACATACGACAACATGTTCTACTAGCTACACCGTAATATTGTACGTTGACCTAAAACTAATATGTCCTCTTGATAGCTGTCAACGATTAAGTCTAGTGGAAATACATTTATTGTACTTGTATGTGTGTACACTGTACATTTGAAAACTTTAACAAATTAACACAATTTCCTTTAGTCATTAAAATGTCTCAAGGGTATTATGTAAATTTGTTCTACACAAACAGAGGATAGCTATAAAGCTATAAATTGTGTTAAATTGTGTTATCACAAGGACAGCTGTATCACAAAATGCTTTTCCATTATAACACAGAATTTTTATTCAAAAACAGAATATCAAAACACCTACGTTCGCGTTAGTTAAAAACAGGTGCCATATTTTGACTATAATATTTTTTAGTTGGGCTATAATTGTGCCCGCGCTTATTGTAAGAGTTTGTAATTTTGGTTGTAAACATTTCTCGGTAATATTTTGGAATCCCGACTTTCGGAAGCGTATTGTTTTCTTGCATAATGTGATGCGGTGCTTTGAAATTTCACGTGTAAACACTGCTGAACAATGAAGATGGTGCGTTCAAAATATTAACCCGGCGTCATCGGGTCGAAAATTGTTACACCGATTGCGGGTATGGGCCTCACAGATCCGTCCAATAATATCAAAATTATACTAATACTTTTAAATAATAACATTATTTAAAAGTATTAGAATTGGTTGTTAGTTTTTAGGGAATTTTGAAAAGATCACATTATATTGTATTTTTATTACACTTAATAAAAAAAACTTTTAAAAATAATGATAATTGTATCACCCAAAAATCTGAACCTCTCCTGAAGAACCTCTTAATCAATCTCTTTTGTACAGGCAGCGGAAAAAAATATTTGTGCAAGTTTCACAGGTTTAGTTTGGAAACTAGACGATTCGGATGTACTATCAGAGAAGTTGATTCCTAGGCAGATGCCGCCTACCTAGGTAGAGGTCCGAACCTAAGTATGTAATTTGGTTGCGTTAAGTCAAATCCATCCGACTGATTACAGCTAACATTGAATTTACATAAGCCGACCCAATGATTTAGGTTCGTCAACTGCCTAGGAATTAATTTCCTCGATGGTACATTGCTCCTGTCTCGAAAGAATAAATCTGTCAATATTATCATCATGAGTTTCGGAGATATCTTGATTCTTGGATTACTACTTGGATTACTTCGTGTACGGGTCTAACAGACCCAACCCCATGAGTCATGACGTCGGGTTAACACAAATTCCCATTAGGCAAGCTTGGGAAAATATAAATGACTTTTTGCTACCTCATTAAGTGGGTGAACCGAGAAGCCAGATGAATGACCGCGTCGTGACTCCGTCAGACCTTACAACTGCTCGGGAAACAAATATCTTGGATTTTCTAATGTACCTAGTACAAAGTTGTAAGTTATGAGTAAGTGTCTGCAGTTGTAAGAATATCAAAGATCTCACTTCTAATAACTACAGATCGTACCTTCGGGTCATGGTCGCCCATTGTCTTGTGAATATTTCGCAATTGTTTTGTCTTGCCGAAAGTACGAAATGTTCATCTAATAAAACCTAGAAGAATTCTATTCTGATACGTTGTGATAAATTATACGTTTTGCAAAGTAAGGACATACCAATAAAACTTCAAAACCACTATCATTATCACTCTCCCTGCCATAGGATCCGCCAGCGACCCCCAAAAATTCTTGTGCAGCAAGCCACTACACTTTTGTAACTTTTTTGTTAGGAGGCCATGGGGTCCGCCGTTACCCCCCAATATTTTTCTTTCAGCGCGCCACACACGATTTGCATAGTTTTAATTAGCACGCCAGCCTGTTATTAGACAGTTATGCCGCCGGCCCCCACGGCCTGCCGCGGACGACCGCGAAAGTCGTCTCGCGAATCTTGTTGAAAATCCTATTGCTGACCACCGTAATTATACATTTTTACCAACAGTTGCGCTTGGAAGGCAAAACAAGTGTTGAAGCCGAAAAACTCACCAAAAGACAAGCACTGTATGCCTTTTATGCCCTATTTATCCTATGGCATCCTGAACTTAAAAGTCATTATATATTGCCGGCAGGGAGATTGTTAAAATAAGGAAAATAATCGGCCAAGTGCGAGTCGGACTCGCGCACGAAGGATTCCGAACCGGTATAGTAGAGCGAAAGAAAACAAAAAATTGTTTTTTGTATGGGAGTCCCCCTTAAATATATTATACTTTAAGTTACAAGTGCCTATAGCTGTTACCAATATTGATTACGAGTGAAAAAGCTAAAAAAATCATGTTTATTGCCTTAAATATTAATTTTATTGCGTTTTTAGTATTTGTTGTTATAGCGGCAACATAAATATACAATCAAAAAATACACAATACATATTTCAGATGTCTAGCTGTACCTAGCGGTTCTTGAGTTACAGCCTGGAGACAGATGGACAGACGGACAGACATCGAAGTCTCAGTAATAGGGTCCCGTTTTTACCCTTTGGGTACGGAACCCTAAAATACGTGTGGCACTCGGGGACTGCCGCGGTAAAGCTATTGCATTTTATCAACATAATATGCAATTATATTTTGCATACTAGCCGCTCGCACAAAAACACTGTGCCGAAGTCTCGTAACACCGACCGGCAAAAATACGTGTCAGCGCGGTGTCGGTGCGGCGAGCAACACACCCCGAGCCATACCGAGCTGAAGTCTGCCGAGCTGAAACAACATTAGACGAATTTTTTTGGTGTTTTTCGTTACGGAATTTCTAGATATAATCGCCGCCTCCAAAGTCTAGATTTTAAGCTGTGCAATATCCTAATTTAGACTGCTTTGATATTCCTCGTGTCACATACCGACGAGCTAATGATAGCTCTCAAGTTCACAGCGACAAGCGCCAACAAAGCTTTAAATTACACAAAAGAAATTCTCATTTTAATCATCAAGACTTTCTTTACGTGGTGTTCCGGTAAAATATTGTAATTATTCAAATTACAATATTTTACCGGCTTTTTTGAATAATTGTAATTATTCAAAAAAGCTATATACTATATTGGCACGGTGGCGACTGGCGGTGGTAAAATACGAATATAACAATGTCACATTTTTGTCGAGATACTCAGAAACCCAAAAATGAGTGAACCATTGAATGAAACCATGAAAAATATCGAGTGTAATGGACGGTATTCGCCAACAATCCCCAACGTAAATACATTATACGTGTCAATATAAACAATTCTTTTGGGCATTAGCATCAGAGAGTGTTTTTAAAAACGTCGAAGGCGTAATTTTGGATTGTGCTCGAGTTAGAAGCCCCTTTTGAGTGGACTTTTCAATTTTGCCGAGTACTTTCAGTTCACGCCAGAACGCACCGGTTTTCTTTTCTTTTAGGCATTCAGTTTTGTTTGTACGATTGAAAAATCTTGGCGTAGTGAATGCTCCTTTAAAACTGTGCATAAAAAGATTCAGTTTGAAAGCATGCATTTGTTAATAATATAATTTGGATTTGGAATGTCGTTTCATACCTAGTCTTTGTTACGAGCTTGTGGTTTTAAAACAAAAACGAATAAACGACTAATTTCAGGTACCTAACAGAAAATATGTACTAAATTCATAATATGTTGTGTTATATTTAAATAATTAATGTGGGCTTAACAATTGGAAGACTAGTCGGTCAAAGCTCTGGCAGCCGACAGCGGTAACGTAGGTCTATTTCTCGGAGTCGAGATCAATCAAAAGGCACCTTAGTAATTCAATCCTTTCATGGCTCCGGTTAAAAGGGACTCGCCTACAGCTATTCAGTGTCAGAAGCTCGTCTTCATATCATCTGAAAATGGAGTGTGCGTACGCGAAGCATCTAGCAAACACGACAAGACGCATTCAAATTGTACTCTCAGCTCGGACGGGCCTTTCTCGTCCCGCCTGCATAATCGGGGGCAATCTTGTGCCTTTAGTGTTTGAGAATCATTCGCTTTGATGGATTGATGAATGTCTTATGGAGTTATGGATGAATGGGTTCGTTCCTGTGCTGTGTTACGGTTTCTTTTGTTTTTTATCAATGCAGTTGTTGATTTTTCACTCATGACACTTGACTCGGAGGTTGCGAGTTCGATTTCTTGTTTAGATTATCGAAATTTTTTCTCATAGTATTATAAATTAGACGAGTGTATATTGTAAAGTAATTGGTCCAGTGCCTAATCGTTTGAAAAATTTTAATTAATATATACCTAACTGGTAGCTAGCTATACGTAGTACGTTAGCAACTAGTAGCATCAATAAAAGTGCATAATCTATACATAGCATCACACGAAAACCACTTATCCGATTTGAATGCGGTTTTCACAGATATATTTGACTTCTTCCAACTTAACATCTGGTCTATAAAAAAAATTCCCCCCACCCCTCCAAAGGGACGAAAGAGGGGGTCAGATTTTGTATAAGACTTTTGCTTTAACACGAAAACTACTGAACCGATTTACATACGGTTTTCGCAGATATATTGGTCTTCTTCCAACTCAAAATCTGGTGTATTCCCCACCCCCCCACCCCTCTAAGATTTTGTATCAACTGATAAAGTAGAAAATACTTTGAGTGTCAAAACAACGTTTGCTGGGACAGCTAGTAAAGTGTACATCGGCCAAACAAATTATGTGTAGGTATGACATGTTAAACATGATGTTGTTAACCTGAATATGTCTTTGTTTTCACAGTATAAAATGGCAGATTACTGGATAGTATAGTATAGCCAATAGGATTGGCCGCTTTAAAATGTGTACAAGTAAGCTTTAACTTTTAGTATAGGTAATGGTTTTCGGTTGGGCAGTTAATTTAAGTTAGTCGCGCTAAAACTCGATAACGGCTGAACGGATTGGGCTGATTTTAGTCTTAAAATATTCGTAGAAGTACAGGGAAGGTTTTAAAGTGACACGAAGTTCACCGGGACAGCTAGTAATATATGTAATTCTTTCTTAAATGGTAAATTAACAACCCAGAAGACTGCGCTTGAATACCCTGCGAGTGCTAAATGGTGAAAAAGCACAAAACAATTTTATTCCTATATCCTTCTTTCTACTAAGTGATCTATATATTTTCAGCTACTTAAATGATTTACACCTGCATAAGGCTTTTTATGAGATACTCAGTTTTATACGTTCTTGTGGAGTTTCTTGTTCCCAGGCTATAACGAAGATCATAAAGTGCGAATGTTTTTTATTACTTACATTTTCAAGTGCAATTCAATTTGCTTAACGATCCACTCAAATATAATTTGTGTTTCTTATCTGCAGACTTTCTAAGTAAATAACTATAAAAAACAGAATCTTTCTAACGGGAAAGTGTAACCAGGGTATTTTAGGATTAAGTATATCACAACACTATAAAGCCGTCATTCCACCGCGGCGCAAGCTGTGCACGGCCAGGCGGCGCACGGATTTATTACTTTGACTACGTCAATTCGTGCGTACCGTGTCCGTGGGTTGCAGTGGACACAGTCACAATGTATATTTTCTTACAAAGCGAAGCTTGACGTACGTGCGGTGCGTAGTCTCTCCGTACGCTGCGGTGGACTGACGGCTTAAGGCTGCGTTTCCACTGAAGCGAAGCGGAGCTTAGCGGAGTCCGAATTGACTAATCAATTGAGTGACAGCGAAGCGGAGCGAATATTTCGAGTATGGTGATTGGCCAATTTGGCACCGTTAAGCTCCGCTCCGCTTCAGTGTAACGCAGCCTAAAGGCTCCATTCCACCGCGGCGTAAATCCGTGCACGTCCACGCGTGCGCGTGGCCGTGCACGGATTTATTTCTTCTTGAGTCAATTCGTGCGTAGCGTGTCCAGGGTTTTCAGTGGACACAGTCACATATATTTTCTTACAAAGCGAAGCTTGACGCACGTGCGTAGCCTCTCCTTTGCGCCGCGGTGGAATGGAGCACTAACTGTTGCTATTGGTGTCATATTCATACACTAAAATTATTGAATTACACTGTAGGAAAACGGCTTTGATTGACATTTTCGTTTTTGTGAACTTGAATGAACTATTCTAACTATTCCTTCAATGTTAACAAAGCTATGGATTCAGATTTTCGGTGGCTAGGAGCAGAAATTAAAACTAGTTTAATATCCAAATTACTAGTCATTCTGATGAACAGTTTGCCAGTTATGGTTGATGAAAGTTACAACGTTTTGTCATTCACTGACTGACAGATCATCAAAATTCTAAGGAACTTCTAGCAGACTTAGAACCTTGGGTATTAGGATAGATCATTAGCCAAAACGAAAGAAGATAGTATGAAACTGGCCCAGTGCGCGTCGTAATGGCGTACCGTAAAATTGTATGGGAGCCCCCATTAAATAATTATTTTATTTTATTTGTATTGCTTAAACCTACGATCGGAGATTCTCGGAAATTACATTGTATTCTATTATTGTCGCGGTCACCGGTACTCGTACGGGGCTTGATGGGTTAATATTACAGAGAAATACAACTGATTTCCGTGAAAATTTTAAGGGCCTCAATGAAATCATCATGGACATAGAGCAAAAGAGGCCAAAAAATCACGGTTCTCGAGATACAGCCTGGTGACACACGAACAAACAGACAGCAAAGTCTTAAGGGTCGCGTTTTCTCGCTTTGGTAACAGGAACCTAAAAACTTGAAAATAAAATATTTTATAAAATAAAATATAACTTTTATGTTTGCGGTTTTACATATGAGTTTACTCAATGTGAGTTTAATGATTAATGAGTATTTCGACTGCAAATTTGTTTTAAGACATTAAATTGGTTTATGTATTTAATGAAATATTTATCCATACTATAATATAATAATATTATTACTTATGTAGTTGCAAATTGGGATGAAATGCAAGTTTACACCAGCGACGAACGTGGAGATGCTTACATAACCGCAGTCATAATAATAATATAATCAACGCTGACCTTAATATCAATTGACCTTAATATAATTAATTATCATAATAATAATATAATCAACGCTGACCTTAAAACCACCTCAAAGTATCCAACTATAGCTCAAGAGTCAGCCACAACTATAACTGTACTCAGAGTTATTTACCGTCTAGACTAATTGTTCAGTGTCCACCTTAGAAGTAACGAAGCCTCAAAAAAAAAAATAGTAACAAAGAGTTGCAGTTACATACAGAATAGCTTTGTCCACACTGTGCCTATTGCTGTTCGTCAAGGCCAATAGTTTAAGGTCGTTTCCCAGGTAACGTATCATAATATTGCGCGCTGGACGACAGCCTGCGCGGTTATTGTCACTGTCACAGTTAAAAAACAAAGCCGTGTCAAAAGCTGATGGCATTATGCAGTATACACCAAACATAATATTATCTACTATCACGAAGAACACATACTACATAATTTTTATTTTAAAATCAAACATTTTCCTCTGATCCTTAAGTCATCGATAATAATAATATATAATAATTTTGAACAAACCTTGTACGACTCGGACGAATTCAAAACTATCCAGAGCACCTAGACAAGACGTTTTAAGATTACAAAAATCTATGTGCTAAATTATTACAGAATTATTACAGAATTGAAATAAAAAACTTACGGTGCAAATGCAGATTTTCGTAATCTCTTTAATTTTAGGTCATTACTCATACAAAATATATTATCATGACTATTATAGTGTATGCTACATTACCGAGTAATCCAAGGCATCCAATTCGGTTCGTTTCTTACTAAACGAAGTACGAACGGCATTATAAAAATAAGATACTCCATACTGATGTCAGTCAGACCCTCGTTTATGAATTATGATTAAATTGTTACATCTTGCATAACACTGTCCATGGCGACTTTGTAAAAATTTTGTAATTATATTATTTTTTGATTATTGCCTTTTTACAATAACATGTAAACTTAATAAGACAAACACAAAGAGACCAGCTTAATTTTACGCAAATACCCTTGCATCCAACTTAAATAAACCATCTTTTTGGACATGTTTTTGGGTCGGAAAAAATACAAGAAATTTAAATAAGCATAATTTAAAAAAATTCACTTACTGATGAAACTTGAAAGGTTATTTCTGTATTAAAAATCGTATCTGTATGACTTCTACACCATTTCACAGGGTATTTAGGCATTTTAACAACGAAAATTTTGTAAAAAGCTACGTAAAATGTAAGTAAACAAATTGTAAAATGAGTTTGACAATAATTATCATGTCAACCTGGTTGAATGTCACTCGTGTATATATACACGAAAAATGTGTACCGAACACATGCATAAAGTATACATGTATTCGGGTCACATTTTGTAGCCTTTTGGTGCACTTTTTTTGACGGAGTTACTCTTCCTGTAGTTTAAAGTTCACTGTTAAAACCAATAGAAAGATTGCGTAGATAGACTTGGCCTTTTTTAGATTTCATGTTTTTATTGGGATTATTGTTTACTGGGTTTATTTTCTATTTAATGTAAATTGATTGAAAAAGTGTAAGATATATATTATTTTGTTTTCAATTTTTTATTTTTATTTCAAAACTTGACCAATTTTTATAAAACTTATTTACTTTCTGAATACAATTTATACATTATTATTTTTAACAAAAAATTAAAACCGACTTCCAAGGTAAAAACATTACCTAAGTAATAATATGAACTAAAAAGTATTAAATAATTCTTACTCTTTAATAGTGCCTCTTTCAGAATTCGTACTACTACGTACATACTATATTCTTCATTATTTGAAGTCGGTAGCAGCTAATTTAATCGTGAGTTAATCAGTCAATGTCAGAATATAATATTATGAAACTTTTGGGACTGGTATCGACTTCAAAGTAATGAAGACTATAATAGTATGTACAGAAATATTTGAGACTTAGACGAATTCTGAAAGAGGCACTATTAAAGAGTAAGAATTATTTAATACTTTTTAGTTCATATTATTACTTAGGTAATGTTTTTACCTTGGAAGTCGGTTTTAATTTTTTGATAAAAATAATAATTTCACTCTTTTTAGTTATTTACCGGTAAACATATAAGCTGTCAGTTGTAGATTTAACTATCACAACTACTATACTCAGGCAGTTTTCAAAAAAGTTTTTTCTTACGTACCTCATAGATCCCACGATCAAATTGCCAACTTAGTAACCGCAACACCAAGTTTAAATCATTTACTTTGTAACAACATTAATATAATTTTCAAAATCACTCGACAAACTCGAGTCTCGATCGAAAAGGCTATGATGAGTTTTTAGCGGAATTCGGAAAAAGGCACTATTAGATAGGAATAATTATTAATTACTTTTTAGTTCATATTATAAGGATGTTATTATTGTTTTTACCTTGGAAGTCGGTTTTAATTTTTTATTAAAAATAATAATTTCACTCTTTTTTAGTTTAAATAGGCCAGTTATTAAAGTCAAAACCCGAAAGAAATTAGTAACTTGATAAAAATTAAGGGGGTTGTTAAAGAAGGTAAAATAACTTACCGTGTGATTTTGCAGCGTTCTGGGGTGTACGGAAAGGGTTGAAAAGGGGTGAAAAAGGTTTTTTGTTCATAACATTGCGTAAAAAATTAGTAACACGCTGCAAATTTGGAATTAGGTTGTTCTTACCGTTTTGTAACGTGTATTAAATTTGCAGCGTTTTGCAACATACGGAACATTGTTTATTATTAAAAAACAAGGAAATTTGTTATTAACAAGGGTAAAAAATGTAGTAACACGCTGCAAATTTAAAATTAAGTTATTTTTACCGTTTTCTAACGTATATCAAATTTACAGCAATTTAGTAATAAACAATGTTCCGTATGTCGCAAAACGCTGCAAAATTAATACACTTTACAAAACGGTAAGAACAACTAAATTCTAAATTTCCACCGAATTACTATTTTTTTTGTTTTTTTTTAATTTATCATGTTACTAATTTCTTTTGGGTTTTGGCTTTCCTGACTGGCCTATTACCAGAGTAAACCAGTACTATAAGTAGAATAATACACCTGTATAATATTATTCTGTGTATCTTATTACAGTCACACTTACAAAATATAATATCAGCTGCAGCCTGCAGGTAATTTTAAACAATACATTAAAAAAAAATTGAAGTGAACATGTGACGTGACGTGCTAAGTAGCCGCGGTCACCGGACTAGTTTCAACTTTCGATAGGCTGGCACTCGCTCGACTTGTCGCACACGCAGGACCCGCGCCGCGCCGCCGCGCCGCCGCGCCGCTCGCTTGACAGCCCTGGCAGATTGCAGTGAGACTGCAGCTGAGAGTGTTATTGTACTATGAACGCTAAACGCAATGCGAAAGGTTGAAATTAGGTTGTTTTCCAGAATATCTCGGCGAAGTGAGACAGAATGTTACATTATCGAAGCAACTATAACTTCTCAGAAGTAATGTCAAATGTGTGCCTTATACTCTGGAGATAAGGTTGAATTTGGTGACATTGGTGACCCTGACGTGGTAATGATGATGATGATGTTGATGATGATGAATGTAATTTGCATAGTAGCATATGCTTTCATTTTTTAAAACAGCGCCTAAACTCCCAAACTTGTATCTATAAGGAATCCGGAGTTCTCTTAGTATCTTCGGAATCATAGTATACCTCGGTACAAAATCTTGCGTTTTAGTAGCATATGCTTAGGATGCTTCTCATAAAACCAAAATCACCATATGTTTCCATATAAATTTCGAGGAGTTCCCTCGATTACTTATAGATCCCATCATCAAGTCACCACTTTTGTGAACATAATACCAAATTGGAGTGAAACCTAATACAACAAAACAAAAATTTCGAAAATCGGTTCAAAAACGGCGGACAAATCGTTATAAAAAAAATCCACAGCCGAACATATAACCTCCTCGTTTTTTGGAAGTTGGTTAAAAATAAGTGTTTTGTTCTTAATCCTTCGATCGCGGATAGTAATAAAATAAAAAATAGGAGAAACACAGACAAAGCCACGTTGAGTCGGTAGCAAACACGTGATAAAGTTAAGAGATCATCGTTAGCATTAATGAAACATTAATTAGTTGCCATTTTAGCCTAAAATAATATTGTTTCAAACAACAATTCCACGTAAAACAAACATATTCTGAAACATTGTATCCGACAAATTAATAAAACAGAAAACAATCAGCTTAAGAGCCAATTGCACAAACTTTGTTAATCGTCTGCCAAATAAATCGCCTAATATTTCATTCATTCAGAGAATTCTCATTTTTATACAGTTGTATTACAACATGGGGATAGAGTTTCGCTCATTAAGAGGCCGGGTACCCTTGGAATTTCTCATACATACGTAATACCAAAATCATTTTCTCATACGAAAATATTTAACATGTTTGAGTTGTTTTTCAGTTTAAAATAGTAATCACCCAGGTTCCTGCACAAAAATTTACTTCAAAATATTTAAACACAAAAAATATTTAAACACAAAAAATTATAAATAACTAGCTGTTGCCCGCGTTGGCATAATAGATCACATCTCAAGTATTATTTATTGTACAAAAATATTCAATGTACAGAATTGACTTTCCTACGATTTTATTATATACAGATGCTCCGCGTGGCTTCGCTTGCGTAATTCAGGAATTTCACGTAACCGTACATTTTTCCGCAAAAAAATTGCTTGTGTCCCTTCACGTGGTCTATTCTTCATGTTTGCCAAATAACATAAAACTTGCTCCAGATAGTAGTTCTTAAGATAATAAGGAATTTCATATAATTTCCCCCGTTTTTCCACATTTTTCTCTATTTCTTCGCTCCTATGTGATAAAATATAGCCTATAGCCATCCTCGATAAGTGGTCTATCTAATACTGAAAGAATTTTTCAAATCGGACAAGTAGTTCCGAGATTAGCGCGTTTAAATAAGCCCTTTCATATAATTTCCCCCGTTTTCTCCACATTTTCCTCTATTTCTTCGCTCCTATTAGTCTTAGCGTGATAAAATATAACCTATAGACTTCCTCGATTAATGGACTATCTAACACCTGAAAGAATTTTTCAAATCGGACCAGTAGTTCCTAAGATTAGCGCGTTTAAGAAAGCCCTTTCAAATAATTTCCCCCCGTTTTTTTTCACATTTTCCTCTATTTCTTCGCTCCTATTAATCTTAGCGTGATACAATATAGCCTATAGCCTTCCTCGATAAATGGGCTATCCAACAGTAAAATAAATTTTCAAATCGGACAAGTAGTTTTTGAGATTAGCGCGTTCAAACAAACAAAAACAAACAAACTACAGAATTATAATATTAGTATAGATAAATATTATTAGTTTTACGTATCTCTACGCACACGTTTTAGGCCCAGTGTACTATCAAAGAAATTTATGCCTGAGCAGTTGACGGATCTACGTCATTTTGTCGGATTGTGTGAATTCAATGTTAGCTGTGATTTGTCAACTGGCTTTGACATAACGCGACCAAATTATGCAGGTCCGTCAGCTGCATATTATGAATCAACTTATCTGATAGTCTATTTCTTGCAATCTACGAGTGCGCGTCGCCCTTAGTTGTGTGAGTGACCATATCTATACACGCGTACATGGCTCGCTCGCTACTGACTGCTCCGTCGGGTACGCACACTAACGATAATGTCTATTCACATTTCCTACTACAAATAAAGGCGACGCGCACTCGTAGATTGCAAGAACTATAATTTGTGAGAGTCAAGCTGCTAGCGGTCAACGTGCCACATATTTTCTCTCTCAATTAATATTTAAACAGGGATTAGCTTTAACTGGCACTAGTGAAGTAGGCACTAATGCTTATATAACTAAAATATATTAAAAGGGTCGCAAACGTGCGGCTAGGCGGCTGATCCCTTGTTTCCATTTATATATTTATGTACATTTACATATCAGGCGTCCCGAAACTATTTATTCAAATCAAATCGCGTTGTGTCGTATAATATGTGTATGCTGTAGGGTTGTCAACAGTTAACATACGCTGTGTTACAATATTTTAATATTCATTTTATTTCTGCAAATATCATAAAGGCGGCATAGTACCTAAGAATATTAATATTTATATTGAGTTAAAAGTAGTTTTAAGATGAGGCTAGTAAAACAGCAAACATGCGTTTAGCTCGGCGATCCATACTTTATAATATAACTAGCTATATGACCGAGCTTCGCTCGGTATTCAAAATATTCAAAAAACACACATAAAATGACATTTTATGAAAATGATTCCTAGCTAGATCGATTCATCGCACACACACACACACACACACACACATATATATATATATATATATATATATATATATATATATATATATATATATATATATATATATAGAATTGCTCGTTTAAAGATAAATGATAATATTATTATTATAAATGCGAAAGTGTGTCCTTACCTCTCCACGTCCGAACCGCTGAAACGATTTTTCTGGGCATGGAGTACTGGGAAAAGACCGGATACTTTTTGTCCCGTGAAAATGTACGGTTCCGGCGCCATGGACAAATTTTGGTACAACGCAGTTCCGGGCGTCATCTAGTAGGTATTTTAATAAGCCTTACCTCATGATTCCACATCATTAGTGCAATGCCGATTAAGTTCACCAATTTAAGTTAATTATAAGTTAGTGAACTGAATTGGCTGGTCATTACGCTGATTTACTTTAATAATGCGAATGGACATTTATGCGATTTATCCTAAAATCTGTCTACTGGCACTTGACAGCCCTAATTTTCAGACCCAGTGTACATATTTTAAATCCATTCATACCACCACGCCAATATCGACAGAGCAATACGATCTCTCGAGATCACTGTATGAAATTATGACCTCTTATGTTATTTTGTAGTAATAGGTAAAACTATTTTATTGTGAGTTATTTTTCTGCTTTACTTTTGCTTATTTTTATTACATTGAGGGTACAATACAAAGAGATATAACGAGGCGCGGAATGGTGACGCACTAAACAAAAATCGTTGTCAGTCTTCGGCACGGTATTTTTGTGCGTGTGACTAGGCGTAAGCTTATTATAATTGCATAAGTTGATAAAAATGTTGTACAATAGCTTTACCGCAGCAGTCTCCGAGTGGCACACGTATTTTAATTTTGCTTTTAGTATTTTGTTGTTTTAGTGGCAACAGACAAAATATAAAGGTGTCTTCTCACGGCGCGTATTATCGCAAGCCGCGCCGCGCCCGCTCGAGCCACGCGCCGTGCGAAGGGGTGGCTCGGGCTGACTCGAGCAAGCGCGTTTAATATCACGCGCCAGCTCGAGCCACGCGCCCTAAGAAAGTGGTGGCGTGGTTGCGTTCTCACGGCGCGTGCTACCACGAGCCGCGCTGTGCCCGCTCGAGCCACGCGCCATGTGAAGGGGTGGCGTAACACAAACTGTGAAAGTTTCACAGATTGGCTGTAGCAGTTCTTGAGATACAGGCTACAGCCTGTAGACAGACAGACGGACAGACCTCGTAGTCTTAGTAATAGGTTCCTGAAATACACAATCTGAAAATTTCAGATGTCTAGATATAGCAGTAGATATATAATGTGAGATACACAAGTGCCGGATAGAATATCCACTACTTAACTTGATAGATAGAGTATGGAGAATCTGTCAAATAAATTGTGGATAGCCTATCCGGCACTTTATCAGGAAGTGGTGAAACAGGCCCATAATATTTAATCGTTATCGTACGGTCTGATGTGGAGTATTTTGAGTTCTAATTACCTAACTGTTTTGTGTTTAACTACCACACTATTTAATAATAATTTGACTTTTTTTGTTGAAGAACGTGTATTATGTCAAATATTCATTAATTTTAAGTTAAGCAGTCGTTTAATATTCAGAGTGCGGCCGTAATTGCGATCTGCATGAGTAATATCCACAAGTCATCGACCACACTACACTTTTCCAGGTGGCATACTCGCCATAGAAACGGTTTCTTTCTACGGAAGAATAGACTAAGAGACAGATTGACAAAGTTAATCCGCCATTTTGTTGCTATAATCTGTCAGTATGTCTATTCTTTGTCATTTCTAATGTTGTTATGCTAAAGGTAAGACCGCACTAGGCGTAACTGAACTGCAGCGGAACTGCGCGACACGACGCGTCATTTTTGGGTATACCGCACTTGAACTGCAGCGGAGCTACAAAAATATATTCAGTATCTAGGCAACCTTTGCTCTGAGCGCTTCCAACCAGCTGACTGAATATGAAAATGAAGTTTGTCAAACCGCACTGCGCGGCAACGGAACTACACGTCGCGACACTTTTGGTCAGTTGATCAACTTTGCCGCGCAGTTCAGTTGCAGTGCAGTTCAGTTGCCGCGTAGTGCGTGCTGTCTCATATGATTTCATACAAAGAATATTTTGACGCGTCGTGTCGCGCAGTTCCGCTGCAGTTCAGTTACGCCTAGTGCGGTCTTACCTTAAGCCTGCTGGTCGCCCATGGGCACTCGCAACATTAGAAGAACTGCAGGTGCGTTGCCGGCCTTTTAAGAGAGAATACGTGCTCTTCTTGAAGGTTTGAAGGTCGTATTGGTCTGGAAATACTGCTGGTGACAGTTCTTTCCAGAGTGAAACTCTGTAGTGCAATGTAGATTTAGAATTATTTCTATGATACCAACGCAGATGGGAAATTCACAATGCGTGATTTGACTTGGATTCAGAAACTTCATCGCGCGACATCCAATAAACGCTCGCCGCGCTAGGCAATAATTAATGACCGCGCGGTAGAGTTTCCGAATCCATTTCGAACGGGAATCGTGAGTCGCCCTGCTGGCTTCCTTCATCTCACTTTGTTCTAGCCATCGTAGAGGATCTCGGTTCAGATCGGATTCGAATCGGTCGTAGTGCAAACCGCTCTTAGCGATGCATAGCTTTTGAACATAGACACGAAAATTATCAGCAAAAATATCTACTGAATGTCAAGGCTAAGACGGTTCATCCTGGTGACGTACATAATATTATGTATGTCTCGGTTATCGTAGCTCGTCTAGGGTCAATTCAGACCACATCGCGACGAGGCGAGGCGAGGTGCGGCGCGGATCTATCAAATCCATATCACTTTAAAACCTTGCCTGGACTTCAAGGATTATTTTAAGACTAAAATTAGCAGAATCGTGGACTGATTCTGCTAATTTTAGTCTTAAAATAATCCGTTATTGAGTTGTAGCGTTACTAACACAATTGGAAATCCATTTTTTTATAATACGAGTATATTAGATTTAGAAAATATGCATCTACGCATCGCGTTGCGGTCTGAATCAACTGCCGCACTCAAAGACGAATATTAATTACCTACTTGTAATAAAATGAAGATTTAGATAATTTTGATAAGTTTAATCATCTTTACAGAGACATTTAAAGATGATTAAACTTTATCAAAATTATCCAAATCTTCAATAATTTATTAAAAGTAGGTATGCGGCATTTAGTTTGCTAAACTCTCAACGGTCTTATAAATAGACAATAATTTTCACAGTCAATCATAATATTATTATAATAATATTATGATTGTACTGCATTCCGTGCACTGTAAAACTCTGGAACGACCATCAGCAGTATTTCCGGACCTATACGACCTGCAAACCTTCAAGAAAAGAGCGTATTCCCTCTTAAAAGGCCGGAAACGCACCTGCAGCTCTTCTGATGTTGCGAGTGTCCATGGGCGACAGCAGTTGCTTACCATCAGGTGACCCGTTTGCTCGTTTGCCCCCTTATTTAATAAAAAAAAAATATTATGTCTATTGTCGATATAGCACATAATGAAAGTGGCCATTGTGGCATTAAATATTATAGCTGACTTAGAAACCCCAGTTTAGTGATAAAAATTATTTAGAATAGAAATAACTAAGCGTATGTAGCGTACTAAAACGTATATTATTATAGTCTTTATAACGATAATGCTACGAGTACGTACTTCGTGCGGGTAGAAACGAATAAAACTAAGCTTATTACATGCGCCATTTTATTTTTATGATCGTCCGCTTTTCTACCATCTCAAGTAAGAACTCAAAGGCACAGCTTACGCTGTCTACACGATATAAATGCTAATATAATTTATATTATTGTAATTTTTACGTGTTATACATATTATTCACTTTTGCATGATACATATCCTTACTAAGTAATTTTATAAATGCTAAAGTGTATCATGTCTGTCTATCTATTTCCCTGTCTGATTTGTCTTTTTATTATCTCTTAATGCTTAAACGGCTCAACCGATTTTAATGAAATCTGGTGTGGAGATTTATGTTGAACAGCAAAGAACAGAGCTGAGGATAGTTTATGTAGAGGAAAAACGTTCTACTACTACTAATTACAGTTCCCGCGCGCGAAAATGAATATCAGTAAAGTATTTTTAAATCTCTGTAATGTTCTATATTCTTGTAAATTTATTTTATTACGTGAAAATATGTATATTATGTTACCTTAGAGTTCAGAATACGTTACGGTGCTCATTAACTCGGTAATCTGCAGATTTCCTGATAGAGTTCGTCTAATGTCGGCACTACATATAGGCGAACGCGTTGGCCAACGTGTCGGCCCAATGTGTAGAACGGGCGACTCGCGCGTTGGCGGTAGGTATTTAGACGTTGGCCGACGCGTTTTGTCGGCACTACATATAGGCGAACGCGTTGGCCGACGCGTTGGCCAATGCGTTGGCTATCGCGTTCGCCTATATGTAGTGCCGACATAAGCCGAAATGACGCGCCCCACCTCTGCATTTACACACACAAGCCCAACTCAAATATGGATGCAATACACGTAAATATGCTATTATAATTGATCGCTCAGTTGCTTAGATACTATACTTGCTAAGAAACGTTATTCTCGGATTTGTTGTCCAACTAGTTTAGTTAATGTTAAACGCGCGAGAGGAGAGGACGTAATGTTTCATACAATGACACGGCGCTGCTCGCAGTGAACTTTAAACTACAGGAAGAGTAACTCGGTCAAAAAAAGTGCACCAAAAAGCTACAAAATGTGATCCGAATACATGCACATTTATGCATGTGTTCAGTACACATTTTTCGTGTATATATACTTGAGTGACGTTCAACCAGGTTGACATGATAATTATTGTCAAACTCATTTTACAGTATGTTAACTTACTTTTTGCGTATTAGCTTTTTACAATATTTTCGTTGTTAAAATGCCTAAATGCCCTGTGAAATGGCGTAGAAGATATACAGATACGACTTTTAATACAGGAATAACCTTTGAAGTTTCATCAGTAAGTGATTTTTTTAAATAATGCTTATTTTTAAATAATTTGCTATTTGCGTAAAATTAACCTGGTCTCTTTGTGTTTGTCTTATTAAGTTTACATGTTATTGTAAAAAGGCAATAATCAAAAAATAATATAATTACAAAATTTTTACAAAGTCGCCATGGACAGTGTTATGCAAGATGTAGCAATTTAATCATAATTCATAAACGAGGGTCTGAGTGACATCAGTATGGAGTATCTTATTTTTATAATGCCGTTCGTACTTCGTTTAGTAAGAAACGAACCGAATTGGATGCCGAGACAGATTACTCGTTAATGTAGCATAGACTTTAATAGTCATGATATATTTTGTATGAGTAATGACCGAAAATTAAAGAGATTACGAAAACCTGCATTTGCATCGTAAGTTTTTTATTTCAATTCTGTAGTAATTTAGCACATAGATTTTTGTAATCTTAAAACGTCTTTTCTAGGTGCTCTGGATAGTTTTAAATTCGTCCGAGTCGTACAAGGTTTGTTCAAAATTATTATATATTATTATTATCGATGACTTAAGGATCAGAGGAAAATGTTTGATTTTAAAATAATAAATATGTACTCCTTTCTTCGTGATAGTAGGTAATATTATGTTTGGTGTATACTGCATAATGCCAACCGCTTTTGACAATTATTGTCCACGGCTTTGTTTCATAACTGTGACAGTGACAATAACCGCGCAGGCTGTCGTCCAGAGTCTAAATTGTCATATTTTAGTGTTCGAAAAGGAGCCAAATTTAAAACGGTTGAAGTATGGGAGTTACGTTTCCTGTAGTTTTGTTATTCGTAGGCTGCTCGAAAGCTCGAGCGTTATCGGATTTATTGCCCGACTAGACAACCGTCTTGTACACTCAGAGATCGTAGTTTACTAATAAATCGATGCTCCCACACAGATAAAGTGTTGTTGTTAATATTTGCACTCACACATTTAAATAGACTAATTAAGTAGTGGGGCACGTCATTTCAGTTTAGACAATCTCTTCCACCGTTAAAGTGTGAAATTTAAATACAAAAAGCTGCATCGTTAAATTATTGTGAAAGACAAAATAATTTATTTCGTTCCTTCGCTGGGACTGTGCCCCTCTGTTTTCGAGATCGATGATTTGATTTGTTATATTTTATCAGTGGAGTAACATTGTAAGTTAAAGTTAAATATTTTCATGTAATAAAATTAAATAAACATACAATTAACAATATATAAAAAGCCGACAACTATACTTACTACAAGCTAGTTTTGTGTACAACACAAAACTAGCTTGTAGTAAGTATACAGTAAACTGTCGAAAACGCACAAAGGCGAGTTTTTTTTATTTTTTCTTTTTACCCTCAGAAAATACTATCCCGGTTTCTACAAAATTGGGTTTGGCGTGAATCGAGTTTTCTCCATTATCCATATCCATACTTACTAATATTAAAAATGCGAAAGTGTGTCTCTGTCTGTCTTGTCCGTCTGTTTCTCTGTCTGTTACCTTTTCACGCTTAAACCGCTGAACCGATTTTGCTGATTGCCATGGAGATGATTAGAGTCCCGGGAAAGGACATAGGATAGAGCTAACCCATCACACATCCATACAAACATTATAAATGCAAAAGTCTGTCTGTCTGTTACCTCTTCAAGCCTAAACCACTGAACCGATTTTGTTGAAATTTGAGATGGAGATACTCTGAGTCCCGGGAATGGACATAGGATAATTTTATCCCGGAAAAATGTAAGGTTCCCGCGCGATAAATTTTGGCGCAACGGAGTTGCGGGCGTCATCTAGTATAGAATATGGCTCGCAGCATCATCTGCGTCAATAGGTACGGTATCCCACAGGAATACCGTACTTAACGTTTTTATATACTTTGTAGGTCCAGAGCTTAAACTTCAACCATAACTTTCCTTTTAAGTTCGTTTATCAAAGTTACGTAAAAAGTTTCTAAACATCATAATATTTTATAGCAAGTAAGAATACATGTAGTAGCTAAGTATTTTCTATAAGTTGCAAATTAATCTGTCGTTTAGAAACAACATGACATATTTTATTATATTCTACAGAGTGTAACAAATCTAAGTGACAATACTTTAGTATGAACTCCTAATATAGAGAGCGCTGTGAAAGTGGCAGCTCTGAAGCTCTGAAACACTAAGGCTGACCTGACACAGCTGAAATGTCTCTCTGAATTAATAATCGGAAATTTATAATCTGAATTTCGGCACCTTGCCTCACACATATCTTAAAAATTCAGATTGATCAGCGTGATTCCCGGCGCATATAAACGTCTTTATACAAAAAGAACTAATACTAATCGCATTGCTTGCACACAAACGCAAATACTGGGTTCATCCTTTATCGTCGTCGGTATCGTCAGTATCATTCTTACAGATCGATCTGAGAAATTCATAATCTGAAAAAATCAGAATGTGTGTGGAGCATACTGATATTATATGGTATTCCGGTTCTTCTGAATTAATGATATGAATTCAGATTAATATTCCGGCTGTGTGGGGCCGGCCTTATTTATTTTACCTTGTAATAAAATTTAGCAAAAAATCTTTCTTTTACACGGAGCTAAAACGGCAAATAAATTGAGTGCCAAAATCCATGTTAAATCTGGGCTAATTGGATTTACTTATTTTTAGATCATATTGCCAAATATACTTAACGCCAAATATTATACAGATACTTGGTGGAATTACATTCATAATTATAATATTATATTAACGATGTTTCCGCTAACTTATATCGACGGAACCGTACATACATAATATTACAGTAAAAAAATCTATAGAAGTCGATCTCGTAATTTTGCAGCCTATTTGGAAACGAACATTTTGTCAACGTCAGCAAGTGAAGCAATAAACACATGCAGAATATGAATGTGCTAAGTAATGAAGCTATTGTAGCTCCAGCACCACCCAGCTAATTTAGTGTTAACACAATCAACAGTGCTGTAAATTGTGTTGTTGAATTAGCTACTAGCTAAGCACCACAGTATAAATAATAAACAGGAGGCCACGTTCATACTAGACTACCCGAATCGGCGCATAAACATGTAGGGTCTACACAGACGGACTGCATTTCAACTGCAATCCAACTGCAAATTGCAGTTGGATTGCAGTTTGAATGCAGTTGACACAACTGCAATAAAACTGCAACCCAAACGCGCAGTCGGATTGCAGTTCAGTTTCAGTCGGCATGCAGTCGTGTGAACTGTTTGGTTTGCAGTTATATTGCAGTCGTGTCAACTGCATTCAAACTGCAATCCAACTGCGATTTGCAGTTGGATTGCAGTTGAAATGCAGTCCGTCTTTGTAGACCCTAAGTGTCTAAACACACTAGGCTGAATTACGCCGGCGTAATTTCCGCCGCGTTTCAAACGTATACAAAATACGGACGGAACGCGATGGACGACACACTATGCCGATTCTGTCGCGATCCGAACTTCCGTCGAGCCGAGTCGAGCGTAAAGTTCGGCAGCGTGTCGGCTGTAATGTTTTGTTAAAGTTTGGATTTGTGTATTGATGTATGTATGTATGGATGTTTGTCACGCAAAAACTACTGAACGGATTTACATTAAACAATACAATAATATAGATTATAGCTTAAATTCATCAGAATAACACATAGGCTTCCATTTTAACCGACTTTTGAAATGGGGGAGGTGTTATGTTTTTTATGTTCAACGATTAAGGGTCAATTTATGTTAGCGTAGAAGCGAAGTATCAAAACCGAACATAGCAAATCCAACCTTAGCTCATTTCTGAATCTAAGAAATTCCGCCGCGTAATTTCGGCTCTTCGCGTAATTTATAGTGTGTCGTATATTAGACGGATGCGGCGGAACGTAATTTCGACCACGGAAATTACGCCGCGCCGGCGTAATTTAGCCTAGTGTGTTTAGACACTTTCGATTCTGATAAACTTTGTGCCTTGGTTATTGGCTGTCGGACCTAAAAAGATCAAGCGGAATCAAATGACGTCCGCGTTTTTGCGGACGTCTGTAATTCCGCTTGATATCGATTTTTCTAAGCAATGAGGGGGCGTCCACAAATTACGTGAGGTGTTTTTTTTAATTTTTTGACCCCACCTCCCCCTCTGGTGAGATTTCGTGAGATTTTATTCAACGCCCCCACCCCCTCCCAAATCTCACGTGAGATTTTTCTAAATGTGGGTTTCTTATATAAACGTTTGGTTTGACAGTCAGTAGATTTTCTTTTCAACGAATTTGGAATGGTCTTAATCGTATAACGATTACGCCTACGATTAGATCATAAGCATACGTACAATCTGCATGAAATAGACCAAAATACTAAATAAGTGCCTATTATTTTGTTGAGAAAAAATTTACGTGAGATATGCCGCGACCCCCCCCTCTCCCCAACGTCAGATTAGGTGAGATTTTACTCGACCCTCTCCCCCCCCCTAAACACCTCAAGTAATTTGTAGACGCCCCCTGACTAAAGCTAAGAAATTAAAGTTCATTGCATAACACGATTGGTCAACTTTTATAATACAATAAATCATAATCAATCAAAAAGACCTCTGTAAAAAGGGATTCCTATTTTGCCAACAGAGGAGAGTAATTTAAGCTTCCAAAATTTTTACATAGATTGGTTCAAGCATACACTTTAATTTGCCCATTATAATATGAAATGTATTTATATTTTTTAATTGCGCGACAAAAACCTGCCTGTTTTTTATGAGAGGCCGGGAGATAGAAAACAAGCAATCTAAGACAAAATCCAACCCAGTTTTTTTCTTTAACGCAGTGTCACCTTAAGCAGACAAAATTTCATCTTCAATGCGTGTACGCGCAGAAAATGCGCCCGTATTATGGCTCGGGAACGGGAAAAAAAGGAAATCTTGTTTCTTTCTGAAAAAAAAAAGATTTTGAGAAGCTAGACTACTAGGTATACAAATTTGTACTGTGGAAGCACCTACATCAAACATTCTCCGCATAGGAAAAATGTTTTAGCGCGCTGGCTCGTTTTAAATCCGTCATGTCGCGTTCCGAGATAGCGTTTAAAGTATAGCAGACGGAACAATCTCGACGTTTCATTTATTACATCGTTTCCAAGACTATTTAAAGGGCAGTTTACTCCTTTCATCATATCTCAACCGGCTATAAAATATTTTTCGCATAATTCGCGCGACAAATGACCGAGGGGAACTTTGCTCGTAGTTTAAAAATTTGTCTGTTTAGTTTTGTTGACGTCGCAACGCATCGTGGCGCCATTGAGATTTTGATGCAAAATATCAAGAAGGCTGCACTTTTTATAACAATATTTCGGGATTCAAGTGGCAGTGCGCCGATATAATGACGCCGTGCCGCGCCTTTCCGCACCGTACCGCGCCGTGCCGCGCCGTGCCGCACCGAGCCGCGACATAATAATATTACGTTTCAGCAAAAAATATTGTTATGACTCATCGTTTTACAAGGTAACAATGACCATTTTGTTCTACTCATATTGATTTTTTGCTGCTGTGTGAAAACTGTACAATAATAATTGTCTATATTATATTGAATTCCCTTGTCCTGTTGTATTTTCATACCGTTTGTTTTACGGTTCGAGAATGAGTCTGTCGTGTGATAAAACACATTCAGTATTACCGAATTCCCTGTCGATTTGCTGTATAATATTGATTTCAATCGAATGTTTCGAGTGTTCAGTGACGCAAGTAAAACATATTATAAATAGATCTTCATAATATGGCATAAGCCTTGACTGATTCAAAGGCTCGGTGGAAACCTTATTCAATCATTCAGAATTACTATTTTAAGGTATTCTATTAATTGTTTATCGTGATTGAGTAGGTTTTGACTGTAAGACTTCAGTCTGGAAATCAGTTAGCAGCGGGGCGGGACTCGATAACGTATAATTGGCGGTGGCGGTGCTGCTGCGGCGCGTGTGTAAACAGCCATACACTTTCGCATATTAGTGTGGATATAGAAGTGTTTTATACCCGTGCGACGCCTGGGCGGGTCGCTAGTATTATATAAGTTCAAATACCGATGTCTCGTATATTAATAATAATAATAATAATAATAATGCTTTATTTTCTCACCACAATGAACATATACAATAATTAACTAGACTAAATAACAATTTTCACTGGTAATTGTGGGAGACTGGTGCCTAAACTAGGCGTGAGCCTGTATTTCAGGACACCAGGCCTCAATCCCAAATATACAGTTTACACAGTCTTAGTACAGTAGGTATAGTTTACAAACAAACATCTAGATATTTACTGGTGAAGTCGGGTTAGTAAGTGTGTGTATATGCATGTGTGTGTGAGTGTATGTGTGTGTGTGTGTGTGTGTGTGTGTGTGTGTGTGTGTGTGTGTGTGTGTGTGTATGTGTATGTATGTTATGTATCCTATTCTGGAATAGCAATTAGACTTTCAGTGGATTCGTAATTCAGTTTTATAAGCAAATTTGTTACTCTACTTTTACAGACAGATTTTGTGACGTTATATATGTGTTCATGCTGGTTGATCTTATTGTAGAGATAGCCCCCAATGAAACAGAAGAAACGGTTGGGAAGTCGCGTACGAAAAAGGTTGCTGCTGTTTCCTACGGGCTTTTGTCTTCTTTTTCCGAGGTGAGAGGAAGGGTCATATGTTAGAAGACCGTGCTGCTTAACAACTGTGTGGAGTATGAACAGTTGTCGCACAGTTAATACCTTAGTCTTCCTGTAGAGGTCTTCGGTGGGATAGAGATATGGTAGGTTATACAGGACTTTGAGGACAGCTCTTTGGGCTCGCTCTAGTTGTAGAAGAGTAGATTTGTGGGTGCCACCCCACGTTGATATGCAATAGACTAACAGGGATTGGCAGAGTGAGTGGTAGACTATTTTTCTGATAGCTTCATCCGCCACATGTCGCAAGTTTTTAAAGGTGGGAATCATTTTACGAATTCTAGTTGTAAGGGCCTCGATGTGCGGATGAAAGCTAAGAGAGGAGTCTAATATGACACCAAGGTATTTAGTAGAGACAGTTTTCTCTAATGTTCTGCAAGAACACCGCCTAGCGGGTGATGTTGTCCATCCACTAAGCCGTTCTCCTGACGAACACTTGTGAACTGAAATACAGAGAAAGGGAGACGTGGGGGGAGGATTGCGTATATAGAAAGGTATGTATTTTGTTTTTTCGGCGTTGAGGGTGAGATAGTTACTCCGTAGCCATTCTGACACAGTATCAAAACCATTTTGTGCAATCCTATATACGCTCTCCCAAGAGTCCGAGTAAAACAAGAGGGTAGTGTCATCAGCAAAAGTATAGATTTGGCCATTTAGGAGGTTGAGCGCACACAGATCGTTAATGTAGATGAGAAACAATGTTGGGGCTAGCACACTACCCTGTGGAACACCGTGGGTAGTTATGACTTCACTGCTCAGGTAATCATCTATCTTAACGCTCTGGGTGCGCCCAGTAAGGAAATCGGCGAATAGTTTTTGCTGAATCCCCCTTATACCTATAAGTTCCAGCTTGTCGACAAGGATGGCAACAGAAACAGTGTCGAATGCCTTAGCTAGATCGAGGAAGAGCCCCAGAACCTTTTGTCCTTCGTCGAGTTTTTTTATTATAAGGTCAGTTAGTGCGTGGACAGCATCATATTATTTCTGATGTAACTATGACAGAAATCAGAAACGTCTGACAGAGTAGACAGAACAATATGTCTATCGTGCGTCTGATAAATGTTGATTAAGGGCGTTCCGTCCGGAGATTCCGTAATTGACAGTATTTAAAACCTTATAAACTCATAATCTGAAAGCTACAAAGTTATAATAAAAATACAGCAATAATCTTCAGTATATCACCATTCCTTTTGTCGTTTTAAATTTTCTATTTTTGTTTCTTATACTCATGATATCAGTTCCAAAGTAATACCAATTTGTTAAAATTCAAGCATACATTCAGCATCTCCTTAGGATTTACAAATTACTTTTATTTGAAACTCACGCCAATAGATCGACAATATCATAAACTACATATTCGCCGTTTTAAATTTTTTTAGGACAATTTTGAACTAAGATAAGTAAAAATAATAGGGTTTTGGCGCGACCTCGGCAACGCGGAAAATGTATGGCCAAGGTCGTTTGCTCGGGGGACGGCCTTAATAACACAAAACAAAAGCTGTCTAACTGGAACTTCAAACGAAAACAATCGGTTCCCGATAAATACGAGACAAAATGTTCAGGCTCAAATATTAACAATCAAAATTATTTATGTAAAAGCTTCCTCGTTAAAAGTTACCTTAAAATGAAGGACGTGATACATCGAGATTATAATATTAGCTTGAAATTGAGTATTTGAGCTCGGGCTTTTAAGCAATAACGCGCTGCGCTGAGCGGCGTTTTGATGTGAGACTTGAGAAATATTGTGCTTATTATGTTGGAGATGGTTGAAGATAAAATTCAATTCATGGTCGCCTAATAAGGCGACCATGAATTGAATTTACAATCAGAGTATTAATAAACAATCAGAGTATTACTAATCGTAAATTGACGATTGAGATTATTCCATACCTACTAATTTTATAAATGTCAAAGTGTGTCTGTCCATCTGTCTGTCTGTCTCTTAACCTCTTCACATTCAAACCGCTGAATCATTTTTGATGAAATTTGGCATGAAAATGCTTTGAGTCCCGGGAAAGGACATAGGATCCCTTTTCTCCTGGCAAAATGTACGGTTCTCGCGCGATAAACAAATTTTGGCGCAACGGAGTTATTATAACTTTTTGTATCTAGTGTAGATAAAAAAGACGATTTGCACTCCGGGAGTGCCGGCAGAAGTGAAAACTTGATTATTAACGTTGTGCATTATTTTTTAACCATTTTTTAATGAAAATCGATTTTTAAAATAACGATTTTTTTTATTAATCGAAACCCTTACATTCGATTAAATTTTTAACCCATTTTTTATGTAAATCGATTTTTTTAATTAATCGAAACCTTTACAATTTTTTCAACCCATATTTTATGAAAATCGACATACAACACTACTCTCCAACCGTCTTACGGTTTTTCAATCAGCACGAGAATCTGACGCGAGTTTCACAGTTTTTACCCATCCATCCCACAAAAGTGCTCAACGCCGCTAAATAAGTTTTCACTTCAATAATATAGATTTACATAGATATATATTAGCGATCACATTAAATATTCAGTTACAGTTTATTTTTGCACAGGAAAACTGCGAAGCGCAGAATGAAAATATTTGTTTTTGTTAATAACAATTTAAAACGATCAAATTACAGCTTATGTAATATAATTAATAATTAAATAGCATAGGTGTTATCTATCACAATACAGTTTGTCTATAGCTCTATACAATTTAAATTAGAAGACGTTATATTATTAAATTCCAGTGTTCTGAGAAGATTAAACTATAAGGGTTCCTTGTTAACTACGGAACCCTAAAAATTAGTACCGAACACACGTGTAAAGTATGCATGTATTCGGATTTCGGTACTCATTTTGTAGACTTGTGGAACAAATTTTTGACACAGTTGCTCTTCCTTAGTTTCCTCGAAATTAAAATAGAATAGGGTACTATGAATAATAATTCATAGTACCCTATTCTATTTTAATTTCGAGGATCAATCACACGGTAACACAAATCCAACGACTATCAAACAAAATCTCGCCGTTGAGACTACAGAACGCCCAAAACAGATATTATACAAACGTATATTATACTCTGTAATACCGGCCTCCATTTTGCCAGTCGGGTATAAAGTACCAGTATATTTCAGTTTAAAAGTAATTTTTGAGCAGAAATTTGTATGGGGCCATCGAACACGCCGTCCATTACGAATTCAGGAGAGATCCGCAGCTAAGTACCCCCGAGTTACTACTTGATCCTCCAGTAACCTTGTATCGATGAGAAAAAATTCTAAACGATCCTTCGCTTATCTCCCCACGCATTTTAACGACTTATTTCATGAATATTTAAAGTAAAAGCTTCTGAATATCAGTTGGCATGGCTTAGGGTCTGACGGAGTGACTCTATCTCTAGGGATGTGGTTGTAAAAATTTCATTTTATTTCTCGGCTGTTGACACGATAGCAATCGATGTTATTTTAATTCTGTAGATATTTTGAAAATAGATTTTGAGTAGTTAATGCGGGAATCTTTTGATCCTCCATCATTGATACTGCTCAAACATTTTAAGGCCGTCCCCCGAGCAAACGACCTTGGCCATACATTTGCCGCGTTGCCGAGATCGCGCCAAAACCCTATTATTTTTACTTATCTTAGTTCAAAATTGTCCTAAAAAAAATTAAAACGGCGAATATGTAGTTTATGATATTGTCGATCTATTGGCGTGAGTTTCAAATAAAATAGTAATTTGTAAATCCTAAGGAGATGCTGAATGTATGCTTGAATTTTAACAAATTGGTATTACTTTGGAAGCTGATATCATGAGTATAAGAAACAAAAATAGAAAATTTAAAACGACAAAAGGAATGTTGATATACTAAAGATTATTGCTGTATTTTTATTATAGGTTTGTAGCTTTCAGATTATGAGTTTATAAGGTTTTAAATACGGTCAATTACGGAATCTCCGGACGGAACGCCCTTAACCACTACCCTATTAGCCATTTTTTAGATAGATTGTTGCGCGTGCGGATGAGTCTTGACGCGCAATTACAAATCGAACTTGATGAACAGTCACAGTGACATAGAATACATAATATATTAGTAACAAACAGTGATGAGTTTAATACTCGTGGATCAGACAATGTCCTTCGCACAGATATCAGAAACAAGTCCTTCGCTATAACTATTATGTATTTTTTTTGTTACGCCCCTTATTGTGAAAGTTGAATAGTCACTTCGATTTATTTAATGTTTCTTAATATTTGCATACCATTCGATAACTTATGTTATTTAAAGCTTTTGTTATGAAAGCACCTTCATAAATTCAATAATTAATATTATTAGAGCTATAGAACAAAGTTCTCTCGCGATGTGTACATTAAGCTACTCAATGGTAACGTCATAATTGAGTAGCAGTTTGTATGGAGCATTTCGGGCAGGTCTTTTTATGAGATTTTTGAATTGTTATATCTTGGAAAGTTTTTTAGCTAGAGCTTGTCTAACTTAAAATGACGCGCCCCTCCCTCGTATTCACAGTACAAAAATGTTTCATTTATATCAACTTTGAAGTGGTGGGGCGCGTCATTTCAAATTAGACAAGCTCTACTCGTAACAGAGTTATTCTTTCACCGATGTGTCTATTTTGGAAAAGTCCTTAACCCTCAATTAGGCGCATCAAAAAAGTCACACAAGTAGTCGCATGGGGTCTCTACTGACCCCAAATAAAAAATGAAAATTAAGTTAAAGAAATGAATAAAGCGAAGTATAATGCTTTGTTCAAGCCTACGCGACCACGCAACTTGACGCTCCCGCTTCGCAGTCGCGTGGTCGCGTAGGTTTGAACATTGAACAAAGCATTAATTATGCGAATTGTCAGAACGCTTTATGAAGATGAATCTTAATAAGCAAAAACCTTCATTTGCCTCTATACATCTACAAAAATCAATCAACTAGTGCTCTGTCTCAAAATCTCATAAAACGCTCATTCGTATGTTAACTTTAATAATTAATAATAAAAATTAAATAAACTTATTATTTAAGGGGGGCTCCCATACAAATTTACGGTACGGAACCCTATGTACGCCAGTCCGACTCGCACTTGGCCGGTTTCATAATTTTTCCTTTCATTGTGAATAAAGACCTATCCGAGTACCAAACTTCAAGGTTCTAAGTCTGCTAGAAGTACCTTAGAATTTTGATGATCTATATGTCAGTGAGTGATAAAATGTAGTAACTTTGACCATACGTAACTCCTAAACTGTTTATTGAAATTTCATGTAATTTGGAAATTAAGCTAGTTTTAATACTTCAACAGCAAAAATACTGAACTACTTATTGTTATGATATACATAAATGTAATATTACTATTGTGGTAAAAAAAAAAAAAAAAACTACTGCTCTATCTCAAAATCTCATAGATATCACTAGGGTTGAGATCGAGATTTTAAAAATCTATTATCCACTTTGATGACCAGATTTTTTTTACCAGCACCGAAGGAAGTACGTCCTGAGCTAATACTGACAAATATATTTTCTTCATTTGTATGATTTGTTACGCACTTCTGGTCATCAGCCCCTCATCATCATCACCATCCAGTGGTCAGGGAATATTTTAGGCAACTCTGGGGTCTTAAATCTTGTCCACCGATTCATGCCCGTCACAAATCGTTGCAAAATTTTGAAGTTCGGAGGGTATAGGCTCGCAAAATTACTTTTATCTTTAGAAACCTTCCAGCCGCCAGCGTATTTTACTATCTTGATCTATACTGACATTTTTACAGAGCAATTATATAAAAAAATGTTGTCATATATAAAAAAATGTTGTCAATACAATGACATACTCATATATTTATATATCATCCTAAATTATATCAAAAATAATTTAACAATTAAACATAATAATATTACTAATATTACAAGAATGGGAACTTCTCTTGTGAAAAAAAAGTCACGTAAGTGGTCGCATGGGGTCAGCGCTCAAGAGAGAAGTGACACATGCACCATCCTCAGCTAACCGGCTACCACTTATTAGGATACCTCAATAGGATTAGGAAACTACCAAAAACGTTGTTGCATTCCTGGAACTCTAGCACTTTTTTTCAGTTTGAAAGTTATTTGACTCCATGCGACCAATTAAAGGGTTAAATTACCATCAAGAAAAAATATAGTCATCATGCATACTCCGCGACCAAAACCGTAAGTTACAAGATATATATTTTCGACTGTTTTTAATTAACAACAGAGTCATTTAACTGTCGGTTAATTTAACCTGGATGCTGTAAATCAAGTTTAACTGCTTCATTCAACACGACCGGCGGTTATCAAATTCAACTGATTAAATTAACCTCGGAATTAACCGATATTGCGATTCCAATTATGACCCGCAGGCTCGCAGATTTATTTGTTTTGAGTATTGACCGGTACCGTTATCGCTACTACACTGTACAATCAAGATAATTTTGGATTAATCTCCCTATATATCAACAACAGGGTGTAACAAAACAAAGTCATAATACTTTAGGTGTGTGTAATGTGTCCCTTATAAAGAGTTCGCTGGGAAAGAAGCAGCGCTGAATGAGCGTTTTTTGTGACTTGTATTGGAAGTACCATGGATTTGCCCATATAAATGTAAAAATAATCTTTTGTTTTATTAATGAATAATATTTATCTATACATATTATAATAATAAAACTGTAGAAACGAAAATTCTGTACATTAAAGATATTCAAAAAATAATAAGCGGAGGGTGTGAAACAACATCGCTATAGAAGCCGAAAAGTTAGTTTTTTTGTCTATCTGTCTGTCTGTCTGTCTGTATGTTTGTTCCAGCATCACACGAAAACTACTGATCCGATTTGAATGCGGTATTCGCAGATAAATATTTGTCTTCTTCCAACTTAACATCTGGTGTATAAAAATTTTCCCCCCCACCCCTCTAAGGGGCACAAAAGAGGGGGTCAGATTTTGTATTAAACTTTTTCTTTAACACAAAAACTACTGATCCGATTTGCATGCAGATTTCGCAGATATATTTGTCTACTTCAAACTCAAAATCTGGTGTATAAAAATTGTATACACTAATGTATACACTAATTCATGTTGTTTAATATTTTTATTTAAGATTTTTTATCCATTTTCCATTACAATATAAAGGGTGTCTACTATTAGTTCTTGAAAATGTAAAAAACCTAATAGATGACATGGATCTCATCTTTGAGTTTTGCAATACATACTAAAGTTATTTTGTACTTTATTCTACTGCAAAAATCATCACTATTCTTTGAAAATATAATTCTATTAACAATCTAAGAACTTAGAACTACTGCACCTAAAAATGGACATGGTGTCTAATATAAGACCTTGTACTGATCTAAAAATCGATTGCTTTAGTTTTTTAGCAGTAAAAAGAAGAAAAAGGAGAGCTGAGAAAAGAAAGAAGAAAAAAGAAGAGGCAAAAGAAGCATGGAGACTAAAGACTGAAAATAAATTTGCTAGGAAAAAAATATGAAAAATAAAAGGAAATATAGTTTTAGCATGGAAGATGAATGAATAGAATCTGGAGATAACGTGGATAATATTTCTGATTCGTGTAGTTACTATGATGAAATAAATGAAATCTTTTGAAAAATGGCAAATAAAGACCTAATAATAGGAAAAATGTAAAATGTAATGTAATGTTCTATGTCAACTATTAGTTCATATTGGTGTCCACTATTAGTGATGTTCGTTTTTTGTGATGTCATCTATTAGTACTTATGACTAAGTTTACAAAAAGACCAATAATATATTTCTTAATTGATTTGTCAGAGAATAATTATAATAGTTTTATTTTGTAAGAGTTACTGAAGACATGGAAAAAGTTATCAATCCTTTATTTTCATAAATATATATTTTATAACATTCAAATGTTTCATGTTTCCTTAAAGTGTCTGTCATTAGGTCTTTTCCCTTATGTATTTGAGATCTGAAAATGTGTCATTGGTACACGCCTCCACCCGCAATCGAAACTGCACCCTCTCGAGCGAATCAACGGTTTTTCCATTGTGGCACGAACTTTTAGAGCAACTTAACATACGTCTTAATTATATTGATTAGCAATTGCACAGCAACTTAAGGGCGTTCCGTCCGGAGATTCCGTAATTAACCGTATTTAAAACCTTATAAACTCATAATCTGAAAGCTACAAAGTTATAATAAAAATACAGCAATAATCTTCAGCATTCCTTTTGTCGTTTAAAATTTTCTATTTTTGTTTCTTATACTCATGATATCAGCTTCCAAAGTAATACCAATTTGTTAAAATTCAAGCATACATTCAGCATCTCCTTAGGATTTACAAATTACTTTTATTTGAAACTCACGCCCATAGATTGACAATATCATAAACTACATATTCGCCGTTTTAATTTTTTTAGGACAATTTTAAACTAAGATAAGTAAAATAATAGGGTTTTGGCGCGATCTCGGCAACGCGGTAAATGTATGGCCAAGGTCGTTTGCTCGGGGGACGACCTTAATTATAGCACTAACCTAATTTCACCAACCTCTGTTTGTTAAATCCTAACAAGGCATTACTTAACGGACCTTAGAAAATTAAACAGACTGTTAAAATACTCATGTCCCACGGTAAAAATTTAACAGATGATTAGTAAATGCAATGTCATGTGAACAACGAGTGAACAACAGCTATCAATTCGTTCATTCTTGTTACAAAGCGACGAAATTGCAATGTACAAGTTTACGACATGTTTGCTGCAATATGTAACTTTTTTCCTTATTCGTATAATAGTAGATAATGCGACCAAATTAAAATATCACTGATCGCATACAATTTTTACGCTTTAATAGTTCTTCTTAATTTACCAGGATAATAATTATTATCTGTCAAAGCTGAAAACATAAATCATATTATTAACTCATATTTCGGTTTGGTAATTTTGATACAAGTTAGTATATTTGCAATGTCAAGGAAAACCCGAGGGCTGAATTTTTGACAAAGTGAAAATAAGTAATTATTCATAACTATGAAAAATAATTGATTATAAGGACGTAGCGGAAACATGGCGGAAACACTCAAAAGTCATAAGAGATTGTTTTATTTATATTGCATATTATTGTCTTTGAAAGTTGTTGTGTTGACTCATATAACAGCCTGTTATATATTTAACGGACCTCCACAGCAGGAATTAAATTTAACACCATGTTAGGTGATTTAAAATGACATTAGGGTCTGGTGGAACGCTCGAAAACTCTAACAGGCCAGTAACTGATTTAACAAGGCATTATTTATTTAACATTGCTTGATGAAACCAGGTCTAAGTCGAGGAAGCCCAAATATGTCTGACATAGGAACATAAAGCGCTACTAAAATAGCACCCTCGAATTATTCAGTTCATACAGATTCGAATATACGAGCTAACTGGCGGGCCACTCTGACGTATAAATTCCTGCAGTATCGTAAACCTTTCGCAGATTGTACTACGTTAGGGGGAGTTCATACTTACCTATGTTGTAACGACGCGTGTAACACGAAAGGGGCGGGCCAGCGTCGCACACTCGGCTAACGGTTATGTAGATGTGTCCTAGCTTTATCCGGCTTTCAGGACAATGGGGCCGATGTTTTGTTATGGTAATTGCGGATCTGAATTAGGACTAAGTGTCTTCACAATCTTTGACTTTAAATTAAATTATTTGCATGACAAAATAAATTTATTCTGTGACTAAGATTTGTGAAAATGTTTAGATTGGAGTTTTAATATTATGTATCGACTATCGAAATAATATATTTGGTAATGCCAGTCTCTACCTGTTGCCATTATTGATATCGAGCAAAAAAAGCCAAAAAATTACGTTTGTTGTATATATGGGAGCCATTTTTAGTATTTTTTGTTATAGCGGCAACAGATATACATAATCTGTGACAGACAACCAAGTCATCGTGGTGGGACACGATGTTTTGACGGATAGGAAACGAAATTGGACGATTGACGCGTGTGCCGTGCACTATCAATGTCTTGTATTGAGAGCTTTCGCCATAGCACAGATATTATAGTATTGTTGACAAACAACAGTGTTGACAAACCTCCTCAAAAACAAACGGCTTGGAAGTTTGGGATAGCCGACCCGCACGGATTTGTGTCGGTTTTTGGACTCAGGTCAAAGGCACCATCGAGTACGCTTCCTTTGATCACTAATACTTGTAAACGTATATAATATTATGGCATTCGAGCGTTTGTGAAGGTTTGGAGTACTTTGTAGCCTGTGGGCGACTGACAATTAGTCTTCGCAAACGTGTAAAGTGTAAACCTACTGTGGCATCACATGGCGTGGTCGTATTATTGCGTTGAGACGCTACGGAGCAATGTGGCTTTACTCTTATCAAAAAATAAATTTAAAACTTTGCTGGGATTTAAAAAAAAACGATTAACTATACTGTCATTTGCCACTATGGGCCCAATCCGATATCAGGAACTAACCGAATGTTTCAATTCCGAATCCGGTCGCACGAAAATATTTGGAGAGTATGAAACCACCAACAATTCAATTCGGGGAGAGCCTCGCAACATTTTATTTAGATAAGCACCGAGCACTCTCAATTTATTTTTCCTGCATCACTTTAATACGTTTTCACACTGATGGAAATGTGAAAGCAATTTAGACGCTTAATTCACTGTCCTCTTAATACTACAAGCTCTATTCAGACCGCCGCTGCACTTAGGTCGAGTCCACATTTGCGGTTTCAGCCCGTCACCGCCCGCCGCCGCCCGCCGGCCGTGTGGCGAGGCCATTTTGTCACTGACAGTGTGTCATGACAGCTTACTAACTACTCTACCTAGGCCTCAATTATTTTTAATAGTGACGGTTAAACTATTTCATTCTCTTCTCTTTGAAATTATGTTTTAAATTAACTCTGAACTTTTGTTTGAGTCACACTCAGTGAATTGTCGTCGGGTTTTAACATTTAAACTTCCTATTTTATATTTAATCAGTTTAATGTTATAGCGCCGAGGTTTAAAATAAGCAGATAAAAGAAATGTGTTTTAAAATATGAAGTTAATAATACACCTTTTATGATAATATAATAATAATATTGTACTCGTATGTGGACTTATAAAGCCTTTTAAAATCTTCAGTTAAAATATTTAGAAAGAATCTAGTATTCGTTTCACAGTATAATATATATTATTATGTTACTTAATATCTCATGTTCCCGTCTATCTTATAATGTAAAGTACTTATACTTAGCACGGGATGAGTGCCTCTCCAAAAGCTTGTCGAGACTTAAGTGAGACTGACATAAACAGAAATTATCCTACTCAAACTAGAGTTAAAATAAATTTTTGATGGTAAGGTAAAATACTAGAATATTCTTGTCGTTGCTTTTAACGGGCTAACTCAGCACACATCCATACAAATATTTAAAATGCGAAAGTGTGTCTGTCTGTCAGTCTGTCGATAAATACTTAGGGCCTGTTTCACCGCTTCCTGATAAGGCTATCCGCCACTTAATTTGACAGATGGAGTATGGAAAATCTGTCAAATAACCCTATCGGGCACCTTATCAGGAAGCGGTGAAACAGGCCCTAAGTATAGTAAGTTATACAATTAAATTTAGTGTTGAGTAAAAAAGTACAAAAAAAAAAATAACTACTAAAGCTCATGCCGTATTAACATATTAAATGTTTTGACGTTTAACGGGAATATACCATAATTTAGTTTATGGGCGACTTGACGTAGTACTAGCTAAGTTTCATAAGTTCCATTTTTAACCAATACCTATAAAACTACGAATAATAACAACTAAGGAAGAGTGACTGTGTCAAAAATTTTGTCCGCGAGTATACAAAATACAAAATTTGAGATTGCATACTTTATTGTCAACGGCTTTATTTTCTAAAAAATGTAAGGATTTCGTAGCTATTGACATATTTTAGTGTGTGAAAAAGAACCAAATTCAAAACGGTTGAAGGAGTTACGTTTCCTTAGTTTTGATTATTCGTAGCTACGGCCTACGAGTATAAAAGAACTAAAATATCATCATCATTATCAGCCCACCTGTCTCTACAATTTCAGGTATTTCATATTATAGTATCTTATGTTAAGTATTTCATCAGCTATGACTTTAACTATTCAAGTTATGAGCAGATTAATTCTCCTCGACGGGACGAGGAGCCATTATCAGTTATTTTAATTTTCAAAAGAGAATGCGGTTATTAAAATAGGTACTTAATTTATACAGTTTGTTGCTCAAGAAAACTCTTTGAATAATTTATTTCAGAGGTAACTACGTTGAGAAGCTATTATTTTAAGTCAACGGTGCTACAATAATACTTTAAACAATATTATATTGAATACTATACTCCACTCGGGCTAGCTTGTCGCTAGCGGTCATTGACTCCCTGTCAAAAACTTGTCATTTTCCATATAAACCGCGATTGACAATGAAGTGCCAGATATTGTCAATCGTGGTTTTATATGGAAAATGACAAGTTTTTGACAGGGAGTCAATGACCGCTAGCGACAAGCTAGCCCGAGTGGAGTATAGTCTATGACTTTGTCCGCGTGTTATTGTATTCCTGGCACTTTGAGTACTATATTTTAATTATCTTATTTATAATATCATTTAAAAAGTGTATGTTACAGTATGTTTTTATGTTTGTGTTCGCATAATATCTCTGGAACTACAACTCCGATTTAAGTGCTTCTCTATTTGTGTACAAGGTATTGTTTGACTTAGGGAATATTGCAAGTTTCATTAAAATCGACTCAGTAGTCTTCGAAATCGGGAACTTTAATTCTTAACTAAGTACGCACAATTTTGAAGTCGATTTATGTTTTTAAAATACTTACTATCAATTAATACCTATAACACTTGTTACTTTGTGATGATCATTTCCGGTATTCAAAGTAGCACCAAATTTTATCTACATTAAAATCTAAAGCGAAGATGCAACATACAACTCTCTCACTTGTCATATCGTATAATATTATGATGTTTGGTACACCATAATAATTTTCTAGATAAAGTCAACATAATTGCAATTTAGTTGATATTTTGTAATTCATCCAGAATTATCTAAGGTTTGTTTTGATGCTCGGGGCTCGTGGAATGAGTTTGTTTATTATTTTGTATGTAATTATGGCAATAAAGACTTTGCGCGAGGTAACGGACGAGATACCTACATGTCATGAATTTAATGAGGATTGTTTTCTTGAAAAGACCTATCCTCTTTCAAGCCTGCCTTGCTCCCTTCAACAATAAACATAATTTTATAATAATTATTACGAATGCGCGTTTCAGGACAAGTCCTAATATCCTATTCATACTAATGTGTGTCTTTTACCTTTTTACGCCAAAATAGCTAAACTTTTTTTGGTGAAATTTGTTAAACTTTCAGTAACGGGAAAGGACATAGAATACCTTCTATCCCAGAATAAATAATAATGTAGGTACGGTTCCCACGCGATACACGAATTTCTGCAAAACAGATTTGCGGGCATCATCTCTATAGTCAGGACAATTTAAGGTGGCACCAGCGATCATTGACCTTCCTAGTCTAGGAGCTATGTGAAAAATACTCACACTGCATTCTGTTAACTTAGGGCTCCCCCGCACACGAGTCACCCGCCACAACCACAAAACGCCGCTACGATATTTTATATATTTCTTGTAGTTTTCATACATTTTTTTACGCCGGTGGCCGCCACATGCTACAAGGATTCACTTTACGGCCAAACTAGCTTAAAATATCGTTTGTGGCTGTCGCGTGTGGCCCGTGTGCGGTGGACACTTAAGAATAAAATTGATTTTTGTAAAGAAACGGACTATTACAATTTCATCGAAAAACGTCTTGGTAACTCTTCATAATATTATGATATATTTCCGAATAGTAATATAATTCATACTCTGTTCACATCGTGTATTGCAAAATACGACGTACGTCACTTCATTGTCAATCGCGGTTTGTTCAGAAAACAACCAAATATAATAAGTTTTTTAACAGGGGAGTCAATGACCGCTACAGACAGAATTCCGTGATTTAAGAATACTCTGCATATAAAATAAGAATAACCTTTTGTGCTGTCATACGTGTGAATACTTTAAGGAATGGATGTGTAGATATTGGCGCTATTCCAAAAGTATGTTTATTCATCGGCTTCTGAGCGACCTGATACATTTTGGCTAGAAATCCGCCAAGGCTTAGAAAACACCAGTGCTGTGCTTTTAGTCGAAGTGCATTCGATAGTTTCAACAGCAAAGTTAGAAATAAAAAATACGGTCAAGTGCGAGTTGGACTTGCGCACGAGGAGCCCCCGTAAATGTTTATTTTATTATTTATAATAATTAAAGTACACACTAAATTAAAGATTTTTTGAAAATTTCAAGGTCTGGTTTATGGCCCATTGTAAAAAAATTTTGTGAAAAATATTATTTATTTATTTATTTATTTATACATTTTGCACAATGTTGGTACATAGGCGGACTTAATGCCAGGTGGCATTCTCTACCAGTCAACCTTTAGGTGTCCAGAAACAAAATTGTGTAGGTGCCAATAGTGCGAAAGGATAAAAAAATAACAAAAATAATAATAATAATAGATAAATGAAGAGCAATCCAAATACCTATAACTAAACTCATGAGCAAATATTTTACACAATAGAGCGAGACTATTACAAGCTAAAAAGGAAAAAAAATCACGTATGATGTACGGTAGCCCACCTTATATATTAATTTTATTTTGTTTTTATCAACAGAAATATACAATTTGCGACAGAAGTCTAGCTATAGCGGTTTTAGTGGTACAGCCTGGAGACGGACAGACGAGAGACAGACAGACAGACGGAAAAACATAACTCAGATAAGTGCAAATTATGAAGATTTCTTAGCCGTGATAGTTTTGACAGACAGACGGACGGACGGACGGACGGACAGACGGACAGACGGACAGACAGACGGATGGACATATTGAAACTATAAGGGTTCCTTGTTCAACAACAACAACAGTTCCTAACAAAATGTAACAATTGACAACATTTGTTAGTAAATGTTTTTATGTTAGAAATTAATGTTTACAAACATTTTCTAACGGCACGGCGGTGTGGGAGCACCATAAATTCACTGGCGAAATTAAATAAACTTAGACTGACTGAGCGCAAAGAAGTTTAGGAATTTATTGTAGTTAAAAACCTCTTAATATAATATTACCGTTTAACTTTAAAAAAATGAGCCAAGTGCGAGTTAGATTCGCGCATGAAGGGTTCCGTGCCACAACAGAGCAAAAATAAGCTGAAAATTTTTTTTTGTACGGGATGCCCCCCTTAAATATTTCATTTATTTAAATTTTATTATATTATATATTTTAATTTTTTAAATTTTATTATAATAAAAAAAATCAGAGTATTTCAAGTGCCTACCTGCAAGTATTATTGATAACGATAAAAAAGGCCAAAAAAATCACGCTTGTTGTACATTTATCCAATTATATTTTAGTAACGTAAAACTCAGAGCTACATTTTATCACTGAAAACATTTCCCATCGTCTATCGATGCAGCAGGTCATTGAGTATAAACAAAGAGTCTCATCAAAATTAGTTGTAAGCGCTCGCATAGAAGCATTGAATTGAAATGTTCAAAGAAGCTGGCTGGTGACGGGCAGGTGAGTTAATAGCTGATCCCTATCTATATTTTCGTAAACGAAGACATTAGTGGATGAAGTGGGTAAATTACAATTTCAAAACTGCCGTTATTTTTTTTTCATAAGTGTAGGCGCACACGAGGCGGCAGGCGTCAGCGACAGCTCGACGACTAGAAGCAACGACAGGCTACGGCCGACAATTTTCATATATTTTGTTCGAAGCTCCGCACACTTGGCGTCAGAGTCGCTGAGTCGCAACGGCAAGATAGGAGAGCCACGCGCGCTCGTGTCTAGTCCATAAAGTTAATATACCTAGCGGAATAGAGAAACAAAGGCCTGAGCAAGCGAGATGCCACTATCAGTAACACCGCGTGGTAAAAAGAGACGTGTGATACATGACAGCAGCACTCTTTTTTTGACGTCCAGTCGGCACGTGCCGCACGTTGTCAATATAATCTCATAGAATTCATGTTCAATCATGCTTGTGTAAGTGTATACGTACACATATTTTTCACACAGATGAAAACCAATTTTGGTTACGTTTGACAGCTCGAGATTGTTGCTCTATTCCGATAGGTATATTAACTTTATGGTCTAGTCGCTGCGTCTAGACTAGAATCGCTGTGCACGCGCACACACGACGACAGTTGCGCGTCAGTCTCGCTGTGAGCGCTATCCAAGGTGAACGTCTATTGAATCTCAAAATGGATACGTTCGATGCTGATATGTTCATTTCGGACGTCGAAGCGCGTCCTGCTGTTTGGCACTTACGTTCTAATGAGTATAGTGACCGAGGGAAGAAAAATCAGGCTTGGGAGGAATTATGCCTAAGCACCAAGGCAAGTGCAACTAGAACCTCATCCATATTCACTCACAAGTTACAACACAGCCATCTCTCTCGAACATTCTACTACTAATGATGGCTTCCTGCACGGCGTCTGCCGCAACGACTAGTCGTCGACGCCAGCGACAGCTCGGCGACGCGACGACAAGAAGCTAGTTGTAAACGACAACGCCGCGTCTGACGCGACGACTAGACGCAACGACAAGTCGCCCTGTTTGCGATAGCTCTAAATGTAGGCTTAAGGCTGCGTTTTCACCGGAGCTGAGCTAAACTTCGTTGCGAGGAATGTGTTTTAAAAACCAATAGAAACACTTCATTGCCTTATCACGCTCAGCCCAACGATTCTATTGGTATTTGTAAAACACATTCCTCGTAACGCAGCTCAGCTCAGCGCCCGTGGTGGAAACGCAGCCTTAGGACCGTGAAAATGATTTGAATTCAAAAGTATGGATTCTGTGTATATTAGCTAGATGATGATGTAGGTAAACAAGGTTTGTTCAAATTATAACGGAAACATTAGTGATTGCTCTTATTTTGTAAAATGCTAGTTACCCACTTCATCCAAGACTCATGTCTTCTAATGCCATAGCTTATTTAGCACCTCGACCTCGGCGGTAACCGAACCGTTTTTTTGGACTAAATTCCACGTAAAAGAACTTTTTGCATTTTTAACTGACCGAAAATTGGTTCTCGAGATGACTTTGGAAAATAGACTGAACGTAGTTTATGCCCTTACACTAAATAAATATTTTTGAATTATTATGGTCTAATATATTTTTATATGGTTAAGCTCAAAGCTGTAGCCCTTATAAAATAAGTATATAGTATAAAATACCGCGAGCATCCGCGTGTAATGTAATGTTACAAAGTCGAGCATTACATCAGTGATGGAGGAGAGCCGAGCATTGCAATGCACACCTTCTAAACAGTGTTTAATATTATCTTGATACAACTTGTAACATCAACTAGCTATGGAATGCTCAAGGTCGAATGTAACATTACACGTGAATGCACGTCGGTCAGGGAGGTTTTATGGTAATGTAATGATCCTCAAAGTCGAATCTTTAATGTTACATTACACGTCAATGCTCGTCGGTCAGGGAGGTATTTTTAACCGACTACGGCGAAGCAAAAAGGAGGGTTATGATTTTGGCCTGTATGTATGTATGTAAATATAAGCATGTATGCAAATATAACCATTTATTTAAATAGGGACATGATCGCGTTGTCATACCTATCTTATATATAAAATTCTCGTGTCACAATGTTAGTCCACGAACTCTTTTACCAAATTTTATATGCATATTCAGTAGGTCTGAGAATCAGCTACTCGGTACTTTATATATTGATAAGTGCATTTGTTGAATAAATAATAGTAAATTATTACAATCTGAGACCGACGGCGACCAGTGTTTATGCGACGGGATAGCGATTAGCTGCGTACTGACCAAGCGAGCAGCCTCGCTGCCTCGCCCGAGCGTGCCGCGGCCGAGCCAAAAGTTGTCGGTTTTTGGTCGATGCTCAAAGGCGCCTCGGACGTTTGCCGCGCACTAACACGTACTGACCGACCGAGCAACTGCGCGCGAGGCTGCCGCGGCAAGGCGGCTCGCTTGGTCAGTACGCGGCTATTGACGTTGCCATGGCGACATACTTATTTATTCACTTCAATAAAATAATATAGGCGAAATGCTTTATATTATGGGAAAGCAGCGTTTGCCGGGACAGCTAGTAATCTATATATTCTGTGATCTCGCGGTGTAGCCGCCAAACCGCGTGTTCGGGCGGACGCATATAAATCGATCCTAAATGGCTGCATCTCGGTCTCAAGATACGGTTCCGGCTCTATGATTGGCTGTCAAAATTTGGACCAACCACAGAGCCGAACCGCGTCTTGAGACCGGATCGCATCTTAAGTACTGACCAAAAATACGGGCCAAGATGACACCCGCAACTCCCTTGCGCCAAAATTCCTTAACCGTACATTTTTCCGGGATAAAAGTATCCTATGGCCTTCCCCGTGATACAAAGTATCTCCATACAGAATTTCAGCAAAACCTGTTCAGCAGTTTGGACGTGAAGAGGAAACAGATAGGCAGGCACACTTTTGCATTCATAATACTAGATGAAGCTCGCAATTCGTTTATCGCGCGGGAACCGTACATTTTTTCGGGATGAAAACTATCCTATGTCCTCCCTCTTCCGGGACTCAAAGTATCTCCATGCGAATGTCAGCAGGATCGATTCAGCGGTTTCAGTGGGAAGATGTAACAGACAGACAGACACATTTTCACATTTATAATATTATTATTATAGATATAATCTCCTATCGCCCGAAAAATACTATTTTACTCCTGCGGCCACGGTAATTATCGTCAGTTGAGCGTTAAGCTTCTCAAAATTATGCGTCACGATTAGCGCTGTTAATTTTGGTAATTGCCAATTACGGACATTAAATACCTCTTGAAACTCTAGGATAAAATTTTAAGTGTTAATGGTACGATAGGCCACTCGGGATGTTCTCCGGCATTAGAGAATTATTCCAAATTACGCCCCCTCCCTTGTTATAAAATAATTATAAGCACCTACTTTACTTACTTTATACTAATATTGATAATAATATTTAAAAAAGATAAAACCGACTTCAAAATTGTACGTAATTGAGAATTAAATTTCCCTACCTCAAAATTTTTTTCCTCCTGAGCCATGCTCAAAATCGGTTCAGCAGAACCGATTTTGAGCATGGCTCAGGAGGAAAAAATATACGTGGAATAACTATGCAACATTTCACTGCACTTGTTAAAACTTCATTTATGACACGAATAAACGTGCGTTGATACAATAGTGTTGACAAGTCACATATTATTCACTAAAATAATCATTTATTATGGTTTTCCTTAAATATGTAGTAAACCGTTAATATTTGATTTTTAAAAAATATATGAGCTGCAAATATTATTTTTTTTACCTTTAATTTGATTATACATTATATTTGTCTATTTTATTATGGAGTAAAGTTATGTGGTTCTAAACGTTTTTTTGGCTTCCTGAAAAGTTGTATTTTTTCGATTGCACGTTTATTCGTTGGGGCCATCGATGTGCGCATTGTAATACTCGGTTTTCCTCCCTCACTGATGTATGCTCGACTCTGTAACGTTACATAACAAGCGAATGCTCCCGGTGAGGGAGCACCTTTACATTACAGCTAGCTGTTATCAAAATCAAGACCGTTTTGAACTGCGGTGGTTCAGTGACTTGTTCAGTGACGTGGACAGTAGCCGGACTCAATGCACCTGAAAAAAAATACCGCCCTGTTTTTGTTAGCAGCTGCCGCAGCAGACGTAATATAATACGGCGGATAACGAGATATATAACGAGATAAGACGTCAGCCAGCATAAGGCCGTGTTTCCACTGACGCGAAGCGGAGCAGAGAGGAGCTTAGCGGTGCCCGAATTGACCAATCGTGCTATTCCCTCGGAATGACAGCGAAGCGGAGCGAAGATTTCGAGTATGGTGATTGGTCCATTCGGCACCGTTAAGCTCCTCTCCGCTCCGCTCCGCGTCAGTGGAAACACGGCCTTATGCTGGCTTTTCACGGCACGTAATATCACGAGCCATCTCGGGCCGAGCCAAACGAGCAAGAGGCAACAGTCCCTGTTACCCATTCTCGCTACCGCGAGTCCACGCTGCCGACCACGAGCCGCTCGAGCCACGCTGAGCCGCGCCTTTGAAGTTACCGACATCAATCGGATCGGACGCTCCTGCTCGAGCCAGCCCGCGCCACCTCGAGCCAACTCTTCAACACGGCGCGTAGCTTGAGCTGGCGCGGAACGGCTTGATACACGCGCCGTGAGAAGCCAGAAGAAGAAGAGAAGAGAAGAAGAAGAATAGATAATTATCAGTGGATATTAATTTCAAATTAATTATCTACATTTTGATTGATAACCGCATAAAATGTCAGAAAGGTTGAATTTAGTATATCGCGCTGACAGCTCGTTAACCTCCTTCAGCTGTCGGTCACTTGACACTTCTGACCTCTCGTAACTTAAAAACACTTATAAGCTCTTCTATTCTGAGGAATTGATTCATAGACAGAAAACGGACGTTCGATATTTGGTCGGAATAAATCAAGACCAACCAATAGATCTAGAGACTGGCATTTATTTGACATTACCAAACCAAATAACCTAAATGCTTCTCCTGCGTATGAATCAAATTTTATTTTACATTCAACATAATATAACGTACTAGCGAACCTGAAAAACGTTGTCCTGCAGCGCTTTCTGTCGAGTTGCATTGAGAATCTAAGCCATCTGGGCCGCCACCTTAATTTAAAAAATAATTATTATTCAAATTGGTCCAACCGTTTAGGTGTTCAGTGTAATTTACACATAGTATTGTAAGTAGAGTGAGATAAATAGATAAACACTTTATTGCTCACAAGTCACATATAAAATTATATCTGTATACCTTTATTCATAGAGATATAATATATAATATATAAAATCATATAGTTATATCTACATTATGAATAAAAAATAATTTAAATTTTGTTAGTCTCGCTGAAAATCGAGAACAGCCGCACAGATTTTGCTCATTTTAGCCTTGAAATATTCGTAGAAAGGGTATACTAGAACATAGGAGGAAAGTTTCACGGGTCATCTAGCAATATATAAAAACAATACAAAATATAATCCTCAGTAAAGTCACGTAAAATATAGTTGTACTCAGTGCAGGTGCGACGCGCTTACACCGTGCTCAACTTGCATGAAAAACTCAAGTGTAATCCTTGGAATTTCAAAATGCACATTTTAATAAAACAAGCGCACTATCACATTTTGCATATGGCGAGATGGCGAAGCGAAAAATTGCGGACGCTGAGCTAACCAGTTCTGCGCAAATATTACCAGTTCCACTTTCGTAGATATTTCGCTACTGTCGCTTAATATTAAACTAGCTAGAGGCCGACCTTTGTACTCGCGTCGTCACACCTTGACTGACTGATGATAACACATATAAATAAAAATTACTATATTAAAGCACAAATCACATGTAGACAGACACATTTTTTAGGGTTCCGTACCCAAAGGGTAAAAACGGGACCCTATTACTGAGACTTCGATGTCTGTCCGTCTGTCTCCAGGCTGTAACTCAAGAACGGTAATAGCTAGAGAGTTGAAATTTTCGCAGATTATGTATTTCTGTTGCCGCTATAACAGCAAATACTAAAAATAAAATAAATTAAATTTTTAAGGGGGCTCCCATACAACAAACGTAATTTTTCAAACATTTTTTGCTCGGTATCAATGATTACACCAGGTAGGCACTTGAAATTTTCACAAAGGCCTTAATTATATGTGTACTTTAATAATTAATAATAATATTTAAATAAAATAAAAATTTAAGGGGGGCTCCCATACAAAAAACACAATTTTGGTCTATTTTTGCTCAATAACGGTACGGAACCCTTCGTGCGCGAGTCCGACTCGTACTTGGCCGATTATTTAATAATAGTACGAATGTTTTAAATCACCATTGTCAAAAATTCAAAACAACCTTACTCACCTACGCTTTTAGGCGTGATAGTTGGTAGTAAAGTAAACCACAAAATGTTCATGTGTGGGATGACTAGGGTAAGTTGATGGCAGTAATGTTATTGGACGAAAATATGTCTCATCATGCCAGTGTCAAGTTTTGTTTCCAAAACTTTATTGCTTCTTCTTCCCGAGACTTTTACTGAGATTTTTAGATAGCTAATAATTGTAATAAAACAATATCTCGTTTTATTACAAGTAAATGAATTGACGTTCAAGGGTTTTGTTTGTTAAACGTTTCGTATGAAACAACACTTAACTTTTCACAGGCTAAGGGCAAACCGTAATCGATATTTCAAAATGATTTATATGATAACAGCTCATGGGAGATGTTATCAAACATATTTAACTGTTCCCATACACTTGACATTCAGTATTCAGTAATGTTGAATGTATGGGAACAGTTAAAAAATTTGAATACAAATCATATTCGATCATGTTACTATGAGGGTGTTTGATATTCTATTTGCCACCAGGTGCCACTATGTAGCTTTAGGGTAATCAAAAACTCACACTCCTGCTACCGTGTCTTGAAACAATTTTCTACGACTCGTTAGCATCGGCCAGCTGTATATCATGTCAGAATTTCGTCCCAGTGGACCTCGATCGTAATTGTGGAAAATAATCCAGACCCTACCTCCAAAGATTTTCGGTTACGTCAAAGCCAACAAAATATAGTATGGCGACCTTAGTTTTTTCGAGTGTGAATTTCGTCATATTTCAATCTGTATCGGTTTGGCCGATCGCTTGGAGGGTCACTATCTCCATCGACATTTATTGGGAGACTCATAATGTGCAATCCCTTTAGAAATTAGATTTAAGATAACACAAAACGTATTTTGATTCAACTGTTTTTCTCAAAACATATTTTGGTAATGGAGAGTTAGCTCTAGAAATAAATAAATAAACATTTTTTTAACATTAATAGCACCTTACATCAACGATTAGGAACACAAACATTAAAGCATAAAAAATTGAATAGAATATGTAAAAGAAAAATCGTATTTGGTACTTTTTCAAAGTAGTAATGGCTACAAGACAGTGGTTCCCAACCTTTTTAGAGCTGTTACCCCTATGGCCTGATAGAGATATTGATTCCCCCCCCCCAATTAAAAACAACTACAAATTTGTATTGGTACATTCGCAAGTTTTTTAATATAATTAGGTTCAGACTTCAGTTACACTAAACGCGCCTCTCATATCATGCTCCACGTTCAGACAGTTTCTTGCCTTTTTTAAAATGTTACCAGAGTTGAGAGGCCGCTGCCGCATTTACAAGTGGTAGCTAACGGTACCAACATTTTCAGATCTCTGTCGGCAATGATAGGGTATTCTGAGCTGTTTTTCTCCAAAATGTACAGTTTATAATTTTTTCTGCCAATTCATCTATTTTAGGTACCACCTCTGTTACCACTTTAGAAGAGCTATTTTACCCCTGCGGGGGTAATTACCCCCAGGTTGGGAACCGCTGCTATAAGAGAATAATAATATAGTAACAGAAGTTGCCGTTGGTCATTAAAAAGTAGCGCTAGCAACTACGAGAGCAATTAAGTTAAAATTAGGAAAAGAACACCGACGAACCTATAGTATTATCAATTTTAGAAACTTCAGACACTGTCCAAGCAAAAACGAATTTTTTGGAATATTCCCTAATACTACTTTGTTAATCGTTATCAATTCATTGGCGTCAATGATATAATAAATAATATTGGCGTGAATACTACTAGAATCTTTTTTTCGGAAAACTGAAATTTTGCTGTGAAATATGAATGAATTCTTCAGAAATGTTTTTCGAAAGGATTCAATAAAATATTTAATTTCATCGCTTTTTCATATCAAATAATAAGGTTTTACTATAGAATATTTTTAATATTTCCAATAACATATTTTCAATTCTGATGGATTGCGTATTACTTAAAATAACTATTGCCTATGATATTTAAAATAAAGTAAGATTTATCATTATTATGAATTGGTATTATTTTTTAATAACAAGGACTGATATCAATTCAAAAATATTATAATATAAAGTCTTACAAAATAAATCTTAGAGTGCATTTATAATTAGCTTTGTCCACACTGGGCCTTTTTTTGTTCATCAAGGGCATGCGTTATAACTTATAGCGCAGTCAACAGAGAACGTGAGGCATGCCCGTGATGCGCGTTGAAATCGTAGCGCTCGCTATAGCTTTGTCCACACTGGGTCTTTTTTGTTCATCAAGGGCATGCCTTATAGCGCTGTCAACGTCAAAAGTGAGGCATGCCCGTAACGCGCGTTAAAATCGTAGGACGCTATGACACTTTTCTTTCAACGCGGGTGGATTTTGACGCGTGTCACGGGCATGCCACATGTTTGACGTTGACAGCGCAATAAGGCATGCCCTTGTTGAATAGAAAAAAGGCACAATGTGGACAAAGCTTATGACACTTTTCTTCCAACGCCACCCGCGTTGGAAGAAAAGTGTCATAAGATTTTGACGCATTCAATTATTGAATATGCCAAATGAAAGTTGAATAAAAAGAAGATGATGAAAATTGAAGATGAAATTGCATAATGTGGACATAACTAATGAGTAATAGCTTTGTCCACACTGTGCCTTTTTCTGTTCGTCAAGGGCATGCGTTATAGCGCATTCAACAGCGAACGTGAGGCATATCCGCGACGCATGCCCTCTGACCGTCCAAAACTTTCCCTTTTTTAAAAATGACAGTTGGCATTGCGTTCTTTGACGCATTCAATTATTTAATGCGCCAAAACGAAAGTTGAATAAAAGAAGATGACGAAAGTTGAAGACGGAAGCGCATAATGCGGACATAGCTATTGAGTAACGAGTCATAAAGAGTTCACTGAGAAAGTAGCAACTAGCAGCGTTAAGTTACTTTTGACTTTGTTTCTATCGGAAATGAATTTTCCTATACATACAAAAATTTAAAAAAGTAATACTCTACTTTTTTGTAAACTATATCGACGGGTGAAAGCGGAAGTGGCGTAACTTGAAAAACCCAACTTTACAGTAGAGCCAAAAAACTTTTAAAAAAATTCATAACTTCTATATTTATCAAGATACAACGTTGAAAATTGGAACGTATTTATATTATTCTAAGGTCCATACGATGAGTTTGTTCAATCTGTTCTAAAGTTGATATTTCATTGATTTTTAACAAGTTACGACAAAAAAAAATTCTGTTTTAGGCAGCAGAAATGTTGTATCTTTGAGAGGAAATGTATGGATAACTTAAAAAGGCATATTTTTTTGGGCGGCGGATTTGTCGTATCTTCAATATAACACGCCATAACACATTTCATTTCGCCGTATCTTGTTTACTTAACAAAATTGCATTACAACTTTTGGTTCAAGTGCATAATCGGCGACAGACGTTGTGAAAATGAAATGCTGTATCTTAAACTAAATGAATTGTTTGTTTTAAAAGAATGTCACTATAACAAATTAAAAGAAATAATACGACTATTTACTGTTATTTGTTTATAACATAAGAAAATAAAGGAATGGAAATTTGTTTTATTAATCAACATTAAAATATAAAATTATTATAATAAAATGAAAATTAATGTAATAAAACATTTATTTCTATTGTTTTTTCTACTTTGTAAAGGTTTAGGCCCTAATATATTATTCATGCTCATGAATTTAAAGTTATTCTTTTTATTTTATAAGATATGGGGGCAAATGAGCACACGGGTCACCTGATTGAAAGTAACTACCGTTGCCCATGGACACTAGCAACATGAGAAGAGCTGCTGGTGCATTGCCGGCCTTACCCGGTACTAATATGCTATCTTTTTGAAGGTTTTCAGGTCGTATAGGTTTGAAAATACTGCTGGTGACAGTTCTGTGTTCAGTGGAAGACTGCCACTCATGAAAGTGATGAGGATGGTATATTTTTCGCGTGGAACGATGGCGAAAAATTGCAGGAGGTATGATTCCGAACAATCCCTCAGGGCACTCCCCGTGATACATCACGAAGCCGATAGAGGATGCAGAGTGAAGCTACATCTCGGCGTACTTCCAAGGAGTCCAGCCTGTTTGAAACACTATGGCAGTCAACAATGCGAACGGCCCTTCATTGTATCGAATTCGATCCAAAGGGAGTAGTTGGTATTTGGCGACTCTTTCGGAACCCGTACTGTTTGTCCCTGGCCACCAAGTATCGAAAGAGCTGGGTATTGATAATGGATTCCATAATCTTCGAGAAGACGGAGGTTATAGCGATTGGTCTGTAGCTGGAAGGATTTGAGCGGTCACCTATTTAAACCAAGGCTGTCTTCCAAGAAGCCGGGACAATGCCAGAAGAGTAGGAGAACCGAAAAAGACTACTAGTTGGAAGGATTTGAGCGATCACCTTTTTTGGGGATCGGGTGCACCAAGGCTGGATCCAGGAAGCCGGGACGATGCCAGTGGAATAGGAGAGCCGAAAAAGACGCGTCAAGACCGGAGCCAACTCTGGCGCACCCTTTTTAACACATTAGGAGGGATTCCGTCAGGCCAACTCTGCTTTTGGATATCAAGGGAAGGCTCCTGCCTTCCCTGACTGAGCGCTGATGAAACTCCGACATGATGCTACTGTATCGTGGTATGGTCGGCGTTTTCTATCCCCCGTCATCTAGGGTCGAGCTTGACGCAAAGAGCTTGCCCAAAAGATCGGTTTTGTATTTTGCATCGTGGGCCAGTGATCCATTTTCTACTTGTAGGGATGGTAGGGATGGCTTGCAGAAATTGCCTTCAATAGCTTTTGCCAGAGACCATGTACGGGTTCCCGGAGGGAGTCTCGAGTCTCTCACAGACAGAGACATCTCTCTCTCTTGAAGGACCTAGAGGCAAGGTTGTACTCTATTTTATATTATGTGTTTGTCCACGCATAGACGCGAAGGAGCTCAATATCTATTAAGAACAACATTTATAGCTCAACAATATTTTTCATTGCACCATCAACAAAAAATATATTAGCAAATTTACATTTTATACCATGCACTAATAAAGTCGAATACGACTTTATTAGTGCATGGTATAAAATATCGACTCATTTTTTATATAATAATATATAAAAAATGAGTCGATATTGTTAACAGAAAATATACGGGCTTTTATCTTTACTAACATGTAAAATCAACAAAATATGTATACAAGAATAAGTGTGTAGATGTCCAGAGCAATGCTCAGGGGAAAAAAATATACGTGGACGTGGACAGAAATTGTGAACTATAAATAATAATTATAATAAGATCGTTGTAACCAATTTCTTGGAAATAAAGACTTATTTACTTACTTACGTGCCACATTTCACTATACGTCTTTAAGCTTCATTTAAGAATAAGCGTGTTCAGTTCCATTCAGAATAAACGTGCATTGATACACACAAACACGTTTTCTCAAATCGACGCTAACAACCAACTAAAAGGCGTTAAGAACGGCGTATATGGTGCGGCGGCGAAGGTATCATACAGGGGTGGGAGGGAGATGAAATGGCGTTACTTATCTCTGTACTCATTACTTAAGTATATTTATTGGTTGTAAGTATAGGTTTAAGAATAAAATTATGTGTTTGAAATGTAATAACTTTCTCATACCTATAAAATTTGTATGAAAAAAATTGTCGTATCTTTATGAATGTTGTATTTTAGGCGACGAAAATGTCGTAACTCATTCAAATCAAACTAGAGAGTTAAAAAATCTGTGTCGTATCTTTTTCTAATTTTTCACGCATTGTCGTATCTATCTTTTATCCAAAAATTGCAGTTTTTCGGCTAGTTACGACAATTTTTTTTAAGGTCTGTGCTAAAAGATGATCAAAATCCATGGTCGTATCTTTACTAGAATTTATCGTAGAAAGACGAGATATAGACCATTCGACGCAGAATTTTTTTTTATACAACAATCAATTAAAAAGTGATTTTGGCCAAAATTCAAGTTACGCCACTTCCGCTTTCACCCGTCGATATAATTATAAAGGACACAATATACTCACCCTAAATTATTAAAACTTTGGCTTCTTGCACCCTGTATTAACATCTTACTCATCGCAGATACAGTGAGGTTATGCTGGCAGACCGCAGAGTCCTAGAAACTTTGCCCGCAGCGTTTGATCTAGACGTCTTAGGGTCAATTCAGACCGCAACGCGCGCGCATGGCATTTTAAATAGCTATGTCCACACTCCACACTGAGCCTTTTTTTGTTCATTAAGAGCATGCATCATAGCGCAGTCAACAGCGCACGTGAGGCATGCCCGCGATGCATACCCTCTAACCGTATCCAAAACTTTCGCTTTGCAATGTTGGCGTTGTGTTCGTTGACGCATTCAATTATTGAATGTTGAATGGATGAAGATGACGAAAATTGAAGATGAAAGTGCACAGTGTGGACATAGCTATTTTGTGTTAAATGTCCGGGTGGGTTGCACGGTGCACGACAGGATATGCGATGCTATAGTTACAGTTATCTTAAACAATAACTATAACAGCTATGACCACAAAATTCGACTGATGTCTTTTGAGAAAGTTAATGGGGTTGAGACTACGAATAATAAAAACTAAGGAAGAGTAACTCCGTCAAAATACTTGTCAAAAAGACGGTTGGAGAGTTATAGTGTTTTGTGTCGAACTCGACTCGAACTCGGTTGTCTGTAAAGTCGGTTTACTGACGATTGTTGAATGTAACAACGTCATAGCCTTAAATGGAACGCCTCAGAGCGAGGTAACGTCGCATATTGCGTCATGTTTTTTCGTGCGTGCAGCCCATATCGAATTATAAGACGTTGTCACGTCAAAAAGTGTACCTTAGGTTCACTTTTTGACGTTTGCAATATTTTGGTGACCTTGAGCGGTATAAAGGCTGACTATACATGACAGTTCGAATGGTACCAAATGTAAAACTGTATTAGTATGGGAGTTACGTTTCCTTAGGTTTTATTATTCGTAGGGTTGAGAGGATAAAAATGATTGAATTATCCATACAAATTGACAGGAAAAAATAATTTCTGGAAACGCTGTAAGCCTTATGTCAAATTTAACATTAACTTTAGCCAAGCTAAATTGAGTGGTTATAGTTTTTATCAATTTAGGCATAGATTATTGACTTTCACCAGAGATTTGTCACTTCATTTGACATTTTGTTTTAGTTAAAGTTATGGGACTTTTCCTAATGATAAATTAATCAAAATGAATTATTTGTATTAGGGTTGGTTAGGAAGAAGACTATATTATTATGATTATATGATTTAACTAATAAGAGTGTATATTTTATAAAATTAATTATATTTTATGGTTTACAGTAAAAGGTTGAACAAGAAATAATCAAAGCTTTCAGGTATTTTTTTTCACGCCCAGGGGTCACTAAAAGGAATAATAAGATATTAAATAAATAATACCATTGCGGAATAAGTAATTTAATCTGAATATTAAAATGAAATTGTGAAAATGGAATATAATTGAATTTAGAATAGGACAGAGAAATATAAAAGTTAACAATATAATGCAATTGAGGAAACAATATAAAAATTGTAGCAGTGAGGAATAAGGATCAATTCAGACTGCAACGAGACGCGTAGATGCATTTCTAAATTTTGGCAGATTTGCAAGACGGTCCGCTCATGAAATCTTTCAACTCAGTACAAATTTAGAAATACACTAGTTGTCCCGGCAAACGTTGTTTTGTCATATAAATTATTTCTACTTCAACAGTTGATAAAAAAATTTACCCCCTCTTTTGTCCCCTAAGAGGGTTGGGGGGAAAATTTATATACACCAAATATTAAGTTGGAAAACACAGTAAATAATATGAAGTAATCCATTAAAGAAAAAAGTTTGATACAAAATCTGACCCCCCTTTGGCCCCCTTAGAGGGGTGGGGGGGGGGGGAAATTTTATACACCAGATGTTAAGTTGGAAGAAGACAAATGTATCTGCGAAAACCGCATTCAAATCGGATCAATAGTTTTCGTATAATGCTGGAACAAATATACAGACAGACAGACAGACAGACAGACAAAAAAAACAACCACATTTTTGGCTTCAATAGCGATGTAGTGACGCCCTTATTATTTTTATTATTATTATTAATAATTATTATTTTTGGAATATCTTTAATGTACAGAATTTTCATTTCTACAGTTTTATTATATGTATATCAGAAGTGAATAGTTACATTCGCTTCAGTCGATAAAGACTAAAGAGGTTTGGAGAACTTTTCAATATCGTGTCGCTACATATTTTACTGAAAGAAGGCAACTTGTCCAACTTATCGTGGGTTTTGCTAGTGATGTGACAGTAATATATCGTGTTCAAAGTTTCGTTATATATATAATCGGAATCTTGGAATCGGCTCCAACGATTTTCATGAGTATATAGGGGGTTTCGGGGGCGATAAATCGATCTAGCTAGGAATAATTTTTAGAAAATGTCATTTAATTCGTGTTTTGTCGAATACCGAGCAAAGCTCGGTCAAATAGCTAATAAGTAGGTGAGTGATACGAATTTACCGGATCATCTTGTATTATTATAGAAATACGATAATATTTTATCGACAGCCCAACACTAGCGCGAAAGTCTCTGCTGTTTCGGTAAATTCGGTGACACCAAACTCGGGGCGAACTCGGTCCAAATCTTCGGGAATAAACCTCACTTATCTATCGCGTAGTCGCGAACAAAATTAATGGAACAATCTTCGGAACCTTTTCAATCTTGCTAAGCAACTTCACGTCGACTTTCATTTATTTGTATTGAGACGAGTTCATCAACTAATCATTATACAAATAAGGCTACGTTCAAACGTGCGCGTGTTCTGCGCGTGTTCTACTATAGCGTATGGGAAACCACGCGCGCGACCTGCGCGCGGCGCGGATTCAGCGCGTGCTGGGCACGTGTTTTCCCATACGCTAATTACTAATAGTAGAACACGCGCAGAGCACGCGCACAACACGCGTACGTCTGAAAGTAGCCTAAAGACCCTCGCTTACTTATATACATTATAAATGAGTACTTAAGTATCTAATTTTGAGATGAGATTTTATTATGCATAATATACTTATTCTAAGCAGCGTGTTTTTCTAAAAGTACTAGTATTTTAGTTACGATACTATTTTACCCGATAGACAAGACGTAATAATAATATTATAATGTTATCAAATCCAGAAAATATAATTATCGAAATAATATAATATCAAGCAGCTCATTTTGTCTCAATTTGATATTAATATAATTGTAATGGTAGGAAAACTTATTGTTTTTCACAGGTTAAAATAAATTGAAGTTAATAATTAAAATTCCAACAAAGCAGTTACTCGAAAACAAATATTCTAAAAACGTTATTTACTGTTATCAATAAGAAAAAACACGAGAATCTTATTTTTAATTAACCTTCTGAGAACGATAAGGCAGCACGTCGGAAGTTTCCGAACAACAATTTCAATTATTTACAAACCTCTAATTCATTAAAATAAACTTTTAATTTATTCCCAAAAGGAACGTCTGATTGAAAATTGTTTGCTGTTTTGGAATGCTGCGAATCGTGGGCTGAATTAGCAATTTTCTACGTTTTTAATAAATATAATCGTAAATTCTAACGAGAAATTTACTTGATATAGCTGATAATTTTAGTTACGGTTTGAAGCCGAAGGATAATTGTTATGTATTGGCGTATGTATTTGGAATATATTAGTTCAAATCAAATTAGAGGACAAAGGTATTTTTAAATTAAATGTGGCCCATTTAATTAAAAAAAAAAATCCTTTGTCCTCGTTAAACAATTTTTTTTCTAACTTGTAAGGTTATTTCATATCCGATCCCTTTAATGAATTTTCCACACGCCAAAAAAGAAGTCTTCAAGATCACTTGAGATCGAAGGATTTCATGGTAAATAATGTCGATCCTAGCTTAAGGTAAAATATATTATACTTACGTTGGTGGAAATGTGTTGGAAACTTGTCCGCTAAAAAAATGCAAGTGACACAAGACTTACATAAAACCAGTGCAAATGATGCATCGCTACTTCAGTATCCTCTAAATTCTAAAACGCCCCATACCACTGAACCTAGGAGGCGTCCAGTGGCAATGGAGCGTTTTAAGCTAAGTACTCACATACGGTTTTGCTCGATAGTTTTACTCCAAATCGAGCAATAACCACCGCGTGGACCGGAAAACTGACAGCTCGCAGAACAGGCTTCGAGCAGGCTCGATGGAATTAAATATGTCAAATATGTCATTTCGTTTGAGTCGAAGTAAAACTGTCGAGCAAACCGTATGTGAGTACTTAACCGTAGTCAAACAACTTTTGTTCTAAAACGGAACCCTAACCAGCTGATTTTTTGTCTCTTGGTAGGTTATAATAATTTAAGAGTAACATTGTCCTACAAATAGAACAATCCACATTTTAGGACCATCAATTCAAAGTATGAAATCCTTTCTTATCTCTGTTAGCCACCACTTTCAAGATTTTTCGCAAATAAAAAAGTTGTTTATCTTATCAAAATGAAGCTACTGACAAAAAATTATTAGCTTGATAGTAATAAAGTGGTCGCTAATGACCGTGTTGTTTGAGCGACCTAAAAAAATAAAAAATAATTGTTCTGGGGCTATTAATATTTAAAAGCTTAAAATATTAAAGCTGCGATCAATTGTATCGATCCGTTGCAGATGAATCGGTTTTATTGCATTAATCCATACTAATAATATTATTATAAATGCGAAAGAATGTTTGTCTGTGTCGTTCTGTTAGCTCCTCACGCCCAAACCGATTTTGGTATGGAGATATTTTGTGTCACGGTAAAGGACCTATGATGCTTTCTATCCCAGAAAAATGTACAGTTCCCGCGCGATATACGAATTTTGGCGACCATCTAGTATGGTTATCTAGTTAGGGTGTGTACGTATTCCTTGTAGAGAGTTCACTATGAAAGTAGCAGCGCTGAAAGATCAATTGTTTTTTCACTTTTGTTTAGGCAAGCGCCCCAGCGTCACGAGTTTCCCCATACAAATGTGAAAAAAATTGGTCTTTCAGCACCGCTACTTTCACAGTGGACTCTCTACAAGGAACACGTACACACCCTAAAGTATTATCACTTAGTTTTGTTGCACCCTGTATAAAGGAAGATTTATTGTTTGATTTTTTTTTCTACCTTGACATTTTAAATTACGCCTACTGAGGCTGAACTGTACAGGTACATCTTTGACTGTAGTCAGCTCTAATGACGTTCGATCGGGCATCAACGAAACGCATTAGATAATACATCCGTGGCGGAACCGTCGGGTCAGCACATAAATTAATTCCTTAACCGATATTGCAAAAGTTTGCAATGGATTATTACTTCGACCCCGTCTTAAATCCCTTCTATTATGTCGGCAATATTTATTGTCCTTTACTTCAAGAAAGTGGTTTTTTATTGGTATCATATTAAAGTTATTCGTAGTTTAGTGCTTTTTGTTTACTTTTTGAAGTAAAACTTCTTTACGCTTCGCACGCTTGGCTTGTAGAGTAAGCTGGCAAGTGCGTGCCGAGAGCGTTACGAAAAGTGTGATTGGATGAGGCGAACGGAGAGGTGCGCGCGCACATTTTCTCAAACTTCTGTACGTATGCTTGACTTCGGGAGTAAGCTGGTAAATGCGTGACGAGAGCGTTACGAGATTGTGATCGAACAAGGCGAACGGAGAGGTGCCCGCGCTATACATATTATGTACTATCAGAGAAGTTGATTCCTATGCAGATGGGGGACCTATGTAGTTTGGTCGCGTTACGTCAAACCCAGCCGACAGATCACAATTAACATTGAATTGACATATTCGACCGAATAACGTTGGTCTATCAACTGCATAGGAATCAATTTCCTCGATGGTACTATCAGAGAAGTTGATTCCTATGCAAATCGGGGACCTAAGTAGTTTAGTTGCGTTATGTCAAACCCAGCCGACAGATCACAATTAACATTGAATTGACATACTCGACCAAATAACGTTGGTCTGTCAATTGCATAGGAATTCGACTTCCTCGATGGTACATTACACATACGTATAGATAGAGCTCAAGAATTTTTACTTCAGTTGTTTGGTTTTAGAACACACTCGTTTTTTTTAATTTAAGGGTTAGGTTAGTTTACTTTAAACGTATTCTCATTGTTCTTTTGTTGATATAAAATAGTCAACGACTACAACACAAGAAATCTTAGTGTCGGTAGGAGTTGCGTTCTTCGTTTTGTAAAATAGTTTTACTACTAAATAATATTATACAATTACTGTATAAAGGTAAACCCATGGTAATTGTATTCGTTAAGAGACAATAAAATTTTATTTTTATTAGAAGAATCCATACCAATACCATAAATACTAAAGTGTGTCTATTGTCTATCTGTATGTGTGTCTGTCATCTCTTCACGTCAAATCCGCTAAACCGATTTTGCTGAAATTTAGTACGGAGATAGTTTAAGTTCCGGTAAAAGGCATAGGATGCTTGTTATTCCGGAAACATGTACGGTTCCCGCGCCATAAAATAATCTTGGCACAACGGAGTTGCGGGCGTCATTTAGTAATAAATAACTCTATCGCTAAGAAAAAAATATCTACATTGTGAGTTGTGACTTGTGACGCACCAAACTATGGTAAAAATAATTTCTCTCTTTAACTGTCAGTTGTAAGTACAAAGGGATAGGGGAGACGATAAGCTGTTAATATCGGTAAGCCTTTGATCAAAATACTGCCTCATTACTTATCTGTTAGGGAAAAAGGGGTATTGGGGGTCACTTAAGCAAGAAGTGAGATAAAACACAGTATTTTCATATAAACTGTATTAAAATCATATCTTACGGTAATTATATTACACTATCAGTCTTTGATAGTTTTGAATAAGTTAATTTTACGAAATAATAAATATTTAAAACTTTAAAGAATGTTTCACCATAATTGCCACCGTTTGAGGACACTAAGGCGCAGCATGGAAATAGAACCTATGCAATTATTATAATTTGTGCGCGTTATTGCATATGAGCGTAACATATGCAATAACGCGCACGACGCGCAAAAAGTCCGCATATACTAATAATTGCATAGGTCACTCTTTGTGACGGCCAAATTCGTCACTCTTTGTGACGGCCAAATTCGTCATTCATTGTGGCGGCTAAATTCGCCACTTGCCATAGCCCTTATTTACTGCTCATTTCGTACACTCGTTGTCAGTTAATCATTGACTATTAAGCGCAGCGCAGACGACAGACTATCCGTGACGCACTTTTTAGTCTGTAGGAAATAGAACCTATGCAATTATTTATGTAATTGTCTATCGTCTGCGCTGATACTATTTTACCCGATAGACAAGACGTAATAATAAGATTATAATGTTATCAAATCCAGAAAATATAATTATCGAAATAATATAATATCAAGCAGCTCATTTTGTCTCAATTTGATATTAATATAATTGTAATGGTAGGAAAACTTATTGTTTTTCACAGGTTAAAATAAATTAATGTTATTAATTAAAATTCCAACAAAGCAGTTGCTCGAAAACAAATACTCTAAAAACGTTATTTATTGTTATCAATAAGAAAAAACATGAGAATCTTATTTTTAATTAACCTTCTGAGAACGATAAGGCAGCACGTTGGAAGTTTCCGAACAACAATTTCAATTATTTACAAACCTCTAATTCATTAAAAGAAACTTTTAATTTATTCCCAAAAGGAACGTCTGATTGAAAATTGTTTGCTGTTTTGGAATGCTGCGAATCGTGGGCTGAATTAGCAATTTTCTACGTTTTTAATAAATATAATCGTAAATTCTAACGAGAAATTTACTTGATATAGCTGATAATTTTATTTACGGTTTGAAGCCGAAGGATAATTGTTATGTATGGGCGTATGTATTTGGAATATATTAGTTCAAATCAAATTCGAGGACAAAGGTATTTTTAAATTAAATGTGGCCCATTTAATTAAAAAAAAAATCCTTTGTCCTCGTTAAACAATTTTTTTTCTAACTAGTAAGGTAATTTCATATCCGATCCCTTTAATGAATTTTCCACACGCCAAAAAAGAAGTCTTCAAGATCACTTGAGATCGAGGGATTTCATGGTAAATAATGTCGATCCTAGCTTAAGGTAAATATATTATACTTATGTTGGTGGAAATGTGTTGGAAACTTGTCCGCTAAAAAAATGCAAGTGACACAAGACTTACATAAAACCAGTGCAAATGATGCATCGCTACTTCAGTATCCTCTAAATTCTAAAACGCTCCATACCACTGAACCTAGGAGGCGTCCAGTGGCAATGGAGCGTTTTAAGTTAAGTACTCACATACGGTTTTGCTCGATAGTTTTACTCCAAATCGAGCAATAACCACCGCGTGGACCGGAAAACTGACACCTCGCAGAACAGGCTTCGAGCAGGCTCGATGGAATTAAATATGTCAAATATGTCATTTCCTTTGAGTCGAAGTAAAACTGTCGAGCAAAACCGTATGTGAGTACTTAACCGTAGTCAAACAACTTTTGTTCTAAAACGGAACCCTGATTTTTGTGTCTTGGTAGGTTAATAATTTAAGAGTAACATTGTCCTACAAATAGAACAATCCACATTTTAGGACCATCAATTCAAAGTATGAAATCCTTTCTTATCTCTGTTAGCCACCACTTTCAAGATTTTTCGCAAATAAAAAAGTTGTTTGTCATATCAAAATGAAGCTACTGACAAAAAATTAATTAGCTTGATAGTAATAAAGTGGTCACTAATGACCGTGTTGTTTGAGCGACCTAAAAAAATAAAAAATAATTGTTCTGGGGCTATTAATATTTAAAAGCTTAAAATATTAAAGCTGCGATCAATTGTATCGATCCGTTGCAGATGAATCGGTTTTATTGCATTAATCCATACTAATAATATTATTATAAATACGAAAGTATGTTTGTCTGTGTCGTTCTGTTAGCTCTTCACGCCCAAACCGATTTTGGTATGGAGATATTTTGTGTCACGGTAAAGGACCTATGATGCTTTTTATCCCAGAAAAATGTACAGTTCCCGCGCGATATGCGAATTTTGGCGACCATCTAGTATGATTATCTAGTTAGGGTTTGTACGTATTCCTTGTAGAGAGTTCACTATGAAAGTAGCAGCGCTGAAAGATCAATTGTTTTTTCACTTTTGTTTGGGCAAGCGCCCCAGCGTCACGCGTTTCCCCATACAAATGTGAAAAAAATTGGTCTTTCAGCACCGCTACTTTCACAGTGAACTCTCTACAAGGAACACGTACACACCCTAAAGTATTATCACTTAGTTTTGTTACACCTTGTATAAAGGAAGATTTATTGTGTGATTTTTTTTTCTACCTTGACATTTTAAATTACGCCTACTGAGGCTGAACTGTACAGGTACATCTTTGACTGTAGTCAGCTCTAAAGACGTTCGATCGGGCATCAACGAAACGCATTACATAATACATCCGTGGCGGAACCGTCGGGTCAGCACATAAATTAATTCCTTAACCGATATTGCAAAAGTTTGCAATGGATTATTACTTCGACCCCGTCTTAAATCCCTTCTATTATGTCGGCAATATTTATTGTCCTTTACTTCAAGAAAGTGGTTTTTTGTTGGTATCATATTAAGGCCGTCCCCCGAGCAAACGACCTTGGCCATACATTTGCCGCGTTGCCGAGATCGCGCTAAAACCCTATTATTTTTACTTATCTTAGTTCAAAATTGTCCTAAAAAAAATTTAAAACGGCAAATATGTAGTTTACGATATTGTCGATCTATTGGCGTGAGTTTCAAATAAAAGTAATTTGTAAATCCTAGGGAGATGATGAATGTATGCTTGAATTTTAACAAATTGGTATTACTTTGGAAGCTGATATCATGAGTATAAGAAACAAAAATAGAAAATTTAAAACGACAAAAGGAATGTTGATATACTGAAGATTATTCCTGTATTTTTATTTTAACTTTGTAGCTTTCAGATTATGAGTTTATAAGGTTTTAAATACGGTGAATTACGGAATCTCCGGACGGAACGCCCTTAAAGTTATTAGTAGTTTAGTGCTTTTTGTTTACTTTTTGAAGTAAAACTTCTTTACGCTACGCACGCTTGGCTTGTAGAGTAAGCTGGCAAATGCGTGCCGAGAGCGTTACGAAAAGTGTGATTGGATGAGGCGAACGGAGAGGTTCGTGCGCACATTTTCTCAAACTTCTGTACGTATGCTTGACTTCGGGAGTAAGCTGGTAAATGCGTGACGAGAGCCTTACGAGATTGTGGTCGAACAAGGCGAACGGAGAGGTTCGCGCGCTATCCATATTATGTACTATCAGAGAAGTTGATTCCTATGCAGATGGGGGACCTACGTAGTTTGGTCGCGTTACGTCAAACCCAGCCGACAGATCACAATTAACATTGAATTGACATATTCGACCGAATAACGTTGGTCTATCAACTGCATAGGAATCAATTTCCTCGATGGTACTATCAGAGAAGTTGATTCCTATGCAAATCGGGGACCTAAGTAGTTTAGTTGCGTTACGTCAAACCCAGCCGACAGATCACAATTAACATTGAATTGACATACTCGACCAAATAACGTTGGTCTGTCAATTGCATAGGAATCAACTTCCTCGATGGTACATTACACATACGTATAGATAGAGCTCAAGAATTTTTACTTCAGTTGTTTGGTTTTAGAACACACTCGTTTTTTTTAATTTAAGGGTTAGGTTAGTTTACTTTAAACGTATTCTCATTGTTCTTTTGTTGATATAAAATAGTCAACGACTACAACACAAGAAATCTTAGTGTCGGTAGGAGTTGCGTTCTTCGTTTTGTAAAATAGTTTTACTACTAAATAATAGTATACAATTACTGTATAAAGGTAAACCCATGGTAATTGTATTCGTTAAGAGACAATAACATTTTATTTTTATTAGGAGAATCCATACCAATACCATAAATACTAAAGTGTGTCTATTGTCTATCTGTCTGTGTGTCTGTCATTTCTTCACGTCAAATCCGCTAAACCGATTTTGCTGAAATTTAGTTAAAATAATCTTGGCGCAACGAAGTTGCGGGCGTCATTTAGTAATAAATAACTCTATCGATAAGAAAAAAATATCTACATTGTGAGTTGTGACTTGTGACGCACCAAACTATGGTAAAAATAATTTCTCTCGTTAACTGTCAGTTGTAAGTACAAAGGGATAGGGGAGACGATAAGCTGTTAATATCGGTAAGCCTTTGATCAAAATACTGCCTCATTACTTATCTGTTAGGGAAAAAGGGGTATTGGGGGTCACTTAAGCAAGAAGTGAGATAAAACACAATATTTTCATATAAACTGTATTAAAATCATATCTTACGGTAATTATATTACACTATCAGTCTTTGATAGTTTTAAATAAGTTAATTTTACGAAATAATAAATATTTAAAACTTTAAAGAATGTTTGACCATCATTGCCACCGTTTGAGGACACTAAGGCGCAGCATGGAAATAGAACCTATGCAATTATTATAATATGCGGACTTTTTGCGCGTCGTGTGCGTTACTTATATTATGTGTTACGCTCAAAGACCGAAAACGCTCAGTGAGCGAAAAAATAGCTCACAACGCGTTGTGGTCACAGTAAAAAAGCCACGACATGAAATTCGCGTTGTGGCGCTAATGAAAACGGCCACGACGCGGTCTGGCAATTACAAAAAGACCATAACGCGTTCTGAACATATTTTATTCTTACCATATCGTAAATGTAATAGCTTAAAATTAATCCTTCAAGCCCCATAAGAGCACCGGTGATCGTGACAACAATAGAATAGAATAGCATTTCCAAGAATCCGCGATCGAAGGTTTAAAATCCCTAATCGTGAATTATTTAGGTACTATTGACAAAATATTAACAATATTATTTTGTGTTCAGTAATCAGTAATTAATTGTTACTTCATATTATTGTGTTGTTTTTAAATATAAAGCAATGTGATCTAAATAAATAATAAAAATATAGTTTTATTTTAATTTATATCATTTAAATATAATACTACTAGTTGATGCCCGCAACTCCTTTGCGCCAGACAGACAGACAGTCGACAAACAGTAATAATATTAGTACGGATAGTATAGAATTATAGATATTTTATAAATAATAATGATAAACACGTTATGCAGTGATTAAGTAAAAAAAAAAATATTTTATAGTACGCGTGGTAATCCAAAAAAACTATATACAGTATATAATTTTCCATACCTATGGACGATTAATCAATCAAGAAAAACGAATAACGAATCACTAATCAGCCACGATACGAATTTCGCTTTGTAGTCTTTTTGTGATTATTCATTAGCGCCACAACGCGAATTTCGCGTCGTAGCTGTTTCACTGTAACCACAACGCGTTGTGAGCTCTTTTTTCGCTCACTGTGCGTTTTCGGTCTTTGAGCGTAACATATGCAATAACGCGCACGACGCGCAAAAAGTAATAATAATAATAATAATAAATACTCTTTATTGTGCACACATAAAATTGAAAAATCAAGAACATTAATTATAAATAAGACAAGTATAACACAATGGCGGCCTTATTACTAATTAGTAATTTCTTCCAGGCAACCACGGGTAGAGGAAACATTATATTATATATACATCAGGTGAATGTGCCATAATATACAAGAAAAATAAAATTATATATTATTATTCATGATACATATCTATATATATAAAAGAAAGTCGTGTTAGTTACTTCACTTATAACTCAAGAACGGCTGAACCGATTTAGCTGAAAATTGGCAGGGAGGTAGTTTAGAGCCAGGAGAAGGACATAGGATACATTTTGTTTCGGAAAAATGTACGGTTACTGCACAATATACTTTTATGATTTGCGCGTAAACTATTCAATCGATTTTGATGAATTTTGGTATGGAGATATTTTGAGTCTCGGGAAAGGACAAGGGATACTTTTTGTCCCGGAAAATGTACGGTTCCCGCCCAATAAACTTTTATCTCAAGAACGGATGAACCGATTTGGCTGAAAATTGGTGGAGAGGTAGCATGGAACCAGGAATAGGACATAGGATACATTTTGTCCCGGAAAAATGTACGGTTACTGCACAATATACTTTTATTATTTGCGCGTAAACTATTTAATCGATTTTGATGAATTTTGGTATGGATATACTTTGAGTCTCGGGAAAGGACAAGGGATACTTTTTGTCCCGGAAAATGTACGGTTCCCGCCCAATAAACTTTTATCTCAAGAACGGATGAACCGATTTGGCTGAAAATTGGTGGAGAGGTAGCTTAGAACCAGGAAAAGGACATAGGATACATTTTGTCCAGGAAAAATGTACGGTTACTGCACAATATACTTTTATGATTTGCGCGTAAACTATTCAATCAATTTTGATGAATTTTGGTATGGAGATACTTTGAGTCTCGGGAAAGGACAAGGGATACTTTTAATCCCGGAAAAAGTATGGTTCCCGCACAATAAGCTTTTATGATTTTCGCCTAAACTATTCAGTCTATTTTTATGAAATTCGGTATGGAGATACTTTGTGTCTCGGGAAAGGACAAGGTATAATAAGGACAATACTTTTTGTCCCGGAAAATGTACGCTTCCTGCACAATAAACTTTTATAATTTTCGCTTAAACTATTTATTAATCTATTTTGATGAAATTTGGCATGAAGGTACTAATTTTAATCTATTGTTTTCTTAATTATACCAATTCGGATTAAATAATCATCGTTAAGACAGGACAACGTCTGTCGGGTCAGCTAGTTTATTTATATATCGATTCCAACTCAGAGTCAATTTGTTTTTTCTACGCCGTCTCTTGAGCTAAAACGCCATTAGCTACCCATTGATATGAACTGTAATTCAAGTATGGCTAATTTAATTTGAGCTATAGCTGGGGCGGACATTTGTATAGAATTTGTTCAGTTTGTAAATAATTAATTTATGAAATGAATCATCGTACTACATAACAAATAACTATAACAAATAACAATTATCTATATATATAAAAGAAAGTCGTGTTAGTTACTTCACTTATAACTCAAGAACGGCTGAACCGATTTAGCTGAAAATTGGCAGGGAGGTAGTTTAGAGCCAGGAGAAGGACATAGGATACATTTTGTTTCGGAAAAATGTACGGTTACTGCACAATATACTTTTATGATTTGCGCGTAAACTATTCAATCGATTTTGATGAATTTTGGTATGGAGATATTTTGAGTCTCGGGAAAGGACAAGGGATACTTTTTGTCCCGGAAAATGTACGGTTCCCGCCCAATAAACTTTTATCTCAAGAACGGATGAACCGATTTGGCTGAAAATTGGTGGAGAGGTAGCATGGAACCAGGAATAGGACATAGGATACATTTTGTCCCGGAAAAATGTACGGTTACTGCACAATATACTTTTATTATTTGCGCGTAAACTATTTAATCGATTTTGATGAATTTTGGTATGGATATACTTTGAGTCTCGGGAAAGGACAAGGGATACTTTTTGTCCCGGAAAATGTACGGTTCCCGCCCAATAAACTTTTATCTCAAGAACGGATGAACCGATTTGGCTGAAAATTGGTGGAGAGGTAGCTTAGAACCAGGAAAAGGACATAGGATACATTTTGTCCAGGAAAAATGTACGGTTACTGCACAATATACTTTTATGATTTGCGCGTAAACTATTCAATCAATTTTGATGAATTTTGGTATGGAGATACTTTGAGTCTCGGGAAAGGACAAGGGATACTTTTAATCCCGGAAAAAGTATGGTTCCCGCACAATAAGCTTTTATGATTTTCGCCTAAACTATTCAGTCTATTTTTATGAAATTCGGTATGGAGATACTTTGTGTCTCGGGAAAGGACAAGGTATAATAAGGACAATACTTTTTGTCCCGGAAAATGTACGCTTCCTGCACAATAAACTTTTATAATTTTCGCTTAAACTATTTATTAATCTATTTTGATGAAATTTGGCATGAAGGTACTAATTTTAATCTATTGTTTTCTTAATTATACCAATTCGGATTAAATAATCATCGTTAAGACAGGACAACGTCTGTCGGGTCAGCTAGTATCTAATAAATACACAGATACATACATATCTACCTAGACTAAAATACTAAAATACATATATACAATATACACATATTAATATATTTATTTATACATACATACAAACAAAAAATATATATATATACATATATATAATATATACTTACATATTATAATATTATAGTCGAATTATAATAATTATTATTGTTAGCGATAAGAGAGAGAATGAATTCAAGTTATTCAATTACTATCAACAATCATCATTATATGCGATAGCAAGGAAATGTCTCTTGACCAAGGTCTTAAACCGAAATAGTGTTTTAGACATTTTGATGTCTCTTGGTAAAGCGTTCCAAAGTTTTATTCCGGTAATAGCAAAGGATGAGCCATAAAATTTGGTGTAATGTACAGGCATTTCCAGGAGCAAATTAAACACTGATCGCAAATCTTTAACGTGTGCCTGTCGAAATAGAAAGTTATTTTTTAAGTATGAAGGTAAATGCGGATCATGTATAGTGGAATAAACGAGAGAAAGAAGGCGAGCATCCCGTCGAAGGCGAATAGGCAACCACTTCAGCTTTGCACGGTATTCGGAGATGTGGTCGTATTTGCGAAGGCCGAAGATAAATCGAATAGCCAGATTCTGCAATCGCTCGAGTTTGTTTAGGTGGTCCTCTGTGAGATTCACAAAACACGCGTCCGCATAGTCCAGCGTAGGTAAAAATAGTGATTCAGCGATCTTAATTTTTGTGGGAATGGGAAGTAGGTAACGTAGGCGAGATAGAGAGTGCCAGGTTGCGTATATTTTCCTACTGATCTCTTTGATGTGTTGTGACCATGATAATGTTTCGTCAATGTATACTCCTAAATTTTTAACTGATTTGGTAAAGGGAATTACAACGCCATTCACAACCACCGGAGGTATACATCCAAAGTCGACCCTAGATATTAGCCCAGGACTACCAATAAGTATTAACTGCGTCTTAGCTGGGTTAATATAGAGGCCATGGCTCTTACTCCAGTTACAAATTAAGTTAAGGTCACTGTTGAGTTTATGTATAGCAGCATGTATGTCATGTGGGGATGATTGGCAATAAATTTGGAAGTCGTCAGCGTAGAGGTGAAAAGATGAGGTTAACGATTGTGTGATGCTGTTTATAAAAAGAGAAAAGAGTAGTGGAGACAGCACACCACCCTGAGGAACACCAGTAATGATCATAGACCAATCAGAAGAATTATTGGTTACCTTTACTCTTTGTCGACGCCCCACAAGGTAGCTGCGAAATAGCTCAATAACTTGAGGTGAAAAGTTATAAACCCTAAGCATACTTATCAACACGTCGTGATCGACAGCATTAAATGCACTGCTGAAATCTAGTGTTGTCAGCAATGTAAGTTGCTTTAATCCATTCCACGTCTAATGTCGTCAGTGACCTTAATTAGAGCAGTAGTCGTACTGTGCCCACGACGAAAACCTGACTGAAAGGTACTGAGCAGGTTATTTTGCATCACGTAATTTGTTAGCTGCTCACCTATAAGTCGCTCAAAAACTTTGGACAGAAATGGTAATATAGAAATTGGCCGAAAGTCAGACACCAGTTTGGTCGAGCAGTTTTTGGTAGCGGGATTATGGTGGCATCTTTCCAAGTAGAGGGAAACACGGAAAACGTAGCACAATGGTTAAGGATGTAGACAAGCACCGGCAAAACTATGTCTAAAACAGGTATTATCATTTTGCGACTAATTTCGTCCTCACCAACGGCATTCGAGGAGATGGACGTAATATGTTTTTTAACGTCATCCCCAGTGAATTGGTTGAGTTGGAATGTCGGAAACTCGGGAGTAGATGAGTGGGAGAGGCAGTTCAGGGTGTGCAATTTTAGTCTCTGATCGAATTGATTAGGTGGTGAAGTAAAGTGACGGTTTAATGTGTCAGCGTCAACACAGGGGTTCTGACAACCATCAGAATTTTTACCAACTCCTAGTGTCTTTAGAAATTTCCAGACGCGACTGGGATCTCCATTCTCCACAGATGAGTGGATCGTTGGGCATACCTGCATAGTTTATTACTGCGGTTTCGAAGTTTCACATATTTTTCGCGATGCTCTGTACTATTTGATAGCTTGTACCTTGTCTTCGCCACATGCTTTTGCTTTATCAAGTGCTTTAAGTCGCCTGTCAGCCAAGGCGCCGGTAAATGTTTAATTCTGACGGGTTTGATGGGTGCATGCCTGTCATAGAGATCGGTGAGCAGAGTGTTGAAAACGTTTAACTTATCGTCAACATTATCAACACTGTGCACCGAAGACCAGTCGACATTTTTTGCATCTCGTCTTAAGCTTTCCACATCCAGATTCGAAAAGTTCCTTTGCATTAGTACCTTTCTTTTGACCTTAGGGGGGCGCATCCTATATGAAATGTAAATTAAATCATGATACGAAAATAAATCCGCAGAGCACTGCCCATGTTTTGCCACGAGATCCGGGTTCTGCACAAACATCAGGTCTAATAAAGATGGTGTACAGCCAGGGTAGGTATGGGTAGGATTGAGAGGGAGCATGTGTAAACTACAGCTATCTAAAATAGAAGCATGCTTCCTAGATCTCAAATCGCCCCTAGCAATGCAAGTATTAAAATCTCCCATGATAATAGAGTGCTTGTAATTTGGTATAAAAGTCTCCAGTGTGTGTTCAAAAGTCAAAAAGTAGTCCATTTGAGATGAAGGACAGTAGCAAACTCCTAGGAGAACCTTATTAGTAACAGTCAGTTGTATTTCAACTAGTAGGTACTCCGGAGAATCGGGAGGTGGAGGTTGTGCAGACGAGCCAACAAGTGTGTGTTCCAAATCAGATCTGATATACATCGCAACACCACCTCCACCTCTACCCACCCGATCGTTACGAACTAGTTTATACCCAAGTAAGCAATAGCTGGTTGACGGAAGGCAAGGCTTGAGCCACGACTCCGATACCAGAATTGCATCAATTTGCGTTCTACCCCCAAAGGAAGATAGGAGATCCGTGTAGTGAGCCGGTATACTCTGGGCGTTAATATGCACAACGTTAAGGTTTTTCTCAACGTTTGAGAAGGAAGTGCTCAAAGCTTCATCAAGAGAAACGAAATTTGCGCTCAAGAAACTATCGTCACTATCGCTGGATGAACATGAGACAAAGTTTAAATCACAATCACCATCATGTAATATTGTAGAATGTTCCATAATTGAATAAATAATATATTAATAATGATATTATATAAAATATAATACGATATAAGATATTATAATAATGAGGCAATTAATATAATAACAATAATATACAATTTCTATACCAATACCCAGCAGTGCCAAAAAATATTAAACACAAAAAAAACAATGCAAAATAGATATTTAAAATCCAACCATACTAAGCTAAAATAATAAAGATAGTAAGCAACAGTGCAGAATAAGAATAAGATAAGAACTATTTAATAATTATTACCAGTCAAATTCAGAGTCATACACAGTAACAATTTCAGGCTGTTTAACAGTGCAGTCTAGAACAAGCTTTAACACATAAAAAAAAAAACAAGCCTCGACACATTTGACATATGACATATAGCATAGCTGTCAGCGTCGAATGTCAAAATTCAATATGCTGTCAGCTGTGCTACGTCAACTTGTAATCTGTGTACGTCATGTTTTCAAATTCTAACCAAAAAGTAACGATCAACGAATAATTTGTAATTTTCGAAAAATGTGGAACTACCTGAAGGGTCTATCGGAAACAAATTTGTGTACCATCAATAATTTTAGGCAATGAATATAATAAAATATGAATTTGAACAATAATAATATGCAGAGCTGAAACAGTAAGTAACATCCATTATCAATTTTAGATTGCCTGAGCCTAATATTACTATGACATTTACTTTTTATTACCCTTTTTTGCCCTTGTTGTAGGTGGAACCTTGGATTTCGATGGCAATGCAACAGGCACAGCAGCACATGGAGGTTCTTCTTCCTGGACAGAGGGTGAAATAGCATCCAAGTCGCCCATGCCAGCAACGCGATTAATGGAGCCATCCGGACCAAGCACAAAGATAGCACCATCCCGAGTCCAACACTTGGTCATACCAAAGCGATGTCGTGCTGCTAAGAAGACGGTGTGCCTCCTCTTCGTTAAAAATTCTGATAGAGTTATACCGGTCTTCTTCAGATTAGTTTTGGCTCCCCATACTGCATTTCTCGTTGAAAGGAGGTGAAATTTTACAAGAAGAGGTCGGGGTTTATTGTCTTTACGGCGCCCCAACCTGTGGCAGTACTTAACTGAGGCTGCATCCACATCAGGCACCTTCAAATGAGACTTGAAGAAATCTGTCAAGGCTTGAGGAACAGTTTTGTCTTCGGAGACACCGTGTATCAGCAAGATCTTCTTCCTAGACTTCATCTCCCATTGGTCGTGCACGACTGACAGTACCTCAATTTGTGCCTGAAGAGACTGGAGGGCATCAACAACAAAGGATTTGAACTTGCTGAAATCAGAACTCAGCTTGGTGGTGGGACTCGAGGGCTGCTGCGATGACTTGTGCTGCGACTCCTGCAACTCCTGCTGGAATGCTGCCATTCTGGAGTTGAACAATTCAGCCATTTGTGTGATGGACTCCTTTACTGCTTCCATGGTTTTTGTGAAAGGTGTTAAATTGTAATAATTACTTGAATAAATATTAGCACTTTGTGGATTTTATTTTGAGATATAATGACACTGGTGGGCAAAGGTAACTAAAGTACCATTTTATTTTCTAATTTCGTGTAGAAAAACTTGATTTAAATTCAGAGCAGTACTTAAACACGTCCAGTCAGTTAGCACACCCACCCAAAAAATCAAAAAAGTCCGCATATACTAATAATTGCATAGGTCACTCTTTGTGACGGCCAAATTCGTCACTCTTTGTGACGGCCAAATTCGTCATTCATTGTGGCGGCCAAATTCGCCACTTGCCATAGCCCTTATTTACTGCTCATTTCGTACACTCGTTGTCAGTTAATCATTGACTATTAAGCGCAGCGCAGACGACAGACTATCCGTGACGCACTTTTTAGTCTGTAGGAAATAGAACCTATGCAATTATTTATGTAATTGTCTATCGTCTGCGCTGCGCCTAATAGTCAATTAACTGACAACGAGTGTACGAAATGAGCAGTAAATAAGGATATGGTAAGTGGCGATTTTGGCCGTCACAATGAGTTGTGGTACCGAATATGCACTTCTTGTAGTTTATGGGCTGGCGATAACTGCCCTCCTAACACTCTTTCCTAATAATTATCACATAGTAACCTCTTGGCGAATCCCATCGTGTGTAGTTAGGGCTAGCTCATAAACTACAAGAATAGAACTGCATTGGTACAAGACACGTCGGTGAAATTGACATGTTACTCCTCCCATTAATATGGCATACATGGAAACTTTATGGTGAACATGGATCTGGTGATTCCACTGGCTGACAACTGGTAGGCTCGTCACAGAACGATATCCTCTTATTTCTTAACATCCTTAAAACTCCACATAGCTTGAGTGACCCCTCTCCACCTGGCCAATGCCATAACATCCAAAGGCAACTATAGACAAAAAATAATGTTTAAACTAAAATATACAACATAATATTATTCTATTCTTTCTCTAGCAAGTATCAGCGGCATGTTTGACGCTAAGATATTTATATGCGCCCCTACATGAGTGTGTATCTCAATATAGGTCAGGCGAGTCCGGTCGACAGTTGACATTGACAAGGGTTATAAGAGCTGTTGATATTAATTGTATGCTGTTTACACGATACTTAACACATAAATTAATTTACGAGGAGTATTCTCTATGCTCCATATTACTTAATCTTATATTTTAATCCAAATGGATATGAACTTAGCCTGGCTCACTAATTTCTGCAAAAACCTAGTGCCTTTAGCCTGGAATCGTAAGATTTTGTTGCATTTAGATAGTATTGCGTAATTTTGACGATGGTGATGTTTGGAATGAGGTTTTATTCTTACTAAAATTATAAAATATGAGAAAATTAGCCCGTCTATATGTTACTTCTTCATGCTTAAACGGCAGAACCATTTTAGATAAACTTTGGCATCGAGATACTTTGAGAGACGGGAAAAGACACAGAATAGGTTTTGTTTCGAAAGTATGTACATTAATGCAAATATGAATACTAATACGTAACTCAAGCACTCTAAAGTTTCCTGGGCTGAATCTTAGGTGTTATAGACTACGTTAAAAACTGATAAGTATTGTAATTTTGAGAATTGTAATACTCTAATGGCCTAATTACCTACCGATTAGATAAGCGAGTCAATGCCCTGGGTCGAGTACTCGGTATGTATTAGCACATTACCGGGTGATAGGCCAATATAACCTTAGACGACCTCTGCAGTGGCTCAGTTGGTGGGCTGTTGGTTGCTTGAGTCCGTCGCCGGGATTCGTACCCGTGACCCCCGGGGTCACGGGTACGAATCTTGGCGACGGAACAAAAAAGTTTTCAAAGTTCCTGGGTCATGGATGTGTATTAAATTTGTGTATCATATAATAAAAATCTTAAATATAATATATTGTACAGCATAAAAATAATAAATATATTTCCGTTGTCTGGTACCCGTAACACAATTCCTTCAGGTGGTCCTACCACGGGGCCAGACTGACGTGGTGTGAAGTGTCCATAGATATTATTATTATACCTACCGAGTGCTTGACCAAGGGCACTGTTTCACCACGCTACTCGGTAATCACTCGGTGTAATCAGGCCCTAAAATACCATTTTTAGGATTCCGTACACAAAGGGTAAAAACGGGATTCTATTACTGAGACTTCGATGTCTGTCCGTCTATCTCCAGTCTGTAACTCAAGAACGGTAATAGCTAGAGAATTGAAATTTCAACAGATTATGTATTTCTGTAGCTGCTATAATAACCAATAATAAAAACAAAATAAATTAAATATTTAAGGGGGTCTCCCATACAACAAACGTGATTTTTCAAACATTTTTGCTCGGTATCAATCATGACAACAGGTAGACACGTGAAATTTTCACAAAAACCTTAAGTATATGTGTACTTTAATAATTAATAATATTTGAATAAAATAAAAATTTAAGGGGGCTCCCATACAAAAAACACCATTTTTGGCCTATTTTTGTTCTATAACAGTACATAACCCTTCGTGCTCGAGTTCGACTCGCACTTGGTCAATTATTATAAGTTTAACATTAGTTCCTTCTTCCTATCGCAGCCAAAGGCACTCACCAAACACCAATCCCTTTCACAGCTCGAGTGACGCCAGTTTGATGGATTACTGTGTATATCCAGTGCGGTTGACCATTGTTAGTTAAAGCCGTCTTATTCGTCTTGAGGTTATCTTTGCCATCTTCGATAAATCGGCGTTCCAGTCGATATTAGTATAACTCCCGCTCGGAATAAAGCGTATTATCGCGCGAGATCTCTCGTGACGGATTAATACGGGTAGATTGTACTGTGTACGTCATGTTCGATTGGCAAGACGGACGACATGGTAGACTGCCTATGCAATGTAGCGCTCGTGATAATCAAATAAAATGTATATATTATGTTGTAATTAATTTCGGTATTCGTCGTAATTCAATGTTTATGGTCGATAAAATCTACTGCCAACCGAAGGTATTCATGAGTTATTTTTATAGAGTTTTTGTATGTGCGCCGTACACAAAAAAGCCGCTGTGTACTGTGCATAAATACTCATACATTGTGGCCATGTCGGTTGTTCGTCCCAAGAAGCCATATAAATAAATAGAATGATCTTTACTCTTGTTACTTTGTTGTTACCCAGTACGAGTAGATCTGATGACCGAGACACAATTTTTCCATATTTTTCAGAAAAATTACTGGTGCAAGATCAGGACGTGCGAGACAGTTTTTATTGTAATGTAATTGTAAAAACAATTGTACGAAAAGTTTAATATAATTTTATAGTAATTAGTAACAGGTAGTGACCAAGTTTCTTTAGTCTTACAAGTTCTAATAATAAGCCAGTAGAACAGATGACCTGACATGACGACTGGCGGTGAAGTACGACCTTTATATGTCGGTTTGAAGTAAGTAAAAAATAAAGATTAAAAAACTAAAACCACACTACTAAAACGCGCTCTAAAAAGTACGAAACAAGAAAACAGTTTATAGGGATATGGAAATGTTTAAAGGATAGCCGTGGTCGTATGTATGCCCATTTATTATCTATAATGAATCTGTTTTACTATAATAGTAGGTGGCATACGAACTGTTTTCTTGTTTCGTACTTTTTAGAGCGCGTTTTAGTAGTCGGGTTTAGTTTTTTCAACTTTATTTTTTTTTCAATTATTTTGGGGCTAAGATTCGCTCGATAAATTTCTTAACCTTCCCAACTCCTCAAATGATCGACGACCATAAGGATTTTTTACAATTTATTTGGTTCTAGTGAGCAAATGAATAGTTATTTATTGTTTCACTACCTGTTATCCGCGACTTCGTCCGCGTTAGCATAGCATAATAACGGATGGTTAATTTTCTCCTTTTTATGGTCCCTAACTCAAAGGGTAAAAAACGGGACCCAATCACAAAGATAAAATATCAGTCTGTCCGTTTTTGTCAATATCCAGGCTGTATCTCAAGAACCACGCTCAACACTAACGATGCGACAAATTTCCAGGTACGAGTACCTGCACCCTCGGCCGGGACTTGGTGGGGTGCAGCCAAGTTCTGGCCGAAGGTGCAGGCAGGCTGATATCCAGCCGAGGATGAAGGTACCACATGGTTATTAAATGATACTCAAAAATTATATGTTAATGTGCTAAGAAAGTTATTTCATTTGACGCAACATAGTCAGGAAAACATTTTTTTTGTTCTATACTTTAAGTGCCCTAGATGGGGCTATAGTCAATTTTACGTAAAGTCATGTAGCCTATAATAGGGGTCGCAATACCGGATCATCTAAACAAAACCGGTATTTTCGTTATTAGCTCCAGACCAATACCGGTAATCCGGTATTTTCGATATTTAAGCTAAAGTTGTTAAGAGGCCGGGTACCCTTGGAATTTCTCATACATACGTAATACCAAAATAATTTTCTCATACGAAAATATTTAACATTTTTGAGTTGTTTTTCAGTTTAAAATAGAAATTACCTAGGTTCCTGCACAAAAATTTACTTCAAAATATATAAACACAAAAAAAATTTTTGGTTAAATTTTTTTTTGGAAATTTACTACTAAATATTTAAACACTAAAAAATAGAGTAAAACACTAAAAATATATAAATAAATATTAAATTTACTAAATATTTAAATACTAAGAAATATTTTTTAGTGTTTAAATATTAAAAATTAATTTGAAGTAAATTTTTGTGCAGGAAAATAACTCAAACCTGTTAAATATTTTCGTTAGAGAAAATGATTTTGGTATTACGTATGTATGAGAATTTCGACGGTACCCGGCCCCTTAAGATCTCACATATTAAATAACGTGAACTGTTATTATAAGTATCCAATATATCCAATAGGTAAAGCAAAGAAATAGAGTTAAATACTTGTTTGTAATGTTATTTTATTTCTACAAATTTACATAATATTTCTATTTTGTATAGAACTTGGCACTCATTTAGATCTCAATTCTTTTTGCAGCGAAGCCCACAGCCAGACTTAATTTTTATAATGAACTTGACACTCCTTTTTAATTTTTTTTTTAAGTAAGCAACTACCGTAGTCCATGGAAACTTGCAACATCAGAAGAGATGCAGGGACGCTGCCGGCCTTTTAAGAGGGACTACTCTCTTCGTGAAGGTTTGCAGGTCGTATAGGTCCGGAAATACTGCTGGTGACAGTTTGTTCCAGAGTTTTACAGTGCGCAGCAGAAAGTTACGCAAAAAACGCACGGTGGAAGACTGCCACTCATCAAGGTGATGAGGATGGTATATTTTTCGCGTGGGACGATGGCGAAAAGTTGCAGGTGGTGTGATTCCGAACAATTCCTTATAGCACTGCCTGTGATGCAACTAATAGAGGATGCAGAGTGAAGCTACATCTCGGCGTAATTCCAAGGGGTCCAAGCTGTTTGAAACACTATGGCAGTCAACAATTCGAGCGGCCCTTCGTTGGATACGATCCAGAGGGAGCAGTTGGTATTTTGGCGCCCCTGCCCAGAGATGAGTATAATATTCCATATGAGGCCGAACCTGCGCCTTCTAGAGATGTAGGCGTTGGTCCCGACTGAAGTACTGTCTCGCTCTGTTAAAAACACCAAGCTTCTTCGATGCTAACTTGGCCTTACCCTCTAGAATCTAGATGATATCGGAACTGGACTTCGCTCGATATATTAACGCCAAGTATTTCAATGCTAGGGGAGATGGTTAAAGATGTGTCCTCAAAACGAGTATATACGACCATTGGTGACTTTTTAGTGGTGAACGCGCAGACTTGTGTCTTGGCGGGTTTGAATTGGACTTGACTTGGTTGAGTTACATCTATCTTTTTTTGTTTCTCCAATGAATTCTCTATTTTAGACACAAGTTCGTTACAACTCTCAATGACGGAGAAATATGAGATATCAGCATCAACAGTTTTTAAGCATTCATCGTCAACTACGACCTTCATGCTTCTATCTGCTAAGAAACTTTTGACCCACTTGCATAATGTCTCGGGGAGCCCGTATGATAGCAGCACTTTATGCCAAACCCGATCTTTGCAATATCCAAACCAAGTCCATCTAGGGTCGAGTTTAACGCAAAGAGCTTACCCAGAAGATCGGCTGTCTTTTGCGTCGTGGGCCAACGATCCATTTCCTACGCGTAGGGATGGTAGGGATGGCTTGCAGAAATTCCCTTCAATAGCTTTGGCCAACGTCCAGAATGCACGGGTTCCCGAGGGGAGGCACTCGAGTCTCTTAATAATTCTGTTGACGTGCTGATTCTTTTCCCGAGTGATCTCTCTCTTGAGATACCTAGATACAAGGTTGTAATCCATTTTATATGTGCTGGTATTTAAATCCCGATCAGACACTGCATTGGCCCAGGATTGGTAAGCCTCCTGGTACCGGCGAGCTTTTTTTGGAGGATGAACGAAATCAGGGACGAAATCTGCCACCGGTTGGCACTACAGAGGACGGAATGAAAAGCTCCATCATCATTGGCAACAGAGTTGGCAGTGTTATCGGGATCACCTGGATCAAAAAAATGATCGCATCTCATCCCAGTCTGCTAACTTACATCAATTAACAGTGAGCTGTCGCAATACCGCCGTAAGTGGCACAGAACTCCTAATAAGGCAATGATTCGATGAATGATGGTGCGGTCACGGATACTTAGTAGCCATCAGGATTTGGAGTCAGCAGAAGGTTCAACAAGGAAGAATTCTGACCCTCTACATCTGGGATTCGCGTAGGCGTAGTAACCAGTTATGTTAAGTCGCTCGCAAGGGCAAAGTCGCAGACAGATCTCCCAGTATGATCAGTTTTCAGGATCTTTTATGTTTTTGGTTTACCAATCATTTTCATCATTTATGATGAGGCGTTTTGAAAAATTGAATCTTTTAAGACAAGCGTTATAAAAATTTTGGCGCTCCGTATACGAGTATGTATGATAATTTTATGAGTTCAAGAGTTGTTAATGAATCTGAAGTTATGAACATAACTCTTGAGCCTTTCGAGACAGACACGAGAAAATTTCGGCATTTGGGGACGTAAAATATGGTCTTTGAAGTAGTATAAAGCTGTGGCTGATAAAAGATCCATGTAATGTGAATATTTATGAAACGTACTTAAGTATTAAGTGGGTACTTATTTAATAATTAAGGTTACCTATCACTAAATCTTGTTTTTGATTTATTTTACTAAAACCGAAAATACCGAATGTCCCGGTTTTCGTAAAATGAATACCGGTATTAAGAAGACCTAAATTTGGTCCGGTATCCCGGTATTTTCGAAATCCGGGATCCCGGTTTGCAACCCCTAGCCTATAACCAGCGGACAATCAAGACGCTTCCAATAACACCTCATTTGTCTAAATAGGACTAAAGAGTTTTTTATTTTTATGGACAGTCCTTTACGGTCAGGTCGATACTTTTATGGAACTCGTTACCAACGAATACAAGGCAAGCTAAAAGCATTTCTAATTTTAAATCGTTAATTAAAAAACATTATTTAGAGTCACTTCCCAATAATAATAAGAAAATGTAACTTAAACTATAAACAAGCGAGATGTGGAAGGGAGATACGAGAACAGAAGAATCAAGAAAGATTACAGAAATGATTATCGTTGAGAACGGCCAGAAAATGTTTTAAAATACTAGAGAGACATACTAAGAAAAAGAAAATTTAAAGCAGAGTTTAGTAAGAGGAGAATATCTGGGCCGTTAGAAAGAAATAAATTCAATAATATTTGCAAATACCGATTGATAAAGTGTACTGCCTTCCAAAAGGATAAACTCGTTTATAGACAATTTGCTTGTTTATAATCACTTTACTTGTATTAGAAATTATAATTGTATTTTGTAATCATATTGAGTCACTTTTTAGAAATTTATCATTGTTATTAAATTATTTATCTTCAGTTAAGGACATTACAAGATGTCCTTGGTGTGCGGCATGTTCGGTCGACCTCTTTTGTATTTAAGAAACATAACCAGTGACAATGTAAGACGTCAATATATTAGTCTGAAAGTATGGCTCATATTAGAAACATGTAAAATTAGTAAATTAAAGTGTATAAAGTATTTCAGGTTTTTTAAGTTTGTAGAAAACCTTTTAGAGAAAATCACACACAGTATACCCTAAGTTAATTATTATGTACTCCTATAGATACCAAAGGTCGCTTGGAAGAAATTGCTCAATAGCAATAAAGCCGCCTTTGCGTTATTGTGTCTTTGATGAATGTACCGTATTTTGTTTGTACAATATCTTGAACGCAATAAAGTATATTCTATTCTATTCTATTCTATTCTAGTTTTAAAGTTACAGGGGAACAGACAAACATACATACAGGCCAAAATCATAACCCTCCTTTTTGCTTCGCCGTAGTCGGGTAAAAATATATCTTTCTTTCCCATTAACATGGAGTAATCAGTCTGAAAATGTCCGAACTAAACTTGAAAACAAAAAAATCGAACCCATAACCTCCAACAACGCTCATCAAACATCCTCATATTTTAAAGTGTTTTTATTGTTATCTTTTTGCGAATTACTTTTTGCAAAGCTAATTATGTACTTTAAAATTATTTTATCGTCTCTTATTAATTATTATGCAACATCATGCACTTTATAGGTTGAAATGTTTATTAATAAGAAAGAAAATATGTTAAGAAAATTATTTCATAAATTGAATCTGCATGTAATCTGTCACATTCACAAAATCATATAAAAATTAAAAATGTGTACCTATACTATACTTGGCGAAACATGGCGGTAGCGGTCATTGACTCCCTGTCAAAAACTTGTCATTTTCTATATAAACCACGATTGACAATGAAGTGTCAGATGTTGTCAATCGCGGCTTTGTATAGAAAATGACAAGTTTTTGACAGGGAGTCAATGACCGCTACCGCCATGTTTCGCCGAGTACAGTATAGTAATAAATGAGATGTCGCAATTAAACAGTGGAACGTGGAAGCGGCAGAATACGATAATCTTATTATCTCACTAGTCATTAGTTCATTACTTATAAATTAATCATTTATAGATTGTTGTGGCGAATGAATTTGACCTAAGGACCCTGCACCATGTAAGGTCAATCTAACGGGAAAATGCTTTTTATTCGTTTATTAACTAAATAAATTAAGAAAACAAATTGTCAAGTAGTGCTCTGTCTTATAAGGTATCATATTATAAATCTCTTTTTAACCTAGCTTCAATATCCATTTAATTAACTTAAGTTTTGTAAACCCTTAACCACTGACGTATGTATGTGGTACATCATCCACGCGGTTTTTCATTCAAAACTCAAAATTTCACGGGAATTTCTGCGTGTCCTTTTTGGTAGTTTCCTAGTTGCTAGTGACACGTCGAAGGCAAGGGAAAGCGGATACAGTGCACATCTGCAAGCAGGTGACTTCGACGACCTGACGTATGAGGTAAGTACGTAATTTTAAATAATTCTTGATAATTTATATAAACCAAAAAATAAGTCCATATGTTTGGAAAATATTTTTTGTTAATTTTATATAAAAAGTCTATCATACTTTGTAAGTCACTAGGGTTTTTTTTGTACATAAAAATTATTTATAATAAATATATATTTTTTTAATATCCTTATGTAATTTGAAAGTATCCAAATAAATAGACTGCAATTGACACCAGAATTAAACGTTATCGACACATCAGGAGGCTTTCAAAATTACATACGTATCCCATACGTACGTCAGTGGTAATGTAACTAAATTGCACGTCAGTGGTTAAGCTCTTCCAAATGGCCTTGCAAGAAACATAGCTCCAAACAAGGCCAATATTTATATTATATGTATACAATATACATCAGTCATTAAATTTGAAAAATATAGAGTAACAAGTATTTATTTATCTGCTTTTACTAAAACGACTTTATAATATCTTTCAATTAAGCAACACATTAAATGCTCAATATATTTATATCATCTAAAAAAACTATAACAATCATTGCTTGAACATCATCTTATAACTAAGAATATATTAAATGTTTATTAAATTATTGTAAATCCATTTTTTTATATAAGAAAGAAGATAGAATATAGATTATTTATAAAAAATGTTGTGTACTCGTCCTAAAAATATACCACAACATGACGTGTTAACTAAAGTTGTGCAATAAAACGACCATGCATCATGAAAGGCCACGTTCCTTTGAAGGCCAACTATGAAAGAATTTCCATTAATTAATGGAAATTCTAAAGGCCAACTATTAAAGAATTTCCATTAATTAATGGAAATTCTTTCATAGTTGGCCTTCAAAGGAACGTGGCCTTTCATGGTGCATGGTCGTTTTATTGCACATCTAGTTAATACGTCATGTTGTGGTATATTCTTAGGACGAGTACACAACATTTTTTATAAATAATCTTTATTCTATCTTCTTTCTTATATATAAAAATGGATTTACAAATGTGTTAGTCGCGCTAAAACTCGAAAACGGCTGAACGGTTTCGGCTGATTTTAGTCTTATAATATTTGTAGAAGTCCAGGGAAGGTTTTAAAGTGACACAAAGTTCACCGGGACAGCTAGTCTTCTTTCTCATATATAAAAATGGATTTTCAAATGTGTTAGTCACGTTAAAACTCGAAAACGGCTGAATGGATTGGGCTGATTTTAGTCTTAAAATATTCGTAGAAGTCCAGGGAAGGCTTTAAAGTGACACGAAGTTCACCGGGGTAGCTAGTTTAAAATATAAATGAACTTTCAATTTTGTTAGTCTCGCGAAAACTCGACAACGACTTAAGGGCGTTCCGTCCGGAGATTCCGTAATTGACCGTATTTAAAACCTTATAAACTCATAATCTGAAAGCTACAAAGTTATAATAAAAATACAGCAATAATCTTCAGTATATCAACATTCCTTTTGTCGTTTTAAATTTTCTATATTTGTTTCTTATACTCATGATATCAGCTTCCAAAGTAATGCCAATTTGTTAAAATTCAAGCATACATTCAGCATCTCCTTAGGATTTACAAATTACTTTTATTTTAAACTCACGCCAATAGATCGACAATATCATAAACTAAATATCGCCGTACGACAATTTTGAACTAAGATAAGTAAAAATAATAGGGTTTTGGCGCGATCTCGGCAACGCGGCAAATGTATGGCCAAGGTCGTTTGCTCGGGGGACGGTCTTAACTGATTGGGCTAATTTAGTCCTGAAATATTCGTTGAAGTCCAGGAAAGGTTTTTATTAGGATGGAAAGTTCTACTGGTCATCTTGTTTTTGAATGCTACAAAATTGCACCATATAAAACAAATTATGATTGATCAATTATTATTATTGTTGTAAAAAGAGGAATGAACAGTTTTAGATTTTTTTCCAAACTACATCTATAATTAATGTTTACGGCTATTTATGATCATGATGACTGTGTCAAGACGTAAACACTCAATTATGTAAAGCTGAGTCTATCACTAATTTCATTATGTCTGTAAAATCTCAAAGAAAGAGGGAAAAACATCCTTTCTTTGTATAATTTCTATAAAATGTCATCAAATAAATTGTTCAATAGGCAATACAATAATATTATTATTAATTCCAAAAAATGAAACAAATTTCTGCGTAACAACTGCCGTTATTTCATTGAGTTCTATAGAAATTATATCCAATATAAACGCATCTTTACCAGCATAATTGCAACAATAATTTGCGCGCCTTGTCGTGCGCCTGGAGCCATATTTCAGTAGCGAGTCCGGAGAGGCGAACGTTCGCACTTCTCAACCATGACGAGGAGCAAATTGGCGATGACCGACCCCGCAGCCTACAATAAGTACAACACACTGCAGATTAGAGACAACAAGATGTGCCTGAGCGAGAACATAAATCGTATGACGTGGCGGGGCGGCGACCGAGTGCTGGACATCGGGAGCGGGGATGGCAGCTTCACAGCCACTGAGCTGCGGCGGTATTTGCCCGATGACGTCAGCGAGCTGGTCGGCTGCGACCGCAGCAGGGAGATGGTGGACTACGCCAACGAACACTTTCGGACAGACGGTATCAACTTCCGGCTGCTGGAGATCGGGACGCAATTACCGAGAGAATTTGTTGGCGCCTTTGATCACGTGTTTGCGTTTTTTTCTCTCCACTGGATCACTGATCAAAAGTATTTTGACCTTTGTTTGTAAATATTTAAATTCCTGTTAATATTTATTCAACAATAATATAGTATTATGTCTCCGGATCTAAACGTATAACAGAGACATTGCAAATAATCTCAACTGCAAAAAATCATAACCCTCCTTTTGCTTTGCCGTAGTCGGGTAAAAAAGGAACTACCATCATACCTTTAAGGGATGAAGTTTTATGGTCCTCTAAGCGAAAACCTTCCAAAAATTGCAACGGGATGTAAATGCATCCCGATGCAATTTATTCCGGGACGTTTTTCAGATTAGCGTTTTCCCAAGTGTACGACATCCTAACAAAGGGTGGGGACTGCTTGATGCTGATCGTTGGCAGAGGCCCGGCGATATACGACGTGTACAAGGTGTTGGCGCGGTCGCCGAAATGGTGCCGCTGGGTGAACAGGCTGGACGAGGTCCTGCCCCCGTATAATGACTGTGATGTAAGTTATTTTACACTTCTGATTAAAATTCAAGTCAGAATGTCAGATTTGCACATAAATAGCATCGTTTTCTTATCACTTTTTTATAGCCATTTCTGAGGGTACGAAAGGAACGGTTCTGAGGGACGGTTTTGTTTTTGGATTCAAAAATCTGCTTCGAAGTTATTCAATAAATTCAACCCTGACTTGATCACAATGCGTTAACCAATAGCAACATGATATATTGTTTCTGAATTTAAGCCCAACGAAATTAGGTTTGAAGGTAAAACTTGATTATGTTTTTTACAGGACCCAGAAGAAAAAATAAGAAAAATCACTAAAGAGGTCGGCTTTAAAAATGTCTTCGTTCAATGTAACAAAGCGTCTTATAAATACGACTCCGTGGAACATTTTAAAGGTACATTTTTGCCCACTATTATTTATTTATTTATTCATCAACAGAATTAAATTTACTCCAATGCAAAATAAAATAGCGGAGTTTTTATGGATTAAATGTTTTCCAATGAAAGGTGAAATACAATATCCCACCAAAAACATAAAATATGTAAAAATGGAAAGCCAAGTTCCATACAAACATTATTCTTGTGTATGGACTTCGCCGTAAAAAAGATGGAGATCTTTATGAGTGCCACGTTCCATGGAAAATCGAAATAATATGTATGTATAGGAACCAAATAACATTATGAACAAATAATAGAGTCTATTTGTTTGCTTTACTGAATATCTATAACAATTAATGTCATTTAAATAATTTGAGATCTTAAACTAAATTAGATCTAACTTGGCCAGTTTTCATTATATCAGTCATTTCATAAAGTTATTAAACATTTTAATTCTGATGGAAACTAGCCAAGTAGAATCTAATCTAGTTTAAGATCTCAAATTATTTAAATAACATTAATTGTTATAGATATTCAGTAAAGCAAAAAAATGGACTCTATTATTTGATCATAATGTTTTTTTTTTTTTATTACAAAATCCTCCCCCTAACATTATCTGGGCTTGTTAATTCACAATTTTATTTTTTGATTTTTCACATGATTAGTCTAATACAATTTTTCCAAATACATTTCCTGTTCATGATAATATGCATCTATGAATAATTTAAAATAGCCAATAATATTTAATACCTATTTAAATTAATAATTACAAATAAAATTTCTAAAATTAAATACAATATCAATAGTATTAAAAACTCAATAAAACAGCGGCACAATACAAAAACTATCCTAATATCACAGCTATCAATAGAACCTAATTAGTATCACAGATTATAATATTGCTATTTCTCTTATAAACTACATCCTCGATCTTCCTGCAAAAAGCTAGGAAGATGTCCCGCTTTCTCCCCCCCAGGATGGATGGCAGATTCTCACCCGTTTTCGATGTGCTCAACTTTTGCTCAATATCGTATCTATTGCCAGCAAAAATTGGACACTCGAATAGCAGGTGAGCTTAGGCAAGTTAATACACGCCAATAGATCGACAATATCATAAACTACATATTCCCCTTTTTAATTTTTTCATGTCAATTTTGAACCAAGATAAGTAAAAAAATAGGGTTTTAGTGCGATCTCGGCAACGCGGCAAATGTATGGTCAAGGTCGTTTGCTCGGGGGACAGCCTTAAATTTCTTCTCAATCCGACGATAATAATAGGTATTGAAGTTATTAAACGATAGATAATTTAGAGATCTTGCATCTTATTGCGTCTTTGAAGATATTGTTAAGTAAGAAAGCCTTCTAGACTTTATTGTTAGCAATAATATTATTACGTGTATATGTCACCGTAAGATTGTAAACACCGCGAGATTGTAATATGACGAAGTGATGGATTGTAAACAAACAGTTTTCCTGTGATTTTAAATTAATTATTTCGTATTTAAAATAATTTCAATGCCAAAAGGTATGAGATGTATAACATAAAATAAAATTTAGATATATTTAAAGTGCAGTTTGAATGTTCGGTTATTAGAATTAACCTAATTTATAGTTCAAACTGCACTTTAAATATATCTAAATTTTATTTTATGTTATACATCTCATACCTTTTGGCGTTGAAGTTATTTTAAATACGAATTAATTAATTTAAAATCACCGGAAAACTGTTTGTTTACAACATCACTCCGTCATATTACAATCTCGCGGTGTTTACGGTCTTACGGTGACATATACAAGGATTTTTGTTAAAGGCGCATTTTCTCCCCCTGTAATTTAATTCATTAGAATCGTACTTACCTCAGATTAAGCAAATTTTTTGATTTCCAGGCATGATTGTCGCTATTAACCCTTTCAAAATACCAGAGGAGCTTTGTGAGGAGTACTTGGAGGAGTTTGTAAGGGTGGCTATGGAGCAACGATACATCACCGATGACCTGATCATGACCTACACTACATACACATTCTTCGGTGCTAAATGATATGTTTAAGGTTTTAATAACGAAATAAACTAATATACTTACTCGTATGTCTGTAAAGGGCTTCCCGATTTATAATCTATACGTATGTAATATTATAAAGCTGAAGAGTTTGTTTGTTTAAACGCACTTATCTCAGGAACTACAACCAAAAGCCCGCGAGGGCCAGACCTTCCTACGTGCCGTAAAGCTGAAAGTTTACCTGTTTGTGACCTGTACAGAGGTACTACCAGCAACTATAGAGTTTCGGTCGCGGTTACTTTATGATTTATCCAGTTCTGAAGGTCTACCTGACCTTCGAGAAGGTGTAAAACTCAATAATTTAAGGGGCCGGGTACCCTTGGAATTTCTCATACAAACGTAATACCAAAATCATTTTCTCATACGAAAATATTTAACATTTTTGAATTATTTTTCAGTTTAAGATAGTAATTACCTAGGTTCCTACACAAAAATTTGCTTCAAAATATTTAAACAAAAAAAAAAAAATTTTTTGTTTAAAATTTATTTTTAGTAAATTTACTACTAAATATTGAAACACTAAAAAATAGAGTAAAACACTAAAAAATATATAAATAAATAGTAAATTTACTACAGATTATTTAATTTCTAAAAAATATTTTTTAGTATTTAAATATTTAGTAGTAAATTTACTGTTTATTTATATATTTTTTAGTGTTTTACTCTATTTTTTAGTGTTTCAATATTGAGTAGTAAATTTACTAAAAAAGAATTTTAAACAAAAAATTTTTTTTTGTGTTTAAATATTTTGAAGTAAATTTTTGTGCAGGAACCTAGGTAATTACTATTCTAAACTGAAAAATAACTCAAACATGTTAAATATTTTCGTATGAGAAAATGATTTTGGTATTACGTTTGTATGAAAAATTCCAAGGGTACCCGGCCTCTTAATATCTTATATTATGTCTTCCATTGCCGGACATTTTCAACAGTCCCTTCCCAGAACTTTTTTAAACTATTAAGTATAATTTACGCAGAGCCAGTACTGGCTGCCAATAAGACTGGCAGCCAGTATTGGCTTGGCATGTGCCGCGTATATGCCAAGCCAATACTGGCTGGCTATAGAAGAAAGGTAGCTTTATTTTGTTTTCAATACATTTGGAAAAAACGAAGATACTGTTAAATATGACGAGCTTATTCAGTTGTTTCAAGATCATTTTGCCCCAAAAGCCAATATCACTTATGAATGTCATAATTTTTTCACATACAGACAAGGTGAAGATAAAACCTCAGATGATTTTGTTTGTACATTAAAATTAAGGTCACAGAACTGTGAATTGGGACAGCTGCAAGAACGCCTTGTGAAAGTAATGTTTATATGTAACATGCATCAAAAATACAAGTATATCAGAGAAAAATTATTGCTTGAAGATAAGCTGGATCTTGACAAGGCCGTTCTGGTCCATCACCTTGTGTCATCTTTCTGATAGTATAGTCCGCGCGGAACTAGTTGGCCGCTCTGCCGGTATGTGAGTATATGGGCAGTGCGGCCAACTAAATAGTTGCGCGCGGACTATAGCATAAAATTGTTGGTCTTTGCTAGCAAAAAACTGATCGAGGAAGCTTTTGACCTCCTGATTTAAGGTGAAGTTTTTCCATCTAAGCAATTTTGTAGTGACCGGAACAAATAATAATCCGATGGTGCCAGGTCTGGAGATATAATGTATCCCATTCAAGCTGTAAAAGCTGTCTGTAGAAAAAGTAAGATGTCGAAAATGCTGTTATCGCGCTCCATATTTAAAAGTCCACGAACCAAAAACTACTACGTAGAATTAATTGGATTTTTTCTACGAATAATAAAACCTACGGAAACGTAACTCCCATACTAATACAGTTTTAAATTTGGTTCCATTCGAACTGTCATGTAACGTCAGCCTTTATACCGCTCAAGGTCACCAAATGTATGAAAAGTGAACCTAAGGTACACTTTTTTGACAAGTATTTTGGAGCATGTTTTTTGATGGAGTTACTCTTCCTTAGTTTTTATTATTCGTAGGATTTTTTGTACATAAGCTGCAGCGCTCAAAGTATGTATAAATAATACGACTTAAATGTGAAGTTGGGTGCAAAAATACAAAGAAATTCTCGGTCGGGAAAAAACGAAATGACTTTCCGAATACCAAATAAACCTTTTTTTTTTGCGTTGGGGGAATGCGTTTACGCATCCCCGGGGCCTGGGGAGGACCACCGGGGTATGTGGCACTCCCCGGGGCGGAGGACGCACCCGGGACTACCCACTAAAACCCCAACGGTGTTCCTGCTCCTGAAGGTGGGACTACGGGAAACGCGTGATACACGACCGCAGCCCCACCACCTCTGCCTCTTCAGGCTCACTCGTGGACAACAGTCCACATTACTCCGCGACGATGCGCTGGAACACCTAGCGCATCGTGGCCTACCCGGGACTCGTTATCATGGGCGACGGCAGCCCCATACCGACGCCCCGAGTTCCCTGCTAAGGCGGGATGCCGTGCCCATGTCTGGCCCTTGGTCTCCGCCTCGGCCTTCTCCGAGGATCGAGCGTCACCCAACGTCACACAAATAAACCTAATAAAAGTGGTTAAGGTATACTTTTGCAAAACACCTAGGCTTAGTACGCCTGTATCATATCGATGGTATCTAGTATCTACTGATTATAATAATTTATCTAATATCTAATTGTTGCTTTGACCTCATTGTCATCTGTTTTTTTTTACACGAAACGCTCGCATAGCAAGCCGATATATAATATTTTTTGTAATTCCAAGTCCCATGTTGTTGTAGTTCTAAGTTTCCAATTTGCATAATAATTAATTAAAACTAATTATATTAATTCAAAACGTAAAGATGACGTTATCTTAAGGTTTTTAATTAATATAATATGTAAATTTAAATCAAATAGGTAAACTACAACGGTATAAAAGACGGATGAAAATATCGACTTACAAAATAGTCGCGACAAAGTTGCGTAGAAATCAACAGTCATGAACAATCCAGAATCATACATAAAGTATCATAGACTACAGTACCGAGACAACATGCGGTGTCTGGCAGAGAACATTGGACGCTTCAAATGGAAGATCGCGATAAATAGAGAGGACGCAGTGGATAAAAAAGAAATAGACGCTTCGGACGTAAAGAGTGAGGAGGACGCAAAAGGCAGTGGGCTGGATACCTTACATAATAGACTGGGCAATCACCTGTGGTTGGATTTAGGGAGGACAATTCGCATTCTGGATGTAGGCAGCGGCGACGGGGAATTCACATCCAATGAACTTAGACGAGTTCTACCACCCAACTGTGAAATAACAGGCTGCGATAAGAGCCCAGCTATGGTGGCCCACGCCAACACACATCACGCTGGTAAACGAGTGAAGTTTGAGCTGGTTGAGATTGGAAAACCCCTCCCTGACCACTATATCGGTACGTTCGATCACATCTTCTCGTTTTTTTGCTACCACTGGATACCGGATCACAAGTAAGTCGTGCTTATGTTGCATTTCTTTCGTATACGCCCGTTTTTCGTATTCGATTTCTGAATTCGTATCTCGTATTCGGCCATCTGAATGTGTAGAATCAGTAGAAATACATTAAATTACGCACATACCCCCTTTGTCCGAACGGAACGAACTCCGCACTTACGATTCGAGTGCAAGCAGGCGCGTTCGCGAATGAACAAAGCGAACGTGTGTGCTATAGTCTCACGAAATTCCGAATCGAAATTCCGCATTAGAAAATTGAATACGGAAAATGTGTGTATGCGGCCAGCCTTAGTATGGTATTAACCGTATTTTAACGTAAAAAATCCCTCAACATATTTTAAACACTCGCTATTTATGAAGCGTACGACCCAATCCGATGCAGTGGACGCGCTTATTACATTCCTGTTACACACATTTCACATTAGTTTGTGTAAATATTACATTAGGTACACAAACAATACACTTTGATAGTAATATATGCTGACTAATTAACTACGAGCTCTTTGCGTTAACAGACTGTAAATGAACATTTCATAATATTATGTTTAAGAGTAGCATTCTCTCAAACCTACGACATGCTCACCGATGGTGGGGACTGTCTACTGCTGATGGCAGCCAACTTCCCCATCGTATATGACGTCCACCGATGGTTCAGTAGATCGAAGAGATGGTCGAAGTGGGTACATGATCTAGATCCCCTTACATCACCATACCACGATTGTGAGGTGAGATCTTTATTCTTCATTTAAGGGTTCAGTACGCAAAGGGTAAAAACCGGCCAAGTGCGTGTCGGGCCACGCGCAATATAGGGTTCCGTAAAACCGCTAGTTTTTTTTTAAATTTTTGTATGGTCATTAAATGTACATTTATAACGTGTTTTACACTAAGCTTACAACATCATCTCAGTTATTTTCAAAGGAATTTGAACGAAAAGTTCCTTTTTACTTCGCCGAATAAATTTTTTTTAGTTTATCGACTATTACTAAATAATTTATGAAGTCTTCTTAGCCGTGATAGTTTTCCTTTTAAATTCAGCATATTTCCTACTCCCGTGAATTTTTTTTACATTTCCAGAAGCAACCGTTTAGTTGGTAGAAGGGGGGAACACTGGACTCTAACGATTTCTTCCACTTTAAAACTTAATATTTCACAAACGAATCCCTAAATCGGAAAATGATCTATGAATATTCATAATATTTTTAAAAAACCTATCCAACGACACCCCACACGATGGGGTGGACGCGAAAAAAAAAATTCATCCGCGCTTGATGTGTATGGAAGGTACCATAAAAAAAAATATTTTTTAAGTTTTCATGTACCATTTTGTTGCCATCGTTAATATGTGCATTCATGCCAAATTACAGCTTTGCAGGTCTTATAGTCTCTAAGCAAAACCGCGGACAGACAGACAGACGGACGGACAGACCGAAACTATAAGGGTTCCTTGTTGACTACGGAACCCTAAAAACGGGACCCTATTATACTAACACTTCAATGTCCATACGTCTGCTTACCGCTACAGCTAGACTTCTGAAAGTCCAAGTCGCACTTTGCCGATTTTGTACATTATTCATCTATACATAATCTATACATATAATAAAACTGTAGAAATGACGATTCTGTCCACTAAAGATATTCAAAAAATAATAAGCGGAGGGTGTCACTAGATCGCTATACAAGCCAAAAATGTGGTTAGTTTTATTGTCTGTCTGTCTGTATGTTTGTTCCACTATCACACGAAAACTACTGATCCGATTTAAATGCGTTTTTCGCAGATATGTATATTTGTCTTCTTCCAACTCAACACCTGGTGTACAAAAATCTCTCCCCCCCCCCACACCCTCTAAGAGGACCAAAGAGGGGGTCAGATTTTGTATCCAACTTTTTTCTTTAATGGACTTCATATTATTAACTATGTTTTCCAACTTAGCATCACCAGAAAACATAATTTATAATACTATGGGGGGATAAAAGAGGGGGCAAGATTTTGTATCAACTGATGAAGTAGAAATACCTACTTTAAATGGCAAAACAACGTTTGCCGGGACAGCTAGTATAGACTATAGAGAGTGGGGTGTAATAGCGAATGTGGAAATCGAATCGTCATAATATTTGCACTGATATAGCTCACAGATTTTTTTGGGTGTATAAGGCTTAGAATAATCTTTTAAATCATTCGAAAGATTTTTTCTCAATCTGAGCTTCGATGGAGACGACGAGAGCATCGGGCCTCTCTTTCAATGCCATCTGTAGGTACGCGTTATATGGCGTTATGTTTAGAAATATTTACCCAATTTTTTCGTAGATGATTTCTAGATGATGATTTTAGTTACGGTCCTGTTTCGTATTGAGATGCTAAAGGAACTTGAAATTCATCCAATTGCCAATAAGGTAACATTTATCGGTTACCTAAGTAAACGATTATCCGTTATCAACAGCTGCAGCTATCACGTGTAGGATTTTAGTGATAACATTTTGCAGATTAAGGGCCTGTTTCACCACTTCCTATAAATGCCGGATATGCTATCCACAACTTATATGTCAGATACTCCATACTCTACCTGTCAGATAAGTTGTGGATAGCCTATCCGCTACTATTATCAGGAAGTGGTGTAACAGGCCCTAAATCTTTGTCTCTGTGACCATAGAGTTGTTGTTGTTGACTTACTTTGTAGGATCCAGAAACGAAACTGAAAAAATTCGCAGAGGAAGCCGGATTCAAGGACATTCACGTGAAAAACACGAAGTCAACTTACACGTACGCTAGTGAGCAGGACATAAAAAGTAATTGTTTATTTAAATTAATATTTTTGTAATTAAAAGTGTGTCTGTTTGTCTATCTGTCTGTCTGTCTGTTTCCTCTTCACGCTCAAACCGCTGCACGCTAAACCGATTTCACAGAAATGTATTAAGAAGATATTACTTTGAGTCCGGAAAGGATAATATAATAATAATTATTATGATACTTTTTATGCTGGAAAAATGTACGGTTCCTGGCCTGGCCTGGCGATTTTTGGCGCAACCGAGTTGCGGGCATCACCTAGTGTAATATTATAATTTTATTATTTTTTTGGAATGTATTTATAAATATCCATTATAATTCAAAATGTTATTAAACAAAAATTTTGCCAAAAAAAAATAAACTTTTTTTTTAATTTTTAGACATGATGACACCGCTGAACCTTTTCCAAATACCAGAAGACCTGATGGAAGAATATCTAGAAGAATTTGTACAAGTGGCGAAAGCCGAGGGCTACCTAAGTGATACATTCACTATCCAATACTCCACCAACACGATATATGCTAGAAAGTATTAGAGAAGTTGATTCCAAGGCAGATGGGGACCTACGAGTACTCGTACGTAGTTTGGTCGCGTTACGTCAAACCCTGCGTTTCCACCAGAGATGTGTTGCGACTTGCGACGAATGTGTTTCCAAAGATCCAATTGTAGAATCGCTGCGCTGAGCAAGGCCATCAGGATTCAGGCCACGTCAATTGGTTCTCAAAAACATATTCCTCGCAAGTCGCAACACATCTCTGGTGGAAACGTAGTCTTAACATTAAATTGACATGGTCCGACCAAACGACTTTGGTCTGTCAACTGCGGATGAATGAATTTCCTCGATGGTACGAGTACTTATATTATGTGAAATAAATTCATTGTAAATTGTATTTTAAAAAGGTGAAACCTACTTCAAAATTGTACGTATTATTAAGAATTAAAATTCCCTATCTCAAAAACTACTGAACCGATTTTGATGAAACTTGCAGTATTCCCTAATTTGAATAATGCTTAGTACAACCAAAAAGAAATTAAATCGGATACATAGTACATACATACGTACGCACTTTTGAAAGGCACTTTAGTTCAGATGCTGATATTATGAACTACTATCTTATATCTTTAAACGAGCAATTCTTATATAATTTGAATCTCGGAATCGGCTTCAAAGATTTTCATGAAATTTAGTATTATATAGGGGTTTTGGGGGCGATAAATCGATCTAGCTAGGAATAATTTTTAGAAAATGTCATTTTATTCGTGCTTTATCGAATATCGAGCAAAGGTCGGTCAAATAGCTAGTACTTATTTGGTTTTATTATACGAAAACTGGGCAATCCGCCTCTACGTTTGCACTCACGTTATAGTCTCTCTCATTCCATAATATTATACAAGATGTACTTTTTTCCGTTTCCGGCGGCTAATTCATCAACACGTACGTCAAAGAGCTCCGCGCGAAATTATTCATAAACAGTGCAAAAACAGTGAAAACTACCTTGTGCAAGTGAAATTCCAATAGAACTGTGTCAAGAAGCCATCTAGTTATAATAATCACAGTGCGGGAGTGTATAATTTCCACACTAAACTAAAATCATCCATCGTCGATATAACCTAAAAGTCATTACTCATTAACGAGTACACAATATTGCCAACATCACGACATTTGAATTTTGAGTTTGACAAGTGACATCTGACAGCCGGACTACCAACTGCTGCACCACAGATAAAAGACACCTGACCGAGGGGTTGCCAGTCAAATATAAAAAAGTCCCCAAAAACAGGTTGCCAGAACAAAAAGCAAAATTAAACCTGAATAAATAATTATGGACAAAAATATGGAATTACTTTTATTGAAACTAGACGAGAAATTGGAAAAACAAGCCGAGCAAATAACACTGGCTGTAACTAAGAACGTTGCGGAAGCAATAAACGAGAAATTGAATGGAATAATCGAAGAGAACAATATCCTCAAAAACAGAGTGCAAGAACTGGAACTGAAACTTAAATTTATTGAAAAAGAGAAACTAGGCAATAATGTCGTCTTTTTTGGAGTAGAGGAAATAGGAAAATCAGAGCGAGAATTAGTAGACTACATAAAAGATACCATAGAAGAGTCAGGAGTACAAATTTATAGTCAAGAGATTAGTAATGTCTACAGAATTGGAAGAAAGACGGAAAACAAAAATCGACCAGTCGTAGTTTCCCTAACCACCAAATGGAAGAAACACTTGGTACTCAAGAACAAGTCAAATCTCCCTCGTATAAGCGTTAAAAAAGACTTCTCTAAGGAAATTTTGGAAAAGCGCAAACACCTACAACCCCTAGTGGATAAAGAAAGAAAAAAGGGAAACATCGCTTTCATAAAATATGATAAACTCGTAGTGAAAAAACCAAAGGACAAAAATAGAGAAAAAAGAAGAAGAGAACTCTCAGACTCTCCCAACCAAGAAGCACAAAAGCAAGAGCAAAACACCACAATCTTACACAAAGGCCCAGAAAAAGGAAATTATAGAACCAAACATACTTAATTACGTTGAAAAAACAAGTTCTGACACCTACACTAATACCCCAAAATACTAACTGAAGCCCTCGGAAACCGGAAACAAACTGAAAAGTCTATAACAAATATAATTAAGCAAAACCAACAAAAAATATGTCTCCCACATCGGCTGGTCCCCGCGGGAGCACTAGACCAAAACACTCCAGCAAAAAGAAGTGAAACATTTAACATCGCAACACTTAACACAAGAACTCTTAGAACACAAGAAATCTTACTCGAATTGGATAAAGTGCTAGAAAATGTAAAATTCGATATCCTAGGCATAAGCGAAATGAGGAGATTAGGAGAGAAAATAACAGAACTAAATGAGTACATACTTTATCATAAAGGTGAAACACCTGGCCAACGAGGAGTAGGATTTTTAAATAAAATAGCAATGAAAAACTATATACAAGAACTGATAGGTGTCTCGGACCGAATAGCAATATTAAACATTAAAAACATTAACTTACCGAGATGCAAAAAACCGTGGTCAATCATACAATAATATGCACCTACAGAACAAGCGCCAGAAAGTGAAAGCGACGCCTTTTACTGCACCCCGTCAGATATTATAAAAAAATACCACAACAAATTTATCATTGTTATGGGGGATTTTAATGCACAGGTAGGCTGCAGAGAACCAGGCGAAGAACTGATATTGGGTAAATATGGATATGGAAAGAGAAGTAACAATGGACACAGACTGATTGAACTTCTACTACAAAACAACCTAACATTACTCAATACAGTCTTCAAAAAAGATCCCAAAACCAAGTGGACCTGGTTGTCACCTGATGGCAAATATAAAAACGAAATCGATTTTATCATAACTAACAAACCAAAGCTTTTTAATGATATACACATTATTCAAAATTTAAATTTCAACACAAACCACCGAATGGTTTGCTGCCGTTTAAAGAAATATCCAACTAAAAGAAGTAGAGATAAAATTAAAAACAAAATGACAGTGGAACAACACAAAGAAAAAGTAGATTTGTCTTTAATCAATAACCTAAAAGAAATACTAAACTCAGATAGAAGTGTCATAGAAAAATACGACCTCATGAACAAGCAACTGTCAAGAATGAGGAAAGGGAACATTACTAAAGAAATGAAATTTAGTGAGAAAACAATTGAGCTCCTAAAGAAAAGTAAAGCACTGATAAAAGACAAATCAAAAACCCAAGAAAATCGAAAGAAAATAGCTGAACTGAGCAAAGAAATTCGAGAAACGATAAGAAGGGAAAGGAAATTAAAAAGGACGAAAAAACTAGAAGAAGAGATCCAAAGAACTCAGGGGGAACAAGAAAGGCTTTCAAGAAATTAAGAGAATGTGGCAAGGAATGGATACCAAAACTAAAAAGCAACAGAGCTAAACAAGTAACAACTCGTAGAAGAATCCAATGTGTTGCCATAGACTACTACCGAAAACTTTACTCGAACAACGACACCGAACAAGAAAAGAACACCTATGAAAACTCTTACATAAGCTGTACAAAAGTCCCACCAATACTCTTGCAAGAAGTACATAAAGCTATAATGACACAGAAACTAGAAAAAGCCCCAGGACCTGACAACATAACAAACGAGCTAATTAGAGGCACCGAAGAGGAAATAACCCCAATCCTAACCAAGCTATTTAACGAAATTATAACAATAGGTAAAATACCGAAACAATGGAAAGAATCACACATCATACTGCTCCATAAGAAAGGGGACAAAGATGACATCGGTAACTATAGACCAATTAGCATAATATCAAACGTTTATAAAGTCTTCGCAAAGGTAACTTTGGAACGAATAACAAGACTCCTAGACGAAAACCAGCCGATTGAACAGGCAGGCTTTAGAAAAAATTATAGTACTATAGACCACATCCATACAATCAAACAAGTTTTTGAAAAGTGTAATGAATACCAGAAGACACTGTATATATTATGCTTTATAGACTATTCTAAAGCATTCAACAGCATAAAACATAAATTTATCTGGCGGAGTCTAAAAGAGCAAGGAGTGGAGGAGGTCTATATAGAACTAATTAAAGCCATCTACAAAGAAAGTAAAAGCCGCATCAAACTAGAGTCAACTGGAAACCCATTCCCAATTGATAGAGGCGCAAGACAAGGAGACCCACTATCTCCTAAACTGTTTAACTCTGTGCTGGAATCGAACAGTTTAGGAAAGAAAAATTTAGGCGATTGAACTGGGATAACTATGGGATTCTAATCAATGGTGCTCGCCTTAACCATTTGAGATCTGCCGATGACATTGTCATACTAGTAGAAGACCCTAAGATACTAGAACACTTGATAAAAGACATAGCAGAAAGAAGCAGAGAAGTAGGCCTAGAAATAAACATAGACAAAACCAAGCTAATGACCAACTCGACAGAAGTCCACATAGAGGCCTGTGGAACTAAACTTGAATATGTGAAAGAATATGTATACTTAGGACAAATTATATCCCCAGAAGACCCTATGTCTAAGGAAATAAACAAAAAAATAGCGTGTGGCTAGAAGAAATACTGGTCGTTGAAAGAAATTATGAAGAACCAAGACCTAGGCATACACATAAAGAGAAAAACTTTCAACACATGTATTCTCCCCTGTATGACATACGGGTGTGAAACATGGACACTAACGAACAAACACAGAGAGTTACTAGCCAAAACTGAAAGAGCAATGGAATGAAGCATGTTGGGAATCAGGCTTAGCGACAGAATCCAAAGCTCAGAAATAAGAAAAAGACAAAAGTAACAGACATAATAGCACGCATAGATAATTTGAAATGTAGTTGGACTGGGCACATGTTGCGTTGCAAATTATTCAAGTGGAGCAAGCAAGTAACCTTATGGTATCCCAGAGGAGACACTAGAAGACAGGGGCGTCCGAAGACAAGATGGAGTGACGATATCCGCTTAACTCTAGGACCATACTGGACCAGATCAGCGGAAGACCTAGTTCATTGGAGAGAGCTGGAGGAGGCCTATGCCAAGAGGCACACCGAAATGTGAGATATAATCTAACAAAAATTACCAATTGTAACCAAATGTAAAACGTATATTTCGGAATAAAAGGGCTAATTATTATTATTATTATTATACAAGATGTTTGTGTAAACACCATTGTCCTTGAAACCATCAAATGAGCCGGTCAAAATGAACAACTTTTTCTATAAGAACCATGCTGGGAATTAAAAAAAATCTGTCTTCATACAAATTGCCGATCCGAGCATCCGTAAGGGTATGAAGACGGCATTTTTTTTTAATTCCCAGCATTGTTCTCATAGAAAAAGTTGTTCATTTTGACGGGCTCATTTGATGGTTTCAAAAATAACGGTGTTTACACAAACACTCTGTATTATCCGTAACCATACTAATATTAGAAATGCGAAAGTGTGTTTATCTGTCTGAAAAATTTCCCGCTAAATAAACGAATTTTGGCGCAACAGTGTTACGAGACCAGGCCGCATATAACGAGGACTAGTGAAATTTCATGTTTTTATTTTCACTAGAACTTTGACCAGAAGTAATTATAAGCATTTAAACAATTTTTGTAGGTTTGTTACATTCCTTACCAAGGCTCCAGTCAGCTTAGAATTTTGATTTAAATCCATTTACCACTAAAAAAAGAGTAATAAAGAATACTATTTTCAAAATTTTATTTCGACTAGAATTCAGCGAAAATAAACGCAGGAAAAAATATGTTCATACAAAAATGTTTAAATTATGATTTCGAAGGTTATGGTCGGCTTCGTTTTTGATATAGAATAACAATAATAAAGATAAATCGTTTTGATCACAAATTCGAACGATTTATTGATTTTCGAATGGAACGCCTGCTTTCAATATTTGCCATAACAATTCCACAGGCGTTTTGATGGATAATAATTGAATGACGTCAGTGAAATCTGTCTTTCAGTGACTGATTGTCTATTACAGAAAAACTAGAGTATGTTCACAAATATATCCCAGTATACTGGCCAGAGCTCCCTAGGCCTAGAATCGCCGTGGTCCCATACTGTTGATTCGTTTCGAAATATTTGCCAGTGCATTGTCGTATACTTAATATGAATATAATACGTTATGCTTGTCTTACTAGTGGAATACCAGTATAATACAGTGCGTCGTAAGATGACGTCTTGATCACTGGTAAGTAAACTGGGTTTTATTTCAGAACATAGGCAATATGTTTGGTTTACAAATATTACAATATTGTTTTGTAACCTAATATTTGGTGAGAAACTACCTCATTAGGTATCATATTGATATATATTTGATAATTTACATCCGCCAAGCGATCATTTATACGTTTTTGGTAGGTTTGAAAGTCATAAATGCAAATACCACAGCTAAGTCGGATAATAATGAACAGAGTGTCTCAACACAGAGACACATTTTGAGGGATGTGTTAAAACATTGTAAAATGATAATGATATTATTATGTTAAACAACAATTATATCGAACATGTCCAAACCATAGCAATAGAAAGATAATATAATAATAATAATAATAATAATAATTTTATTGTTAAGTAGGTATACATATCAATTAAGTACAATGGATTTCCTTCTGAAATATAACGACAAAAATTCGCACTATGTACTTAGTATCTACTTATCAGTATTATAACACATATTAATGCCTTGCCACAGTTTGGTTGATCTCTGACCCCGAAACTATTATAATGTGATATCGGAGTCAGTGATTCTCACGGTTGAGGCAGGTTATAAGAGAAAAGAACAATACATTATTCATGTTATAATAATAATCATCTATCATGTTTTTGGGTTAGGTAAACAGTGACTTTTAAATATTAGGTATATCTTAAATATAAAAAACATAGGCAAAATTCAAGGTTAAAAGGGTGATATTGTGTGTGTGTATACTGTATGTGTATGTTTATGGTATCCTAGCCCTACGACACGAGAGTCTTGGGTTCAGTACATGGTACTGTCTAGGGGAAAGAAGGGAGTGTGTGTGTGTGTGTGTGTGTGTGTGTGTGGTGTGTATTCGTGTATATGCGTGTGAGTGTTTGTATGAGTGCTGACAGTGCATGCTCCATTGCCCTTCGACAGTATCTTGGGTTCAGTAAGTAAAAAACTGCCATGGAGCAAGAATGACAGATGTTGTGTGTTTGTATGGGTACTATAATAGGTCTTATAATATGTTGAATTTTAACGCATATAAGGCGTATAATACATTGTGTCGATGTGCTAATGTGTGTGTGTATGTGTGTGTTAGAGTGCGTGTATGAATTCAGGCGGTGCATGCACCATAGCCCTACGACAGCGTCTTGGGTTCAGTAGAAAGTACTGCTATGGTGCATGAGTGTTTGATGTGTTAGTGTATGTTATGACTATAGGCTATGATTGCCGTTACTAAATTATACCTATATATTATAATATTATACATATAATATAATATGATGTATGCTATAAGTTTTAATATACGACGAGTAGGAGACTTTCAGTTTCTTGATAAGTTAGCTTAAGGAGGTATGAAGTGATGGCTTTCTTTGCATCAAATCTTGAGAGCGAAAATATAGAAATTATGGAGTTGATTTTATTATATATTTTAGACGAGAGGATATTATATTGACGAGCAGCGAAAGTGGTTTTATGTTTATTTACTGGGCAGATTCTGCTACGTGTGTGTCGACTCGTGTTAGATGGTACAAAAGGTAAGGAGGCATGCTTACGAAGAAGTGTACGCAGAATATATAGCTGGCGGACAGTCAAGACATTGCATTCGGAGTACAAAAGTTCAGTGCTATACCTGATATCTTTGAATGTCATTATTTTTAGGATAGCTCTTTGAGCTCTCTCAAGTGATAACATTACACTGGAACCGGCGCCACCCCAGATTGGGATGCAGTATGTCAGGATTGACTGGCATAATGATAAGTATATCATTCTAGTCAATTCGAAACTAGCCATATGCCTTATGATTTTGAATATATATAATAATTTGCGGACGCGGGAGTTTAGAGCTGATATATGGGAATGCCATTTGAGATTTGCATCTATATATACTCCTAGATATTTTAATGAAGAGGTGGTTTTAATAGTAGTACATCCACAATGATCAGACGGTGATTTACAAGTGTGTAAAACTATAGTTGATAGATTGCCTTTTGGACCTGATGATGGGGTGACAGAGAAAGCAATAATATTAGTTTTATTTATGTTTAAGGTCAGTAAGTTTTGTGTTAGCCAATCCTTAACAATTAAGAGAGCGCCTTCTAATTTTTCTTTGGCATCTTTCCAACTGGCGCCATATACAAGGAGGGATGTATCATCGGCGTATGCAAAAAGGTCACAGGAGGGTAGTTCAAGTTGACACAAATCGTTCAGATGGATCTGAAAGAGTGTAGGTCCTAGTATACTGCCTTGTGGAATTCCGTAAGTTATTTCGTCTAGTTTACTAATGTAGTTGGCAACTTTGACACATTGCATACGACTTTGTAGATAGCTACGAAACATGTTAAGAGCTTCTCCTCGAATTCCACAGCGCTCCAGCTTATCTATAAGGATGGGGATTGATACAGTGTCGAAAGCTTTCGAGAGATCAAGAAAAGCACCATAGCATTTCTGGTTATTATCTAATTTTGTTGAAATTTCCTGAGTGAGGGTTAAAACAGCGTCTTCTGTTGAAATTCCTTTTCTAAAACCGTACTGATTATTAGCTATAATATTGTGTTTTTGCAAAAAATTTACTAGGTTGTTATTTAAAATTCTCTCTAGGATCTTCGACATAGCTGGTAAGACTGAGATTGGTCTGTAGTTAGAAAAATCGCTTTTTTCTCCTTGTTTATAAATGGGATGAACTAGAGCAGTTTTTAGTGCTTTAGGAAAGATGCCATATTTTATTGATAGATTACAGATATGAGTAATCGGTGGAGCAAGAACATCCTTAGAGGCTTTAAGTATAGCTGGTGAAATACCGTCCCATCCGGCCGCAGAGTCAGAGCGTAAACCAGTTATTAAGTGTCTTACTTCCGCCGTATCCGTTTCAAATACAACAAGTGAGTGCGACTGTTTGCAGTTTCCTATTCTGAGTGGAGTGTTGGGTGGAGTTATTTTTGAGGCAAGGACTGGACCAATGTTGACAAAGAATTTATTAAGATTATTAACTGCGATTTGGGGATCTGAGTCAGATTTTAAGAGATCATATGGGGGATTAGTATGCTCGTTTCTATGTGTAATATCTTTAATTATATTCCAGGTTGTTTTAGAGTTATTTGAGAGTTCCAATTTCGATTTGTAGTAATCACGTTTTAATTTACGAAGTAGGTAGTTTATATAGTTGCGGTATCGTTTATAAGTAATCATTAATATGTTATTATTTGGATCTGTTTTTAGTCTTTTATGTAACCTGTCTCTGTTTCGAATGCAACGAAGTATGCCCGGGGTTATCCAAGGTTTGAGAATTACTCTTTTGCTGGGGGTAGTATATAACGTCGAGTGTGATTTTACAGACTTAGCAATAATTGAAATTAACTCATCAGTTGCTTGCTCAACATTGTCATTGTTTGTTACTGAAGAATAATCTTGGTTGTCAAGATCTGTTTTGATAGCTTGGTAATCTATTTTTAGTGATTGTCTCTTAGGTCGGGTAGGGGCTTGAACAGTTTTTTTATTTATACAGAGTAAGGTAGGATAGTGGTCAGTAACAAGTGATTCAATGACGTATGTAAGTATATCTGTTGTTAATAATTTACCTCTATTATTGACCATAATATGGTCAAGACAGCTAGTTTCACGTGTTGGGAATAGATATGCTGGAAGAAATCCAAAAGCAGCCATACTTGTAAGATATTTATCTGAGAGAGGGTGGGTGTTATTTTGTTTTATGTCAATATTAATGTCTCCAATTAACACTATTATATTATTAGGAGGCACACTAGATAAGATATTATTTAGGCTATTAATAAATTTATCCAAATTTTTGTATGATGGGGATCGATATACTGAGATAAGGGTAATTTCATTACCAATATTACATACCAGACAATTTGCTTCATCGAAAAGAGGTTCATGTATTTGTACGTCCATATCTGTTTTTACATATAACACTACACCATCGTTTTGTAGTTGATTACTGGTAGTGTAAAAGTAAGTATATCCATCAATTTGTGGTATGGAAGAGTTTTGTGTGAGCCAACATTCACTTAGGATTATGACGTCTACATCTAATTTAAGTAGGGCAATATTGGCTATACACTGATCTATATTTCTCTTTATGCTCCTTATGTTGACATGGTAAAATTTTAAAAAGTTAGTTTGATTTTTTATAGTTTGGGAAAAATGTTCCGGTGCACACTTTATAGAGTTGGCAACAGTAAAAGTGTCAAGTTCATAATTTATAGTGTGTATGTCAAGCATGTTAAATAGATTTATTCAATATAATATAGATATAGATGTTGACATTACTGAGATAAGTACCTAATGTTAAACTTTAAAATGCTTAGATATGAAAATAAAATTCCTAGGAATTGTAGTTGTTCATTATAATAAAAATTTACCAGTGTATTTTATTTTATTAGAAGCAAGATGATGTAAAGTCATAGGTAGGCAACCTGATATTGAGGCTAAGATAACCTATTTTTATTTGATTGTTGTTTATTTTGTTGTTCCGAAAGCTTTTAGATTTAGCCATACACTCCCATGTGTTTTTATTATAGAGAGTTTGCCTTGTTATAACAAAAAAGGTTAAACGATAAAATTTTAGGAAATTATATTTAGGAAAAGCGTTTAGATTCATAATATTCAAGTATCCAAGTCGATGATGTGATATAATTAGTATACTACGATAGTTGTTGTTCCTGCTGATCTGTTGAAAACGGGTTATTAACCTTCGGACAACCTCAACTAAAGCACAGCATGAGATCTCTATTGAGTGTGTTGTCATGTGTCTAAACGAAATATTTGATTTGCAATAGATACCAAGGTATGATGTCATTAACCTTTTGTACTGTGGACCTGTATTAGAGTTTTTGTCTTGTAATCTGGTTATTTTGCAGTAAAAAGTGAGAATTAAGTGAGTAGTATTCATTACAGTATTCCAAAAACATGATAGTTTATATTCCCACTTGCAAAGGCTTACATATAACAGTATGACAGTAGTTACAATATAAGTCACATTAAACTCTATTTTTGGAGTAGGGTAAATATATAGAATAATTACAATGGAGGTTATGTAATGCACTGTTTTGGAGTGAAGATTAAGTACTAAATGACTAGTGAACATTACAGTTATCAGAAATAGTTTATGTAGCCACTCACAGGGGATTCCATGGATCTTTATGGCAGCATTTACAATATATAGAGAGTATTTATATAGAACTATTACAATAAATGTTATTACAGTTTTCAAACAACATGATAGTTTATGTTCCCTCTCACAGAGGATTCCATGGATCAGTATCCAGGCAGCAATTTCAAAACAGGTTACATTATACACTTTCATCAACGGAGTTGTTAAGACAATGTTAGTTTCATATTTGGTCATTTTTGTAGAAAAACAGTTTATACTAAATTGAAGGTGAGTGCAGTCTAGACAGTTATACATTATTAATACCCTTGTCAGGTTGTGTGTTCTCCCAAAACATATATATTGTTGGTTCGGAAACTGCTCGGAACGGTGATCCCATATTGCAAAGCTTTTCTATGTTTAAATTGCTCCAGTTTAGTTCAGTAAAATATGTTATAGCATACATTTTAATATTCATAAGTGGTATGATAATATGATAGTTAAACTTAATAAAGGTAAAAAAGGAAACATAGTTTAAACAAGATTCTATAGGAAAAAATGAAAATAAATACCTTATTATGAAATTGGCCGTATTATCTCTCGAGGCAGGCACTATATTTAAAGAAAGTCACATTACACTACTGTTTTTTAGTTCAATAAGACACTTCTCTGTTTTGATCCACACTTGTTTGTCCCCTTGGTTCCGGCGGATGAATATTCTTGAGTTGGAGACCCAGCAGTACTTGTATCCGTTGGTTTTGGCAAACATTCTGGCATCGTAGAAGAGTTTCTTTGCAGACTGTGGAAGGTGCTCATCGAAGTACACAGGTTTCTTTTCCCCGAGTATATTCAGATGATGGGTGTTTATTTTGTCAGATGGTTTACGGGGGTTATTGAATTTTCGGACTTGAGACAATAACTCATGTTTAGTCTGCACCTTTGCAAATTCTACGATAATATTCCTAACTGTTCCTGGTTTTCCTGGAGCACGATGTACATCCCGGATCTCGGATGGATGGATTTCCATTGAGATAGTTTTTCCTATGTTTGTCATTATGTCTAGGAGATCTTTGGAGTCTTCTTTCTCTTTTTGTGGAATGTTCCTTATTTCTACTGAAGAAGTACGAGTTAGGTTTTGAAGGTCTTGAATTTGGTTATTCAATGTAATGACGCAGTTTCTAGCTTCTATTTTTTCCTTTTCTAATGTGGCAATTGTTTGTTTCATTTCCTCATATTGCTTGTTTATGAACTCGATGGATTTTTCCAGTTCCAAGTTACTTTTTTGGATGTTGCTGCACTGCAGTTTTACCTGTTCTATGCCTCCAGACAATTTCTTAAGGATTTTATCTTGTTCCTCTTTCCAGCTCGTGATGGAGTTATTGTGTTCAATTTTCCAGTCGGAGAGCATTTCCTTGATTTCGTCCTTGAATTTGCACAGCATAGTTTTTTGGTCTTGTCGACGCTGAGTTACGTAAGTGTTTTCTATGTGATCCTGTGAGGTAAAATGGCTGCCAGGAGAGCGTTCTTTGTCGGTCGGCGATTGTCGGCGTGACATTAGTGAAGCCCGAATTACACTGCTCACACAATGAATCGTACACTTTTATTGAATATATTATTATTTAATAATGAGTAATTGAACTTTGATAATGTAAGATGAATACAATTATTTGGTTAGACGTATTTGCTGCGACCGGTCGGTGCAGCGCCCCCCCGCGGAATCAAAGATATAACATCTTATAGTCAAGGAGCCCTAGAACATTATTTTATTACTAACAAGCAAATTTTTTGTGAGTAGCTTTATTTTGATAAGACAAACAACTTTTTTATCTGCGAAAAAATCTTGAAAGTGTTAGCTAACAGAGATAGAAAGGAATTCATAATTTGATTTGATGGTCCTAAAATATGGATTGTTCAATTTATAGAACAATGTTACTCTTAAATTAAATAACTATTAACCTACCAATATACAAAAAATCAGCTGGTTAGAGTTCCGTTTTAGGGTTCTGTAATCAACAAAACTTGGTTGACTACGGTACCCTAAAACGGAAGATTTTTCGCAGATAAAAAAGTTGTTTGTCTTATCAAAATGAAGCTACTCACAAAAATTAGTTTGTTAGTAATCAAAAAAAATTGTTCTAGGGCTCCCTAACTATTCGCACTGGAGTAAAATCGTAAAAAGAATATTATCAAGCGGATAAATCCAAATTCATAGATACGCCATGATTTTGATACGATATTATGTTAAACTACAATTTTATCGAACGTGTGAATTCCATTCCAGCTAGGGTCTCTTTTGGGAACAGATTCCTTAAAAACAACAAAGAAAATATGAATAAGGGAAATGACTAGTAGATTGGACAGTACCAGTCATTGGAAAAAGCACAAAAACATAATATTTATTAATGTTGCTTTAAAAAATTCCTGTTTTTAAAGTAAAAGAACGTCTGTTTTTAAAGAAAAACAGTCAGTTTTTAAAGCAACATTAATAAAATATAAAGTGTTTTTGTGCTTTTTCCAATGACTAGTACTGTCCAATCTGCTAGTCATTTGACGACTTCAGCTGTGGCTCAATGGGTGCGTGTGGCAGCTCAAGCCGGGGGTCGCGGGTTCGAGTCCCGCCGACGGAACAAAAAGTTTTTCAATGTTCCTGGGTCATGGATTTGTATTAAAAACGTGTATGATATAATAAAAATCTTAAATACATGTATAGTATAAAAGTATTAAATATATTACCGTTGTCTGGTACCCGTAACACAAGTCCTTCAGGTACTTAGCACGGGGCCAAATTGACGTGGTGTGAAGCGTCCATAGATATTATTATTATTATTATTATTTACCCTATGATCTGCATAACAATAATGAATATAATCTACTATTCATTAAATACTTGTCAAGCGGGTCAAAAACGTTACCTGTACGGTATTGCAAGAGTTATCGTTTTTGAACTTGTGGAGGGTGTTATATAGATTCCAGAGGATGCTGCAGCGTCAGGTACAAGTAATCGTCATGGGTCTACGTCCTATTTATTAAAGATATTGCAATAAACCCAAGCACAAAAAATATTTGAAGCATATTATAAAGTCATAAAATAACCTCAGCAGTGAGCGAGCTGGCGATGATGAATTATTGTACCTAAGATAGCTATATTTTTCCATGCATTAGTATATGCAATGCATATGATGATATGAGTAATACTTTATTTTGTTATACATTGTATAATCAATTATATCATGACGTATTATTGAGGAAATACTTATTTTCATGTTCGTGAGTACAGAACAAACATATTATTAAAATAAACACATAATTTTATTATAATACAAAATTCATTAAAAATTTAGTTTATTAAATTGTGAACACAGATAATAGAAGTACGAGATATTTATATGTTATGTGGGCGTGGCACGTGTCGCCAAATTTAGCCCAGTCGGGCACTAGTTGTCAGTCACATGTAAATCGCTCCACGGCTTACACGTTGTACTTCGTTGTAAATTGTGATCAAAATGCCGACTTGTGCAATAATTACGTGCTGAAATCGCAGCGAAACTTTGAATAAAAAAAATTGCGGGATCACCTATAACAGCCAACTGTAATTTATACGATTTTTTAATTTAGAAATCAATTATTTTTGCACGAAAAATATTCGCCGCTACACCGCCATTTTCAGGCCGCTTGAACTATCAAACTAAGGCACTAGTGAAGTGGTGTGATGCAGATTTTGGGATCGACATTTTTATGCGGTTGCGTTATTATGTATATCAGAATTAGATAGCTTGTTTTTATAAAGTAATAAAAGTTAATAAATCTTTTTTCGTCATTTCAGTATTTGTTTCCGTTACTATTGAAGTTTACGATGGCCAAGATTGAATTGCTCCTGCTTTTTAAGCCACAGGCTTCCCGCTTAAAACAATGATTAGTGTGCATTAAGGCGACGCCTTGATAATTTGGCTGTTATAGCGATGTCGATTTTTCTCAGTAATGACTAAAGCTAAGAAATTAAAGTTAATTATCAGTATTCATCATGTCTTTGTTTTTTAATTACCCATAGCATAACACGATTGGTCAACTTTTATAACACAGAATAATCAATCAAAAAGACCTCTGTAAAAAAGGGATTCCTATTTTTCCAACAGAGGAGAGTGATTTAAGCTTCCAAAACTTGTACATAAATTGGTTTAAGCATACACTTTAATTTGCCCATAGCTTGTATGAAATGTATGTATTTATGGTTTTTAAATTACGCGACAAAAACCATTTTGTCGCTACGCCCTTTCCATTTTTTGCTGTTCCATTGCTATCTAAAACACATCCAACACAGTTTCTTACTTTAAGTTGATCCTTAATTATTTAGTTTATTTTAAGTTTATTATTAATTATTGTTAGAGTACAGAGTTAAAATCACGTTTGTTGTATGGGAGCCCCCCTTAAGAATATATATATATATATATATATATATATATATATATATATATATATATATATATATATATATATATATATATATATATATATATATATATATATATATATATATATATATATATATATTAAATATTATCGGTCTTACTACAAAAAATTTAAACACCCGTTGAACAGTTGATTAGGGAAAAATTCCATACAAAATTATCTCAAAACAACTGTTCAACAGATGTTTAAATCTTTTGTGGTAAGACCGTATGTGTTATAGTGGGGAGCCCTAGAACAAACTTATTGACCGATTTTAGCGCGAAGCAATACGCATATATGTATGCGGCCGCGGCAGACATATCGTACACAACCTGTGAAAATTTCGGAAGTCTAGCGGTTATTGAGATACAGACAGACAGACAATAAGACATCGAAGTCTTAGAAATAGGGTCCCTTTTTTACCTTTTTGGGTACGGAATCTTAAAAATATATAATATGTGTGCATGTTTATCTTAAGACTTCGATATAAAATAACTCAAAGGGTACATACTACGCTGAATTACGCCGGCGTAAATTCCGCCGCGTTTACGCGGCGTTTCAAACTCATACTAAATACGGGCGGAAGGCGAGAGACGACACACGCGTATTTGTATGCGTTTGACATTTGGGGTGGAATTTACGCCGGCGCGGCGTAATTCAGCCTAGTGTGTTTAGACACAAAGGCCGAAAGGAGTTGAAATTATCCATGATTACGAAAAACTTTTACTATGGGACCAACTCTATTCGGCAAAATAATTAACCAACTATTTGGCAAAAGCGTAACTAGACAGTTATTGCCTAGTTACGATTCTCATAGTAAAAGTTTTTCGTAATTTATTTTGCCGAATTAAGTTGGTTCCATAGTAAAAGTTTTTCGTGATCATGGATCAATTCAACCCCTTTCGACCTTTAAGTTATTTTTGTTAGTTTCTGTAATATTATAAAGTATCACTTTCATTCTTATAATAGTATTTAAATACCTACCTACCAAAAAACATCGATATCGTCGTAATAATATGGTAATAATTAATCGACACCGTAGATAGACCGGACATCACTAGACCGTGTACCGTGTCGTACCGTTGACACTATGCTGACAATGTAGTGTCATTGAAGTTGGCGACATAGGTTTCCATATAAACGGCGCTACATAACACTTCTCCTTATTTTCCTGTTCTGAGGTTGTGAACATGGCCTCTCTGTTAATCATTTGTCTGTATGTCGAGTTTACCACGTGATCACATTATTTCTGAAAATTATTGAAATCAACGAGGGCTTGAAAACTAAATATGTACAAATGTACCTATCGAACGCCATCTGTTGAGCTTGTTTTCCGCAAATTCTAAAATGTCAGTTGCCTATAATCCCGCCTTAAATAAAGTTTAACATCACTCGAATGCAGTGAAAGAAACTTTAATTGTACTTTTTATTTTGACTTTAAAACGAATACTGAGGAATTTCAGGGCGAACCGCTTTGATAGCGAACTTTTGAATTTTTCTCTCACAAAGGCAAGGTAAAGCTGAAGTTTAGTTTTGTACTCCAACTCTGAATACAAAGGTACCACTTGGATACAAATTTTTTAACATCGAAATGAGATGAAATGAAACGGTAGTTATTTTATCTGCGTGCTTCGCGAAAATTAAACCGATTCGGTTATTTGATACCAACAGCTTTGATAAAGTCTCGACGCAGTCAGGCAAAGTAGTGTTCTCACATAGGTGAAATAAATTCCAAACGAGAGATAATTTAAGTTTTATCCAATCAGAATACATTTGACTTTGGTTTGATATCGCATATTACCCCAACTCCACTCCAACCCAACATGGCATGGAAATATGTAAGCTATATTGTTATTTGTTAGGACCATGAACGTAGAAAAAAAGGCGGACGTAGTCTTGTTATATACAAAACTGTGTCTTCACTTTTCTTCGGAGTCGGCCACACACGCCTGTCAAATGGTATGGACTAGCGCCAGAATGTGTGCGTGCGGACCGTGTACATACAGCCAGCTGGCCGACTCTGAGTTTTGTGTATGGTGGGACTCCGTCCACCTTTTTTTATACGTCCATGGTTAGGACATAAGAGTTGTCAACTGACATCGCGTGGAGAGCCCAGATGGCGACTAGTCGTCAACCAGTTGTTCGCAAGTTAGTTAATTATCTCCTGCGTCTCACGGCATAAAGCTTAGAACTTAATGGTGGAACTTTGAACTTAGAACTTTGAGTAGGGTTGACGTTGAGTAGAGTGCGATGACCCTAATTGTCAGTCGATATTAGTATTTAGCGCTCACACACTGAACGGCACGCGACGATGGCAGTCGACAGCACTTGTCGACGAAAGTCGACGGGTGCCGTCGACACGTGCCGTTTGTCTGTAAGAAGCCTTATGAGGGGCAAACTGATCACATTCTCCTTTTGTTACCTAATTATGAACGACAACCCTGTCATCTACCTATGTACATAATATATTATATTCCAATGGTAATTAATTTGTCCAAAAACCTTAAATATCAATTTAAACATTAATTACTATTACAATTGTAACCTTTTTTTATGCGTAGGGGAAACCCTTTATAGGTGCCTCGGGTCGAGAATGTGCCTCAGTTAAGCTAAAGCACCCCGGGGGCATGTGGGACTCCCGACGTCGGGTTTACCCACTAAAACCACCTGCGGTTTGCATTCAGCCGTATACGGAGGGATATTCTGAATCTGTCTAATACAGGACACCCTCCACGACCGGCCGGTCTACCTCACAAGGGACCAGACTTCCACCAAGTTAGGGAACGCTTAGGCAAACTAAAGCATTCTTAAGCTTCTCAGTGCTTCTCAGTTATTAAATATTTTTTTGTATATGTGTATTTCCTCCTCCTCTTTCCATTACTCGGCGCCCGTTAGTTGTTACGATCAGTAATATGCCACAGAAGTACAGCGGGATTAGAAATCTAACGTAAAACCATCATACTCAAGGGATGAAAGAAAGTACGAGTACTACATTACATATAATATTATGACGCGACGCTCGACATGTTCCAAACGGATATGAATGTTTTAAAAGCGGGTCTCGTAAAAGAGGCTTTCGCGTAACGCTAAGAGCTCTAAGATAGTATTATGAGAAACTAGATGTAGCCTTCAACTTCGTAACCCAGAAATTGCTTATCATGCAAGATTCATAAATTTCACGGGACATAATAACTGTTATTTTCCCCGGGACTTGAGGTATCCTTTTCCTAGATATAATTAAAATCAGATCGAACACTCAAAATTTCCCGCACTTACACGTTACTAAGATCATCAGCTTGAAGGCGTAAAACAGGAAGTTCTCACTATATTGTATAGAATAAAACTATTATTTTGGGAATGCAAGCGCTTCAAAATACCCATGGGCCTGATTAGAATGTAAATGAAAGCAGATGTAATTAAAGGGTTCATTTTAACTTTCACGGTTGTCATCAAACAAAGAAATACAAACGGCATGCAAATTCCTCCACAATTTCACCTAGTTTTGAGCCCCACGTAGTAATGACTGACGGTCGGGTTTTGGCCGACGCCGAAGCCGAAACCGAATGTTCAAAATCGTTAATAGATTGTATTCCAAGATTTGACTAAGAGTTACAAAAAAAATTTGAAGTAGTTAATTATAATATTTAAAATTAACAATATTCGATTTTGGTAACAGTTTCATTAATTTCAATGGTTTTTCGGCTTTGGCTGTGATATTTTGAACACTATCGCGTACTTTATTGCTTGTGTTTGGTTTGTAGTTTTACCAATAATTGGTAAAGCTACAAAAGTGGTAATTATTATCTTATCTTAGATTACCACCCTAAAACATAAAAATAAAACAAACACTGATATTCAACTATCGATATCGCCATTTCGGACTAAACCTTCGGCTTAGCCTAACTTTGGCCGAAGCCGAAATCGGAGTTTCAGTCAGACACTAGTCGCACGTATTCTGCAAGAGCTTTCTAACTGTTTCAGAATTCAAGTCGCCTTTCAAATCCTATGTTTGACGGTTAAACACGCCGCATTGACGATTAAAAGGAACTTTGATACTGGAAGTGAAATGTGTTTGCTTTAAAAGTGCAGTGGCGTTTCCAGATAACACTAATGCAATGTTTCATTTGTGCCACCAGCAATTTATAATTGTTGATTTTTTTCGAATAGATGATTAATTAGGTTCTTTTCTTCAATTTTATTTATCTCATAAGGCTTATTATGAGATATGTGTAAATAAAGTGCAGTGGAGATGGAAACGCCACTGCACTTTATTTCACTTATTCATTGCTATAATATAAAAGTGATAGAGATAATTATTATAGTTAAAGTTAACACACATTGGTAATAATGAAATCTAAACTACTCAGTACTCTTAATTACTTACTACTATTACCTACTATATTACTATACTACTCTACTATTATATTATAATATATTATTAAATTACGTTATTAATAATTATTATATTTTCTTCCTTATGCAAGAACCCCTCTCAGTTGAAGGTGAAGATCTCCTCTAAATTCCATTTTTCTCTATCTCGAGCAACTTTTGGCCAGGAGCGGCCGGCTATTTTTTAACCGTCTTCCAAAAAACGAGGAGGTTTTATGTTCGGCTGTGGATTTTTTTTTTTTAATTTTTTTTTGTATGTTCAACGATTACTCCGCCGTTTGTGAACCGATTTTCGAAATTTTTGTTTTGTTGTATTAGGTTTCACTCCAATTTGGTACCATACTCAACCTTCATAATTTTGAAGTCGGTACAGAAATAGTTGAGGTTTAGCCGAATTCGGAAAAAGGCACATTTAGAGAGGAAAATTATTTAATACTTTTTAGTTTTTAGTTCATATTATGAGAATGTTATTATTGTTTTTACCTTGGAAGTCGGTTTAAATTTTTTGTTAAAAATAATAATTATTATTTCATCTTCCCATCTCGCATATGTACTGCCTTGAAGACGTTTACCATACGGGCCAGCCCATTGTGTTACCTTGCTAGTCCATCGGTCGTCCTCTAGCCTCGCTACGTGTCCTGCCCACTTCCACTTTAGTTTTTTAGCGTATGTTAAGGCATCTTTAACAGAGTACCCGTATCCCACGGCTGGAAGAAGGACATGGGCGGGTTTTAGTCGGTAAACCTCCGGCGCACCAAGCCAGAGGGAGTCCAACATACCCCCGTCGTCTACTCCCGCGCGCGGCGGGGGATACGCAACGTATTTCCCCCCTCAAAAAAAAAAAAAAAGTTAAGGCATCTTTCGCTTTTGTTACTTTCCTTATGTTGGAGTGGCGGATTTTTAGTATTTTTTTAATGCTGAGCATACTTCTTTCTATGCCGTGTTGGCAGGTGGTAATCTTATTTTTAATTTTATTAGAATATGTCTATATGTTGTCGTTTAATATTTCTGTCGATTGCTTTTTTTATGTCCCAAAAATTATATTAAATAATTCTCTACAGCTAAATAACATGTTTTATTCAAACAAGAACCTGTTTTATGTAATTTAATGAGAATAGAATAAACGTTTGGACTTTAACTGACTCACCCAGTTGTTAATTTGTTAATCTGCAGTCTAACTGGTTTAGGCACATAAACGGTAACATAATATATTGTATAGAATAAAAGTATCCATACTAATATTATAACTGCGAAATTGTGTCTGTTAGTTACCTCTTCACGTCCAAATCGCTGAACCGATTGTGCTGAAATTTCGTATGGAGATACTTTGGGTCCTGAAAAAGGACATATAATACTTTTTATCCCGGAAATATGTACGGTTTCCGCACAATAAACTTTTATGATTTGCGTGTAATCTATTCAATAGATTTTGATGGGTACGGAGATGCCACAGCCTTGATAACGGACTAGGGATACTTTCTGTCCCGGAAAAATGTACGGTTTCCTGCATAATACAACAAAAGGCAAAAACTTTTTATGAAAAATACTAGCTTTTGCCCGCAGCTTCGCTCGCGTTAAAAAGTATTTTTATAATAATATATAGCTGTTGCCCGCGACTGCGTCCGCGTTAGCATGGTATAGTAACGGAAATGGTCAATTTTTATGGTCCCTTACTCAAAGTGTGAAAACGGGACCCGATCACAAAGACCGGGGCGCAGACCCCATACACTCAAAAAGTGTATGTTCACTTTGTATCAGCTATCTAGAATAAGAATAAGAAAAGTTTATTTTGCACATCACACAACAAAATATTTACAAAGGACGAAAGAACACAGAACAATTAATATTTTAACATTATGTTGTGTGATATCACGTAAATGGACCCCAGCTCAGCATATTGCAGCAAGTTGCTGCACTGATTTTCTGCTGGGACCAATGTGTGACATCACAATAATAATATAGTTTGGACATTACAATAATAATTAGGAACTAAGAGCATACTAAATAATTATTAATAAACTTAAATACTAAATAAATTATAAAAGAAAATAAGAACTAAAAGAAAATACTTAATTAAAACTAAGTGCATAACATCCTCTATATCTCTCATATCTCCAATCGTTGCCTTGCTTCTATCTGTCTAACCTGCTAATCCTACCAATATTATAAAGGAGAAAGAATGTGAGTTTGTATTTGCCCCCAGCCCCACTAAATTTTTCGGTGTGTGTGCTTAACCGGGACTCAAAGTATCTGCATGCCAAATTTTAGCAAAATTATTGGTTCAGAAGTTTGAGCGTGAAGAGTTAACATACAAACAGACAGACACACTTTCACATTTATAATATTAGTATGGAAGTATTTAGGTATATAGTATGGATATAAAATGAATCTACTACCATCACAGAAACCAGAGTGCAGTGGGAGGCAATAACATTATATTAAAACGGCCGAGAACAGTTTTATCCAATTAGGTACCTCACCGTAATGTTCTCAAATCTCAACAAGCTTACACAAATACAGGGCATTTGGATTGTACTCCAAGTTTAATAAAAAACAAGGCCTTTGCATCCGTTATGGATGATTTTGGCTGCTTCCCCATCAGACACGGCACGGCGCCGTCACCGTGTTACGGCACGACGCCGCCACCGTGACACGGTATGGTGCCGTACCGTAACACGGGTCCGCGTACGGCGCACCGCGCGCCCCTATTCTGGGTGAAACTTCCGAACAAAAATTTTTTCCAAACTTAAACGAGGCACTTATTTGGAACACATAAAAATCGACCAAGTGCGACTTAGGTTCGCGCACGAAGGGTTCCGTACCATTATTATAGAAAAAAATAACTAAAAAATTATATTTTTTGTATGGGGGCCCCCTTAATTATTAAGTTTGTAAGTAATTTGTAATACGAATTCACCCAAAATTTCTTCTGTTTCTGTTTCTTTTTCAATCTTCGTTTTAGTAATAACAAGCGAATAATTCTTTCGCGATCCATATGCAGACAAGCAATCTCGTTCGAGCGCAAATATCGACTGAATAGGGACGCACCGTACGCGGCACCGTGACACGGTGCGGCGCCGTACCGTATCACGGTGGCGGCGTCGTGCTGTAACACGGTGCCGGCGCCGCGCCGTGTCTGATGGGGACGCAGCCTTATACAGTATTTTCAGAGCAAAGTAACCTGCACTCCTCAAATACTGTAGTGCCTGGGACAAAATTTAAATGTCCGTATGTTTACCTAAGAGCATACGGCATTCTCGCAACATTGTCGGCCTAGTCCAGAGGAAAGAACTAGTCAATACGTCTGGGATCAACTATGTGCGGTTTTCCTCACGATGTTTTCCTTCACCGTATGAGCGTCTCCGTATTATGTACTTGAGATCAGAAAATGTCTCATTGATACACGCCTCCACCCGGGATCGAACTTGCACCCTAGAACCAAAGGTCTACCCATATTATACCACGGACGCTTTTCAATTTTAAAAGAATAGAATAGAATTCGTTTGGTATGAGTTATTTTGTTTTAATATCAAATTCATTTCATTTCATATTAATAATAAAGCTTGAAATGCACAATATAATATCGATATTAATTATATTTAGTTAATCTTGTCAAAGGGTAATTGAAATTGAAATTTTATTTTAAGTCAAACATTTCGCGGCTTCTTTTTTAATTACTTAATATTGACGTCATGGTTTAAAAAAATCCTGTACATTACAATGGATTCAATGGCGTTATTCATTTCCATACACGTGGTAATAAATTTTATTAAAATGAATATTTTATTATGATTTTAATTAATTACATTGGTGAATTATTATATTGATAAAATTCCGCGTAAAATATAATTCTCCCTTTGTATTTTATTTTGTGAGCTAAAATAATTTTGCTAGTTTGGTTTGGTGGACATATTTTCATCGCAAAAATCCAAGAAAATATTATGTATTCCATCTTCAATTATTGTATTTAAATATAAATAGAAGGCGTCGCGATTTTTCGTCTCTTAGTGCTTCCCTTATTTCAAAGGATAAGGTCCAAAGTGGGCTAATTTTAAAAGTACCGGCCAACGCAAATAAACCCATTATTTAAATGGGACATAATCTAAGGAATAACTTTTATTACACCAAAGTTCTAAGTCAAGTCTCCGAGTTGTTATTCAAGGTCAAACTTTTTTTTATATAATGTAATAAAACTTATTTTATTAATTAAAAGCAATAAGTAATCGAGATCCCAACGTCCATATCCGAGTCATAAAACAGATTAGAGGCCAAATAAATACCTACAAAAGATTTGGAAAAATTCAAAGGAAGAGGGAACCTCTACGTGTTTGGAGCTTGCAGATCACAACTCGTTGCTTACTTGGAGTACTAGGCAAAAACATACGTAGAGTATCTCCCTTCCTTTAAGTTTTTTCAAACCATTTGTTGGTATTTGGCCTCCAATCTGTTCTATGACTCGGATAGGGACTTTGGGATCGACTACTTATTGCTTAAATAATAATTAATAAAATAAGTTTTATTACATGCTACAAAAAAAGTTTGACCTTGAATAACAACTCGGAGACATGACTTAGAACTTTGGTGTATTAATAAAAATTATTCCGTAGATTATGTTCTATTTAAATAATGGGTGTAGCGCGCGCCTTTAGTAGCTCGATAGGTTCCAGCCGAACGGAGCGCCATCTGTCGCCACACGGTCACATCGCGGCAGATCGTCGACAATCGGAAGCGCACGGCTATATCCGACCTTGCACTCACGTGTCGCTTCACAACAACAACGACAACCGGACGCCATTGGTTATAACTCATTTCGCGCCGCGACCGATCGGAAACACTCGGGGGGCGCTCGGCTCTATTCGCCTTCGCGCCCAAGCCAGTCCCCAGGTAGCACGAATTCGGGTTTCGGGACATGTGTTGACCACTTGGTGCGTCCATCCGGGCTTCAGCGACCCACACCGACTTTCTCGATAGTTATAATAATTTTGTGTAATTTTAACCAGTGTGCCTAAATATTAAACTCAAACTCAAACTCATTTTTTTTTATTCAGAATAAATTTTTGCAAATATTTTCTGAAAGTCTACATGATGCCTACCACCGGTTCGGGAACTAACCCGGCGAGAAGAACCGGCGTAAGAAACTCGCAGGGGGGCCCCAAAAAAAGTGAGAAAAAAATTAATCTTTTAAAATAAAGTTAACAATGATGTAACTTAAAATTATACAATGTCAACATACATACATAATTGTAAGTCATAAAATAATGTAGAAGTAGCCTTGCAAGCAGCCATCCTACTCCCAAGATGTGCCGTCGATTATGAAATCATTGACATTGTGTGGCTTTGGCACACAAACGTTCTTTGACTACTTTTTTAAATTTATTAATGGAAAGATTTTGAACGTTTTCTGGGATTTTATTGTAAAGGCGTACACATTGACCTTTAAAAGATTTACTAACTTTACTAAGTCTGATCACCGGTATTTCTAGTTTGTACTTATTTCTAGTGTTTCTTCCGTGAATGTCACTTTTGGTTGTAAATTTACTAAGATTCTTTCTAACATATAAAACATTATCCAAAATGTATTGAGAAGCAACAGTTAGAATACCAATTTCTTTAAACTTTTCTCTCAGAGATTCAAAAGCTGACATTTTATAAATTGAACGTATAGCTCGCTTCTGCAGCACAAAAATCGTATTAATGTCGGCAGCGTTTCCCCATAAGAGGATGCCATACGACATTCTACTATGAAAATAACTGAAATAAACTAGTCTTGCTGTGTCTTCGTCAGCAATTTCCCGTATTTTTCTGACTGCGTATGCTGCAGAACTGAGCCTATCTGCAAGATTAGCAATATGAGGACCCCACTGTAGTTTACTATCTAGAATAACTATGCCTAAGAATACAGTGGAGTCCAACAAATCCATCTTCTCATCATTTAATAGTATATTAGATTTAATTGTAAAGTTTAAGTTGTGTAAAACCCAGGATAAGGTTTCACGTTACTATGGGGAGAGCTGTACCCTAGCCCTAGGATCCCTAACACCTACCACGCTAATGCCCTAAGGCCCTAGCCCTAACCATAGGTTTTTGTAATATACAAATATATTTAACAAGTCCAGGAAACCTGCTACCATGAGACCTAAGGTAGCAGGAGGATAGTTGACGGGAATAAAAGGAAGGAAATGATTTTCTCACTGTCAATCACCCAGGCTCAGGTGACTGTGGTTAGGCTAAAGGTGTCTTGGCCACAGTGAGAGGTTGTCGGTAGGGATTTGGGAGTCGGTCGGAACACTTCCAGAGAGTAGCCCTGGACGAGTGTATAAGGGTAGGAAATGGGAGATGAATGAGACACAACGAGAAGTTGATATCTGATTTATTGTGACTAATTCTTACAATATATACTTCTTCACCTTTACGCACACAAATATTTACAAGTCTCCTAAACACAATACACATATTATGTACAAATCATGCTATTCATCACTTTATTTAGAGTAAGTTGAGTTCAGTAGTTTAAGAATGTGATGAGTGTGCGACAACTTGAACTAGTTCACATGTTCAATGCTGAACATTCTGGCGGGTCTCAAGGATGAGACTCAGGATGTCCGTAGCTCGTAGGTTGGAGTGGTCGAGCTCCGCCTGACTGGTACCGCGTAGGTCGGCAGTACCGTCGAAGGCCACCTCCGAGTCAAGAGTCACACACAATATTTATTGAACAACTTATTTGACAACGAGATTGGGCGGGTGCGTTAAATACTAACCCCCATAGATATAATCAGAAACAAACGGCTAACCCCAGACGGTCAATAATATTGCAATTTGCACAATACGTTATGCTATACTGCACAAATAAATTATTTTATTTAGGGGCCCGCTTGTGTAAGGGCCGCCGCATATTAGAGACATGACAATTTTTAGACAGACTATCGTATAATAAAAAGTACTAGACGCGCACATTTAAAACAAAACGCCTCATAGACAAAGATGTCTGTGTACAAGAACTGCACGGCGACAAGTCTGACTAACGACTGTCGGCTTCCATTTGAAGTGTATGCGAGCGCGCGCATCAACGACAAAACTGTCTAGCGATATACCTAGTCTGATGTATGCGTTGCGTCGTCGTAGACATAACAGTTTCGTATTGGTATGCTCCGCGTAGTAGACACAACTGTTTCTCTTTAATCGTAAATCTGACTCGTCTATGTGAAACAAGATTGTCTAAAAACTGTCGTGTCTCTAATGTGCAGTCTGCCTAAAATCCCATACATTTTTGACATCAAACTTCACTACCGAAACTGGCGAATGCAATTCGACCAAGCACTCTGTACTGCACTTTCTGAATCTCCTTTTCCAGTACTCCTCCGAGACAAAGTCATGCGCAATCTCCTGCCTGATCTCTCGGCTTCGTCGCCACTATCATAAATCACACGAGATCCAGCTCGTATCAATCATCCCGAAAGCCTTTTATAATATCGGTCGAGACGATCGCAAAAACTCCATATTTACATAAAAGAATCCACAGATCGTATTATGTAAATGAAATCACGTAGAAATCTTTAATATCGTATCCGAGATTGGGATCCTCGCAGGAGATTAAATTTTTATTATTTTTAAACATTAAAGTCACAATTTGTGAAAAATTTCCATCTTTAAACCGAAGGTTTCGTTAATAAAGAGGACGCGTTTAAAATGAGGTACTTTCTCCGGTTGATAACTTATCAGTTATCACTTGTCACGTCTTGTCACCTTACGGTGCGTCCACATTTGTATCATTTGCGCGATCAGATCTCCGATCAGATCTTCATCGCGATCATCGCGCCGTATCAACTATCAAGTATGCGTGTCATAGTGTGGACGCCTATTACGGTGGGTCCACATTTGTATCATTTGCGCGATCAGATCTCCGATCAGATCTCCGTCGCGATCATCGCGCCGTATCAAGTGTGAGTATCATAGTGTGGACGCCTATTAGATCATTCTGCCGATCATGCGTGTATTTTATATGACGAGTATCAGATACGCGGTTAATAGCGATCGGGGCGTATCATGATACGCGTATCATTTTGACACGCTTCTATGATACGCGACGGAGATCTGATTGGAGATCTGATCGCGCAAATGATACAAATGTGGACGCACCGTTAGATCATTCTGCCGATCATGCGAGTATTTTATACGGCATGTATTAGATACGCGGTTAATAGCGATCGGGGCGTATCATGATACGCGTATCATTTTGACACTTCGATGATACGCGACGGATATCTGATCGGAGATCTGATCGCGCAAATGATACAAATGTGGACGCACCGTTAGGCTTCTTAGGGCCTTATCACACTGGCGATTATCAAGCGGTTTGAAAGCGACGCGATTGCGCGACGTGCACGCCGCGACAACGCAACGGCGTCGCGGCGTAGTGTGGACGCCATTTTGTACACTCGTCTAGGGAATTCCCTAGACGTTACATACAAAATGGCGTCCACGCGACGCCGCGATGACGCTGCGCTGTCGCGGCGTGCACGTCGCGCAATCGCGGCGTGCGCGCTGCGCAATCGCGTCGCTTTCAAACCGCTCGCTAATCGCCAGTGTGATAAGACCCTTACAGACGAACGGCACGTGTCGGCGGCACGTGTTGGCGGCACTTGTCGGCGGCAGACGACGGCAATCTACGACACGTGTCGGCGGCAGTCGACGGCAGCCGAGGGCAGCCGTTGACAGTTTATGACGCTTGCAGGGGGCCTACCACGACCTTTCCAATTACGATCATGTTTACAGAACATTTTGTTGTAAGATTACAATAACATTACCGTACTCACTTTTTGAATATAATTAAAAAAAAAAACAGCAAAAAAATATAAAATATTGTTAAATCCGCTGTGAAATATCAACTTTTTTAAGATCGTTAGCTTAACGTTAAAGTAATTATTGCTTATCTGTCAAACGGTGTCGCTTAGTAGAGGTGGTGGTAGGCCCCCAGTTGTGACGTACCGCCTAAAGGTAAGCCGCCACAAGTCTCGCATCAAACGGATAATTTTTTCACAGTACGTCCGCTGCATCGGCAACGTACAGATTACCGACTAGCCTAGTAAATGAATGCTCAAAAGGGGGGTGTGGATGGAATAGTCTAAAGCAGAAATTTTGACTTAGGAACTTTGTTTGGCCTAATTTGAAGATAAAAATACTGGCAAGTCGGTAATTCATACGCTGCCGATACAGTGGACGTACTGTAAAAAAAATATCCGTTTGATGCGAGACGTCCGCTGCGTACGATACCGACCTGTGGACGCTTACCTTTACGCGCTACGTCACAACTGCAAGCGTTATAAACTGTCGACGGCTGCCGCCGACTGCCGCCGACTGCCGCCGACTACCGCCAACACGTGCCGCCGACTGCCGTCGACTGCCGCCGACACGTGCCGTCGACTGCCGCCGACACGTGCCGTCGTCTGCCGTCGACTGCCGCCGACGCGTGCCGCCGACACGTGCCGTTCGTCTGTAAGCGTTCTTATTGGTGTAGTTTTAACAAAATATATAACACATAGCAGAACATACCCTTTTCATTCTAGGAGAGTAAACAACGGGACTAAAATGGTAGCATTTTGCAATTCCTCTAAAATCAAATAAGAAACTGAATCGTCAAAACAGTCAAAGTGACGAATGTCAAATTAGTACGAATTACTCACCGATCTCCATTATATAATAGAGGTCAGTGGAATTACTAGACATGAATTGTAAGCAGACCATTTTGTGACTTTTAAAAATGAATTATAATATTATTATGATTAATAATAATATGATTCTCCAAAGCGAAAATTTTAGCCCTGCAGAACTAACGAGTAGACGAGAAGAGATCTCGATACGCGGCGCGTTTGACGTAGTATAAACTAGGTACGTAGGTCCCCCATCTGCGTAGGAATCAACTTCTAATCATAATAATATGGCGCGGGCGGTACCCACAATTATTCGCGTAACATTCCTGCATCGCGCTATCGAAGTTTTCTGCGCGCGTCGGTATATACATATAATATACGACAGCTGAAATGTATCACGTGGGCTCCGGCCTGACCGAGTATCACCTCGCTCGGCCGGAAGATCTTCCTTTAGCGTCGCCACTCACCACGCATATTTCTTACATCGGTGACCCTTGACAGAACACGCCTCCTTCATCATCATCACTCCCCGCCCCTCCGCACCGTGCCAGACACCATTGCCTCATCGGGTACCTCGTCCACTAGCAGCAATGTACCGCGGCCTCGGCGACTCCGCATCGGCATCATCGGGCTTTCCACTACACCGACCGGTCAGTAAGCAGAGTACATCTCAGTAAAGTGACTCTTGGTCAGCACGTAGCATCAGCCCCGCACGGCAGCTATCCGACTCACTGGGACTCACTGCAGTGAGTCCCAGTGAGTCGGAACTGTAAGCTGCTACACGGATCGGGAAGTGTTGCATCAGTTCCGACTACTGGAACTCTCTGGCATTGGCGACTCAAGCGACAATACTTCAAGATTCGATCTCCGGTCTTCGGGGGAGAGTGATGTGGCGGTATAGTTCTTGCAATCTACGAGTCCGCGTAGTTTTTATTTGTAGTTGGAAATGCGAATAGACATTTTCGTTAGTGTGCGTACCCGACGGAGCAGTCAGTAGCGAGCGAGCCATGTACGCGTGCATAGATATGGTCACTCACGCAACTAAGGGCGACGCGCACTCGTAGATTGCAAGAACTATACCCACAATTCACTAACATTCCTAAGTTTTCTGAGCGCGAGAGCTTTTAGGTTCAGAAAATTTCGATTTTCCGAACCTAAAAGGAATGTTTTCTTTGGAAACACAGGGTTAATAAAATTGATTTATCTAAATATTATGTTAGCGTTGGTGTACAGTGTGTTTGTGTAAACACCGTTATCCTTGAAAGCATCAAATAAGCCCGTCAAAATGAACAACTTGTTCTGTGAGAACAATGTTGGGAACTCAAAAAAAATGCCGTCTTCATACCCATACGGATGCCCGGATCGGCAATTTTTTTTAATTACCATTGTCCTCATAGAAAAAGTTGTTCATTTTGATGGGCTCATTTGATGGTTTCAAGGACAACGGTGTTTACACAAACATCTTGTATATTACAATCTTTCCAAAAGTATGCAATGTTGTCTCCCTTTGCATTTTAAATATAATAGCTGTGAATTCAAAATTCGATCCAGTTGTTTTTGAAGCTTTTAACTTAGGTACTTAATTTGAAACAGATATTTATATTTATATACAACTAGATGACGCCCGCAACTCCGTTGCGCCAAAATTCGTTTATCGCGGCAAACCGTACGTTTTTCCATAAAAAAGTATCCTATGTCCTTTCCCGGGACTCAAAGTATCCATGCCAAATTCCAGCAAAATTGGTTCAGCGGCTTGGGCGTGAAGAGGTAACAGATAGACAGACAGACAGACAGACAGACTTTCGCATTTATAATATAAGTATGGATGTCTACAAGTTGACTAACACTTGTGCTAACACCTTGTTTTACTCCTGATTTTTAAAACAAAATTTTAAACAATATTTTCCAACGTCGTCAATAAATTATAAGAATTGCACCGCAGGCGCTCGCTTAACTTTTATAATTATGAAATTCAAACATCTTTAGTCATGGCAATTTGAAGCTCAGTAAATCGAAAAACCAAAAATAAATATAATAACCCTCCGAGTGCTATATAATGTTACCACATAGGAGAACATATACAATAGAGAAAATAAGCTTGTAAAATCGATCCCACCAAAACATGAAATGTAAAAGGAGCCAGGCAAAATATTGCAAAGCTGTAATATTTCTGTCGTAAAAAGTTTTCAGATCACATTCAAGCCAAGCCTTCAACTTATTTTGTAATTAAAATCAACATTTAGTAAATGTATAAATAGATTTCTTTATTTTATAATAATTATAGTGGCTTGGCAATGAGCATTAGAGAAATAATATAATATACTAGCTGTTGCCCGCGACTTCGTCCGCGTGGACTTCAGTTTATAGCGTGCGATGTCAACAAAACCATAATTCAAGACGTGAGTGGAAGAATAAGATTATTAACATGAAAAAACTTCCCGAGGCTTGAAGGTCGGAAAAATTATTTGAAATAGAACTATGAATTATATGTGTAGCCAGATATATAGGTAAGCTTGGTAGTTGGTTATGAAGTAGATAAGTTACAAGTTTTATTAAAATAATTAGGGAAAAATTAGTTATTATCCGTATGTTACGAAATAGTACTTGTTCGATTCTTCGACTCACGTCTTCAATTTATTTTAAGGTTTACAGTGTGTGAACTGAGTGCAGTTCACATACTGTTTTTTGCATGCGACCTCACAAAATTGTGTATGCAACGGGGTAGATTTAGATGCTGGTTTTATAACAGGTAGTATAGGTGAGATATAATCTAGTTTGGATGAAATTTATGCTACGTCACAACATTACAACCTGAATATTCATTATGCTCTCCGGCGATATTTACACCACAATATAAAATATATACGGTACATCGACATCATAATAATATACTTTTCGAAGGCGCCAAAAAAGCTAATATAAGATGTACGAATCTCTTCAGTCTTCACTCGTCTTAGCGGTTTTTGTTGTAATTTATTTCGTAATACTATAAAAAACAAATGTAGCAAAAATTAAAATTAAAACTGGACAGTACAAACCAAATAGTTAAATTTGATTATTATAGTTTCAACATTACTTGACGGCAGGATATTTATTAATATAGTGTCAGTTTATCAGAGAATAAAAAATATTCGGCCAAGTGCGAGTCGGACTCGGGCATGAAGGGTTCCGTACCGTTATACACGAAAAATAGGCCAAAAAATGTTTTTTTGTATGGGAGCCTCTCTTTTATTTAAATATTATTATTAATTATTAAAGTACACATAATATTATAACTAAGGCCTTTATGAAAATTTCAAGTGCCTAGCTGTTGCCATTATTCATCACGAGCAAAAAAGACCAAAAAAATAACGTTTGTTGTGTGGGAGCCCCCCTTAAATATGTATTTTATTTTAAGTATTTGTTGTTATAGCGGCACCAGAAGTACACAATCTTTGAAAATTTCACAAGTCTAGCTATAGCGGATATTGAGTTACAGCCTGGAGACAGACAGACGGACAGACAGACGGATAGACAGACAGACATCGAAGTCTCAGTAATCCCTATTACGGGACCCTTCCCGTTTTAACACTTTGGGTACGGAACCCTAAAAATCGGGACAGTGAGATATATTAAACAAATAAATCTTAAGAAAAAGGTACAAGATAAGCAGAACACAGCTAAGTTACTCTACTTTACGACGTTTACATTGTGATTACGTACAGCGTCCGTGTGGTTTCCCAGTCATGCTTTGTACAAAATCGACAAAATTCCAGCTCGACTAGTTTCAAAATTTGCCTCAGCAATTGGAAAACCTACAATATTTAAGTTCGAAAAGAATTGATAGTACTCGAAACGTAGGACATATTTTATCGGTCCTGTTAGACGTTTGAGGTCGTGTAATGAAAAAAAAAATCGGCCGGGCCACGCGCAATATTTAGGGTTCCGTAGTACCGCTAGTTTTTGATAATTTTTGTATGGTCAATGAATGTACATTTATTTAAACGTGTTTTACACTACTAACAACATCATCTTAGTAACGTTTAAAGGAATTCGAACAAAAAGTCCCTTAATACTTCGCCGAATACTTTTTTTTAGTTGATTGGCTATAACTCAAAAACTTATGAAGTCTTCTTAGCCGTGACAGTTTTCCTTTTAAATTCAGCATAATATTTCCTACTCCCGTGAATTTTTTCACATTTCCAGAAGTAACCGTTTAGCTGGTAGAAGGGGGGGACACTGAATTTTAACGATTTTTTCCACTTTAAAACTTAATATTTCACAAACGGATCTCCAAATCGGAAAATAATCTATGAATACTCATAATATTCTTAAAAAAATCTATGGGTATTTGAAAATTGGGTCCGGGTTTCGATGCCCTAATAATTAAAACCTAATAATATGTGCATAGTGCATTCATCCAAATTACAGCTTTGTAGGTCCTATAGTCTCTGAGCAAAACCGCGGACAGACAGACGGACGGACAGACCGAAACTATAAGGGTAATCATTATGGTGGAGCGAAAAAACTTTTGGAGTTTACTCCTTGAATCGATTTTCATATATGGGTCATTCTATTCTACAGCGAAAAATCTGTTACTTGACAAAAAAAACCGGCCAAGTGCGAGTCGGACTCACGCACCGAGGGTTCCGTACAAACCTGCAAGGTTTACAAAGTTCGTTTGATATGAATTTCAACTTGATAGCTCTAGGCGTTCATGAGGAAAAAAGTAATAAATTTATATTTATTAAAAAATATATATTTTGTAATGTAACTAAAAATTTAAGGTTTTCGGAATTTTTCCTTTATGTGTGCTATAAAACGTTGCTTCATGTCAAATTTCAAGATTCTAGGTCGACTGGAAGTACCCTTTAGGTTTTGATTCCCTTGCGAGTACTTGCGAGTTTCAAAATATGCAGCTTAAATTGCTGTTTCTTTTGATTGCGTTAACATAGAAGTTTGATTTTGTTACAGCTTAAAGGTATTATAGACCTGAGTATTTGGTATGAATTTCAATTTAATACCTCTACGCGTTTATGAGGAAATGGGTAGTAAGTTTAAAATTATTAAAAAAAAATATATTATGTGATGTAACTAAAAATTTATGGTTTTCGTAATTTTTCCTTTATCTATGCTATAAGACGTTGCTTCGTACCAAATTTCAAGATTCTGAGTTCACGGGAAGCACCCTGTAGGTTTTGATTCCCTTGCAAGTGTCGAAAATTTGCGGCATAAACGGCTGTATCTTTTGATTGCGTTGGCTTAGAAGTTTGATTTTTTCACAGCTTCAAGGGACAGTAGACCTGAGTAATTAATATAAATTTCAGCTTCATACCTCCACGCGTTCCTGAGAAAAAGGGTCTTGACAGACGGACGGACAGACGGACAACAAAGTGATCCTATAAGGGTTCCGTTTTTTCCATTTGAGGTACGGAACCCTAAAAAGTACTATTAACAATCTTGTATCAATAAATTTATGAGTGTAAATAAAAACTATAACATAATAACACTTTTAAGTATATAAGTTAGCATTTTCCTAGTAACTTGATAGCTCTAGGTACCCAAACGTCACGCCTGTTATCTGTTAATTTCACACCTTAGCACTTTAGGGCAACTTAAAAAAATACTTCTAAGAAACAATATCTTAGTGTTATAGTCAAAATAGTATTGAAATATAGTTGGCTTTATGATTTAATGAGCATATTCTTCTTCTGAAGTACAGGCTCTTTTTTATTCTTGATTCTACTCCTGTTACCAAAATTTCCGTCATTTCTGTTATCAATTGCTATTTGTAAAAAAAAATATAGCGTAACATTTAATTTCAAATAAATTTTGCACGTAGGTTGCACTAATCCACTTGTAGTTTATACATTAGTAACAGAGAGTTTGATTATTTCTTTCGTTTTTTTACAGAGGCAAAATTTGTTCGTGATATTTCCACTGGTTGAGATCGCTCGTCACTTCTGCTAAGTCTGTAAAAAGTTAATTACTTTGTTAAATATTGTAAAAAATTTTAGGTGACATGTATTCTTAGTCCTTTTATTGTAAAACATAAATAAAACTAAGTAAAGTTTGACCATTTAAAAATAAAATAAAGATTATTTGAGTTTTATCATTTCTGTTATCATCATTTCTGTTAACTAGGTGATAACAGAAGTGATTTTTGATCACAGAAATGACGTTTTTCTTATTAAATTATAGTAAAGATAATACTTTTTGTTATTTATTCTGTACAAAACATGTTAATTTTATTATTTATAACATTTTTGTCAAGTTTTTTTTTCATTAACAAGAAATTTTAAGTATCTAAATTATTGATAACAGGAATAATCATTTTGATAACAGAAGTTATCATTTCAATATTCTTGCAGTGTTTTATTAAACTTATATATAATAAAACTTATAACTTCTTTTATTTTTTTATAGTTACCAAAGATAAAAAAGACAGGAAAGTGACTCAAAAATTTTATGTAGGCCATTAAACGACACCGATCCTAGAGCAAATAAAATACTGTGATTCCTCAGACGAAACAAATTTTGTGATCATAATTTTTTTCTTAAAGCGTTGTAAAATGATGTACATTTCTTTAAACATATTTTTCGGAAGTTTCTAAAGTTGCATAATAATAGATTTTAAAAAATTTGTTTAAAGATACCCATTTTGTTGTGCTAGATATTATGTTTAATGTAGACCGTATTTTTTTACAGTTTTTAACAAAATCCTAATTTCGATTTAAATAAATAATGGTTAAAAATTAAATAAATTAAATAAATCAAATATATTCTAATATTTAGTAAATAAAAATAACCCATCGTATTGATAACAGAAGTGGTGCATCACTTCTGTCATCATAACGATATAATTTTTTTTCTCTTAAAATTTTAGAGCTTTGCCAAATCTGTTTTTTATTATCGCTAATCTACATTAACGGTTTGAAATATGCATCACAATTATCGTTATAAATGTTGACAATTACGATTTATTTTAATGTTCATCACTCCTGTTAGGAACAGCGTCATGTCTGTTATCAAGTAAAAACTTAAAATCATGATTTTTTAAATAATTATGGGCAAGCGACCTCTGAATCTGTTTTTAATAGTTTTATTACATTATAATTATTAATTTGAAATACTAAAAATGTTAAATTTCACCAAATTTTTTTGATTTATTTTTTTCGGCTCAAAACTATAATGGCCCATATAAGGCGCCCGGTATGAGAAAAATCCGAAGGGTAAAACCTACTAACAAGTAACGAAAAATCGTGTCACGTTTTTGGTGCGCAACTTTCTAATTTGTTTTAACAAGACAATATGTTATTTAGAATCTTCATAAAATGCGCTATATGATAGTATTTTTGTATGATATTTTTAAGCACTATATAAAAGTAATGAGCTCTTAAAGCAAAAATCTCCAAGTGAGATTTTCACATTTTTACGTTTTTTTTTGTAAAATTACTATGAAACTTAGTATAATTAATATCAAAAACAAATTCTACGTCTTTGGTTTTTTTTTATGCAATAAGGGGGCAAACGAGCAAACGGGTCACTTGATGGAAAGCAACTTCCTTCGCCCATGGACACTCGCAGCATCAGAAGAGCTGCAGGTGCGTAGGGGAGGGTAGGGAAGGGAATAGGGTAGGGGATTGGACCACCGGTAAACTCACTCACTCGGCGAAACACAGCGCAAGCGCTGTTTCACGCCGGTTTTCTGTGAGGACGTGGTATTTCTCCGGTCGAGCCGGCCCATTTGTGCCGAAACATGGCTCTCCCACGTCAAAAATGATACCAATCTTGCCCTAGTAGCCACCAGGACGAGGATAGATTTTTTTTAAAGAGACCGGGTGGCGGCCATCTTTGACTTCATCTTCCTTGTTGACTACGGAACCCTAAAAATAACGTAATAACATGTACCATATTATGTAGTTGATGGACCTATATCATTTTGTCGGGTTATGTCAATTAGTAGTAGCAGCGGTAGTTTGTTATTCGTAGTCTGCCGGCACTCGGTTGGGTTTGAATTAACGCGACCAAATTACATAGGTCCGGCATCTGCCTATGAATCAACTTCTCTGATAGTACATAATAAGTACTTTTTAATTGTTATAAGTTTTATTTTGTGAAATTATATTTTATTGTCTTATAATATTATTATGTGTAGTGACAAAATGAAAGTATTATTATTCCCATTCTTAATTCCGTAGGGCGTACTTAAGAGCCCGTACTCTCTTTTCTACTGCTCTCTTCACAATCACGCCCGTCTTTCATATGCCAGGTGAAATAGGACGATCGCCAAGTTAGCGGCCAGTTATAGGTGTTCTGTTTTTTAAAGGGTTTTTTTATATGAAAATGGTAAAAAGTAATTCCAACATTGTACGGACGACTTTCTCAACAGTACATTGTATTTTTTTCATACCGTTAAGACGTCAATACAATCCATAAAAAGGTGATATTCTAAACCTTTTACAGCAAAAATCACAAAACTGTCGCGGGTTTGAGTTGGATTATTTAAAGATACTTAAAAAAAATAAAAATCTAGCTCCAACATTAGATTATAATTGAAATGATCTTACATGTTGTGCTTTAAAACTTATAGAAATACTGTATTTTAACTGTTAAATCACTCTTAAAACCAGACTTCGGCGCTCCTAAAACCAGAGTAGGTACAGTCCAAAAAAGTCCAGTTTTAAATTCGTTATTTTAAGTAAAGTATAGGGCTGTTTAACTGAATTCTATAGCATTTAAGAATATTATGTTTTGAACACAAGTAAAAACAGGGATCTGTCGAAACAAAAATATTATTATGTTAATGTAGTTTGAAATCGTCCCGACAAAATACTTTTTTGTTCACCTAAAACTCGAAAGATATTCAAATTTAATTTTGCCAGTACAATCGTCTTTTTTCTCTTCACAAAGACATCGAGCTTGGATTAATTAAAAATTCAACAAAAAGGATTTGTTCAAAGAAATTTTAATCAAAGTATTGTTGAATGTTATATTATGCCTATTGAACGACATTGTGTACCTACTACCTACGCAACTTATTTACTGTAAATATTTTTAGTCCCTAATCCCTATTATACTTCTTAATTATGTACCTACTCGTTCACAATTTTTGCTATTTATCTTTTGCTTCATGGTTTAGATTTACAACCTAAGGAAAATCTTTAATGTAACATCCTACATAAATACATTTCTAGTCTGTTTCTAGGTCTTAGCTCTTAGAATAATATTATAGTTTATGGGTTTATCTCTATTTGTTTTTCAATAAAAAAAAATAGAGCAACTAGCAGTAGTTTTGCCATAGTATATAGATAGACGTAGTGAAAATAATATGCTTGAGAGGCTGAAAGGAAGACTTTTATAGATGTTGTAACTTGTAACAACTCCTTTCAGAACCTGCAACTTTCGGACAAACTTTGATAATGCAATATTGGTTTGCTTTAGGATAACGTTTGTGTATGAAAACTGAAAAGTATAACATGTTCGATTTTTTAAACTCATCTCTCTCATTTGATGGTACACAAAAATTTCAACCAAATTAGTCCTAAGTTTCAGGGAAGTGTAGTAACAAATTTATATGTATATTTATAGAACTTTTCACAGCTAGTAAAATATAATGTGTAAAGCACATGTAAAGTGACTCGCCCTTCGTGAAAATATTCCGTTATATCGTGTTCGAGATAATTAACGTAATAAAAATGCATTAAAAACATTAGTTTTAACGACTTTTATAATAAACAGTAATTATAATAAGTAATAGCGTGATGTTTATTCTTTTTAATCAACATTATTTGCTCGCGATCGAAATGGTACCTCGATAAGTATTAAATAACTTTATTTTTATGAAAGTATCCTGAATACGTAAATGATACGTGAATGGTTATAAAAAGCCGTTTCGTAAAATAAGAAATAAGAGGAAACAATAATGTAAATAATATTAATATTAAAAAGGCAACATTTTAGCTAATAATACTGAGCTTTGCTAAGTATGAAATTTAAATGATCATTAATATCACAGCACACGTATCGATTAGGAAAGGGATCGTCACCGTATGGCCTTGCCATATTATATACAGTATACAGTATAAAATATGGATATTGGATAAGGCGTCTTATTAAGGGCCTTCCCTACGGAGATTCCGTAATTTACCGTACTTAAGGTGGTTCGTTTCCCATACAAAAAAACAATCGACATTAATTAGCAAATTAATGTCGATTGTTTTTTTTTTGTATGGGAAACGAACCACCTTAAAGCCTTATAAACTCATACTTTGAAAGTGAAAATCTTTAGTATATCAACATTCCTTTCCCCGATTTCTATTTTTGTTTATTATACTTATGATATCAGCGTCCAAAGTAAAACCAATTTATTAAAATTCAAGCATACATTCAGCATCTCCTTAGGATTTACAAATTGCTTTTATTTGAAACGCACGCCAATAGATCGACAATGTTATCATTAACTACAATATATTACCCGTTTTAAATTTTGTTAGGACAATTTTGAACTGAGATAAGTAAAAAAATAGGGTTTTGGTGCGATCTCGGCAACGCGGCAAATGTATGGCCTAGATCGTTTGCTCGGGGAACGGCCTTATTTATTTATTAACCAAAATAATATAAAAGATACATTTTAATATACAGCAACACAAAACCCCGACAGGTTTATCTTGTTGCTGGTTCACGCTCCTTATATAAAACAAATTAATAGCTACATAACCCTCCTGGTAAAAAATATTCGGGTAAAAAATACTACTACAATTTTTAAAGAAATAAACATACAAACCTACATTTTACAGTTTGTCAAGAAAGAGTAGACACAGTACCTACACAATTTTCTAAACGTACTCGTAATCACTAATCACGCTCAAAAGTTCTACCTTTCACATTTTTATCTCGATTTAGTAAGGTTTTCATATTTTTATATTCCAAAATTGTGTAAGTACAGCTATTTATATAATATTTTAATTGATTCACAATTTCACACAATACCTACCTTACCTTAACGCCGCGCACCGCTAAACGGCACTTCTTATAATATTTACTAGCTGTTGCCCGCGACTTCGTCCGCGTTAACATAGTATAATAACAAAGATGGACAGTTTTCCCCTTTTTGTGGTTCCTTATACAAAGGGTAAAAACGGGACCTAAACCTATTTAAGCAAAGGTCAAACGCAAACGTCAATAATCTTTCATATGTTTCTAACTCAAGATACTACTACGCTACGAGATAATGATGGACTTTCATTGAAACTTTTACCCCAATTTCACCCCCTTTGGTTAGAATGGGCATTGTCCAAAAAAAATCACATGTACTTTTTTTTATTTTTTTTCGTTAAAATAGGGTATTTTAAGAATATAAATTAAATAATTTTGAAATTCATTGGCTAGTTTTTTCTCAATAAATTTTTAAACTTTCGCTCTGACGTCATCATCGGCGGCCAATTGACCTCTGCAGTATGTTTTTTTTCCTTTCAATCTTATTTATAATGGCTGGTTCGTTAAATGAAAGTTATTATTATGTAAAAGCTGATACGAGAAGCTTACCAAAAGTTCGAAACGTAATGTTGGTCGAATTTATTGCTAATTTAACGCCATTGAAGGTCAAACTAAGGTTAAACATATTTGTTCAAAAATATAAGTAACTAATGGGTATTTTTTTCGTTTATATACAGAAAAGCGATCACTGACCTTATTCCTCGAAATGTTTTTGTAATGAGCAAAATTTAAAAAAATTGACAATCCCCATTACCAGAAACGCTTCAATATACGTATCGATTCATTTTTAATCAGTAACCCAAAAATAAACTTTCATTTTACTAATTTAAGAAATGACGGACTTTCATTTAAACTTTCAACCCCTATTTCACCCCCTTGGGGGTAGAATTTCCAAAAACGCTTAAATACGTATCTATTTATTTTTAATTAGTAACCCAAAAATAAAGTTTCACGATTCTAACTCAAGAAATGACGGACTTTCATACAAACTTTCAACCCCTATTTCACCCCCTTCGGGGTAAAATTTTCAAAATTCCTTCCTTAATGGGTGTTTACTTAATAAAATAACCCTACTCACTAAATTTCGTGGCTGTAACTTCAACAGTTTTTGCGCAGCGATGATGAATCAGTCAGTCAGTCAGTCAGTCAGGACATGTAATTTTATAAGTATAGATTAAATTCTCATGTCACAATGTTAGTTACCGTACTTACTCTTCAGAAACGGTTTTACAGATTTTTACCTTTTATAATAATTATGCATATTCAGAGGATCTGTGAATCGGCTACTGGGTACTTTTATATTATTATATTATATTGATAAGGGCATTTGTTGAATAAATAATATAAATTATTACAACTCGAGACACGGCGACCATTGTTTGTGCGACGGGATAGCGATGGACGTTGCCATGGTGCCATATTTATTTAGTCACTTCAATAAAATAATACGGGCGAAATAATAACTTCAAATGGAAAAACATTTTTCAAAAACAACACACAAGTTTGACGACCTCTGTGGCTCAATGAGTGTGTGGCAACTCAAGCCGGGGATCGCGGGTTCGGATCCCGCCGACGGAACAAAAAGTTTTTCAATGTTCCTATGTGTGTATATATGTGTATGTATTAAATATGTGTATGATATAATAAAAATCTTAAATATATGTATAGTATAAAAGTATTAAATATATTTCCGATGTCTGGTACCCGTAACACAAGTCCTTCAGGTACTGAGCATGGGGCCACATTGACGTGGTGTGAAGCTTCTATAGATATTATTATTATTATTATTATATTTGCCGAGACATCTAGTAGTATACATCTCTCTATACATTGGAACGTGCCGCCGCCGCCTCAGCCACGCTGCTTCTAATTTCGAGACTGAAGCCCAAGGAGCTATAGCTCCGCGCTGAAGCCTTTACACTCGGCTGCGGCCTGTGAGGCTGCGGCTAGGTGACACCGCGCATACAGCTCGTTGACGTTTGAATCCAAACTTTAAAAGGAGCAAATATGGACGAGAAAAAAACAGAATGGACCCCTTGGAATTACGCCGAAATATAACTTCATTCTGCTTCCTCTATCGCTTGTATCACTGGGAGTACTCTGAGGAATTGTTTGCAATCATACCTCCTACACTTTTCGCCATCGTTCCACGCGAAAAATGTACCATTCTCATCACCTTGATGATTGGCAGTCCTCCACCGTGCGTTTTTCGCGTAACTTTCTGCCACGTAAGTAAAATTCTGGAATGAACTGTCACCAGTAGTATTTCCGGACCAATACGAACTGTGTTGTGGCCACAACGGTGAATATTCAGAAAGTTAAGTAGCGAATTTCCAAGATATTGTTAGAGTGAAATCGTCACATTTACGGTACCTTTTGACTATTAGGTTTATAAGTTAGGAATAGATGTTTTGCAATGTCTAAAAAACTAGCACGGGAATGGAATTTGAGAAAGCTAGCAAATGTTTGGTACATTGTCTACGATAGATATTTATTTATTTTGATTATGTATTTAAGAGTATTGTGTAAACTACAAATAAATAAAACCTTTGCTTTACTTAAATATCTATTATATATAAATCTCCTGTCACGATGTTTGTCCGCGATGGATTCCTAAACTACCTAACCGATTTTAATGTTTTTATTTTTTAAATGTGTGCTTTTTACCAACTTGAGAGATAGGATAGCTTAGATCTTTAATTATAGTCGCAATTTTATTTTATTGCAAATTATTTACAACCTGAGACTGACGGCGACCATTAATGTTTGTGCGACGGGATAGCGATCGACGTTGCCATGGTAACATACATATTATAATATTTAGTCACTTCAATAAAATAATATGGCAAGTACATAATATATTATGGCAAAGCAACGTTTGCCAGGACAGCTACTTATATTATATGGGACACCTTTGGCGGTTAGATGAGAATCGAAGTAAATAAATACGAAAGAAGAAGCAAGCGCACTGATGACGAGCCGCAAGCGCGCTTCGAGTTTGTTCCGAGACGAGGCGATTGCGTTACGATTCCGACTAGTAAAAAAGTCAGCGATGCAGTAAAAAGTCATAATATTATGTAAACAACACTAAACGGTTTTACGATGCGTCCACATTTATATCATTTGCGCGATCAGATATCCGATGAGATCTCCGTCGCGATCATCGCACCGTATCAAGTATGCGTATTATACCGTGGACGCCTATTAGATCATTCTGCCGATCATGCGCGTATTTGATACGACACGTATCAGATACGCGGTTAATAGCGATCGGGGCGTATCATGATACGCGTATCATTTTGACACGCTTCGATGATACGCGACGGAGATCTTATCGCGCAAATGATACAAATGTGGACGCACCGTTAGGTATCGCGCCGATATAAGATCGTCACCACAGAAATAGATCAAGATATACCGCAAAACATGCCAACTTTGCCAGCTTTTTTCGAATAATTTTAATTCTTGTAAAAAAATGTATGGAAGTGTAAGTTTTTTTTGCCCTCTGCAACTACAAGGCTTCATGTGCATGTGTAGGAATGTCAAAAACATTACTTCTGTTCATTTAATTCTATTTATGATTGATTTTCATGCCGGGTAAAGTTACCTGGACTTGTAGCCAACATTGCCCACCTTGATTTTTCACGTAAATATGAACTTTGCGCAGGTGGCATCAAAATCCAGTGAAAGAATTATGGAAAAGATGGCGTTTACTATAGACATTTAAACGATATCGCGAATAATACCCTACTAAATTGACTGGGCTATGTTACCCATACATTTTTTTCCTTTTACCCTAAGGATTTTTTGATACCGGGCATTGGGCGTTTACACACTGAGACGGTAACGACACGAAACTATACCACAGAATAGATAAGGGCCACTGCACATATTATAATACAATTTCAAGTTGGGCGAGTATCGTACAAACTAAATTGCGTAGTGTCACAATTTAATTGGACAACTTCGTCGTGTACGCTGCCAGCCGCTGACTTTTAGATTTAGTTGGTAACGGTGTTGCTAGCCTAGTGACGTGCGTGTTAAAATGCGTAAAAAGCACGCTTTTATTGTGGCACTAATAAAACAAAGGCGCAAAGAAAGGAGAATATTTTGGGTGCATTCAATATTAAGTGACAGAATATTAGAATTAGTACGATAGTCAGTTTGTACTATAGTTGGCCAACTTGAAATTGTATAATATGGCCCTCTATTCTGTGGTATCGTGTCATGTCGTTATCGTGCAGTGTGCAAACGCCCAATGTTGTCAATCGATGATCGGAACACTGCTGGGTTAGTTTGCCCACCATCATAAGTTTTATTACATAATTCCCTGATTAATTACATTATCACTATAATACTTTATAGATATTATTTCATAATATACCAAAAGCAAACTAACCTGTGGTTTCCCTATCACGCACAATTTACTCACAAATCTGCACCACAGTTTGCCCGCAAAAATACGTACCGTTTTTCAGAAGTTCCAACAAGTTACTGAATAAAGTTAGCACTACGGGGTATTGTCAATGTTATCAGGCATAATATAACCTATTTTCCGCCAAATTAAACAAATATTGCCATAATATTAAAATACCTCCGTACATCAAAGATTTGCTTAAGAATGGACTTTAGGGCAAAGTTATCCTATGTGGCAAAGTTGGCATGTTTTACCGATATTGTTTGTGATTGTCACGATCTGTTTCCGAGTTGATTTAATATTATGTTCCGTGACCATCACAGGGTATTCGCGAAAAACCATTTTTTTGTACCTTACCCAAGTTTATGGTTAGATCAAGGGTATTTAAAACCACCACGGTTATTAAATCCTGTGCAGAAACAAAATGGAGGCACAGAATAATAGTCGTTAATATTGATTAGGGACCTTTTAACAGGCTTTTACGCGGCCGACGTGAACGTACTGACAAAATTTTAAAAGCCATTAGCCACTGTGTAACGTTCACATATTCCATTAAAAGTGGACGAATGAACTCACTCTTAGGCTGTGTTTCCACTGAAGCAGGCCTGTCCCACTCGCGCGAATAGGCATCGAACTGCAAGTACCACCCGCGGGTGGCAAATCAGTAGGGACTCACAAGCGAGCGGTGACGCACGCGCACGAGTTGTTCGTTGCATACCTGCGTATTGCGTAAGTTATTCGATCGCTATCACAGAATTGATATTAATCTCACAATGGACAATAAAAAGAAAAGGGCAAAGAAATATTGCGCAGTGTTTAACTGTCTTAACACGAATTGTAAACTAAAAGACACAGGCATTGCTTTTTACATAACTGTGGAGGATGTTTGTTGCTTTTTACATAATTGTAGAGGAGTTGAACTGTTCCACATTTTTTTGTTGATTGTAATAATTTTAATAGCCTATTTTTTAATTTTTCCGAAGTTTAATGTATAAAGTGTGGACTAATTATTTTTTATATGTAATATTATGTTGTTCTAATATGTCTAACTTTATAATTAACTAAAATATAAGTATATACATCTTAATATATATAATTCTTCTGTGAGTGTGTATGTCACTGAACTTCTCTCAAACGACTGGACCGATTTTGATGAAATTTTTTGTGTGTGTTCAAGGGGATCTGGGAATGGTTTAGATTCACAATTTTGTCCGCTGGACAATGTTTTTTTAATTAATTTTTAATTTATTAGTAGTTGTTGAATTTGGAATGTTTTACATTGGGTCCGACAGACGGCGCTACCATCGCAATGTCAAATTTTAAATAATATTCGAATTCGAATTTTAATTTTAGTCTGTCCCGACAGTTAGCGCTGCGATTAAATTAAAAAAAAAACTCTATATACTTAATATGGCAAAGAAACGTTTGCCGGGACAGCTAGTTGAATATAAATGCTTAGAACATACAACGCTCGCTAAAGTCGTACCACCCTAGTCCCTAGTCCCCCTCCCCTTCCTGAAAGTGTTGCTCATTATAAAATGGTCTCACTTCGATAGAATTGAGTTTTAATAATCCTTTTTAGGAACAAACTAATTTATTAAATAAATATGTACTTATTATAATTATTTAACTTCGTGAAATCGATCTATTTCCGAGTTGATTTCTCGGCAGGTTAGTTCCCGAACTACGGTGGTAGGCCTCATGTAGACGTCCTAAAAGTGTAACGTTCTTACCATAATATATGAAACGTCTATTGAACAGTTGTTTTGAGACCAATTTTTGTACTGAATTTTTCTGTAATCAACTATTCAACGGGTCTTTCTTTTGTAGTAAGATCGTTAATTTTTAACAAATTTAGAAATAAAATATTTTTAATTTTCATAAGCCCAGACAAAAATGCATTAAACATGCCGACCTATTGTATGTAGTTAAAAGACACGCGCTTCCCGATGGCTTAAATAGATTACCTGTCCTGCATTCATTTGGTCAAAAGCCAATAGCCTGTATACTTTTAGTGAAATTCCTATTTCAGAGTGAATTTTATTGCAGCTTTTACTAAAATTCTAGTCTGTCAAAACGTGAATAAAATCCTAAACGTAAATATTATTGACCCAAAACTAAACGGATGCTTTGTTTATAGACTGAAAATCCCTTACTACTATCGCATAGCTCAAAGTAGAGCTATATACTAAAACTAGATGAAAACCGGGATTCGCTCGGGTAAACTTGTAACTCAATAAACATCTATGTACAAAATGTAGGTAAATATTTGTGTAGTCTTCTTTTCTCAAGAAATATTAAAGCAAAGCAAGACTCGTAAAGATTCGTATAGCTTAGTTTAATATATTTAAAAATAGTAAATTACACTGCAAAAGATTTACATACACATTTAACATTTTTATTTCAAATCAACATTATCTAAGGTTAATAATTTCTCTTGCATTTAGTCTTTTTCTCTACATTGGCAGGTAAGTAAGTGCCTACTTACTAATTTTAAAAACAATTATAGTAAGTAGGTATAGTATTTTTAACCGACTTAAAAATAAGGGTTATCAATTCGCATTTCGAACCGTATGTAGGTATGTGAAATTTCCAGAATTGCCTCGTTTTCGTATATTAGTCTATAATATCAGCGTCTGAATTTTGAAATCGGTTTTATCTTTGAAATTTAAAAAAAGATGGGTTGCACCCCGGGAGTGCCGGCAGAAGTGAAAACTTGATTATTAACTTTGTGCATTTTTTTTCCCATTATTTATGAAAATCGACTTTAAAAAAATGATCGTTTTAATTAAGAAATTAATTGAAACCCTTACAATCGATTAAAAAATATCGACAATCGAAAAAAAGAGCTGCTATCAGACAGACTGTCAGACACTTCTCGCGACAGTTGTCTTGCAGGTGGAAACACGGCCTTAATCAGCGCGTCTGCTTAAGAACTCATTTCCCCGACTGTACATTTCAGCTAAACAACTCATTTCCCCGACTGTACATTTCTGCTAAACAACTCAATTCCCCGACTGTACATTTCTGCTTAGGACAATTTTCCCCGACTGTAAATTTCTGCTAAACAACTCATTTCCCCGACTGTACATTTCTGCTAAACAACTCATTTCCCCGACTGTACATTTCGTTCGAGTTCGAGTTCGAGTTCGACACAAAACACTACTCTCCAACCGTCTTACGGTTTTTCTATGGTTTTATGATCAACACGAAACTCTGACGCGAGTTTCATAGTTTTTACCCATCTCACAAAAGTGCTCAACGCCGCTAAAGAAGTTTTCACTTTAAAAAACTTGAGAGGTGATAAGGGACACCCGAATGGAACGAAGTTAAGTATTTCTTATGTAAAAAAGCCTGTTTACATATACACTCAAAATATTATTAAAAGACGCCATCTATTGACGCCCAGGAACAACGCGTCGCTATTTATTCTCAAAAAACGCCATCTAGTTGACGCACAGGAATACTATCAACGCCCTCTGCCCCTACAATGCAGGTACTAATAAAAAAGTGTCGAGGTCAAATATCAAATTCAAATTCATTTATTTTTTGCATATGTGTGTTACAATAATATAGGTTCAACACATAGGCCTCTGTGGGCATGCAAAATTAACAATAGAAAATTATTACAGTCTAAACAGGTTATAAGAGAATTATACAGTCAACAATAATTAATATAATGTAGTAAAATTAATTTATTAATATTATTCTAAATTATTTTGTATAAAAATGACATTATTAAATTAAAAATATGTCAGTGTAAATAGGTAGTACTTTCTCCATAAAAATATTTAAAACATGTCATAGTACGTTATTCATTTAGAATAATATTATTATTACAATAGTAAAATGATTTCTATTTTCTATGTTTATAACAAGTCAACAATAAAAAATGTTTAAAATTTACATTCACGAAAGAGATCTTCGATAGTATAGAAGCATTTATCAACCAAATACTTTTTTAATTCATTTTTAAATCTTTGAATGCTGTCTATTTCTTTAAGACTCTGCGGTAGTTTATTGTATATTTTAGTTGTCATACCAAAAACATTTTTTCTAATTAGGGTGCTTTTTGATCCAACACAACATAATTTGTCAGCTAGTCTTTTTGTGTTGAAACGCTCAAACAAATGAAGGTTTGATCGCACAAATAATGCTACTTCGTATATGTACAAACACGGAAAGGTAAGAAGTTTATATTTTTTAAAATACGGCTGACAACTCTCAGTTGTACGTATATTGGCTATAATTCTGATACATGTCTTTTGCACCTTGAATATATATTCACGCATAGTAGAGTTACCCCAGAATATGATACCATAACGAAGAGAACTAACTACGAAAACAGAACTACGAAACCATTGTAGGCCATTAACAATCCTTTTTCATTAACCACTTTAGAGGTAGTATACAGAGCATAGGAAAATTGATTTATTTTTGTACAGACATGTTCCGAATGTTTTACCCATTTAAGATCTTTTTCGATGTATATACCTAGAAATTTTGTAACTCCAGTATCTTCAATTTTATCCCCATTATATTTGATATTTAATGTGTTTAATAGTAGCTTTCTTTGCTGGAATTTCATTATTTGTGTTTTCTTTAGATTTACGAGTAAGTTATTAGATTTTAATCAATTTATAATGTCAATTAAACTTTCATTTATGTCATTTTCGTAACTACTAAGGTAACAGGTAAACACGACAGTACTGTCGTCTACGAATAGAGTCATTCGGTACTTTATGCAGCGAGGGAAATCGTTTATGTATATCAGAAATAAAAGAGGCCCCAGAATACTGCCCTGGGGAACGCCATATTCTAATTTTCGAGGTTTTGAAGAGTATGTAAGCTCTGTTTTTGTTTTCACACATATTCTTGTACTTTGAGTTATTTGGGTCCTATTTGTAAGAAATTATTTTATCAAATAAAGGATACTTCCATTTACCCCATATATATTTAATTTTTCTATTAGTATATCATGTCTAACGCAGTCAAAGGCTTTAGAGATGTCCATAAATAGAGCTGTCACCGGTATAGATTTGTCAATATTTAAGACTATTTTGTTTAAAAAATTGTAAATAGCTAAATTAATGGATAAATCCTTTCTAAATCCCTTTTGTTCTTCAGAAAATAGATTAAATTTTTCAAAATATGAATCCAAGTTTTATATATCATTTTTCCTATAATTTTTGAGAATACAGAAATAATAGCAATTGGACGGTAACACGTTACATCCTCTTTTTTGCCTTTTTAAATAGAGGTTTGATTATGGCTGTTTTAAGCTCAGTGGGAAATGTGCCATCTTCTATACAAAGGTTGATAATATAACTAAGCGGTGATGGTATTATTTCAGCCACAGATTGATTGATACTACCGGAGTAGATATTTCGTCAATACCAACACTTGTTGTATTTTTTAATGAATTTATTGTTGATTTAATGTCAAGAGGTGATACATAATTGAAAAATAAAGAATTAAAGTGATTACATGTCAGGGTACATCTATAGTTTAGAATGTCATTATTATTTAAATTTTTCACTTGGTCAATAAAATAATTATTAAATGTCTGTGCTATATTTTTAGGGTCTGATATAATTAGTCCATTACTAGTTTTAATTTGTTTTATTTGTTCTTTAGGAAGATTATTTTTATGCCTATTAATGATGTTCCAAGTTGCTTTTGACTTATTTTTCGACGTGTTGATGTAATACAGGTTTTTTGCTTTTTGTGTCAAATTAATTATCCTTTTGAGTATTTTTGTGTAAGTTTGATAAACGTTTTTGTTATAAGCACTTGGATCCTTTCTGTATAGCCATAATAACTTGCGTTTTCTTTTACAGCAAAGTTTAATCCTCTTAGTGATCCACTTGTGTTTTTTGTTAGTTGAAATTCTGAGTCGAATAACAGGAAAACAAAGATCATAGAATAGCTTAAACTCATTAAAAAAGATACTGAAAGCTTGATTACCCGTCGTGCTTGTATAAACATCTGTGAATTTTAAGCTTTCTAGGTAATATTTGAATTTTGTTAAGTTTTCCTGTGAAAAATCACGTTTATGTTTGTACCAGTATTTTAAAGTACATGCTGATTTTACTGAGAAAAATATTATCTGAGCATTGTGGTCTGAGAGCCCAAGGTCTAAGTTGAGGCTCTTCCTTCTATGCAGATTGTGTAAGACGTTATCAATACACGAGTTACTAGTTCTGTTAATCTAGTTGGTGAATCAAATTCAAATTTCAAATTGTAACACTCTGCTGTTTGGAGAAATCGTCGTGAATATTTATCATTTTTACATATTATGTTTCTATTAAAATCACCACAGATGATTATTTTTTTATGACTTTTGGCACAAATTAAATTTAGGATTTTGTCAAACTGTTCAAAGAATAATTCATATTGGGCGGGGTTGGTTTTTGGGCTCCTATATATACATAAAATTATTGTTTGATGGTTTAAAAGTTCGATAGCGCAGCATTCAATGATATTACTGTGTCCATCTATGGAAATAATTTGTTTTAAAAGTGACATCTATTGTCTTTTGGTAAATTAATTGTAGGAGTGACACCTGTTCACGAGTAGATACTGCTCATTAATTACAGCAAAAGCGACATCTGTGTCCATCTATAAAAATAATTTATTTTAAAAGTGACATCTATAGTCTTTTTGGTAAATTAATTGTAGGAGCGACACCTATTGACCAGTAGATACTGCTAATCATTACAGCAAAAGCGACATTTCTGTGTCCATTAATTTCTTTTAAAAGTGACATCTATTGTCTTTTCGGTAAATTAAATTGTAGTAGCGACATCTATTGTTAAGTAGTACGCAACTTTCGCATCGACCGTTGCTATATTCTTGAATTCAAATTTCCTTTGCTCTTTTGATATTATTATGTTATTGTCTGATTTACCATATAAATGATTTTTACTATTCACAATTTATTTATTGGCTATCACACAATTGCACATGATGATTTTAAAAGGATATATACAGTTTTTGACTTTTTTTTATGTATTAAGAATTAAAATTCCCTAGATATCAAAAACACATTAATTGCTAATTGTTGAGACGCTGATAACTGATAAGCGATAACAAACAAAAAAGGGTGCGCTATAATCATGGTGCTTCTTAACTGCTAGCAGGTAGAAAATGAGCAATGGCATGTGTCAGTTTACAGCAAAATGGCGCGTGAAGTTTGTTTAGAATTCAGTGTCAGTGCCATTACATTTTAACGAAATACTCCAAAATCCGAATTTTGCGGATATAAGTTGTCGACTTGAAATCAATATTTTTTTATTTTCTATTATTCACATAAGGTTTCGATCGAGTCTACCGTACCCCTGCACGAAATTATTAATATCTAAGACGTGTACCTATTCTCGTAATGTTGTATCCTGCCCGTAGCGGTTAATAATTGCCCTACCTGTCTTTTCATCGTTTTCTATACAAAATCGCAATTGACAATGAAGTTACAGAATCTGTAACTTCATTGTCAATTGCGATTTGGAAACATCTGATGTTTCCAGTCTAAAGGGCGATATCGTATTTTTATACTTGATGAATACTGAGTATGAAGTATATCACTTCAAACTCATAAAAATTTAGATAATATTAAAAGAGTTACCTATAAGATTCTAAGAATTGAATTTTCTCTTGAATACAGTGCGAGCATTTTCTATACGGCTCCTGGACTAAGAAGGTCAATAACCGCTAGGGATACCTTATTAATTTCATTTTGACCATAGAATCATCGTGGTTAAAGTGTTACAGACAAAGAAAACATTATTTTGATACCTTTATTGGGCTTAGCCTATGGTAAAATTCCTTTAGTTCGTCAGTGAAGTTAGAAATCGACAGTGTAAGGGATATGCTATAATGCCGCAATAATTTTAGCAATACGATATCAAATGATACGGGATCTCATCCACTCGTATACATATTATATCCATTTACTATATTAATGAAAAGACCTATAATTTGCCGTAACAAAGCGAGATAAACCACATCTCCTGCTAATATCTGTTATTAACGATGTGGAAATGCACTACCTACAGCGCCAAGCGCAATATTACAAGCAATAAGCCAAATTCTGTACAATTTACCGGCATACCTATTTGATTAAACCACGCTTATTGCGCATTTTGTAATATTATTGTGTTTATATGTAGTTTATTAAGGCACTGATTTAAAGAGGCAGTTGTAAATTGCAGTTTTGGTAAGTTAAAAATTATAAATGACATGTTCAATAACTAGTTTGTCAGTTAAAACTAAGCAGTAAAATAAACAAAAATGAGTAGTAAAAATAATCAAATGGATAATTGATGAAAACATTATTGAACAGTAAAATAATTAAATGAGCGGTAAAAATAAACGAATGAGCGGTTACGAGTCATGGGCAGTTAAAAATCGGATTTTGTCGGAAGAAATCTCTTTTTAAGCAGTTCTTTAAACAACGATGTGGTTAAATGTAATAAAATCGTCCAAGTGCGAGTCGAACTCACCCATGAGGGGTTCCGTGCCGTTATAAAGCGAAAGTAAAAGACGGTCGCCGGCTGCTCCCGTAGCACGCTCGCTGCGCTCGCGTGGCTCCCTCTGTGTTGTGGTCTAAGTTCTAACCTAACCTAACCCACTCTTGGACTTTCTGGATTGTGTTTGTTTTAATTTTGGCGGGGGGCTGCGCCAACCCGTCCCCCTACTTCCGTATCCGTGGTCTAGTAGGCGTTCTGTTAGGTCGTTATCGAACCGCTCATTCCATCATTTTTATCCGCTCATTCATTTATCGAACCGCTCATTCCATAATTATTACCGCTCGATTGTTTCTTTTATTACTGTCAATGTTTTTACAGTCACAATAATTAATCAACTACTGTGAAATTAAACAACTGCTCAAATTTTTTTTCAACTGATCATAATAACATCTCAAATATTTAATTATTTTTTTTTGTTAGCCTATACTATCCCACTGCTGGGCAAAGGCTCTTCTAAAGTGGGATTGGGCTGGCCACGTTAGCCGTATGCATCCCGACCGCTGATAGATATCGACAGAGTGGGTACCTGAAGACGGAAGACGCAACCGCCTAAAACCGTCCGTCTTCGCAAAAAAAGAAAAAAAAAAGAAAACAAATTGTGCCAAAAAACGCGATTCAAAAACACGATCGAGCCTTGCGGCGAGTAATATAATGTGAGATTTAGGTTGTTTTGAATCGTGTATTTTGGCACAATTTGTTTTCTTATGGCCTGTTTCACCGCTTCCTGATAAGGTGCCCGATAGGGTTATTTGACAGATTTTCCATACTCCATCTGTCAAATTAAGTGGTGGATAGCCTTATCAGGAAGCGGTGAAACAGGCCCTTAATCTTTTTTCTCGAATTGGATAGAATTTTATCTATAGATTATTTTTGTCGTTTTCTTTTTATGAATTACAGCTTCAAGTTGTCAAAATTAACAGCAATTCTTTGCCCATTTTCTCTAAAATTTTGCCGAGTTACATATTTTTTTACTCAACTATTTCATATTAAAGTGGTAAAAAGTAATTACAACATTGTATAGACGACTTTCTCAACAGTACATTGTATTTTTTTCATACCGTTAAGACGTCAATACAATCCATAAACAACATTTATTCTAAACCTTTTACAGAAAAAAAACAGGTTTGAGTTGGATTATTTAAAAATACATAAAAAAAATCTAGCTCCAACATTAGATCATAATTGAAATGATCTTACATGTTGTGCATTAAAACTTATAGAAATACTGTATTTTAACTGTTAAATTACGTCTGTTAAATCAGCGAAATCGGCAAATTTCGTATACGGACTCTTAAATAGTTTAATGTAATCAAATTATGTCATAAATCATATTAATTATGTAAACGTATCATAATATTTTATTGTAACCATATTTTCATTGTATATTGTGGACACGGCGACCACTTCAAAAAATAATAAAATCAGCTGAAACGTTGGGAATAAGAAAAAATATCCGCGACAAAATTCGTAAGTTCTAAAATATTATTAATACTATTTGCGTACATAAACCAAAAAAAAAAATACCTTGATTCTTTTTTGTTATTATACTGTGGTGCGGTTGGAAGACATCTGCTTCAAATTTAATTATCGCGGCTTACGCCCAGTTAACACCAATTGATATGTCAAATGCCTTAACTACACAATTACCACGACTTGATCACCTGCTCCTCCTAATCCCAAGGCGCAAACAGATCGTGCCCATGCATGCTTTAAAGAGTTGTGAATATTATATAATATCTATGGACGCTTCACACCACGTCAGTCTGGCCCCTTGGTAAGTACCTGAAGGACTTGTGTTACAGGTAACAGACAACGGAACGATATTTAATACTTTTATACTTTACATGTACTTTATTTATTAAGTTTTTTTTATATGATACACAAATTTAATGCACATCCATGACCTTTTGAAAACTTTTTGTTCCGTCGGCAGGATTCGAACCCGAGACCCCCGGCTTGAGCTACCAATAGCCGACCAACTGAGCCACAGAGGTTGTCTAGAGGTGAATATAGACCACACGCAAGTTAAAGATTGCTTGAGGATTTAAATGAATATATTTTCAAAGAATATACAGATTTAAAAATTGCGGGACGTAACTGCGATTTGTCGAAAAAAATATTGAAATCCCACCAAAAGTGTTAGTGTAATATGAACGCAACCCAACATTTAGTTTATTGTAAGTTGTAACATTTTAATGTTCAGATTAATACTTATGTTGGCAACTCATGTCTTTGGTCTGTGCTCCGTGTAAAATGTCAGTTGTCACTTGTCAATAGAAATTAGAAATTCTCTTTGTCTTTGTTCGATCTCTGTAACTTGTGAGTGCAAATAAACTGTATGCATTTTTCAAGCTGTTTATTCTGTATTTTCACCAACCTGAAAATATTATCATGGTAGCAGAGCGTGGTTGCCTGAGAATAAAGTGAATATACGGAGACTTGGAAAACCGGGCGGATTTATCTGCTGCACGCAAGTAAGATCGAGCCGACGATAACCACAGGTAGCCATTTTTGTATACCGGTACCGGCGCGGCGTGTTCATAGAAGACAGAACGCAATTACCGGCTTGGCGTGTGTTATCCCGAAAGAAAAATACACAAAGATGTCGAATACAGGTATTCCTTTTCACATTGATAGACTTGTTGGACGAGATAATTACACAAGTTGGAAGTTCGCCGTCCAAGCGTATTTCGAGCTGGAGAACTTGTGGGATTGCGTCGCCGGAACCAACACCGATAGCGCGAAAGAGATTAAGGCAAAATCCAAGCTTATTCTACTGTTAGATCCGATCATCTACGTGCACGTGCAGAACGCGACCACGTGCAAAGAAGTTTGGCAGTGCCTAGAAAAAGCTTTCGATGACAGCGGACTATATAGAAGAGTTGCCTTGCTACGAGATCTCATCACGACAACGTTAGAATCGTCTCAGAGTGTAGACGCTTACATAAATAAAATCATGTCAACGGCCCACAAGCTTAGAAATATTCATTTTGATATCAACGAAGAATGGCTCGGGACCCTGATGTTGGCTGGCTTACCGGAGACATATAAGCCTATGATAATGGGATTAGAGAGCTCAGGAATCAAAATAAATGCTGATTCTATAAAGACAAAGCTCCTACAGGAAGTACAAAGCTCAGATAACACGGCATTTTATGTTAAGAAAAAGGGAAATTATGGAAATCCGAACAAAAATAAGTCTAATACGGGACCCAGATGTTTCAACTGTAATAAGCGAGGACATTTTGCGAAGGAATGTCGCACTCAAAAGAAAAAGAAGCCGCAAAATTCTGAAGATACTAAAATATCTAATAGTTTTATTGCAGCATTTTCAGCTCTTTCACAGAAAATGAATCCGGACCTTTGGTATGTGGACTCGGGCGCCTCCATGCATATGACCAATAGGAGCGATTGGATGTATGATGTGACAAGTCCTCCGATACCTGCTATAACTGTTGCCAGTAAGACACCGCTTCCTGTGGAAAGTATGGGAAAGGTTAATTTATTAATGAATGGAGATGAAAATTGCAAAATTCAGGTAAAACAAGTTTTATACATACCTAAACTTGCTGCGAACCTCTTATCTGTGAGTGCCATGGTCAAAAATGGCTGTAAGGTAAACTTTAGAGACAAAGGTTGTGATATTTATAGCGAAAAAGGAAATCTTTTATGCTCAGCCACCTTAGTAAATAACTTATATCAGTTGAATACACACAGAGAGGTATTTTCAAACTTATCGTGTACAGATAATTTAAGCAATTTTGTCCTGTGGCATAGACGCATGGGACATCTGAATTTTTCAGATGTTAACAAGCTACCAGAGTGTGCCGATGGAGTAGAACCTTTTGACAAGCATAAAGGGTCTATTACATGCACCACCTGCCTCATGGGAAAACAGACCAGACTGCCTTTTAATAATATTGGTTCGAGAGCTACACAGCCACTGCAGCTTGTCCACTCCGATTTATGTGGACCAATGGAACAGGAGTCACTGGGAGGTATGAAATATTTTATTACCTTCATAGACGATTATACAAGGAGAGTCCATGTTTATTTCTTGAAGAATAAATTAAATATCTTGGAAGTTTTTAAAGATTATAAGAGTAGAGTGGAAAATGAATTGGAATATAAAATAAAAGTTGTTCGTTCAGATAACGGAAAAGAATATTGTAACAGTGACTTCGAAAACTTCTTAAGAAGGTATGGTATAGAACATCAGACAAGCACTCCGTACTCACCCCAGCAGAATGGTCTTGCAGAACGGATGAACAGGACCCTGGTAGAGAGAGCAAAGTGTATGTTGTTTGATGCAGGATTATCAAAGAAATTATGGGCGGAGGCCTTAGCAACAGCAGCCTATATTATTAATAGGTCACCGACAAAGTCAATACAAGGTAAAACACCTATGGAAATGTGGTCAGGTAAGAAACCCGATTTATCAAATGTAAAAATATTTGGCTCCGAGGTTATGTCACAAGTACCTAAAGAAAAACGCCAAAAGTGGGACTCTAAGTCGAGAAAATTAATATTTGTTGGATATTGTGAGTCTTCAAAAGGATACAGAGTACTAGATCCTAAAAATAATAAAATTATAAAAACTAGAGATGTCATATTCTTGGAGAATGTTGATAAATATAATAAAAATACATATGTACCTTGTGTGTCCAACAGCATTTCAGACGAGCAGCAAACTGAAGAATCCTGCGATGAAGTACCAGAGAAAGACTTGACCGATTCCTTAAGTGATGAGTACCATTCTGGTGATGATCCAACATACATACCGGAGGAATCAATTGAAGTCGAGACACCGATTCGTAATATAAATTTACGGCCACGCAGACGTGTCCAGTGCAATACAGAAAAGGAGCATGATGTAAGTTACTTTTGTCCAGCTTTTGATCTGAATGAACCTCAAACAGTAGAGGATGCCCTTTCATCTCCTCATGCAGACCAGTGGAAGACGGCAATGCAGGAAGAGTATGACTCCATGATAAAGAACAAAACTTGGTCATTGGTTGATTTACCACCAGGTAAGAGAGCCCTGCCCTGCAAATGGGTATTTAAAACTAAAACTAATGGCAAAGGAGAGATTGAACGCTTCAAGGCAAGGTTAGTCATCAAAGGCTATGCACAGAGAAAGGGAAGTGACTACGATGAAGTATATGCTCCAGTAGTTCGATTTAACTCAGTCCGTTACTTGATTGCACTAGCTGCTAAGTATGATTTAGATATGGTTCAGATGGATGCAATAAGCGCATTTCTGCAAGGTGATATTGACACGGAGATTTACATGTTGCAGCCGACACATTTTGAAGTAAATGCTCAGGTATGTTTGTTGCATAAATCAATCTATGGACTTAAGCAGGCTAGCCGGCAGTGGAATCTTAAATTAAATGATGTTCTGCTTAATATTGGACTAAAAAGGTCAAAAATTGATCCATGCATTTATTATTTAGTAAAGGATTCAATCATGATATACATTGCAGTATGGGTAGATGATTTCTTAATTTTCACTAATGATAAAAACACTAGTCAACAGTTAAAGGAAAAATTAATGAAAGAATTTGATATGAAAGATTTGGGTGAGATGAGGCAGTGCATTGGTATTAATATAAATAGAGATCGCGAGGCAGGTGTGATCATGATAGACCAGGAAAAATACATCAACTTAATCTTAGATCGTTTTGGTATGTCGCAGTGTAAGCCAGTTCGCACTCCGATAGAAGTCAACGCAAAGTTTGATAAAAACCTTGAAGGTGATGCAAATAATAATTTTCCTTACAGGGAAGCAGTGGGATGTCTTATATACTTGGCACATGTCACACGACCTGATATTGCATATGCAGTTAGTAAATTGAGTCAGTTCTGTAACAATTCAGGATATCAACATTGGCTCGGAGTAAAGAGGGTCATGCGATACCTGCAAGGTACTAAGAACCTAAAACTGTGCTATGTCAAAGAAGAGTCTCAGGAGATAACAGGATATTGCGATGCAGACTGGGCTAGTGACCCACTAGATAGAAGGTCATGCACAGGATTTGTTTTTCTGTTTCAGAAAGGTTCTATTTCATGGAGCTCATGTAAACAGCAGACTGTGGCTCTGTCTACAGCCGAGGCGGAATACATGGCAATGGCTTCAGCCACGCAGGAGGCTCTGTGGATCCAGCAGCTGCAGACTGAACTTGGACGTCCTAGTGAAAGTGCTCTTGTTATTTATTCTGATAACCAAAGTGCTATAAGACTGGCATCGACTGACTGTTATAAACCAAAAACTAAACATATAGATATTCGTTTACATTTTCTTAGAGATAATATTGTTGATTGTAAAGTTAAATTTTTATTTGTAAATGGTTGTTATATGGTGGCAGATAATTTAACTAAAGGTACAACATATGAAAAGCATTTGTTTTGTATAAATCGAATGGGTTTGCGTTCAGCAGGGAGTGTTAGTGTAATATGAACGCAACCCAACATTTAGTTTATTGTAAGTTGTAACATTTTAATGTTCAGATTAATACTTATGTTGGCAACTCATGTCTTTGGTCTGTGCTCCGTGTAAAATGTCAGTTGTCACTTGTCAATAGAAATTAGAAATTCTCTTTGTCTTTGTTCGATCTCTGTAACTTGTGAGTGCAAATAAACTGTATGCATTTTTCAAGCTGTTTATTCTGTATTTTCACCAACCTAGAAAATATTATCAAAAAGAATACAGATGTTAAAAATGGGGCCAACTTCATGTTGGCTAATTGTTCGCCTTTAAAAAGAGTTGAAATCCAATCTAATGCCAAGTTTAGATGCAGTCCAAAATCGATCATAATCATCTTCATCAACAGCCTGATCCTTAAGGGCGCGATTAACCCAAACTTGACACTGAGTTGTGCGACGATCGGTACGACGTGTATCGATGCGACCGCGATCTTCACTCGACTGGAAAGCCCAGCGGCGGTGGCGTCATGGTATGTGTACGTCGTGAGCTCGACGCTCGGCCTCATTTAGATTGGGCTTGTGAATCAATCCAATCGCTTTGTCTTACAATACCTCTAATAAGTTACACTCCACGGTTGATTTGCATATGATTTTAGTATATATGTTACGGCTAATAGCCGAAGTGCGGCTACACCTAGTTTTAGCCGGTTACAACTAGGTGCAGCCTGCCACATGCGGTTAAACCTAGGTATATCCTACTAATATTCGGTTACAACTAGATTTAGCCTTTATTATAGCGGCTAAAACTAGGTGCAGCCACACACCGGTGTTTAAACTTAGGTGCATCCTATTTATTATCGGCTACAACTAGGTTTTCAGGTCAGTTAAGGATTTTGGTTTTATTTTGAGATTCGTATCTTGCGTTTCCTGATTGATTCGATTTTGTATCATCACCCCGGTAGGTATAAGACATCTTATCCTAGACAAGCCATAAACCGTGCCAGTTCGAAACAAGATTTATACTCGTAATTGTGTTGAATTATATTATGAACTGAAATGAAATTTAGTCTTTTAATGTGTAGAGTCCCTCTGTAGTAAAAACTGCAGTAAGTAAGTCTTGCAACACACTATCACATTTTGGAAGTACGTAAAATCGAAAAAGGGTGGATCTATGTACCCGAATAAATTCACATTTAATGGCCATGAACTAAGTACTGGAGACTCGATCTGTTCAGCATTTAGTAGCTTCTTTCAAAGTTTGTATTACCTGCCAATAGCGATGTCCTCGACGTCTCTTCCTTACCTGATTTTTCTGTAAACAATGAAAATTTATCTTCTTTTTACATTTCCGAAAGTCTGGTATATAAAAAGCTTCGTTTACTAGACTGCACCAAGGGCCCAGGCTGCGACTCCATTCCACCTTTATTTTTGAGATCGTGTGCAGATAGCCTAGCATTACCCATTACATTGCTTTTTAACCTATCTTTAGAAGATTGTACGTTTCTAACTGCTTGGAAAAAAGCCCACATCATACCAATTTTTAAAAAGGGTTCTAGACCTGAAATATCTAATTACCGTCCAATCTCAATATTGAACACGCTTGCTAAATTGATGAAAAAAAATTGTATTCAAAAATAATTCCAACCATCACGAAGGGTATCCCTGATACCCAACATGGTTTCTTTCGTGGCCGTTCCACTGTCTCCAACTTAGCAGTTCATTCGAATTTCGTTTTAGAACAGATGGAAAAGGATGGGCAGGTAAACGTGGTCTACACGGATTACGAAAAAGCTTTCAACCGTGTAGACCACGGTATACTAATACGAAAATTACTACATTTGGGCATTCACGGAGACCTTCTCAGATGGATATGCTCCTACTTGACAAAACGTTCTCAAGCGGTAATCATGGGCGGATATAGGTCAGACTACATCCGGGTTCCTTCTGGTGTGCCTCGGGGTTCGCACTTAGGTCCACTTTTCTATGATGAATATCTTTATGATATTCTATTATGTTTAAATCACGCTCATCACCTAACATACGCTGATGATAAAAAAAATATTTATGAGCATAACATCAAATGAAGATTGCAAGAAACTTCAAAATGACTTTAATAAGTTGCACGCCTCGCAAGCGCACGTCAAACTCATAACTAAGAAACTATGTTACTTACCACTATGAAACATCAGCAAACAGAAAGGATAGATCGGTGACTTAGTTGGCCGGAACGCACACGCAGATTCGCCCGCTAATTAAAAAAATACAGCATTTTGTTTTCTGCGCGGGCTCCTCTGCGTAGTAGGCTATATTTCTAGGGTTAATATTAGCTAGAGATTTGAAATTTTTACAGATTATGTATTTATTTTGCTATAGCAGCAATAGTGTGTAATTTATTTTGTTATTAGTATTTGTTGTTATAGAACAACAAATACTAATATAACAACAAATTTATTAATATTTAAAAGGAGCTACCATACTAATAGTAAAAGTAATTTGTGAACATTTCAGGTAACTACCTTTGTTGTAACAAACGTGATTTTTTAAACTTTTTTTGCTCGATAATAATGATGACAATAGGTAATCACCTGAAATGTTCACAAATTACTCAGTTTTATTTGTACTTTAATAATTACATAATATAACAGTGTATATTGTATACTCAATGTCTCGTAGTGGGTTGTAGGTAACAGTTTTCTTGTTGTTAGTTCATTAGTTTAATTTTAGTAACAACCTTATTATAATAAATGTATGTTATGTATACTATTTCTGGGTTGCTGTCTAGCCTAGAACTTAAGATTATGTTTGTATTACCATGTAGAGACAAACTACGATATAACATGGCGCGCCCCTCCAAAAATCAAAACTGTAACCTGTCTGTATATTAAAAATAAATAAATAAATAATTTATATTGTAAAATTTTAATTAAATCAATTATGAAGTGGGCTCCTATACAAAAACACTTATATTTTTCTTATTTTTGTTCTATAGTGGTACGGAACCGTTCGTGCGCGAGTACAACTCGCACTTAGCCGATTATTTAGTTTTATTCATAAACTATTATTTATAAAATGGTAATGTAAGGAACACCAATAGCTATGTCCACATTAAGCAATTTCATCTTCAAATTTTGTCATCTTCAATTTTCGTCACCTTATTTTTATTTAACTTTCGTTTGTCATATTCAATAATTGAATGCGTCAAAATCCACCCGCAATGAACGAAAAGTGTCATAGCGAGCGCTACAATTTCGCTGTTGATTGCGCATGCCCTTGACGAACAAAAAAAGGCCCAGTGTAGACAAAGCTATTGTCTACACTGGGCCTTTTTTCGTCGTGGTCGTGATTCTCAGAAACGAGGAAGGGTTTAATTTAGACGGTTCTCCATCGCGAGTCACGATTATCTCCGAAGCCGTTCGTCTTGTCGAGACTCGAGACCCGTCGAGTCTAACGTTGTGTCATCGTGGACCGTGACGGAATCGCACTTTTACTCTTGTTTTTACTTTGTTCGTAACTTATTGGCCTCTTAGCGAATGGGCGTTTGCACACTGCACGATAACGACACGACACGATACCACAGAATAGAGGGCCATCGCACATATTATACAATTTCATGTTGGCCGACTATCGTACAAACTGACTATCGTACTAATTCTAATATTCTGTCACTTACTAATTGAATGCACCCAAAATATTCTCCTTTCTTTTCGCCTTCGTTTTATTAGTGCCACAAAAAAAGCGTGCTTTTTACGCATTTTAACACGCACGTCACTAGGCTAGCAACACCGTTACCAACTAAATCTAAAAGTCTGCGGCTGGCAGCGTACACGATGAAGTTGTCCAAATAAATTGTGACATTACGCAATTTAGTTTGTACGATAGTCGGCCAACTTGAAATTGTATTGTATGTGCGGTGGCCCTTATTTTTTCTGTGGTATCGTGTCGTGTCGTTACCGTCGCAGTGTGAAAACGCCCCATGGCTCACTGGGTAAAGAATTTGTCTCTGACATTTCGTCGTATCCTACGAATAAGGGCGCCCTGGTCACTATGACTTTTTATTTTTATTGCAAAATCGAAATCGGCAGCCCTTCAGTGTAAAAAATTGTAAAAAGTTAATTTTAATAACCAGTAAATTAAGTTTTAAAAAATGCCACATTTGTTAGCTCTTAAATTCCCCGGCGAAAAAAGCAACAAAGGCTTCAGTGACCGTTTTCTTGGAGTACGTGAAAGGACGCGCGGGGTGGGAACGAGGCGCTCGCGCCACCCCGCCCTTACTCCGTGAGCTCGCGTATGCGTCATTGCACTGTTTCTTGTATAAATTACTGTGTGTTAATTAGTGGTTTTCTTTAAATTACAATGAAACGGAGAGGACAGTAATTAGCCATGCCTAAAATGAAGCAGGTTGTGATGAAAAACCATTAAAGGGAACACATAGTAAGTATAAAAAATGTTTTGAATTCATAAAAGCAATTACCTTGAAAAAAGATACTATGGTGTCTGTGGCCTTTTTCCACGGAATCGTCTCTTAGTACTAATACTAGGGAACCGTTTGCCCTAATGGCTTTTGTGGCCTTTTTCTATGTACGAAATTTATTTCTTTAATTATTCTTTAGTTAAACAGTTGTTATTGGCAAAATTATTACACCAATTTGCCTTTTATTTTTATTTATTAACCGTTTCGAAAAGTATATCATTGAAAGTTTATAACGTTTTTTTACAAATTTTGTTAAAAAGTCGCAGTGAACTTTGTGGCTTTTTGCATAGTATAGAAAAATAGTTAAAGGTTGTGTCTGCTACAATAATCTCAGGAACTACTGGTCCGATTTGAAAAATTCTTTCAGTATTAGATAGCCCAGTTATCGAGGAAGGCTATAGGCTATATTTTATAACGCTAAAACTAATAGGAGCAATGAAATAAAGGAAAATGTGTAAAAAACGGGGGAAATTATTTGTAAGGGCTTATTTGAACGCGCTAATCTCAGGAACTACTGGTCTGATTTGAAAAATTCTTTCAGTCTTAGATAGCCCAGTTATCGAGGAAGGCTATAGGTTATATTTTATTACGCTAAGACTAATAGGAGCGAAGAAATAGAGGAAAATGTGGAAAAAACAGGGGAAATTATTTCACGACATACTAGAGCATTTTTTCTGTCATTTGGGTCAGTGAAGAAGTACACCACGTGAAGGATCATAGGCTTTTTTGTGAACTAATTAGTCTATGAAATATCTAATTTACGCGGGTTAGGCCGCGCGAAACGTCTGGTATTCAAATATAAAATAATATTCCACAGTATAATTTGAGCTTTTTTGCATTTTTAGGTTCTACAAAATGAAAACAGTCCCTGGTGCTTGAAAGAAATGAAAAAAAAGTTTTGTTTTTATTAAAACATTTAGGAAAAGAGCTTTTGGTGTATTGAGAGTGAGTGTATCGAAACTGTTTTAATATACTTAATTTTTTGCTTTATTAGACGAACTGTTAGTAACTGAACGTGCCCAAAAATGAGTACATCTTATGTTATTAAAATTAAGAGATATACTTAAAATTTTATACAAAATAATCTTAGGTAAAAAATGACCGATGATACATCATAATGTATCAACAGTCATCACACTCTAGCAAAAGCGACACGAGGGATGTCGTATATCGTCTTATTTTTAAAGCATTTCATTTCAAATATAAAATATTAGCCTTATCATGCTAAGCTGATGTTGGAGTAGAATAGGCACCGCTCCATCATATTGTAACTACTCATACAGCTAAACCAAGAGCCAGTGACAGCCAGACATTCGTCATTTTATAAAAGTTTTCCTGCACGTATATACCACCAATATGCTATATTATTTATAAATTATAACATAATATACTTATATCTGTTAGTATAGAATATCTATAATATTCTATACTAACATTATAAAGCTGAAGAGTTTGTTTATTTGTTCAAATGCTGTAATCTCAGGATACTGGTCCGATTTGAAAAAAAATTTTAGTGTCTGATTACTGATATCTCATTTATGGAGGAATGCTACAGGCTTTAATATAATATGTATTAGTTATTATTAAGCTAAGAGTAACATTAGCGAAGAAACAGAAGAAAATAATCCATACAAATATTACAAATGCGAAAGTGTGTCTGTCTGTCTATCTGTCTGTCTGTCTGTCTGTCTGTCTGTTACCTCTTCACGCCCAAACCGCTAAAACGATTTTGCTGAATTTCGGTATGGAGATACTTTGAGTCCCGGGAAAGGATATAGGATACTGTTTATCCCGGAAAAATTTATTCGATTTATTCGGTTCTCGTGAGTTGAGTTGTGGCGCGACAGAGTTGCAGGTATCATCTAGTATGGAATAAATGGGGAAAATTATTTGAAAGGGAATAATTGAATCTCACGAACTACCGGATCAGTTTTTATGTTATCTGGCACAGACAAAAAGTAGACCACGTGAAGGATCATAAGCTACCTTTTGTGGAAAAGTGTACGATTTCCGTGAAATTCTTAATTTACGCGGGCGAGCCGCGCGGAACGTCTAGTTTAGGTATAATTCGCAGTTTTATGTGGGAGCCAATGATTTTATATAAAAAAACTCAAAGCAGATATGTTACTACCGCGCGCGTTGTGAAGCCATTAAATACGGGCCAATTGACCCGTCTTTTGTATAGTCTGTCTCTTTTATGTAAACGTCATTTCGTATCTTTTGTTTCACTTATCTGTCTAATTTGACAATTGAATTTGAAAATTGTTCGGAAGCAATTTAAGCCGGAAAATAGTATGAACGTAACAGATCTGTATTTAGTTGAATATCATTGGTGGGAGCCCTAAAAATCAATTATTAAATGGCCAATTTTGCTTTAGTTGCCCTCTTAGGCGTCTGTCAGAATTCGCAACACACCCGAATATAATAGGCGGCGTGCATCATGCTCCTAAATTAGGAGCGGGTTAGCTTAGGTCAATACAATTAGCGGTAATTGGACAGAATAGGGGGCGTTATATTAAGCTCTCTTTTACCGCCAGTTTAGTCGTCCCATTATCTTCTAGTGTCGTACAACGTAATGGTGGCAGTGAACATGTTATGAAAGTGTTTTACGTGATCGACTGTTTTTAAATTAAGATAATATTGTGAATTGTGATTATTTTTTATTCATTAAAACCTTAAAATTGCAAGGTTTCGATTATTCAGTTTTGTTCCGGGAAATGTTTTAGTGTTTTGAAACGTCAGTTCTTATAATGTAAGTATTTTAACTTATGTAAAATTACTTATAAGGAGACACACTAACAAGGAAATACGTTACAATTTAAAATAATAATATTATAATATAAAGATATTAAAGTACACATATGCTTTCTAAATAACACAATATTGTAAAGTATGTCGTGCACATAATAATATTATATTGCATACTTTATTATGAATGTTGTGAAACAAAGTAAACTGTTATTAAATTTTGTATTACATTGTAAAATATTTCAACCTGTGAAGTTGAGAGCATGGAACTTTAGCCAGGGGTTGTGGGTTTGAATCTCACCGACGGAAAATAGTATTTAATAAAAACATACATCGTTTTTTGAATTTGGTAGACACTTAATATATATGGACTAATTTATAATAATATACGAAAACTGCAGTTCTGGAAATATTACATACATACGGGTCTAATTGATAACCTCCTGTTTCAAGTCAGTTAAAAATCATATTACAAATACGTATCATTATAGATTCCAAAGAAATTTAAAAATATATGGAAAAGGTGGCCCACGTACAGAAGACTTTGAACATAATGGTGAAGTAGGTACTTTTTATCACATTTTTGCAATTAATTAAGGATTGACTGAAGTTTCCTAAGTTATATTAAGTGGATAAAAAATAGATAGATTAGGTAGAAATATTGTGGGCACTAAGCGCAGGCCGCGAAACCCTGGCGCAGCTCCCGCACCTGTCCACTTCTCAGCTCTTGATGCTCTGGAGTCTGGACTCTGGACTACACTAATAAACTAGACTACTATAATAATATAGGTGCTAGGTGTGTTAATGTCTGCGGAACCCTCACTTACGTTAAAGCTTCTCGTTTAATTTGATTCAATTGAGTTAATGCATAAAGTAATGCAATTGGTTTTAAGTTATTACTCAGATAATAACGACGCTTCCGAATTGATAAGTATTAGAATATTGTAAAAGTAGTGTGACTTCTCTGGCCATTACAACACGCGTCACGAGCCACGACTCAAGCTGCACCATAATGAACAAAATACAGCCATTGAAAATCAAAGTTAAACCAAGAAGGAGAACTAGAGATGAACTGGAAGACCTAATATGGTTGCTAAGACCGTTAACGTATTTGGAGTACGCGCTCGGTGTGTTCCGATACTACGCCAGGAAGGGGCAGCTCCGAGTCGTGCCGACCGCATTGAGGATCTACGGGTTTATACTTTCGGCGGCCGTTGTAGGGTTACTAGCAACTTCGATACGCGACGTCTTTGAAACTGATATTGTTAGTAAATCCAACGTATACGTAGCAATATCGGTCGGCAAAAGAATTATTTTCACTTATCAAATAATATTATACACGTTTGGGGTGTACGGTAGAAGAGATGGGGAAATTCTAAAAAAAATATCCCAAATTGACAAAATATTTAAACAGCCGTTTCTACACCATACACCGAGAAGGCTTTTTATATTATTGTTTAGCGTGGTCGCTGTTACAGTAGCACTTTTTGTATGGATGTGCTTTAACATTCAAATAAGTTTGACTAGTGTTGTCTTATACAAAATACTAACTTACATATTAATATTTAAAGGTGCTCTTGGAAAGTTAAGCTTCATAGTGTATGTTATACTCGTAGAGAGACGCATGCGTTTTATTTGCGACGTTCTAGATATTATAAACTCAAATAAACACCGCTTCGGTCACATTCGTAGATATTCTAAGGACAAGAAAATGTTTCAGAAGTTGCACCTGACGTCAAAACACAAAAATGTTGTCATTACTTTGGCCCGAGCTTACGAAAAAGCCGCTTCCACTGTCTGAATTTAATTTTGATTTAACTGCTGCCTTTATCATAACATTTATTAACAATATTTATCTTATCAGAAATCTATTGATTGATACTGAATATATTCAAGGTAGTTTAGTTTTTGCCATATCGACGATATATTACATTTTCATAGACAACTTGGGTAATATAATAATGTGTTACTGTAGCTATATTTTAGTGTACTACAGAGATCGCATAAAGACAGTTTTGAGCCGCATCACAGTCAACGACGGTGTACAGAGTTCCATTAAATCACAGTCAAAAGTATTTCTAGATATTACACAGTTGTGTCGAGTGGAATTAAGCGGATTTCATATGTTCAAAGTCGATATGAAGTCTATACTTCACTTTATAGCAGTGTCCACGACCTACACTATTCTGATGATCCAGACGACACGGGAACACGGCTGCCTCAGCGTTTTTATGTACAAAAAGGGTAGGGGGAGTCCATAAGTTACGTGACGTGTTTGAAGATAAAGAGATATCAGCTCCAAGTCAAAAGCAGATTAGGCATATATCGTGATTTTGAAATAAAAAGGAGAAGGTTATATATTCGGCTGTGGATATATATTTTTATGTATGTTTAACGATGACTCCACCGTTTGTAAAGCGATTATCAACATTTTTCTATTGTTGTTTTGGGTATTGTTTCGAGCTGGTACCATATTTGCACAAGTGGAGACCTGATGATGGGATCCATTATTAATCTAAGGAACTGCTCAAAATTCAAATGGAGACATAATAATATTATGGTGATTTTTGTTTTATGTGATGTATTTTAATGATATTATGCTACTGTAAGGGTCGTTATGACGTAAGTCGTAACATGTAGAGTGCAAAGTTCACACCACGGAGCTAAATACAATGCTCCTTTAGAGTTTTAACTTTTGAAGTCAGTATGTTTTAAGGAACTGTAGAGCGTGCCCGCGCGCAATATATTGTACTAGCCGCTAAGTATAGTATTGTGACTTTTGTGTAGTGTTTTAATAAACATTTATCTGAGCCTACGAACTTTCTATTATAATCACCTTAGAACATACCCAACACTACCAAACAGTTAGATTTTGCACCACGGTTCCTAAGGTGATGAACAGAACTCCTGAATCCTTATAGATTATACTATATTATGTTTGTAATGATTATAACTTCTTCTATTTTTCCATAGTTCTTTTTTTCGAGCTTTGCTTACTCTGTTTTTTTATTATCGCTTTTTGCAGGTTTTCAATATGCATCAGAATAATAATCGTTATAAAATTGAACAATTAGGATTTATTCTGATATTCATTACTCAACAGGAGTAATGAATATATCATGTATAGCGTCATTTCTGTTACCAAGTCAAACTTAGATTCTTGATTGTAAAGTAATTATAGCCAAACGATCTCTGAATTTATTTTTGTCACTTAAAGTACTACATTATCACTTTTATTTTTAAATAATAAAAATGTTAAGTTTCACCAATATTTTAAAATTATTTTTTCAGTTCAAAACTAGAATAGTCCATTGAGGAGAAGTGTGTTTGTTTCGTTTAACATTTACTGTCTTTAAGGTGGGATTTCACCAAATACACATAAAACTTCGATTTATAAAACTTAGTTCCCATTGAACGCGTTCATGTAGCGACATAAATCTCGTTCTCTTTCAAATGGATTTCACAAAATTCTATTGATCGCGATTATTAAATCTAAGTTTACGTGACGTCATGCGATTATTTTACATGTTTTCATCATTTTAAAGCCTTTTCACGTTAATTTAACTACAAATTAGAAAGAAACAATACATAAACTAACCAAACACATGTGTCAAAACTGTTATTTTGACATTTCTTTTGTCTATGTTTTTCGTTCCGCCCGCCATGACAGGGCTTGAACGGGTTTTATGACGTTAACCTTCGGAAGGCAACAGGGGTGACGCGTCACCCCAGCACTCTAGAAATGTATCAATATCTAGTTTACTATGATTTTGTATATTTCTAACACTCGATCTATTCTCTAATTTGAGTGATTCTGATCAGTCGCACATCTCGATGTTTTGATGTAAGTTTTTGTTTTTGTTATATCGACACCTTTGGGGTGGCCCGTCACCCCTGTTGCCTTTCACGTTGGTAATTTTTGCTCGCTATGCCGAAACAAATATTTCATTTTTAAGTTAGAAATGGCACCAATTTCGGATGAACTAGTTCTTAACTGCTTAAAAGTGTCTAATGATAGCTTACATAATGAGAGCTGTTTGGAAGATCATGCATCTCCTAATATGAAGATAACATTTTGGGGCGTTTGGAGGAGAAGGGTCCTATCTAAAATGGAGAAAATACTGACCATGATGTGTTGCCGCTTTCTTAATTATAAAGTAATGTTTTACGAGGTAAAAACAGATACGTTTACTCATAGGTTCCGTAAATGAAGGGTCCCTTCAGTATAAATTTGTTGCGCGAATTAGAAGCCACTTTACGTCACATTCTAAATATGAAACAAAAAACTGTTTACAGTCAGCCCCCAATAAAATTACAGAAATAAGCAAGATGTGTAATATTTTTAAGTAAATGGGACAACAAAATTTAAAACATATAGCACAAAATACCTTCTGCCTGTATGCACGGAAATCACAAATATTTTGCTTTCAAGTGCATTTAAACTAAAATAATACTAATACCAAATTTTAATTCAAAAGATCAATACCACTTTCGTACATTTAATTGTTAGTGCAATTGATCTGTCGATAAATAAACATGATTATGTTACATTTCACCGTTTAATCACTATTTTAAAATCTGGGGTGGTAAGTAACCCCTGTTGCCTTTTATGTATGCAAAAATAGTGTTTGTATCCGAAGGTTAAACTTTGGACTTTGGGCGTTCAGAAGATAAAACTCGGATTTACTGTGAACGCGTTCAGTTTATGTTGGCGAAATGCAATTCGATGTTATAATCGCGTTTATACGTTTTGAACCGGTTCAGTGTGTACACTGAACCGGTGTACACACTGAACCGGTGAAGAAATGGAACGCGTTCAATGTATTGAACGCGTTCCATTTCTTTGATGAAATCGCCCCTAAATAGATTAAGATTGAATTTGGGTGTGTTTTTGAAAAATACTCTGTATTTATAAAATATAAAACAGTGTGTTCTGTCCTGTTCATACATACATAATTATAATAATATAAAAAAAACTGGCCACCACACAATATTATATCTTGATGGCATACCGAAGAAGTCAGTGGTGGTTCTTAGAAATAGTAATACTACCGTAAAAGTAAAAGTTTGTTTATTATGACAGTGACGCGGGCGTAGCGTGGAGACTAGTGTTTGATCTAAGAATTTGTATACTCTTTGAGATAATATTATGTACGCCATACTTGGTACAACTAATATATATTCTGTGGCCATACACGCTACGCCCTACGGTTTACCGGAGAGGCCAACTGTGCAGGTATGCCTGCGCAGATATCAGTCGAAAGAATTATAGATTTTGCTCCGGTCGAATGCGCATGCCTAAAAAACTGCACAGGTCTATTCCCAGACACGTTCCGCGCCGGTATTCCTGCGCAGGTAGACCTCTCCGGTAAACCGTAGCGTCTATGGCGTACATTAGATCAAAAAATTCGCGTGTATGTTTATTTGGCAAATAAAGTTTATTTTATTTAAAAAAGAGTTTAGTCTCAGCTTTCGCCGAGCCGGTAGATTGTCTAGCCCTTGCCAAAACATCCAATATCAACTATATATACATACATATAATTATTATTATGGGGAGCGACATTTTTTGTCTATTTTAAGTTTTTTTTTTCATTCAATGATTCGTTAAATCAGAATTGTTTGGGAGAAATTACAGCTAGTTAGGACAATATCTTGAAGTGACGCATTACATTTGAATTTTAAATAACAAACAACAATTATTTTTGGCTTACAATATTTTGATCTCTGTCATTGATAATAAGTATTATTACCATTTTTAATATAATATTACCGTTTTAATTTACAAATTTAATTGTGTAGTATCATGAGAAAAATGCATTATAAAAGTAAAACACTATAAAATATTTTCTTTTACTAAGAATGAAGCATTCATATTATAGGGTCATTGATCAATGACATGGGAAAAAAAAAGACGGGTTGCACTCCGGGAGTGCAGGCAGATGTGAAAACTTCATTATTAACGTGGTGCATTTTTTTAACCCATTTTTTATGAAAATCGATTACTAAAAAATCCATTTTTATAATTAATCGAAACCCTTACAATCGATTAAACTTTTAACCCATTTTTATGAAAATCGATTTTTAAAAAATTTTTTTTTTTAATTAGTCGAAACCCTTACAATTCGAGTTCCAGTTCGAGTTCGAGATTTCGAGTTTTCGAGTCCGAGTTCGTGTTCGAGTTCGAGTTCGATACAAAACACTACTCTCCAACCGTTTTACGGTTTTTCTATGGTTTTTCGATCAACACGAAAATCTGACGCGAGTTTCACAGTTTTTACCTATCCCACAAAAGTGCTCAACGCCTTAGCGGCGATTTTGGAAGTTTTCACTTCCAAAATCTTAGTTTCCCTAATAATAATTATTGTTGTGTTGTGTTAGGTATTTTATGATCATGGCCATGGCAATTAAATTGACTATCTGGCGATTCTACTTGCACGCATGAGAGTGTGCCAATGTAGAGCCAGTTGCCAGTGTTTTTAACCGACTTCCAAAAAACGAGGAGGTTATATGTTTGGCTGTGGATATTTTTTATTTTTTTATTTTTGTATGTTCAACGATTACTCCGCCGTTTGTGAACCGATTTTCGAAATTTTTGTTTTGTTGTATTAGGTTTCACTCCAATTTGGTACCATGTTCACAAAAGTGGTGACCTGATGATGGGATCCAGGAGTAATCGAGGGAACTCCTCAAAATTTATATGGAAACATATGGTGATTTTAGTTTTATGTGAAGTGTACTAAGAATATGCTACCAAAAAGTCAAATATTGGGTCAAGGTATATCATGGTTTCGAAGATGCTGAGAGAACTCCTGACTCCTTATAGATACACGTTTGGGAGTTTCGGCGTTGTTTTAAGAACAGAAAGCATATGCTACCATGCAATTCAAATTCATCATCATCATCATCGTCATCATCATCATTACCACGTCGTGTTAAGGTCACCAATGTCTCATGGCACAAAAAAGATTATAGTACAAGGCATAGGTATGGATACAATAATAATAATTATGTACATAACAACACCAATTATTATTATATGCTGTTTATACACGGCGGTCGGCACCGCAAAGGCAACGCGGCGCGCGGCGCGTGCGTAAACATCGTATTCAACTTCTAACCGGAATGTCAGGGCAAGCTGCGCTGCGAGCATTTTGAGTGTCATATGATTTTAATAAACTTTATCTTCATTAATGTAATACAATATAGTATCGCTTGAGAAAGGCGTAGGCGGCTGCGAGACATCCAAGTTTCTCAAGCGATAGCAATGTATATTCTGTGGCGATAGTACTATGTATTACAATAATGAAGATAAAGATTAATGTTATAATATTATTATGACACTGAAAATATGCTCGCCGCGCCGTTGGGTGTGATTCGGCTCATCCTTCGATCGCGGATTCTTGGAAATCCATAAATGTATTGTTTAAATTTATCTACCTGGTATTTGGGCCTTGGGGTATGACTTTTAACAAATTGTAATAAGATACGTAGAATAAACGCAGTAATTCGACGCGTAGGGTGGTATGGTCACTACCACCGACGACCACTTATTAACTCGCGGACTATAACAGATCAATAATTACCACTCAAAAAGTTTGTCAATTCAAATTTCAATGCTCACTGCTCACACTTAACTTGCATTACACACAACAAAAATCTGTTATAACTATATAAAACTCCTACGTACAAGCGATAGTGCGATTCAGGAGCGCCTCAGTGACATCTAGTGAAGACAATATGAATCTATTTTTTATACAATTTAAATAATTGGCACTAACAGTTTACCTACTAGGTAACTAAAAAGAGTGAAATTATTATTTTTAACAAAAAATTAAAACCGACTTCCAAGGTAAAAACAATAACTTCTATTTACAGTTTACTGCACTCTCCCCTAGTACTTGCCTTCCGACAGGAGGTGAATTATTTGGATCAGCGGGGCTAAAATGATCAAATTTAGCAATTCCTCTCAATCAATTCAGCTTATGAATTGTCTAAACTGTCAAACTGACGAATGTCAAATTAGTACGAATTACTATTTACTTGAATTGCAAGCAGAGTGACCATTTTGCGATTATAAAAAATGAAACATAATATTATGATTCCCAATATGATTCTCCAAAGCGACCACCGCAATAATAGCTAATAGTAGGGTATTTTTCCCTTCGAGTATAATATGCGATTAGATCTTCGACCACTCAAACCACAGTCGCAAAGGTTACGGTATTCGATATCGCGGTTTTATGAATGTTAACAATCTTGTACTCATATAATGTTTGGAAGGACAAGCAGCAAGGCTATCAAACATGGAGACTTTTAGCAAAGTCAAGAAATTGATATGGGATACAATTTTACAAAAATGTGGTCATCTTTAAGTGGCGGAGTTGATGTTGCTGTTTGAGGCGTACTGTGAATGTCATCCAAGTAGTATTTTTGCCTTTTTTGCCTATCGGCCGGTGTCTATATTATGTATCTGTTTGATTGTTACATTTTACTCGAAACAGCTGAAGCTTATTTGTTAAATAGTACTGCTGATTGGAAATGTCCAATCAGCAGTATGGAACTATAGGTATAGGTTTATTATATTATCATCTAGTAAGTTATATACCCAATTAACATAAAATTAATTTGAACTAGCTGGTGCCCGCGACTTCGTCCGCGTTAGCATAGTAGATTACACACCAAGTATTATTTTTCTAAAGTATTCAATGTACTGAGTTAGTTTTTTCCTAAAAAGGAGAAATATGACGCAATACAAACGCCACGACACTATCCATACTAATATTATAAATGCGAAAGTGTGTCTGTCTGTCTGTCTGTTACCTCTTCACGCCCAAACCACTGAACCGATTTTGCTGAAATTTGGCATGGAGATACTTTGAGTCCCGGGAAAGGACATAGGATACTTTTTATCCCGGAAAAATGTACAGTTCCGCCGCGATAAACGAGTTTTGGCGCAACGCAAAATTTGAAGTAAATACAATAAGTAATTTCTGAGTTTATCCCGGACATACATACAGACAAACAGATAAACAGACAAAAATCCTAAGAACTATATTTTTGGGTTCCATATCGATTGTACATTACGTCCCAAGTATTATTTAAAAAATATATTCAATGTACAGAATTGACTTTCCTACGATTTTATTATATGTATAGAAGATATTGGTGTTTCAGTATACTTCACACAAATTGGATTGTTTTCCGTATCACATCACAATTTGGGTGTCAACGGAATGTATTTTATGCAACACAAGGAACACATCAGCGCTTAATCTAGTGAGTGCTTTGGTACATTGTCGAAGGCAATTTCGCTTCGATGATTGACATTTCCATATAGCTTATTAAGTACAAATTGAGCTATTACGTTGAAAGGATTAGCATCTAGATAGTTATTGGATACGACTAATGGTCGATCAATAAAAATAATTTTTAATATGTACTACAGTATAAATATTGTTAGTCTCGCTTAAACTTGAGAATGGCCGAACCGATTTACACTTTCAGTCTTGAAATGTTTTTGGATGTCCAGCGCCGTGAGGAAGTTTGCGCCGTGAGGAAGCGGAGTAAGATAACAGAGGGCCCGTTTCCCACGGCTGGAAGAAGGGCATGGAGGGGTTTTAGTCGGTAAACCTCCGGCGCACCAAGCCGGTGGGAGTCCGACATACCCCCGTCGTCCACCCCCGTGCGCGGCGGGGGATACGTAACGTATTTCCCCCCCTCAACAAAAAAAAAGGGAAGGTTTATGCGTTGACCAAATATAAGAGTTAAATGATCCGAAGTTCACGGGTCATGTAGGTAGTTTCTAAAAAAATATTTTAACAGGGTCCGAGGTAAGACGTGTGTTTGTCAGACATGGTACGTTTCTAATATGCCAGCAAAAATGCAGGATTTGTTTTACCTGCTTTGCATGATATTACATACGGCAAAACTGAATAAAAAAATTTAATATTAATATTTCGGTCCACCTCTTTGACGATCTCTGTGGCTCAATGGTAAGCGCGTTTGGTGCTCAAGCCGGGGGTCGCGGGTTCGAACGCCGACGGAACAAAAAAAATTTCAAAGTTCCTGGGTCTGGATGTGATTAAATATATTGTGTATGATATAATAAAATCTTAAATGTATGTATTATGTATAGTATAAAAGTATTAAATATATTTCCGTTGTCTGGTACCCGTAACACAAGTCCTTCAGCTAGGCTATTCTCTAAGGAACACGTTAAGGCTGTGCTCTCCGCTGTTATCACGGATGTCGCAGCCGTGACATCGTTCGCTGTTACCACGGCTGTAGAATTCGTATTCTCTAAGCTCTATTAGCTCGTCGACGATGTCTCGGCTGTGTGAGCGCTCGGCTGTCGGCGAGGCTGCGGCTCAGATAGTGGACTCGACTATAGATACATTTTTGTCTTAGGAATTTTAGTTATTTTGTCGCTATAAACTCTATATTATTAGAACTTTTATAGTAATAATCATTTGCACTACATACTTGAACAAAATCAAATAGACAAAATCATTAATGCATTGAAAAAATATCCAAAAAGTTGAAAGTACCAAGATATGAACCTCGTATCTATAAAGTTCTTGTAGTTAAATTAAAAAAAAAACTCGCTTGACCTTCTATATACTTACGTATGTAAACAAAATATAAACAAAAGTGCAAACCAAGGGACATGGAATAGATCGAACTTCATTTAGTTTTAAAATAAAGAATTTCTACTACGCGTTATGAGGTAGTACACCTCGGCTCGAGTGACCCGCGCCAACCACTTGAAATATTTCGTGGAACATATTTCATAATAAACATTGTTAACAGTCTTCGGCTAAGATTCGTGAAAGTTGGATTGCTGTTTAGTATAAATCAATGTGGTTTAATTGTATAATAAGTGAAAAAGTAATTATTATAAAAATCTAAATGTGCTGCGTAAAATTACTAATAAGTATTGAATACTTGGTGCACCTGTATCCGCGTATGTTTATTGAACTCAGTGTTCGCTATAAGTGTAAAAACTTGATAAAACGTGGTATGTAGAAGAAAGTTAGAGAATAAAACGATTTATACAAAATGTGAATTTCAAGCCTTTTGTGTGTGGAGTTACAATTTTGTCATGTACCGTATCGTACTCGCAAATCGGGACTCGGGACTCCAGCGACTTTTTAAGGTAAGAGTGTTAAAGAGAGTTTTAAAGTGATTTAGTACTTTACTTTCGGTTTTTACGTAACAAAAATTAAAACTGTACAATAATTAGAGTATATATTTGAGTAAATAAGTACAAAATCATACAAAATCTTTGGCGACAGCCACGAAATAGTAGCTTTTCGTTTGACATTTAAAGTTGTAGGCGTATGCCGAGGCTGTAATCGAAGCTGTAGGCTGTTGAGCTTAGAGAATACGAATTTCGAACATGAAATGTCAAAAAGTGATTCCATATCACCTCGCTTTCAGCCGTGCGGCGCTAGTGTCGAACAGCCCAGAAAACATAAGCAAGTGAATACCGATCTCGATCTCACGGCTGTAACAGCCGATGCGATTGCGGCTGTTTTGATTGTTGCTCTTAGAGAATAGCACTCCAGGTACTACACCTACTTAGCACGGGGCCAGACTGACATGGTGTGAAGCGTCCATAGATATTATTATATTATTATACCGTGCTGCGGGACGTCCTACAGCTTGGACCCCTTGGGATTACGCCGAGATGTAGCTTCACTCTGCATCCTCTATCGGTTGTATCACGGGGAGTGCTATGAGGAATTGTTCGGAATCATACCACCTGCAACTTTTCGCCATCGTCCCACGCGAAAAACATACTAGCCTAGGATCCCTTCATAGAAGGACCTTCACCGAGCTGTTTACTGGATGAAAAGTATTTTATATTCAATTACGTATGTCAACAAATTAATTACAAGTGGGTTGCCTTAATAATTTCTGTCCAAAATAAAAAAATAAAAAAAAACAAAAAAAGTTTTTTTTCTTACATTTTTCTGGTTTGCTTAATAGACAAATACCATACCAATCGAAAGTATGAAGCCCATAGAATATGCATTAAGCATTAACAGACCGGTACCGATTAGTAGTAGTATCGATTTACCTGCCTACCCAAGAGTTGTGACAGGAAAAACATAGACAACCTAACGTTTTCGTACTCTACGGGTACTCTACTTTACTCTCCATACTTTCGATTGGTATAGAATTTGTCTATTAACCAAACCAGCGAAATGTAATTTTTTTTTTTTAACATTTTTTAACATTCACCTGCAGCTCTTCTGATGTTGCGAGTGTCCATGGGCGACGGTAGTTGCTTACCATCAGACAGGCTAGCACGGCCACCCGTAGAAATGCGAAAGTCTAGACAAACTGTGGACATAAACTTAGGGTGCCATTCCGATCTTTACCGCGGCTAATCACGATTCACGACCGACAAAAATTCAATTAAAATGCCACTTTATGACGGACTATACTCTATTTCATAAAGTAGGATATTATTTTAATTTTTAGGACTATAATAGTTTATCATGGAACGACACCTTAAGTTTATCTCCACAGTTTGTCCATACTTTTGTATTTCTACTGGTCCGTATATACTAGCCCGGCTGGTGACCCGTTTGCTCGTTTGCCCCCTTATTTAATAAAAAAAAAAAAACACTACGTTTGCCTGAGCGTGATCTCCACTCTTCTAACACTTGTCTGCTCCATCTACCGTCTTCCCGTCTGCAGACATGGCCAGCCCACTTCCACTTCAGCGTGCTAATTCTATGAGCGATGTCGATGACTTTAGTTCTCTGGCGAATGACTATATTAGGAATTTTGTCCACCAGAGATACTCCCAACATAGCTCTTTCCATAGCCCGCTGAGCAACTTTAAACTTGTGAACTAGTCCTCCGGTGAGTGTCCACGTTTCAGCTCCGTATGTCATTACCGGTAGAACGCATTGATTAAAAACCCTTTGGGATCGACGATATTTCGGAGCTTCCCATTATCATTAATCATTTATCACGCCACGCTTCAATTTTATTGATCACTTTATTTGACAAAAATATTATTAGACTGAAGGCGCGCGATGTTCAATGTCAACCCTAGACAACCCGCGTCGTGTCACGTTTTGCAAAATATTACTTATTTTGCAAAACGTGATATTGCGCAATAAAATTGCTCGTCTACGGCCCCGCTAAGGTTTCAGTAGCCTGTGCTTAAGTGTCTGTCTGACTTTCTTCATGTCTTTCTGTTACCTCTTCACGCCTAAACCGCTGAACTGATTTAGCTTAAATTTATTAAGAATATACAAGAAGACCCGGAAAAAGACATGGGATACTTTTTATTCCTGAAAAATTTACGGTTACGCGCGACAAACGATTTCTAGCGCAACTGAGTTGCGGGCGTCATATAGCCCATACTTAATATTATAAATGCGAAAGTCTGTCTGTCTGTCTGTTACCTCTTCACGCCCAAACCGCTGAACCGATTTTGCTGAAATTTGGCATGGAGATACTTTGAGTCCCGGGAAAGGACATAGGATACTTTTTATCCCGGAAAAATGTACGGTTCCCGCGCGATAAACGAGTTTTGGCGCAACGGAGTTGCGGGTGTCATCTAGTACAAAATAAGCTCTCTCCGAATAATAGTAAAATCTTGTTCAATGGACATTGTCCAAAAAAATCACATGTACTTTTTATATTTTTTTTTTTCGTTAAAATAGGGTATTTTAAGAATATAAATTAAATAATTTTGAAATTCATTGGCTAGTTTTTTCTCAATAAATTTTTAAAGTTTCGCTGTGACGTCATCATCGGCGGCCAATTGACGTCTGCAGTATGTTTTTTTTTCCTTTCAATCTTATTTATAATGGCTGGTTCGTCAAATATAAGTTCTCATTATATGAAAGCTGATACGAGAAGCTTACCAAAAGTTCGAAACGTAATGGTGGTCGAATTTATTGCTAATTTAACGCCATTGAAGGTCAAACTAAGGTTAAACATATTTGTTCAAAAATATAAGTAACTAATGGGTATTTTTTTCGTTTATATACAGAAAAACGATCACTGACCTTATTCCTCGAAATGTTTTTGTAATGAGCAAAATTAAAAAAAAATGGACAATCCTCATTGAGTTTTTGTGAAGCAGATCTGCTTTATTTTGATACACAATCTAAAGCAGATTGTTATCGAGGTAAAACACTTACGAACCACCAAACTTTTACGGTTTGGAAGAACACACTTTAGATCTAGTCCAAACTACCTATCACATTTCAAAGACACACAGAACTTTGGCGAGCCCCGGGTTTTATACTGAAGAGTTGAAGTAGTCTTAAAACTTGTAGGCGCTATGAATTTGGGGCGTGGATTTCAACAAAAAAGTTTAGTTTAAGAAATTCAAAGATGGGTTTTTTGTTCCGGAACACAAACGTCAAGAGCGTATACTATAGTCATGAGAGTGAGGTATTCTTAGCTCATTATAAACTACACCTTTGTGGTGTAGTTTTTAATTGACTCCAAAAAAGGAGGTTATCAATTCGACGCGTATGTATGTAATATTTCCAGAACTGCCCAATTTTCGTATATTAAGTTAGTCTATATCAGCATCTGAACAAATGTGCCAAATTTCAAATGTGTCTGTGTATGTATGTAAGTATGTTTTTATGTTTGTGTTCGCATATCTCTGGAACTACCATTCCGATTTTTTAGTAGAGTAATTCTTTTTTTTTTGTTGTACTAGGTATTGTTCAACTTAGGGAATAGTGCAAGTTTCATCAAAATCTGCTCAGTAGTTTTAGAGATAGGGAGTTTAAATTCTCAATTTCGTACTATTTTGAAGTCGGTTTTATCTTTTTTAAATACAGTTATATATTTGCGTATTAAGTAGTATATTTGTACAATGTAAATTGTACTTCTTTTAGTTTTTTTTTCATCTTTAATTTAGTTATTTTAATGTGTAATTCGCAGTATTGTGCTGACCTAGATAGAATCATATAACAAAATAAATAAATAAATTATTCCTGTCTATGAGTATTGAGAATATTACAATTTATAGTGTCAGTTAACATTTTACGTAGCACCTTCATCGGTATCACAGACACAATAGATTTTCAATTGTTGTGCTGCAGCCGGCTGCCGCTTTGGTATTGATGGGTTATCTCTATATTTGTAATACAATGGTAATACATGTTAATATATTAACCCTTAATTAGCCGCATCAAAAAAGTCACACAAGTAGTCGCATGGGGTGTCGACTGACCCCAAATAAAAAATTGAAGGAATGAATTTAAAAACGAAGAATTAACTATGCGAATTACTAGAAAGCGTTAAGATAATAATTAATCTTAATAATCACAAACCTTCATTTGCCTCTATACAACTAAAAGAATCAATCAACTATAACTGCTCTGCCTCGAAATTTCATAAATATCACTATGATTGATATAATATCGAGATTTAAAAAATCTATTATTCACTTTGATGTCTAAATTTTTTTACAGCACCGAAGGAAGTAGGTCCTAAGATAATACTGTCAAACATAATATTTTCCTCATTTGTATGATTTGTTACGCAATTATAGTCATCACCCCCTCATCATCATCATCATCACCATCCAGTTGTCAGAGATTATTTTAAGCATCTCTGGGCTCTAAAATCTTGTCTACCGATTCATGTCCGTCTCAAATCGGTGTATAGTTTTGAAGTTCGGAGGCTATAGGCTCGCAAAATTTCTTTTATCTTCAGAAACCTTCAAGCCGCCAGCGTATTTCACTATCTTGGTCTATACCGACATTTTTAATAGAATGATATACTCATTTATATTTTATAAACCATCCTAACTAATATCAAAAATAATTTTACAATTAAACATAATATTACAAAAATGGAAACGTAAGTGGTCGCATGGGGTCAGCGGTCAAGAGAGTAGCGACACGTGCACCATCGTTAGCTAACCAGCTACCACTTATTAGGATACCTCAATAGGAGTTAGGAAACTACCAAAAGCGTCGTTGCATTCCTGGAACTCAAGGACATTTTTTTTCGGTTTGAAAGTGATCTGATCCCATGCGACCAATCAAGGGTTAAGGGACAAACACAATATCAAGTACAATATTACTATTATAGTGAAATCCTTAACAATGTGGATGCGAATCCAGTGCAGCATCGGTCTGTCTCTCCACGTCCAGTCTTCTACTGTCCTCAGGAGGCTATTGGCACTGTCCCGGATCTGCTGTATCATTAATGCCACACATTTCCTTATGACAGGTGAGAAACTTTCAACTTCAGCTGAAGCTACCATCCCTCAAGCACTGCAGTGTTAGAGCAGCCCCAGTAATGCCCTGAAGGCATTATTATACTGGGTGCACAGGGCTCTATACGTAGTTTGATCATAATTGACCCACAGGCTCCCGGTTTACAGAGAATGACAATACGCTTTGAAAAGTGTTATTTTCACTCGTCTGGAACATCGGGCGAACCTACGGGACAACATATTAGGTGTCAAACCCAGAGCCTTCGCTCCCAATAATTCATATCCTCGTCATCTTTGAGCGTTTCACTGACCCAGTGTCCCAGATATTTAAAGCTTTTAACTTGTGCAATCACAGCACTACTAAGTGGTACAGGCGGGACCTCATAGCTCTTGTTAGCAGCTTTAAATATCAGCAACTCACTTTTGGTAGTAAAACGTTCACAGATATCAACGAGCTTCATTTGACAATGGTACCGTCAATGGACTGAGCTCATCGGTTAAGCTTACCTCTTAGCTTACCTCCTTACCTCCTGCTGTTTCACTCCGCATTCCACTCTGAGCATGTCAGAATGCGCTCCTGCCCACTTTAAGTAATTCCCCAGATTCGCATTCCAATACTCAAAGAAGGAGATACAGGCATAATATGGCAGATAAATTATTTTGTATCTACGCGAAGTTTTCTCCAGAGCTTGTCGTGTTGGACCAGATCAAAGGCCTTGGAAAGATCGTGAAATAGAGCATAAGCTGGAGTGTTTCTGGCCGTATGGAACAGTCTTGAGGCACAGGGCCATTTTTCGCTCGTATGGAAATCTGTTTATTTTTCCATAGTAAAAAGTGAACTAGTTTTGGTTCAGTGGTCTGCTTTTAGCTAACATAACAGTCAGACAAATATACTGCCTGCAGTGTATTGTTACTCATTAGTATGGAACAGTTGATGGCTAAATTTCCCATCAAGCCCCGTACGAGCACCGGTGATCGCGACAACAATAGAAAGGCTATTGTGTCTCGTTTTTCCACGATCGAGGGATACAAGTTTTGTAAGAGTGTCACCAGTATACACACAGATTCTTATTACAAGACTATCGCGTGGGGTCTATAAATAACATAATGTTATTTAATAATGATTAATGATATAATTGACTAATAAATGAATGTATATAATTAACTAATTAATGTTGTAAAACTGAAGAGTTTGTTTCTTTGAAGGATTTGGAAAAAAGGGGGAAAATTATTCATTTTTGTGAAAAAAGTCACGGGCAAGAGCTTGTATACTTTAAACGTAGATATTAGTGAGCACGAACAATTTTGTTTATTCACTATGTTTTGAATAATTTATCATAGGTGGGTGTGTTAATTCTGAAGGGACATGGTGTTTTTTGATTATTCAAACATTCACTATTCAGGTCAAGTTACGAATGTTACTCATAATTTATAATTAGGATTATACGATCTTACTACTTATACATTTCAAATTATCACCTAATTATTATTTAATATTTAACTAATAATAATTACATGGGTAAGCCACGAAACGTAACGTGAATAATAGTACCTAATAACTAATATCTATTCGGAGTTAGGGTCTATTCAGACCGCAACGCGACGTGTGGATGCATTTCTAAAGTAAGGATTTAACAGATTTGCAAAACGTCTCAAGTCTCACGCTCACAAAATCTTACAATTCAGTACTTTTAGTAATGCATCTACGCTACGCGTTGCGGTCTGAATTGACCCTTATGTGTGTTAAGTTCGAATTCGGTCGAAATCTTGACTTTGGGTCAAAACGATTGGTTTTCTTATTTTATTTATTTATATATTTTGTTCAAATCTGTATACAATATTATTACTAAATACAAGAAATCTTGCCACAAAAACTACAATGAGTTTATAACGTGCAATAACACGCCTGAAGTCAATTCGAGTTAAAAAGTTACATCTTGCCGTTGGTTAATTTAATTTAAAACACACAAAATATGGAGATTGAATGAGCTGCGCATGAGATACACATTATATAAATAAAAAGGAATTTAAAATTTTGTTAGTCTCGCTATAAAACTCGAGAAATGCTAAACCAATTTGGCAAATTTTAGTCTTTAAACGTTCGTAGAAGTCCAGGGTTTATATTACGAGCAGAAGAAAAGTGATATTAAAGTTCGCAGGTCATTTAGTTTTATTAAATATTATTATTTTAAACGTTTATTTTGAACCACTTTATCTACTATATCTATCTAAATCCATTGCATAGATCTAATTAATATATTATAATGTCTAAAAAGGTGATAACACTTTCTAGGGTATGCGTCCCTTCAAATAAAGAGTTGACTGTGAAATTAGCCAGCGCTTAAAGCAAAAAAATTTTTTTGCTATTTGTATGGCCAAGTACCCAAGTTTCTTCATACAAAAGTTTAAAAAATCAATAACTCTTTTAGTACTGCCACTTTCACAGTGAACTCTATACACTAATACTGCAGGGGACTTATATGCAACCTTAAAACGTAATTAGTATTATTACTTTGTTTTGTTACAGTATGTTTAGTGTATAGTTTAAAAATATTTTTCTATCTACTATTTTAACGACCTCTGTGGCTCAGTGATTGAGCCCGTGGTCATTGCTCAAGCCGGGGGTCGCGGGTTCGAATCCCGCCAAAGGAACAAAAAGTTTTCAATGTTCCTGGGTCACGGATGTGTATTAAATATACTTAATAAAAATCTTAAATATATACTTATTGTATTATGTATATTGTATATATAGTATAAAAGTATTACATATATTACCGTTATATGTATATCAGGTAAATATAATATCAGGTACCTGCAGATCTGTAACACAAGTCCTTTAGGTACTTAGCACGGGGCCAGACTGACGTAGTGTGAAGCGTCCATAGATATAATAATTATATTATAGTATAATATTATAATATTATTATTATTGTCCCCAACCGACGAACGGAAGTAATTTTTATTTAATTCCACTCATGTTACAAAATTATCGAGAGTTAGTCTTATAATGAACGTAAATTAATAGGAGCTATTGAGTCTTCCTCCTTAAGAATTGGGTCATTAAGGACCCATGGCGATCGTAAAACTTGTCTGAGGGTCAAATTACCCTTTAGGTAAGTAAAAGGGACTCATAACACTATATTATACAGAAGATAGAGCTATCACAAATTGGCCGAGGAAAGGACACATTAAAGTAGGGGTCACCAAATGGCGTTCACCAAGCATGTTCGAAGATGAACTTCGTTAAAAAATAACTTCGGTCTCGACAATCGACATACTGATGGACAATGAACATATTGTAGTAACAAAATTTGACACTTTTCTCATTGATACTGTAGAATTTGTGTGCTGTTGTAGGGCGAGTAAATTAAACGCAGAATACTGTATCACTAAGCATGACCACTCCGGTTGGTGAATGATGAACAAGAGAGAGCCTCGCTCTCGGGCGACAATCTCCTGATATCATCCCCATTACTAGTGTAGGTGGGCCTCATAATATTACTATTAAATCTACATCCGTCAACATACACCTACTGGAACAACATAACTTACATAACTAAAATTATGTATTTACAAACTCTTACTTACTTGTGAATATCATTTTTGAGTGAATACCAGGATATTTCATGCCCATCCGCCATGTATGATCCATGTGTGGGATGGGCATGTAAAAAGGCTTTGTTCCAATGAAACCAGCAATTGAAGGCACTATAAAATATATTTCAAAATATATTGTGGTACTTAATAGTACTTTGGATAATCATAAAATGGCAAAGTATTCAAATTGTCGGCTTTGCTCTACCTTTTGACACACAATTGCAGATGGCCTATAGATATTGACAAGGGCGATGGTGATTTCAGGTGAACGCAGATTTGGCCGCACCGCACGCACCGCAGTCGCCGCATTTCGAATTCTTCATATAAATAATGTAGAAGTTGCGAAGACTGCGGCGCGGGTAGGTATGCGAGCTTGCCTTTAACTTCATATAAATAATTCGAAATGCGGCAACTGCGGTGCGGCCAAATCTGCGTTCACCTTTCATTTCCACTGGCCCTTTAGCCAAGACGTTTTCTTTATCGCTTTTTTATAGAATCGCCGGTCGAAATGTAATAGTTTTGACATAACATAATGCTATTGTCTGCTGTATTTTATCGAACGCTTATGTCAATTTCATAGATTTTGATCGGCGATTCTATTAAGAATCGATAGTGAAAACGTCTTGGCCAAAGAACCTGTTTTTTATTATACGTTTTCATATCATCTACGTTATGAATTGTGTCATCTAGGAAATATGGGCTTTTCACGTCGCGTATCACGCGTAGCCGCGCCACGCCGAGCCGATTTGTACGTGTACACGTACGTATTAGATGACGCGCTTTACTATAATATAATAATTATGCTCTAATTAAATATTCACATTGCTTACTTTAACACATTGTAGTTAAATATTCACATAACTTAGAACAACAATTTAACTTCACTAATCGACAGCTCGATATCGTATCGGTTAACATCCACAAAGTAATCAGCACTTCGAGTTACTTTCCTTATAAATATCTAAAACGCAAACCAATTTAACGGTCGACGTTAAAAAGCTTTATCGCCGAAGAAAATTAACGTAACCCGGGACCGCACAGACCGAACCCAAATATTTTATTAAGACAGTCATTTTAGACGGTAAAAAGTTGATATATTAATTAAGTGCTGAAAGAGCTCGGTTCTATCTGTACGCAGGCGCACTGAACGTTCCTAGCGCTCCCTAACAGTTTGTGGACGCGGTTCGAGTCAGGCGGTCGCAGGACGCAGCCTATCTCTCGTTTTTCATACGCGCTGAAGGAGAAAAACTTTATTGGATACAGTGATTTCGTGTCTGTACAAACTTGTAGTCGATTTGAGCTCTTTGAGCACATTGACAGCTTGTGAAGTGTTGTGAGTGATGGATTTAGAAAATACAACGCTCACGGTGAGTTTATTTTCAACCTTTTTCACGGTAGATTTGCCCCTTAAGCGGTGTTAATTATTCATGTTCTGTAAAAAAATTCTGATACAATATTTTTCTTGCCTTTAACTCCGCTTTGGATGTTTTTATTACTTTATTTGAATTTTGTTAGAAACGTTACAATATTTCGAAACTGTTGAAGGATATTATAACGTGGAAGTTGTATGTGATAAAAATTAAACTAGGAATATGTACCGTGTTATATTTTAATCATTTATTTATTTTCCTAATCGCGTTGCGATCTGAATTAACTCTGAATTATTTTGGTAACTAATTGAAGTTGTTACTGATTATCATGGGAAAAACTATAACAAAATATGTGGCGGCACAACTAGGGCTATTGAAGTTTCCAAAGTCCGTCGTTATATTAAAATGTTTAATTCTATGGAAGAGTAAAACGTCCAGGAAATTCACAACCAGATTTGCATTGCATGAAACCATTTTTTGACTGACTTGTAGGAATTTTTGTTGTTTCAGTTGTTTGTCAAAGTTGGGTGGGTCCATCATACAATTTTTGTTGTCTTTGACTTTAAATAATATTTTATGACTTTAACTGGAGCCATATTTTGGCGGTGAAATGTAATGATGAAAACTTATTGAATTTTACTATAATCTAACTGATAATACTTACGTCTTAACATTTGACACAGACTAGGTAAATTTATTATTTCTGTAATCTTTCATTTTAGTCCAAGAGCTAGTGAACCTTTTGAGTAACGGTCGCTCTGTAAGGCTAGAAATTTGTATACTTACGATTTTTGTCATGCTAAGAGGAATGGCCATGACCCGGCAGGCCTCAGCCCTGCACATGATCAGCTCCTTTAGTTTTTAAACTGTTAAAAAAGTGAATTTCAAAACTTGTTTCTGTAAGTTCAAAAATTTAATAGGATAAAGTTTATTTAGTGTACATCTTAAATATAAAATGCCAGGCGATTACAATGAGCAGAAGTATGTGACAGGTCAATTAAAAAAAGCACAGTTAATGAGGTAAAATAAACTTTGTCCTGTATACTTGAAATTTCGAAGGTTTCGAAAGGCGAACACGTGGTGGGTATGTTCCTGGATATATCAGCCGCATACGACAATGTCCATCTTCCGGTACTCAGGTAGAAACTGCTAAATCTGAGTGTCCCGGTGAGGATGACAAATTACTTTTGCAATAGCCTGTCCTGTCGATCCGTAACTGTTTCCACTCCAAATTTAACTCTCCCTCCTAGATTAGTTTACAAAGGTCTCCCTCAAGGATCCCCTCTTAGCCCCACCTTATACAATTTTTATGACATATATTATCACATGACTTAGATTTGTCCGTTATTAGTTTCTGTAAGGTCAAACAGTATGCGGATGATCTGTCCGTGTACATCTCCTCGAAGCATATTAATGAATGTACTGCTCGCCTTAGCTCTGCCATCAGATACCTGTACGATTGGCTGGATAGGCATGGTTTGTCCATCTCTGTCCCCAAGAGTTCGGTGGTTGATTTTTCTAGATCCAAAATTATTCCCGACATTACCATTTAATATAACCAACAAGTTTTCCCGGTTAGAGATAGGGTAAAATTTCTAGGTGTTATCTTGGACTCCAGGATGTCTGGTGTTCATCAAATCCGTCATATAATAGAAAAATGCGAGAAAAATTTAAATATTTTACGCTCTTAGTAGTGTATGGTGCGGTTCTCACCCTTACACCCAAAAATTATTATACAACGCGCTTATTCGCAGTCATATGGATTATGGGTCATTTTTACTGGTACCTTGCAATAAAGCCCCTTTAAAAGATCTGGATAGGATTCAAAGCAAGTCACTGAGGATTATCCTAGGGGCAATGAAATCGTCACCAACTAATTCCCTTCAGGTAGAGTATGTTGACCCTCCACTTAGTATCAGGAGACAATATTTGGCAGACAGATTTCTCTTCAAAGCTTTTCAAAATTCATCACATCCCCTTATTGGTACACTTGATACATTGTCACATTTAATTTCTTCTGGTAACAATTATTGGCTTCACAAAGAACCTCCCTGCCTTCTGGTCAGTTACCTTAAGATTACCCGTCTTCCTTGTCCGGTTTTTAAGTGTCGCCTTAATCCCCTTTTTTCCACCCCATTTGAAGCCCTTACTTTTACTCCAGAAGTCATTCTTAATCTTCCCATAACTAAGGGATCTGCTCTAGCCAATACTCAATTTAAACAAATCATGGATGAGCAATTTGGGGATTGGCTGCCTGTTTTTACAGATGCTTCCAAATTATCCGATGATGGCTGTGTTGGAGCTGCAGTTTGGATACCAAAGAATAATGTGATTTTGAACTATATACTGCCTCCGACCTCAACTGTTTTCACAGGTGAGGTCCTTGCTATATACGAGGCAATTTCTTTTATTGAATCACATAGACTAAACAAATCCATTATCCTTTCGGACTCCAGAAGCGCTTTAGAGGGTATCATGACCAATCAGTTTCGTAGCAGAAATAGATTTCCGTTGATTCTAAAAATCAGGCAGCTACTCCTAAGATGTAAGCTACAGAACACCCAAGTAGTTTTAGCATGGATACCGGGCCCCAGTGGGATAATTGGCAATGTGAATGCGGATGCCTATGCCAAACTAGCTGTAACAACGGGTGTGCTTGATCATTATAAACTATATTGCCATGATCTAATTCCCAGTGCCAAAAAATACTTAAACATCCAGTGGAATAGAGAGTGGGTCAGATCTGGTAATGTTAAAGGCAAACACTATTTTGACATATAAAGTAGTGTTCCAGTTAAGCCTTGGTTTTTCAAATACATTAATAGTCGCAAAGCAGTATGTTCTACCGTTTGTCGAGTTTGGCTTGGATATTGCTGCTCTCCGGTATTCTTAGCTAAGATTAGGGTTAAGGATAGCTCTTTGTGCGAGTGTGGCCCTTCATCTAGAAGGTTCCTTGGACCAAATCTTCTTCTGTTGTCCCAAAAATCAGTCCTTCCTATCAATATTCCTCGCCCTATCAATTTTAAATCAATTTTATGCTATGTAAATACCTCTTTTATTGATATTCTGTGTACATATATTCGTTCTAACAACATTAAATTGTGATGTTTTACTAACCTCTATATGTGTGTGTTTGTTTTAGGTGTATTCAACAGAATTTAATTTATTATTAGATACTGTACCTTGTTTCTTCACCAGACCTGCAATATAGAGCAAAGTCTTCCCAAAATCACTCTGACATTGGCAACTCACTGAGGCCGCCATAATAAAAAGAAGAAGAAGAAGAGAGGAATTGCTAAATGTGACCATTTTAACCCCGCAGTGCTTAAAACAATACCAATACATCAAGTGTAAGTTGCAACTAGTTTACTTTAAGTACGCCCGGTGTGCTTAAAACATCTTCAAGCCTTACGGCTTCTCCACATCTCCACGACACGACGTCGTCAACGTGGAACGGTGCGGTAACGTGGTACGTTACGTTCTCGCGACGTGCAAATTTACGTCAACGTTGTTATTTTTTCTTGGTTTACATAGTTACTTATTTCCAACGATCTCAATACTTGGATATAGCATACGCCATCAAAACTGTAGCAATGTTTTTGCATGCAAAATGTGTATCGAGAAAATATTAACGTCCTTTTTGTCTTACAGTAATAGCATATTATTATACTACTTTCTCTTTCACTCATTTTACGATTTCAATACATATTTTACGTAATCAATGCATTAAACACGTCCGACTGTCACCACGTCCTATGGCACACTACTCTCAGATGAGTGAGCTCACTCATTTCGAGGGTGACACATTTTCGCGCTGATGATTGTATGGAATGTGTTTTCTAATAATTCTTAGATACTTATTTCATGTTGCAAAACAGCTTAATTGATTTTTTCAGAAAAAAAAAACAGTTTTTAGTTCTTTTGAAGTTTATTTGAGAGTGGATTTTTTTTTGTTGATAGTGACTTGCTTAAAGTTAAGTAAAATATAACAAAAATGTTAAAATGACGCAGATGTTTTATTTCCAATATCAGTGTTATTATAATACAACATAATGAATTTAGCGCTCTTTCTTAAAAATCCGGTTTCACAGCAAATATTGTAAGCGGGTATGTTATACCCTGCCACATACTCCTTGTTACATTTTTTCACTACACTCTCGCCGGGTTAAAGAAAAATATGTATGTTTTAAATAATATAATATGTTTGTCTCTCCCTCTGCAACCCCGTTACACGTAAACTGATAAGCCAATTTGAGATGAAGCTACTTTGATTCATAAAAAGATATAGCGTAGTTTTTGCAGCATGAAAAATGCGGTTTTCGCACGATAAACGAATTTGCCCTCGGGTAGATGTTGCACACAACTTCGTTACTACAAGTGAGCCGTAATTCTGTACGCTCGATCTAGATACGGGGGCAATTGAAAAATATGAGCCCGTAGTAATTTATAGCTGTTTGATTTCCCAGGAAAAACAATCACTTAGGAAGTTGATAAGCATCTAATATGAATTACCATTTTAATGGCCTTATGGAAATAGGTTGTGTGATCGTGAATATCGATCAACGCGTTTCGGTAACGACTTATTTTTCCCTCCGTTCTAAGAAATATTTAAGATAAACGATTTTATTTTTACGGATTTGGTTTTAAAGTCATAAAGTAATTTTTATTCCAATTTGGTTGGAACATACTCCTTTTGAACGTAGACAATACCTACCACCAGACGTGTGTTACCAAATAACACGGCTGCCGGCGAGAATAACCTAAAAAAAAATAAAGCTTAAGAAACTAGCACGGGCCACCTTTTACCGAAAAGGTAAAAAAATATTTTTTTTTAAATATATTTTACCAAAAAGATTAAAAAATATTCTTTAAAATTAAGAAGATCTCTGGGTACTTATTCAGAAATTATGCTGCAATAACTGGATTTGTCGAACGTGGATTCACAGAAACCGTTTTGAATTGGCATATTTTGCTATTTACTTTGTTACATTAATTAGAATTATAATTGTTGTTGTACTAAGTTTAACGTATTAGACCTTATACCACATTTTTGCAAATAAACATTCCTATTCTTTTTTATTATTAGAAAATTAGATCTAAATTCTAAAGGTACGCTTATACGGGCAACTAAAATTGCTCTACTCCAGTAAATTTTCGTCAACTTTGACGTATCAAGCAATTTTCGGCAACAAGCAGCAATATTGTGCAATACATCTCAAAAAGCTTTGTCAACACTGTGCCATTTTCTGTTCGTCAAGGGTATACGTTATAGCGCAGTCAACAGCGAACGTGAGGCATGCGCGCCGCGCGCGGCGCATGCCCTCTGACCGTCCAAAACTTTCGCTTTGTTATTAAAAATGACAGTTGGCGTTGCGTTCTTTGAGCATTCAATTATTGAATACGCCAAAACGAAAGTTGAATGAAAGAAGATGATGAAAATTGAAGACGAAAGCGCATACACAGACTACTAAGGGATACTACGTATGCGCATAATGTGGACATAGCTATTGAGCGATATGGCGAAACTTCATCAACTATACTGTCCTCGGCGAAACATGGCGGTAGCGGTCATTGACTCCCTGTCAAAAACTTGTCATTTTCTATTCAAACCCGCGATTGACAACTTCTGACACTTCATTGTCAATCGCGGTTTATAAAGAAAATTACAAGTTTATGACGGGAAGTCAATGACCGCTACCGCAATGTTTCGCCGAGTACAGTATAGTTACTAGGCAATACTGTCATATACGAGCCCATCGGATATTCGTAATTTCGTATCGGCGACATTGAGCGATATGAAATATCTGGAGCAATATCGCCGAAATAATTGCCGCAATTTATTGAAATTGCTCCATATTCTTCAATATATTTTCGCTGATATTATTATTGTCTAAATTTCTCATTAAATTCGTATCATTCTCTAGGTAGCTATTAGCTTGTCATAATTTATCTGTCTACCAAATAAGTAGCTTACATTTGCTCGTCGCACTCTTTAGTAGCAAAGAGCTCAATTGTTTTGTAAAAATGAATAACAAAATATAATGTTGAAACAAAAGTGTTTAATTTCTCAGATTTATCAAAATGGTTACGTGCGACTATTGCCGTCATAAAATAACGCGCGCATGCTTCGAGTTCACTCTTTCACAGCTGCTCCGAGTTGCTTGTTTACTATAGTGAGTTGAACTAGCAGTCCAAAGTCCAATGTTTAGACACCCGCAATTTTTTAATATTATATTTTATTGTTTTAGCAAAACACTTTTTAGCATTATTTTAACCACTTATTCCATTTTTTATTGTCCACTTTCTTATTTTTCATTATTATAATTGATGAAATAGTGTGATAATAAGATCTTTTGACGTGTAAATATTTTTAGACAATCATTTGAAAGAAATACACCGAAATAACTTTAGTTTAGTTTACAGTCGAAAAAGTTTGTTTCTATTTATAGAGATTCGGAAGCGAGGGTAAAGGGGTTAAGGATAGTTGAACGTGACAACGTCATACGTTGTCACGTTCAACTACCGTCAGTAAACCGACTTTACACACAACCGATTTTTTGTTCCATCGACGGCACTCGAACCCGTGACCCCCGGCTTGAGTTGCCACACAGTCTCATCCATTGAGCCACTTATCAGAAGTTGTGAAATGACACGGTATGAATCACCTTGAGTACCCGTTGTGTACTTGTTATAACTTGTACAAATTAATGTGCTTACAATCTACGAAGGAGTTAGGAGTTAAGACAGCTTTTGTTACAGTAAGGGCCGCCCACGTCCTTGAGATTGATTTCTCGTTATACAAAGACGGAACATACTTACAGATTGAAATAGCAACGCACACGTCATAGTAAAAGTCTGTCGGAAATAATAGGAAATTGTAAACATGGCCGCGAGACACATGGAAGACCGTGATACGTAACCTTAAACCTACCAATGATAAATAGTTTATGGGTAAAGCTAAAGTTGTGGGCTAAATAAGCTTTAAATTTTGGTATAAATAAAGTGTAATTTTAAAAATGAAATATCATGTGCACACTGCACAGCTGTTTCTGGGTATTTTGGTTTAAGGGGTACCAGGGTTTTAAAAAGCTTTTGACATCAGTTTTGTTGACACCGCGCGCTGTAAACTGCAAGTCCACGCGGACGAAGTCGCGGGCAACTGCTAGTATAAAATAAAAATTATTGTTTTATTCTCAAATTGAAAGTAGCACATTCGAAATTGAATTATGATGGTCACCGGTTCGAGAATAGGATATCCCACCAAAAACATACCTGTTAAACTAGGGCCTAGTTCCAATAGGTTAATTTTTGGCCTAAAAAAAGAGTTGAAAAACTAATCCAATGCCAAATTCAGATGCATTTCACCGATCATAATCATCTTCATCAACAGCCTGATCCATAATATTGCTTTTAAACTTGGCAGGTTAATTACATTTTATAAATATTATCTTATTATATAATTAATCAAGTGTTACGTAAAACACAAAAACCTGCCAAGTTCAAATAAAACAATTCAAAATCAGCTGGTTAGGGTTCCGTTTTAGGGTACCGTAGTCATCCAAGTTTTCCAATCCAATCCATATTTTAGGACTATCACAATATCAAAGTATGAAATCTTTTCTATCTCTGTTAGCTACCACTTTCAAGATTTTTCGCAGATAAAAAAGTTGTTTGTCTTATCAAAATGAATCTAGGTACCCACAAAAAATTTGCTTGTAAGTAATAAAAAAAAATTGTTCTAGGGCTCCCGTACCAGTACCTACATTTTTCTGGGATAAAAGTATCCGATGTTACTTCTCGGGACGCAAAAATCAAAATATCTCCATACCAAATTACAGCTGCAAAATCGGTTTAGCGATTTGAGCTTGAAGAGGTAGCTTGTTTGGTTGGTGAAAGAGAAATTTATAATGTTTCCTTTTAGCATAATAAATGAATCCTATATATAGTAAAGGTTATCAAATTTCTAGCAAATATTAATCTATCAATTTCGCATCACATGATGAAAATTCTATTCAAAGTTTAATATCAAAATATTTTCATTGTTACTATTTGGGAAGTAAAATTATTATAGACACGTCCGCTACATTCAAATATGATGGACAATGAAAGGAGAATTATAATTTTATTTCTAAAATACGATACAAATAAGAACTGTAAATATAGGAAAGGAAATATAGGAGTATTTGAAAGGATATTTTACAGCACAAGAGCATTATTGTGAAATTCTATTGGAATACTACATGGCTGCTAGACGGCTTACTATTTGAAGACTTAAGAGCCATAAGTCATAACTTAATTTGTCCCTTATAATCTGAAAAAACCTTGTAACTTACCTACTTCATAATTTAACTGACATGTCTAGCTACACATAGGATCTACATTTTTTGATTTCGAATTATTTTCCTGGCCCTAAATTGAGCCCCCAGATATGGCGAAAAACGTCAGTTTTTAAATTGCTATAGTTCTTGCAATCTACGAGTGCGCGTCGCCATTAGTTGTGTGAGTGACCATATCTATACACGCGTACATGGCTCGCTCGCTACTGACTGCTTCGTCAGGTACGCACACTAACGAAAATGTCTATTCACATTTCCAACTACAAATAAAGGCGACGCGCACTCCTAGATTGCAAGAACTATACCTAGCTTCACCCACTCATGTCCTCATTTATTATTACAACAAAATATTTCCCATTTTCATTACAACAAACTATTTCTCATTTATTATCACAACAAACTAGTCAATGCCCATAACCTCTTTGCGCCATTACATTTTTCTGAGATAAAAAGTGTTCTTAAGAGTCTGCTGCCAAAAATTGCAAGACTCGCTAGCCCCGCCTACACACTCCGCTATCCTCCAATCGTGATATTATAATGATTCCATAAATCGTGCTCCCGAGCACGATTCATGCGATCAGTGCAGCTTTAGGCTGCAGCTAATAGTGAACAATATCGCGTAACAACGGTTCTCGCATTATAGAACGAAAGAGGTCGTAAGTTCCAAAATTGCTTTTGATGATTACTTAAAAATTAAATACAATACTAATATTTTCTTTAGCCATTATTTTATACATATTTTTAGATAGTGTGTGAATTGTGTGATGGTAGTAGGGCAAGTTATTAAATGATAGTAACTTAATAAGTGTAACAGATATATTTTGTTGAAAAACGCAGAAAGATTCATAATTTCGAGAAATATAACTATCGAATCAAAATACCTAAGTGAATCGTGTTTTCCGTTAGGCAAATATCAGGCAAATTCAGTAAATAAAACTTACTTTCATATAAGTCAATCGTCTTCCGTCAATACTTATTAGAAAACACGGCAAAATTTGGCAGCCCGCTCTTAATGTCCTTTCTCGAGACTCAAAGTACCTTTATCCCCAATTTCATCAAAATGGTTTAGCGGTTTAAGCGCGAAGAGGTAATAGACAAACACATTCGCATTATTAAAATTAGTACGTATTATTATTTTTATGAAAAAGTTAATGTAGCAAAACTTTATTCTGCTACTACCTGTACTGCACTTGTAAAATCTTGTGTTTGGAGTTTGGACTAATTTAATATTTTTGTCTGGCTTAATATTTTTATGCAATTTTGTATGCAGAGGATTTTGAATACATTATGTAGGGGTAAAACTTATCTAGCTATAATTTTATTGCTTGGAAACCTTTTAAGTTAATTATTTTATAATATTATGAAGATTCTGAAATTTCGCATTTCTTCTTCTGTTCTATAAAAGTATATTTTAATAATATTCACTCTAGATCTCAACTTAGAAATCCAATTATGGATGACTTTATTTCTTTTCTTAAATTAAGAATTAAAAGAAAGACATGAGTGGATGAATTGAATAACTAACATTTTATTAGCAAAAGGAAAGATACTCATTTTTAACCGACTTCCAAAAAACGAGGAGGTTATATGTTCGGCTGTGGATATATTATTATTATTATTATTATTATTATTTTTTGTATGTTCAACGATTACTCCGCCGTTTGTGAACTGATTTTCGAAATTTTTGTTTTGTTGTATTAGGTTTCACTCCAATTTGGTACCATGTTCACAAAAGTGGTGACCTGATGATGGGATCCAGGAGTAATCGAGAGAACTCCTCAAAATTTATATGGAAACATATGGTGATTTTGATTTTATGTGAAGTGTAATAAGAATATGCTACCAAAAAGCCAATTATTGGGTCAAGGTATACCATGGTTTCGAAGATGCTGAGAGAACTCCTGACTCCTTATAGATACACGTTTGGGAGTTTCGGCGTTGTTTTAAGAACAGAAAGCATATGCTACCACGCAATTAAAATTCATCATCATCATCATCGTCATCATCATGACGGTGGTGATGATGATGACGATGATGGCACAAAATAGATAATAGTACAACTTACAAGGCATAGGTATGGATACAATAATAATAATTATGTACATAACAACACCAATTATTAATATAGGCTGTTTATACACGGCGGTCGGTGCGGCGTCGCCGCACGCGCCACGCGGCGCGTGCATAAACTTCGCGGCATTGCGTCGTACCTATTCAAGTTCTAATGTCAGGACATGCGCATGCCGCGCTGCGAGCATTTTGAGTGACATAAATAATAATATGATTTTAAACTTTATCTTCATTAATGTAATACAATATAGTGTCGCTCGAGAAAGGACAATATAAATATAAAAGACAATAATAACATTCTTATAGTAGGAACTAAAAAGTATTAAATAATTTTTCCTCTCTAAATGTGCCTTTTTCCGAATTCGACTAAACCTCAACTATTTCTGTACTCAACCTTCATAATTTTGAAGTCGGTGCCAGTTCCATAAGTTTCAAATTTTCTGTCAAAGAAAATATAAAGATTCAGCTATATCTGGTACCGACTTCAAAATGATGAAGGTTGAGTACAGAAATAGTTGAGATTTAGCCGAATTCGGAAAAAGGCACATTTAGAGAGGAAAAATTATTTAATACTTTTTAAGAATGTTATTATTGTTTTTAACTTGGAAGTCGGTTTTAATTTTTACCATTGTAATTTAAACAAACCTTGTAACCTTGTAAATCTGGCTATTCATAAAATGCCATTTTTTATTTACAAATATATTTTTTCCAGTCGCTACCAGGTTCATCCACTCAAGTCTTCAATTATGAAGCTAATGTAAAACAAAACCCTGTAATCCCGTTCATTACAATGGCCTTTGTCTGCCCCACTTTGCTCCTTTGCTATTTACATCACAAAAGTGCATTTTAGTTCAAATTAATAATATGATTCTTGGCAAATTGTAAAAATAAAAGAAAATTACACCGTCTCTAGCCGTTAAGCTGAGCTCGTTGTATAATGGCTATTTGACGAGAAGCCTTAAGTGGATGGCTATAGGATTCTAATCTAGAGCTAGACTTGTGCTCTCCATAAACCTAGAATTTCTTAGGAAGAAAATTGCTTACTTATTTGTGATTAAAGTGAAATGAAAATAGAAAGATAATCTAAATATTTTTTTACCATATTTTGGTTAAAAAAATTGTGGGTAAAATGTTTTACTGACGGGTATGATTCAATTGCGTGAGACGTCTAATAGGGTACAATTCAGACCGCAGTCCGCAACGCGACGAGGCGAGGCGAGGCGCGGCGCGGAATAAATTTGTATGGATTTGACAGATTTCAATTGCGTGAGATGTCTTGCAAATCTGTCAAATCCATACAAATTTATGCCGCGCCGCGCCTCGTTTCGCCTCATCGCGTTGCAATCTGAATCAACCCCACATATTCGCAAAACATCTCACGCAATTGAAATCTGTCAAATGTATACTTTATGCCGCGCCTAACCTGCCTCGCCTCGTCGCGTTGCGGTCTGAATTGACCCTTAGGGACCATTGCCTTTTACCAGATATTTTTAGGGTTCCGTACCTAAAGGCTATTAGTTGGAGCTATTAGCTAGCATTGTATCGTAGCATCCAATCGGGTGGACCGATTTTCATCGATTTTTATTTTTTAGAAGGCTGAGAGATTCCAAACTATAATTCATCATCATGAAATGCAGACAATTTCATTTTTATGAGTGGTAGCGGCAGCAGCTAGGGGCGAGCCGCCCTTATTACTATGCATAATATGCTTATCCATGTAATCCGGCTTAACAAAAATCCTTGCTCATAATATCACAGTGTAAAACACTGTGCTCATATTATGTAGTACGGTTTACTGTATAGAGTATAGACTATAGAGGTATGTATAGCTAGCTGTAGGGGAGGTACGCTACTGTGCCACGATTTGAATCGAGTCCGTAAAAAAATTTGTTTTAAATATATAATAATAATTACATTAATTAAAAACAAGTGAGAATATAAGCTTTATATGTTATGTTATGTTATGTAACAGTGGCAAAAAGAAATAACAAAAATAAGTGAATTTTAACAGTCGAAAAAGGACTACAAAAAAAAAGTGACTGTTGTGACAAACATTTTAGTATAAAACTTTAAAAAAGTGACAAAATACAAGAAAACACGTAAAAATCAAAAATAAAATTAACAATATTTCAAAAACTTATGTTAGAAATCAGCAAAATAAGATACAAAAACTTGGAACATAAAAAACATCTCATAAATAGTAAGTACAAAAAACAAGTGAGTAAATGCTATTTTATGCAGAAAACGGAAAAATTATAAAATAATTTAGTAATACAACTACAATATAATATAAATGACATTATGATATAAAGAAAATTAAGAATATATATTATTATGAAAGTTCTGGAGGAAATAGCAATATGAAATGGAATAAACTACACAAGAACTAAATTAACCAGCATTTAATCGAAGAAAAACTATTTTGAACTTATTTACTACAATCGGGGAATATATATATTTTAATTTTTAACAGACAAATATATTGACATTATTTAGTCATGGATTGTTCATACCTGGATAACATAACCTTCAGAAGACAGAAAATGATAAAATCAAACTCGGACCAAAACATTACATATATTTCAGATGAAGAAGAAGACTTTTTTCTACGTCTAAATTAAACATTTCTACCACCAGCGAGCCGAATATATTGGATAGTCTTGAGATTCCGAATTTAAAAAATGAATTGTACAGATTACACTACGAACTATTGTAATACTGTATGTTAGAAATTTTGTATGACATAACATGACAATATTTCCACGCCCATGTGGCAGAAATTGTGAACAAACTAAATTGTAAGACCTATATTATGTACGAATTTCTTGGAAATAAATAAATAAATCTAAAATCAAATAAATCTACAAAATGAACTCACCAGTGCACATGAAGAGATAGGGAACCTAAACTTGGAGGTTGTAACTTTAAAAAGAGAACTAGAAGGATCTAAAAAACAAATTTCAATTTTAAAATCATTTACAGAAAATTCAACTCTCACACCGAAAAAGATTATTAGCACTCCTAAATCCCAAAGGCAATCACTGTCACAAATTAAAACTTCAAGACTGTTTTCACCACTTAGACTAAATAAACAGAATACAAAAATAATATCGACACCTACGGAGGATTGTTTATCACAAAGCTCACAAATGGTAACAAACACGGAATCTCATATTAGTCTTAACGACTCATCGATCAATGCGACCGATACCGGCGCGCAGCCCCCAAAGAGAATATAATCACTACGTGGCAGCCCCAAGGACTAGCCGAGACTGAAGGCTGCCTGTAGGCTGCTCGAGAAAAAAATACGAGGTTTACATACTGGGCGATCAAAAAATGACGAAGTTATCAGTAGGTATCTACAATAGATTCAATAACAAAAAATTAAAACCGACTTCCAAGGTAAAAACAATAATAACATTCTTATAATATGAACTAAAAACTAAAATGTATTAAATAATTTTCCTCTCTAAATGTGCCTTTTTCCGAATCCAGCTAAAACTCAACTATTTCTGTACTCAACCTTCATCATTTTGAAGTCGGTACCAGATATAGCTGAATCATTATATTTTCTTTGACAGAAAATTTGAAACTTATGGAACTGGCACCGACTTCAAAATTATGAAGGTTGAGTACAGAAATAGTTGAGGTTTAGCTGAATTCGGAAAAAGGCACATTTAGAGAGGAAAATTATTTAATACTTTTTAGTTTCTAACCGACTTCCAAAAAACGAGGAGGTTATATGTTCGGCTGTGGATATATTTTTTTTTATTTAAAAAAATAAAATAAAAAATAAGTTAGTCAGTCAGTCAGGCAGTCGGCAGCACAGGTTTCCTCCAGTTCAGAGGATAACAACTCTTATTGATAAGCATATAAGATATTATAATACCTCCCACACCGGTTTCGGTGACGGTGGCCGGTTTCATTAAAACCATGCCAATTACGCAGGAGTACTTTTATAGTGCCCAAGTGTGCGCAACGAAATCGGAGGTTGCACCTGATTTTTGCCTTCATTTACTGTACTATAAATAATAAGTATATCTGAAGGACTTGTAGATATATTTAAGATTTATATTATATTATGATACACATATTTAATACACATCCATGACCCAGGAACTATGAAAATTTTTTGGTCCGTCGGCGCGGGATTCGAATCCGCGACCCCCGGCTTGAGCTGCCAAGGCGTTCATCCACTGAGCCACAGAGGTCGTCAAATTGAGCCACTTTAGAGGTTCTATGTGCGTTATCTAGCCCACCGTCACATATAATATGATACATAAATAATTTAGATTAGGGCGCGCTTAGTACCTCGAGTAGTAGACAGTAGTGTGGTTAACCAACTCATATTAGTCGATTTGTCACGCCTGCTCCATCTAAAAGCTCATTTATATACCTCGTCTTCTTGGCCGCTTGCGCTAGTTAGGGTTTAATTATTGTACATCATGCGTTCTCTCTCATCCTTGTGGTTGTGGAAGAGAAGACAAGAAGACAGGCGATTTGCAACACGTACTACCTACAGGCTACATGCTGTACAATTCAAATGCTGTTAATCAGTAATTTATTTGTTTTAGAAATGTGTGTAAATATTTCAGAATAAGTATGTAAATAAAAATACTAACTACTAGTTGACGCCCGCAACTCCGTTGCGCCAAAATTCGTTTATCGCGCGGTAACCGTACATTTTTCCGGGATAAAAACTATCCTCCTTTCCCGGGACTCAAAGTATCTTCGAGCTAGTTTCAGCAATATCAGTTCAGCGGTTTGAGCGTGAAGAGGTAACAGATAGACAGACACACTTTCGCATTTATAATATAATTAGTATGGAAGTATGGATGAGCGTATTTAGTGACCTAGGCGGCGACTAGGCTGGCCATTCAACTTGCTGTGAGTTCCGACATAATACTTAGACCGCTACAGGATCCATATTAAGGGCACACGTCGTTTAGAACTTCAAGTAGTAATTAAATCTTTGAACATAGCCGTACTTAGTAACCGCAGTAAGTCACTGGCCGAATTATACACGCGTGTTTCTAACATCCTAACGATACAATTAGCATTTGTTATTTAAATACAAGACGTGATGAATTGTAAAAACGCTTCTAAATGACGCCTGCAACTCAGTTGCGCCAAAATTCGCTTATCGCACGAGAACCGTACATTTCTCTTGGATAAAAATGTCTTAAGGCCGTCCCCCGAGCAAACGACCTTGGCCATACATTTGCCGCGTTGCCGAGATCGCGCCAAAACCCTATTATCTTTACTTATCTTAGTTCAAAATTGTCATAAAAAAAATTTAAAACGGCGAATATGTAGTTTATGATATTGTCGATCTATTGGTGTGAGTTTCAAATGAAAGTAATTTGTTAATGCTAAGGAGATGCTGAATGTTTGCTCAAATTTTAACAAATTGGTATTACTTTGGAAGCTGATATCATGAGTATAAGAAACAAAAATAGAAAATTTAAAACGACAAAAGGAATGTTGATATACTGAAGATTATTGCTGTATTTTTATTATAACTTTGCAGCGGTCAATTACGGAATCTCCGGACGGAACGCCCTTAAGTCCTTTCTCGAGACTCAACGTAGCTCCATAAATTGAAGACGAGGAAAAGGTAAAAGAATGAAAGATACACTCTTGCATGTATAATTAATATATGTATGTATCTGTCAGTCTTATACCTTTTTTTTAATGTATGGATTTCACCACCAGCATTATTATTACCTCCTATTTTGTTAAAATCGGATCAGTAGTTTAGCTGCTACGAGAGAACATACAGACATTAAATTATTGGCTATTGCTAGTCGTCCGGTAACCGGACGACTCAGTTTAGCGGACGACTAGACACCTTCGTTAGCTGTTGCTAGTCGTCCGCTAAACGGATAAATCTTAGTCGTCCGATTACCGAATGAATTAAATAAAAATATTCATTCGCTTACCGGACGACCAGCAATAGCTTTTTTTAATTCATCCGGTAAATCAGACGACTAAGTTTATTTTATTCATCCGTTTAAAGGACGACTAGACACTTCGTAATTTATTAATTCTGTAGGTACCTACCGTACGTGAGTATGTGTATTCTTCCATTTGGCTACGCAGTTGTCGGGTAACAAGGAAAGTAAGGTAAAGTTTCAAATGTTTATTACGTTTAAATATACAAAAAGGAACACGCCAAAAACTTTTATGATTATGGTTGAGGTAATAAAAAAGTAATATAAAAGGCATAACCGAGCCTTCGCGCAGTACGGACTCAAAATTAGATTAATGTGTATGAAATTGGGTACCAATTGGTGACGTGATCGATGAAAATGGGATTTTAAATAAACTAAGCTGGCTAAAAGACATTTGTATATTTTAATTGACTAATGTATTCATTACATTATGGGTTGTATCAAACTACGAGAAATATTCATATTTTTTTGGAAGAAAGTATTTTGTCAAAAATTTTATTTACCTTTAGTTAATTTTATCAGTGTGCCATCTGTTGAAACAATTAATAATTTTCCCAATTTTGGTTATACCGAAACGATGTTAAAATAAGTCATGTTTTCTCTTTAATATTACAAAGAGCAAGAAAAACTTTATTTTGATGCACATCAGCTCGAGTGCCTAGACCAGGGGTTCCCAATCTTTTTCAGCCTGCGGCGCACTTACAAGTTAATATTTTGTCACGACACCCTACTTTACCTAGCTATTACAAAAAGGTACCATCGAGGAAATTGATTCCTATGTATTTGAGAGATCTGCAACGTCATTTGGTCGATCATATCAATTCAATGTTAATTGTGATCTGTCGGCTGGGTTTGACGTAATGCGACCAAACTACGTAGGTCCCCCATGTGCATAGGAATCAACTTCTTTAATAGTACATAGATAAACACCTTTAAATCCCACTTAACCTAACCATAATCATTAAAGGCTTTAATGATTATGGTTCTAAGGTTAAGTGGGTTAATAATATATCATTATTATCAATAGAGACCGGATTATATGCAGCATAAAAAGCTTGTTATTTAACAACATATTTGCATGCATATGCATGCAAATATGCATGAAAAATGCTTGAAATATACACGAAAATTGGCAGAATGTGCAAAATTATATGAAAATATGCGAATTAAAAATCTGCATACAATTAGTAAATTATTTTTGATAGGCGATAATAGACCGTATAGTAACATTATATTAATATGACATTAAAATTATTTAAAATGTTTGTAAAGGTAAGCAATCAAATATTTTCTAAATTTTCAGTAAGTAGTAAGATTGTGTCAACGATCATTTAGAATATTTTCGTAAATAGAAAATGTTCGCTCCACATTCACTGAGGAAACTGAGCAGAATTTGAACTTGGGTGCTATGTTAGCACTTACAGTTTCTGGCAAAAGTACTGCCGTTTTTTGTTAGCGAGTGCGTCTCTTTCATTTTATTACCATTACTGTCAAAACAAAAGATGCGAACGGCTACAGTTTGCATTCGAAATGCAGTAAAAAGTATAAACAACTATTACTCGACAGCCCTTATGTTTTATAACTGCTATTGTTATTTTTGGTCGCATTTCGGAACGCAACATTAGTGAAAAACGTTGTAAATGTACCGACAATATGCACCATAACTAGATCTTAGGTAAAATATGCTATTACTGCCGAGAATGGCTAAAATATGCAAATGCATATGCAAATATGCAAATGCATATAATCCGGTCTCTAATTATCAACAAATATTTTAATCATCTGCCTGCTTTGTATAGTTCATATTATATTGTATAAAATATAATTTTATTTTATAATATTTGTGGTTATGGATAATGATGGAGGATCGACTCACAGCAACCCTCTTGCGTTTCCACGGCGCACCAGGGCGCCGCGGCGTACAGTTTGGGAACCCCTGGCCTAGACATTTAGTAGAACTGAAGCAACATTAATTTAAAGCTGGATGCCTAAACGCGTGGTTTAGCGGCTACATCACAAGATGACAAGCAAAGTGTGTGCGACCGCGACTCTAAGGGTCTACACAGAATGTAGTTGACACGACTGCAATACGACTGCAATAAGACTGCAATAGAACTGCGAACCAAACGCGCAGTCGGATTGCAGTTCAGTTGCAGTTGGCGTGCAGTCGTGTGAACTGTTTGGTTTGCAGTTCTATTGCAGTCGTATTGCAGTCGTGTCAACTGCATTCAAACTGCACTTGAACTGCAATTTGCGGTTGGATTGCAGTTGAAATGCGGTCCGTCTGTGTAGACCCTAAATACTAAATAGGTCATAGGTCTACCAGAATCTGATGGAAAATTTGGATGGAAGATTTTCAAAAAATATCCTTAATCATTGGATACATTTTTATTTTTGCATGTTTCACACACATAATCAGCCGCTATAAGGAAAAAAAGGATCAAAATGTCTTAATCTAATCACAAATAGCTAGAGTCAATTTCTTTTGACACTTTTTGTCATCAGATCCTGGTAGACCTATGTACATAATATAATAATAATATTATGTATATTGTATTTGCTTGTGATCTCGCGTTGTAATGGCCGAAGCGCGCGTTCGCGCCGCCGCGCCGCACATAAATCCAGCATCTTTAATAGTTGGGGAGGGGAAGAGGAGATTGATAAGCTTGAGCGTGTCATGATTAAGCTTCTATATGCTTCCGGCATGTGTCTAGTTATCATGGTATAGAAATCAGATTACTCACGTGGGTAACTTTTTTATATTAAAATATCATCGTATCTGTCAGATTAAGATATGTTTAGTATACCCCAAAGAAGCTTCCATACTGACGATTCAAAGGTCAGATAAGCCTGTAGGGGCATTTAAAAATATAAAAAATATAGCTTCATATTTTCCTACCGAAGCTTCGCAGATATTTTATTTTGTACTAAACTAAACGATTTAGTCCTTGTGGTCTAAAATATATTTTACCTAAATAAGCAATTTTCTGAATATATTTTCTTTTTCAAAACTTTAAAATGGCTGCAGTTTCTAAACCCACCGCTAAAATAAAAAATGCTCTTATTTTTTTAATCAGTTTTACCTAATGTAAAAAACTTACTAAGCCTCCATCACGCTCGAGTGACTACAAAAATAGCACCTTCCCCTCCCCTACTATAAAGTGTGAACTACAAAATATATTATACCACAATGGGCCCGACATTATACGCAGCGGTGCATCTCCACACTGAACATTATTGCATTATTAATAAAGTTCATGCAAAACAGCGTAACGTCGCAGTTCTTCAAAAATGCAGACACAGGGAATCTCATGCATTCGCAACAGCGTCCTTGGCGTCGAGTATGTGCATGATGAAAATTAAAACTCGCGCACGAAAACTACTTGGTGAAATGATAACAACTATAATATTGTACTATCAGAGAAGTTTATTTCTAGGCAGATGGCAGACCTAAGGGCCGGGACACAAAAACACGGCACGACGTCGTTCGGCGTCGTACGGCATCGTACGGCGCTCTGTCGGACGCGCGTCGTAAAAAACCACGGCACGGCGTCGTACGACGTCGTGCCGTAGAAACTCATCTTGAATTTCTACGTGTACGGCACAACGTGGTACGACGCCGTACGGCGCCATGCCGTGGTTTTTTACGACGTGCGTCCGATACGGCGCCCGTGCCGTGTTTTTGTGTCCCGGCCCTAAGTAATTTAGTCGCGTTAAATCAAACCCATCCAACCGATCACAGACCTTGAATTGACATAAGCCGACCAAAATGACGTAGGTCCGTCAATAGCCTAGGAATCAATAACCTCGACGGTACCTATACTTTTGTCCCTAATGAATGTTAAATGCCTGTTTTCACCAATGCAATGGTTTCCTAACGTCATGTGTCTCTTAGAACAAATATAATAATACTAGATGACGCCCGCAACTCCGTTGTGCCAAAATTCGTTTATCGCGCGGGAGCCGTACATTTTTCCGGGATAAAAAGTATCCTATGTCCTTTCTCGGGACTCAAAGTATCCCTATACCAAATTTCAGCAAAATCGGTTCAGCGATTTGAGCGTGAAGAAGTAACAGACAGACAGACAGACACACTTTCGCATAATTTATAATATTAGTATATAATATTATATACCAAAAAAACTAATGTTTAACAAAAGTTCTAACATCCGCTGAGGACACTCCGCACTGGCACACAAAAATTTGTGAAATCTTGAAGAATATACAGTGTGTAACAAAAATAAGTGATAATACTTTAGGATGTGTACGTGTTCCTTGTAGAGAGTTCACTGTGAAAGTAGCAGCTCTGAAAGACGAATTTTTTTTTTAACTTTTGTATGGGCAAGGGCCCGAGCGTCACGAGTTTCCCCATACAAAAGTGAAAGTTTTGAAAGTTTTTTGAAAGTTTTAGGTCTCTCAGAGCTGCTACTTTCATAGTGAACTCTCCACAAGGAACACGTACACACCCTAAAGTATTATCACTTAATATTTTTGTTACACTCTGTATAGTAGTCGCTAGGCACTTAGCTTTAGGAGGCGGTTGGTGAAAATAGGTATTAAGGGGCCGGTTACCCTCGAAATTCTCATACATACGTAATTCCAAAATCATTTTCTCATACGAAAATATTTAACATGTTTGAGTTGTTTTCAGTTTAAAATAGTAATTATCTAAGTTCCTGCACAAAAATTTACTTCAAAATATTTAAACATTAAAAAAAATTGTTTTTAATTTTTTTTTTAAGTAAATTTAGTACTTAATATTTAAACACTAAAAAATAGAGTAAAACACTAAAAAATATATAAATAAATAGTAAATTTACCACAAAATATTTAAATATTACTAAAAAATATTTTTTAGAGTTTAAATATTTTTTAGTGTTTTACTCTATTTTTTAGTGTTTAAATATTTAGTAGTAAATTTAGTAAAAAAAAATTTAAAGCAAAAAAAATTATAATTTGTGTTTTAATATCTTGAAGTAAATTTTTGTGCAGGAACCTAGGTAATTACTATTTTAAACTGAAAAACAACTCATGTAGGGGCTACTGCTGCAGCCTGCCCTACAACTAATATTATAGAAAAGATGTATGATAAAGATAAATGATAATTAAGGGAGAACGATTATGGATGATAAATAAAACCGCTCCCTTTGATGGATAAATGATAACTAACTTTATTTCACTTAATACAAATGAATATGATCCGCGACATTATTGAATCTTAACGTGTAAGCATAATTATTTATGTACGGTTGGCAACAACCCGTACATCCTGCGCCCCCCGAAAGATGGCGAGGTTGATATAAATTGAAAACTACATCATACAATAATACACTATAAACTATTCAATACAAATTGTTTACAAGATATTTTTAAAAATGTAAATAGTAAAACATACAATTTATATAAAAAGTGATAGGTAAAATTCTTGTTCAATATAAAAACAAAAGAGTAAATAATTTGCAAAAAACAAAATTTATCTTATGATAATATTATAAGCATGATAGCTTTAGTCATTCAATTCACTTAATCTAACAGAACGACTAAACATAGGGGAAGTGCTTTTATCGAGGCTTAACACTGATTGTCTGATTTCACCTGATACATTTCGAACATTCGGGACACTCGAGAACACTTCACTGATTGCCTTTTTATTTAGCACATTCACATCACTAACACTAACACTGCGCTGGACTCCCGCGCCAGCGGCAGGGGCGGGGGCGGCAGCGGGGGCGGCGGCGGGGGCGACGACCGTGTCGCGCGTGCCGCGGGACGCCTCCCCGCCCGCCAGCTGGCGCCTCCGTCGAAACCGGCGAAACACCACCACACCGCCGATGATGATGAACAAGCTGACCATGATATATCCCAGAGCATAATGATGGACATCGTGCATACTAAAGTCCATACTATTAGCTGATTGTTCCTTTATTTCTGATATCTGCGTCTTTAATACTTCCAACTCACCTTCATGGTTTTCTAACTTAGGTATATCGATCGAGGAAGTGTTAATGATATTATTCAAGACGGAGGACTGGGGTATTTCGAGCTTTTGATTGATATCTAATCGGTTGCTAAAGTAGTTGTGGGAATAAATTGTGAAATCATTACCCTTCAAAATGCACATAGGACCTAAGCGTATGACTCCGCTGCCTATCAGTACCTGTGACGTAATCCCAGCTGGGCAAATCAGCCGGACACTGCATTGTTCGCAACAGGTGTAGAGCCACTCGTTATCTGCGTGTAATTTTATCCAGCGCTCTGTGCAACGCGATAGCTCCGACTTGCATAGCGGTAGGTCAGGATCGCCGTCGACGATGTTGACATCACAAATTGATTGTTTAATCTTCGTAGTATAAACAGGGCTATTAAGAAAGCATAAAACTTTCTCGTTTGATAAATGCCGACACGATTGAAGATCCGATTCTGATAGAAGGATAAGGGTATCCTTGTTGATGTTAAAGCCAATATAGGGAAATTTCGTGGTTACTTGATAATATTTCTGATCTTTCTTCTTAGGTAAAGTTATAATCTTGTCGAGCTCAAAAATTTCGTTGTTTAATATAGGAATCTTTACCTCAGCAATAAGATATTTGTCTGTGACTCTCGCGGCAACTCTCAGTAGTTTATAAAGCTGAATGATATTTGAGCCGTCCGTCGGTAGCACGAGCTCCCTTTGCAAACGACCTGATATTATATTTATTTGATTTTGCAGTTGTTCCGGTGATAAAAAGTTTGTGCTGATATGACCTTGATTAATTTCGATGAGAGTCGAAATTAGAGTATCCTGAATACGTCTAATTTTGGAAATGATGATATGAGCAACTAACGACGAAAAAGTGATATACGTGGAACGTGATGAATATTGCTTAACTTGATATACCTCAGAAGCCAAATCCTTGATATGATTTTCGATAAGAGAAAATTGTTTTTGCATTACATCCTCGTGCCTCTTCACTATGTTATACTCGGCCTCTATGACAAGAGTTTGGTTGTGTAAAAGTGTTTGTAAATGATTCTCATTTTGCTGAATATGCTCTATGTCCTGCTGATACTGCGTGGCGAACCTTTCATCTAGGACACCAAATAGGGAGTTAGCAATGTAACCAACGCCATTAACTAACCCTCTCTTCTGTCTTCTGTTTAATTGATTTTTCAGGAGCTGATTAAAATGATCTATCTCGTCGAGTTCGTGTTCCAGTTGCAAGGTGATAGATTGATAATCTTGAGAAGATCCATTCTCCTTTATGTGCGTAACATATTTTTTAATGAATTCATAGCCTTGCCAATATGTAGACATATTATAAAAAATAACAAGAGTCCATTCGTCTCTTATATGTTGCAGGTCCGCGATTTTGTCAAAATAAATGCTTTGATTTGTGTTTACAGGCGTGATCATAAAATTATTCTGAACTTGTTGCAAGCTCGGTGATAAAAGGAATAACATAAAAATGAAAATAGTCATGAAAAAGTTTTTAAAGTTGATACGTCGAGGACGACGAGACCTCGTGTTACTTGATTCTGGAGTAGATGTCTCCTGATTGATAGATGCTGGTGTCTGATCTTTTACCTCTTCAGACAATAATGGAACTAATTTGATAACTGGCCTCTTAATTATATTATTTTTAGTTTTCAGTGATACAACTCTGACTTGTCCGTCTTTTCCAGGGTAAAGCTCCAGCACCCGGCCCATAGCCCATTTTCCAGGAGGTAAGTTTTCTTCTTTAATTAGTACAATGTCATCTATTTTGATATTTTTTCCTTCTTTCTTCCATTTAGATCTAACCTGCAGCTGCTGCAAATAATCAGACGACCAACACTTCCAAAATTGCTTATTGATAGATTGAACGAGCTGCCATCTCTTTGATAAACTCATGGACTCCGGTTCCGTTTGAGGCCTGGTGATGATCGGACTGCCAATTAGAAAATGTGCCGGCGTTAAAATAGGATCCTCTGGATTTTCAGTGAGCGCGCAGAGTGGCCTTGAGTTGAGGCAAGCCTCTATTTGATGAAGAAGGGTAGTAAACTCCTCGTACGTGAGCTTCTGCTCGCCAATGACCCTCTTGATATGAAATTTTAAGCTTTTTACAGCAGCTTCCCACAAACCTCCTGCATGGGGGTGAGAGGGAGCGTTAAAATGCCACTCTACTTTCATCTCAGTGATGTTATCGAAAAATTCCTGATTGATGGTAGCTGCAATCTCATAATACTCCTTTTTAAGTAGCTTGTTGGCGCCTATAAAATTAGTTCCGTTGTCACTATAGACGTGGGATGGAACACCTCGTCGTGAACAAAATCTCCGGAATGCACCAAGAAATGATGGCGTACTTAGATCTGATACTAACTCTAGATGAACTGCCTTCGTTGCTAAGCAGATGAAAACTGCAATATAGCCTTTGGTGGTTCGAACACCTCGTCCTTTATTCAATTTTAGGTCTACATGCCCGGTGAAGTCCACTCCACTATTAGTGAAAGGTCTAGAAGGAACTACTCTCGGCTGAGGTAAGTCTGCCATAATTGGTTGATATTTATACTGACTAAATCGACGACATTTAACACAGCGCCTCAATTCCCTCTTCACAGTAGACATTCCACTAATGATCCAATAGTTATTTCTGATATAAGCTAGTGTCAGTCGGGCTCCACCATGTAACGTAGTGATATGCGCTTGATCAATGATAAGAGAAGAAAATCTACTATGGCTACTAAGTATGATAGGATGCTTCGCGGTCCAATTTATATGTGAATGCTTCAGACGACCGCCAACTCTTAATAGTCCATTTTCATCAATAAAAGGATTCAAACTTGATAATTTGCTGTTCTGATGAACATGCCCTTTTGACTTGATAAATGACAAATCCTCGCTAAAATCTATAGCTTGGATATTTTTGATAATAATATTGTAAGCATTGTTTATTTCCACGAGTGACAATGTTTTTGCTGCGTTAGACGGTTTCCGACTTCGAGTGATGAAACGTAACACCCATGCCACGGTTTTCGCAATAAATGTAACAGAACTGTGATTATTTAACAGTTCTAATATAAAATCAACCTTATGTAAGGCTGTGTTCACACTGCAAGAAACCTTTTTAATTTCAATATCTGGTTCTGCGTATGATGGTCTAAGAATTTGGTCAGGTTCGAATGATGTGAGCCATTCCGGGCCCCCCCACCACAAACGATCGTCAGCTAACTTCTTGACTGATTCTCCTCGTGTCGCACTGTCTGACGGATTTAATTCCGATGGTACATAGTTCCAGTTCGACGATGGTACAATTTCCTTAATCTGTTGAACCCGGTTTGCAACAAATTGCTTCCATCTTGATTGATCGCCATGAATCCACCCTAACACGATCATGGAATCCGTCCATGCGTATGTTTTAACATGTATGCTAGGCAGGGTATTCTCCACCTTCCGAATCAGCTTTGATAAAAGTAGTGCACCTAATAATTCTAGTCGAGGCAGCGACACGCTCTTGCTTAAAGGCGCTAATTTTGTTTTTGCAGTTATTAACTGCGATGTGCGCTCGCCTTTATAATTTGTTGCAACACAATATACTGTGCAAGCGTACGCTTTTGCTGATGCGTCGCTGAAACCATGTATTTGATACGTACATTGAAGGTTACCGATGCATCCTGGGATTTTTATGTTCTTGATATTTTTAAAATCTGTTCGTAATTCTGTCCACTCTTGAATGATATCACATGATAACTTTTCATCCCAGGATTCCACCGTGACCCATGCTTTTTGGAATAGTAACTTAGCCTTAATTGATAATGGTGATATCCAACCGATGGGGTCAAATAACTTAGAGATATCTGATAATAGTTCCCGTTTAGTGTGATATTTAGGTTCCGATTCAAATTGATAATCATATGTAAAAGTATCTGATGACGGATTCCACTTAAGGCCTAACGTTTTACGTGATTCCTTGCAACGAAACTCGTACGGATTATTTAATTGGTCGCATGATAAATCTTGTAGAAGCTGTGGCTCATTGCTTGACCATTTGCGTAGGTTCATGCCAGCCCCGCGTAAGATGCTTATCAACTGCTTCTGCACTTCCTTCGCCGTTTCTAGATCGTTACAGCCTCCCAAATAGTCATCCATATAAAATCTATCTTTCAAAGCCATCGCACCCAAGGGGTACTTCTCCGCATCGTCCATAGCCAGCTGCTTCAACGTCCTCATTGCCAGGAACGGTGCTGCCTTCGTCCCGTACGTCACAGTCGTGAGTCTATAATTTTGAAGAGGTACATCTCTTGAGCTTCTCCAGACCACCGATTGAAGATTTTGATGAGCCTCTTGGACCAGAATTCTTCTGAACATCTTCTCCACATCAGATGTCATCACAAATCTATATTGGCGCCAAGATATGATAAGAGCCTGTAGGTCGGCTTGTAAATTCGGGCCTTGCTCCATCACGTCATTTAAACTCAGACCTGATGATGTCTTGGATGAGCCGTTGAAGACCACCCGCAATTTGGTAGAAGTGGAGTTTAAATTGAGTACGCCGTGATGGGGAAAATAATATGATGGACCCTCACCAGACTTGATATACGGCACCATGTCTCCTAGTTCTTGATATTCCTTCATGAAATTTTTGTAGCTGTCCGAAAATGATTGATTTTGAGCCATTTTTCGCTCTAACTGATAAAATTGGGCAACTGCTTTCGGACGTGATGAACCAAGTTTTTCCTCAAAATTTGGTTTCATAGGAAGACATACTTCATACATGCCACTTTCCAAACGTTTTGTAGTCGAAGCATATAAATCTTCACAAAACTGTTCTCCGGCTGATAGTGATGATGATTGTTCGACTGAGATCTCCTCCATCTCCCAATACTTTGATAAATCTGATACATTGTTGATAATCACGTGGCAGTTAAATCTCCTAACATTACCAGACAATATCCAGCCTAGCCTGGTCTGCTGTGCAATAGGAGCCTGAGGTGGCCCTCTGATAAGTCCACTCATTAATATTTGAGAATAGACGCTGGCATCTAATAATATATCAATAGGACGGGAAATATTATAATCCGGATCCGCTAAGTTGATATGCTGCAAGTGTGACCATAATTTTTTAATAAAAGAGATATTTGGCAAATTATTTACAACACGTGAATTAATGATCATAACTTGTGTCGTAAAGCTAAAGTCATCATAAATAGAGTGACATTCAATTTCCAGCAGTCCTTTGCTCTGCTTTGATCCGTAGCCTATACCTGATACTGATGCATGATATTTATGCCGTCGGAGCCCTAACATCTGTGCCGCATTTTCTGATATCAAAGAAATTTGAGACCCTTGATCCAAAAGCGCTCGAAGAGTGATAAGAGAGCCGTCAGCTGATACAACCTTTAATAAAACTGTGGTCAACAAAATTTCTTCATTTTCTCCGGCGACGATATTAACGTTATGCTGCTTAGTAACATGATTAATGTTATTTTGGCTATTTTCAGGGCGAACAAATTTAGAACTGGAAGTACCAGTATTTACAAAAGCCTCATGCAACAAAGAATTATGGTCACCCTGGCATTCCTTACAACGCTTTGTAGAAATGCATGGATTATCAAAATGCTTGTATAGACAATTCCTACAAACTTGATGTTTCGCAATTGTTTGTAATTTTAACGCTGGTGTCATATTAATAAATCGCCTGCATTTAAATAAATCATGATTAAAATAACATAATGGGCATTTCGTAGAACGAGTATGATAAGTTTTACCCTGATACTTTTCGCGACTAAAATTTCTTGCAGATTGATACGATGATGACGATGACTTCGGGTTGGTTACATGCTTCGATGTTGTAGGCGGAAAAACTTCTCGTTCTTTTTTATGCATCGGTTCCAATGCAATAAATTTTGACTCTAAAAATGTGATAAATTCAGATAACTCAGGTAATTCTCGCGGCGCCTTTCTGGCTTCCTTATAATCTTTTAACGTTTCGACGTCCAGCTTTTTTGATAGAAGATGAACGAGCAAGGGATCCCAGGTATTTGTGTCCACCCCCAGGTTGTGAATGGCGTGGATGCACTCGACGGACGTGTCGTGTAATTTTTTAATTTCATAGGCCGACTGCTTCTGAAGACTCGGCTGATTTATCAGCGTCTCAATTTGATTGGTAAATAAAAGCTGCTTATTGTCATACCTATGAACTAAAATATCCCAGGCTGTTAAATAATTTTCGGATGATATATGCAGGTGCTGGATCAGTCGCTCGGCTTCTCCTCTTACCTTCCCTTTTAGGTGCTGCATTTTCTGGGCGTTCGTCAGCGAGCTATTATTGTGTATAGCTTCACTGAATAAATCAAAGAACGTGGGCCACTGAGAGTATTTACCGGTGAAGATAGGTATCTCCAGCTGCGGCGCTGAATGCTGGGTGTGAGCCGTAGATGATAACTTTCTATGGAGCGCCCGCTTGATATCTTTGTACTCCTTCTCGTAGGTGCTATATTCTTCTTCGTATTCTAAATCAGAACCTTGCAAAAAGTCATCTAATTCTAAATGCTGCGTGTCAATAACATTCCAACGGCCTTTCAGATTTCGGAGCTCCTCTTCTATCTCCCACTTCTCTGCGATTTCTTCGATATTGATGCTATTAATTAAGCGGCTCAATGCTCGGAAATTAGTGCGCTGCTTTGATAATAATTCCTGGATCCTTTCAGGCGGAGCAGTCGAAGATTTATCTTCTTTAGGCTGATAGGTCAACAAGGTGTGCTTAAGGGTTTGATAAAGGCTTTCCATCTTCCCGAAATGATTTTCCGTAAAATATGGATTATTTTTGTCCGAACTACCTAACAAAAGCTCGTTATTCTGCTCAAATTCTACCCACAGCTCCTCGACAGTGCTTAGTCTCCTTCGAATATATTCCGGAGTTTTTCTACTCGCGGAATCTTTTCCGAAATTTATTTTGATACTATTAACCGCCTTGATAATTTCAACTTGCCGTTCAAATATATTTTCCATTATGATAAATCAGAAATAAAATTATATGATAAAAAGGAACAATCTTACTTGAGTCAGCTGCGCTCGGGATACGAAACAGCAAACCTGCAAGCTGCGACGTCACGATGATGATGATCAGCGATGATGAGCAGACCTCTCGGCCCGCCAAATTATGATAGCACCACACAAACACTCCACCAATGCACACACAGTACAGTACACCAAAATTTGAGCTTTGCAAAAAGTCACTTAACACTGATATTGATATGATAAAGTACCGAAAAAGTCTTGATAAAATATAATAATTAGAAAGTTCAAAGTATAGTCCACACGCGCTGATATATTATGATGAAAGTTCTGATAAAAATTTATTTACGAAGGACCAAAAAAATATAGTTGTAGGGGCTACTGCTGCAGCCTGCCCTACAACTAATATTATAGAAAAGATGTATGATAAAGATAAATGATAATTAAGGGAGAACGATTATGGATGATAAATAAAACCGCTCCCTTTGATGGATAAATGATAACTAACTTTATTTCACTTAATACAAATGAATATGATCCGCGACATTATTGAATCTTAACGTGTAAGCATAATTATTTATGTACGGTTGGCAACAACCCGTACAACTCAAACATGTTAAATATTTTCGTATGAGAAAATGATTTTGGAATTACGTATGTATGAGAAATTCTAAGTGTACCCGGCCTCTTAATCTTGCTAAAACCCGAAACGGCTGAACCGATTTGACAAATTTTAGTCTCGAGATATTTATGGAAGTCAAGAGAGGGTTCAAATTAGAAGGAAAGTCAGGGTCATCTAGTACGATAATAATAATAATGTAGGTCTAAGATGTAGCTATTAGGAATAAGGCTTGAGATATCTCTTTAATCCTTCGATCGGGGATTCTCGGAAATTATATTGTATTCTATTGTTGTCGCGATCACCGGTGCTCGTACGGGGCTTTTGCTCAAGCATTTGTCACTCATCAGCAAAGATGATGAATTATAATATTATCTTCACATCTATCGGGAATAGAGTCTATGTTTGAATTTTGAAATAATTTAACGGGCAAATTTCCGTACCGGTACCGTTACTTTAAATATTAAAATTGCAAAACTTTGAGCCCAACAATAGGAAAATAAAATATAAATGAATATGACAAACTTATCTGGTAGCCATTATTTTTGTCTTTGTTGCAAAATTTATTTGTTCTCAGAATCACTAACTAATATTATTATGATAATTTATTAGTAAGATAAAATTCCAATATACCTCCTATGAGTAACTAGCTTTTCTAAAGGCTTTGTTTGCATGAAAAATAACTCGTGGATTACCCCTAAATTTTGACTACCCCTATTTTAACCTATCAATCACCAAGCGGCACCGGCTATCGCATAACAAATGAAAATCTATTGTGTCTGTGATTCCACGATCGTGGTATTAATCCCCCAACATTAAAATTAAATAATCATTAAAATCTAAAAGGGAACCAACATTTTGAAACAGAACTCAGGAGTAATGAAGCTAATCGAATACGTGAATTCTCTGAATTTGGGCGATGCTGTGCGTACCGGCCCGTGCCTATAAATTATTCCAAATGATTACTGGGTGGGGAAGGATTGGCAGAACAGAGCTATCTAATCCGGTTCAAAGGCAATCGTGCAAGTGGTAATTAATGCCTTACGCTATTGATACGTCATAATCCTAGCTACTCAATTCCGTAGGTAATTATTGATTCGCAACGGTTCGTTCGTTCCAGTTAAACTGAATTTTAAAGTTGTGCAGGGCTAGAAGGTACAATAGTATTTTAAAAAGATAAAACCGACTTCAAAATTATTGTACGTAAATAAGAAATGAAATACCCTATCTCAAAAACTACTGAACCGATTTTGATGAAACGCGAAGGATTCCCTAAGTTGAACAATACTAATCGGATTTCTAGTTCCGGAGATATGCGAACACATATAGACATTAAGACATACAAATATAAACTTTTAAAATTTGGCACATATTTTGTTCAGGCGATGATATAGACTCTTAACTCACAAATTTATAGCTATTTATATAATATATTGTGTTACGCTCAAAGACCGAACGCGTCGTGGCCCTAATGAAAACGGCCACGACGCGTTCTGGTAATTGAGAAAAGCCATGACGCGTTCTGAGCATTTAAAAACAGCCACAACGCAAGTTCGTGTTGTAGCCCTAATGAAAACGGCCACGACACGTTCTGAAACCAGAGTAATTTTATAGCGCCCAAGTGTGTGCGCAATACACAAGAGCACTCTGGTTTTAAAATAATGAAACAATAGCAGTCGGAATCTTTGTTTCCCCTTCGTCTGCTGAAGTAACTTCGATTTGTGAGTGCAGAGGTAACAGACAGACAGACAGACACACTATCGCATTTTTAATATTAGTATGGAGTCATGTCCAAAAGAAATGTAACTTAATTGTTAAACGATACGGATATATCTTCATATCATCCTTTGTTGCGATCATTAACACGGGGTTTCAATATGAATTACTAAGGGGCTTAGTAAACGATGATTTAACAATTCAAATTTAAAGCGGCGAAGAAAAGGGTGAGCGGCTCTGAGCGACGCGCGTCCTATATCGTTGTTGCTGTATGAAAGGGGAAGTGTAACTGTCACACAGTTAATGAGATTCACTGAATCTGGGTCGTATAGTGATTTAACAAAGGTTTGTGACTGGTTACGTCATTATCAACAGTACTTGTATGCGGATTACAGTGTTTTTATTTTATTTTTTTTATTTTCTTTATTGGAACAATAAACAGTTATATGTTATAATCTTAAAGTAAGTACAATTACATAAATAAAAGAGATAAACACATAACCCACACCATTGTTCGCAGCGTAACAAAAATAATACAATATATTCCTAACAAAGAGAAAGAATCAAATATATAAATTAGTGCTTAGCGTTAAGTGGTGTTGGTCGAAAATGCACATTTTACTGCATGTTTCGGAAATCTCAGCAAAAATTTCAGCAAAATCGGTTCAGCGGTTAGAGAGCGTGAAGAGGTAACAGACAGACAGACAAGGGGACAGACATACATTAGAATTATAAAATTAGTATGGATAATGTCCTTAAAATCCTTAGAAATATTTCCTATTTTTAAGAATTTGGGCTCAATCTGATAAAAATAATCCCACCAAAACATGAAATGTAAAAGGCCGAGCCAAGCAAAATATTTTAGGATATTCAGTACTTCTGTCGTAAAAAGTTTTCAGATCACATTCAAGCCAAGCCTTCAACTGAAAGATTTTGATTTTTTTATCATAAATTAATCTTAAAACACACAACGAATTTATTTTTCTAATATTTAATATTTATACGTCATTGCACTACATTAAATCCCCATTCCCCACTTTATTTCATTTTCTGGCGGCAATTTTTAATAATTTAGTGTTGCAACACTGATTCTCAACAATTTGTGAATTATGTATATGGAATAGCGTTAAGTATTTTTAATGTTTATTTATTAATTATATTTATAGTATGATTGAGTAGGTACACTATAATTACATAGGTAGGTACGGTAGTTTAGTTACTTACTACTACGGTACTTACTACGGCATTGGCAACTTACTGTGTCGGCCATTATAAAAAAGAAGAAGAAGAAGTAGAGAAAAAATTTACTCCTTGTGACTTTCGTGAGTTTAATAATCGTATTTTGCAAAGTATTTAGTTAATAATTATCCTTAAAAAAGTCTGAAATGCATCAAACTTGTGTATTATATGCATTACAACAATATAGTTTACGTCATGTTTACGTACGTAAGTTGAACTTGAACTACGTTTTTTGAGCTTTCAAATACTTAGGTACTATTATAACATAAACAGGCAATTTATAAGTATTCGCTATCGCTATTATTCGCTTATTCATGCCTTGTTGTATGTTGTAAGGCATTTTTACAAATTGTAAGGCATTTTATATTATTAGTAAGTACTGTGTACACTGAACCAAATATTTTTCAGGTTGCTATTTGCTCCTAAAGAAGAAACCAATAATTGCAAGTGGGACGATAATGACAAAATCCTAAAAGGATGATAATAATACATTCACTCAAAAGCTTAAAAACTAGAATAAATTTAATAAAAACTTGTTTTTAAATGTTTTTTCATTTATTGTCTAATTCAAATATACCTACATATACTTAATATTATATTCATATGCTAAGTACTCACATACGGTTTTGCTCGATAGTTTTACTCCGAATCGAAGGAAATGACATATTTGACATATTTAATTCCAACGAGCCGGCTCGAAGCGAGCCTTCGAGCTGTCAGTTTTGCCGCTCCACACGGTGGTTATTGCTCGATTTGGAGTAAAACTGTCGAGCAAAACCATATTATGTCAGTACTTAGCTATACACAGCTTTAATCAATACTGTATTTGACTTAACATCTTATTATTAACCTAGTAAAGTGTTAAAACATCTCTTTATATAACTATACATAAACAGCGGCAATCTTAAACAAGTTTTCCGCCTTGTCACTTAAAATCAAAGAAGTTGAATAAAATATCCATTGTGTAAATATTTGATAAGTATTAAAGGAGTACAAATGTGAACTCCTTGACGTGGGAGAGCCATGCTTCGGCATGAATGGGCCGGCTCGACCGGAAAAATACCACGTCCTCACAGAAAACCGGCATGAAACAGCGCTTGCGCTGTGTTTTGCCGAGTGAGTGAGTTTACCGGAGGCCCAATCCCCTCCCCTATTCCCTTCCGTACCCTCCCCTATTCCCTTCCCTACCTTCCCCTATTACCTCTTAAAAGGCTGGCAACGCACCTGCAGCTCTTCTGATGCTGCGAGTGTCCATGGGCGACGGATGTTGCTTTCCATCAGATGACCCGTTTGCGCGTTTGCCCCTTATTTGATAAAAAAAAAAAAAAAAAAAAAAAAAACAATATTATAATTTCAGCTCATGCGACCCGCCTGGACTTTATTTGTGGCCCGCGTCATGTTAAACAATTTTGAAATTCACGCCCACCGGCAAAATAACGTAAAGTCTACGTGATAGACGTTAAATTTTTTCCACTTTTAAATCGTTAATTTTAAAGAATGTTATTTTTAACCCTACAAAATTTTTGTTGAGGTCCGCGACACCAAGAACAAAACTTGTTTGTGGCCCGCATGAAAAAAAGGTTGGAGACCACTGCTTTAAACTATAGGAAATTACCTTGAGAGATCTCTCAGGCAGAGAGCGCTGAAGCGGTTAGCTTTGCGTTCTTTGTGTTGTATTACCTTATATAATATAGAGATACTCACGTCTCACACAGGGGGCGTTCTGAATGCGTCAGAATTTCTCCTGTGTGACTGAATGCTCAAACGCCTCTGCGTTTGAGCATTCAGTTTGAGCAGTCAGCTCTTGCTTGAACATATTGTGACCACTCTCTGTCTGATAGGTCTCTAAGAATTAAAACATATAAAGTACTTAGATAACATATAGGTTTTTTTTTATTATTTTTGAGTAAAATTTTGTGACTGTTACACTTTTCCCTTTGTACATACCATATTGCAGTCAAGAGTAGAAGTTATAAATGAAAAAGTGCATATTTATCCGGAGCATGTTATACATGAATCTAAAGTTTCAATGTTTGTTTTCACAAAATTCTTGTTATATAATAGTAAGTAATGTGCATTTGAATTTACTTCTTTGGTGCAGTGTTTATCATGCATAATATTTACCAAAATACTTTTCAGGTTAACAAGGAAGTAGTTTGTTTAATAACACAAAAACTATAGATGGCACTGTAGGTTTTTGGTGAAAATTCATATTTCACAGTAATTAAACACAACACTTGTGTTTCCTTATGCCTTGTATCATGACTGTGTTTCTTGTGTACTAACTGCCAATGCAGTCTTAGTTCATCGCACAAATACAAAACTTATTGTTAACTTTAACTATATTGTAGTATATACCTACTACACCTCACTTATGTTATTATTCTAAGACACCTCACTAACACTAAATGGATTACTAAGGTCTCTAAGGCGTCTTCACTTATGTACTATCACTTCGTGATTAACCTGAGAATAATTGTTTTCCCGAACACTTCGAATGTTTAGTTTATACCTACTAATTATTTTATTAAGCTAAAATAAATATTTTATGCACTAAAATAGCTTATTATGTAACTAACCAACTAAATAGCAATATAACTCAACACTAAAGAAGTATATAATATTAATAAAAAATTACATAATAAAAGTCAAAGTTAGTTCGTGCAATCCACTCTTAACTGTAAACCATTCAGTAAAAGCTACTATTGTTTGGCGTTTATTGAATTGCTATTTTTGACGTAAGAGCAAGCCAGCTTATGTCAGGTAATGTTGTTTTTACTCAGTGGTACTCATAATTGCTCATAATACGAAAAATACTACTCAGTTCACAATGGAGCAGTGTGTTTTGTCTATGGTTTTGTGCTCGTTTTGTGTCACGTGACCGCTGGCTGGCTAGAAAATCACTGGAAAATAGAGATCATAATACAAAAACGACAGCCAGCCACTTTAAGGGCGTAAACTGGCTGGAAATAAGAGATTATAATAACCCCCCTGAGGCTTTCTTATTTACTGCCCATGGTGCGTATACTATTTTTCTCATCGACGGAGGCGGAAAATGGAAACATCGGTAAGCTCAGCGGGAAGAAAGTTGACGCATTCCGCCCGGAAGTGAGAAAATTATTTTTTTCCATTAGATGAGGTTCATAAGTCCTAAGTAATGGCTGGTTTACACGTATTAGGTAGATAAGTATTAAGTAGTAACTAAATTTTAACTTAATTTGAAGTGCCTGCCCGAAATGTGTCAAGTGACAAGCCCCGCCTGCCAACTTTACAGAAAATAGTCAAAATTATAATTTCCTTGTTTAGTACTTAACTAAATTTTTACTTGATACTTACTACTAAATTTTGTGTTTACATGCAATAAGTAACTTAAAATTAAGTTAAAATTTTGTTAACTACTTATCTAAGTACTTAATACGTCTAAACCAGCCTCAAAAGTCTCTGACATGACGTAAGTCAGTCTAGAGCGGGCCCCTAATTATTTAGTTTCGCTCGGGGTCCGTTTCAAGAATAAAATTATCTTCACGTCCACACAATATTAAAAAAAAATTGTAAGTGTAAACAAATGTAATTACGGAAATTACAAAGGTATTTATATTATTTTGTATCAATGAGAAAAGTGCCAATTTGCATTGCTACATTCATCATTATTCATCAGTATGTCGAGCCCGAAATTAATTTTTAACTTAAAGACTCGAACATGCTTGGTCGGCACACAACGGGTCGGCGGTCCGGATGCGAACCGCGGTCCGCCATTTGTTGACCCCTGGTCTAGAGTTTCCAAGCCATTTCAAACTTGAATAAGGTACGTCTTAATCGTATTATGATCGTTACAAAACATATTTGAGAAACAAGCCACCCACAGCTAAATACTCGTAGTTGAACTGTACACCAGTTTGTTGATTTAAATATTTTACAGGCGCAAAGGAAAAACAGCAGTACATGAGCTTAAATTACGTTCTGTCTTTACAAAATTAACACTAAGTAGCTTCAGAATACCTTTGAATTAAACTTAGTTTTATTTTATCAGACGACTTTGTGGTAATTTATGGTAATATTCTTCGCGTCCACTTATCTTTGCTACGTGTGTTTTCAGTTACTTCATTTAAATATATAATTATGATCTGTTTTAGAGCGTAGACAACACCTAAACATAAATTATTTTAAAACAAAGTCGCTTTTTTCCCTCATGTTCCTTTGTTCCCTTTAATCTTTAAAACTAAGCAACGGATTTTGTGTTAGATAGCCTATTTATCGAGGAAGGCTATAGGCTATATTTTATTACGCTAAGAATAAAAGGAGCCAAGAAATAGAGGAAAATGTGGAAAAACGGGGAAAAATATTTCAAAGGTCTAACTTGAACGCGCTAATCTCAGGAACTACTCGTCCGATTTAAAAAATTCTTTCAGTGTTAGATAGCCCATTTATTGAGGAAGGCCATAATATCTTATCACGCTCAGACTAATAGGAGAATGTGGAAAAAACGGGGGAAATTATTTGAAAGGGCTTATCTCGCGAACTACTGGAGCAATTTTCATGTTATTTGGCACAGATAAGTCGACCACGTGAAGGATCATAGACTATCGATTTTAATAATTTTTTCATTGGCTATATATTTTATACCCGTGCGACGCCAAGGCGGGTCGCTAGTAGTTATAATAAAGTTTAAACATTTTCAAAATGCAAATTAAAATTTTTATTACTAAGCTCACTCCGCGCCGCACGCGTCTTCTCTAGTTGTCTCCAGTAGATACTTCTCACAAATTTAAACGCACAAAATTAAAACCGACTTCCAGAGTAAAAAACAATAATAATTTTTATTATATAATGAACAAAAAAGTATGAAATAATTCTTACTCTTAATAGTGCCTTATGCAGAATACTCCTAAACCTCTACTATTTCTGTACACAATATTCATTATTTTGAAGTCGATACCAGCTAAGAATGGTGAGTTCTTAGACAAAATATTTTTAATTTTCAAGACTGGTACCGACTTCAAAATTATGACGATTGTGTACAGAAATAGTGGAGGTTTAGGAGTATTCTGCATTAGGCAATATTAAGAGTAAGAATTATTTCATACTTTTTTGTTCATTACGAGTACTCGTATATAATTATTATTGTTGTTTTTTACTCTGGAATTCGGTTTTAATTTTTTGTTAAAAAAAAAATTTCACTCTTTTTAGTAATTTAAGTAATTTATAAGGTTTTCTGTAAATACTAATGGGTTCTACTTAGTGACTTTGGAGCCAGGATACACATTTATAATATGAGAACTATAAAGTTAATATACCTAGCGTCCTCTCGGAATAGAGAATTGCTTAATCAACTCCAAGAATATACTCGTAGAGCTTGTCTAATTTGAAATGACGCGCCCCATCACTTCAAAGTTAATATAAATGGAACATTTTTGTACTGTGAATACGAGGGAGGGGCGCATCATTTCTAATTGGTTTATGTCTATCACTGTATAATTAATAATATAAGCTTGGCGTTAATCAAGCAATGACAAAATTAATATTGTTCATGCGCCTATCACTAAAGGCTCTAAAGTTCTGTTCAGTGACTTTCTTTCTATCACAACATTCCTGGAAATTCATTAGCTCACTATAATGTTCATATAATATTATGCTTAAACTACTTAGAACTACGTTAATATTACTATTTATTTTGTCCCAATAATAAGGAGTTTCCTACTTTCCTACATACGGAAATACCTCATAATTCATAGATCTCATGATCAAATTGCTAACTTGGTAACCTGATCACCAAGTTTGAATCATTTACTTTGATATACTTAACAATATAATTTTTGAAATCGTTCGACAAATTAAAGAGTTATGATTAAATGATTCATGGTGTGGCGACTGGTAGTGGTGGTGATAATGATGATGAGTGTAACTTGCAAAGTAGCATATGCTTTGAGTTCTTAAACCAAAGCCGAAACCCTCAAACTTGCATCTATAAGGAATCCGGAGTTCTCTTAGCACCTTCGGAACCTAGGTATATCTTAGTGCAAAATTTTGCTTTTTGGTAGGTAGCATATTATGCTTAGGATACTTCTCATAAAATCGAAATCACCATATTAATATGTTTCCATATAAATTTTGAGGAGTTCCCTCGATTACTAATGGATCTTATCACCAGGTCGAAATAATAAAATAATTTTCAAAATAGCTTAACTTTTTACAGAACAATGTTTAAAGACATCCGTGATCCGTTTTGATCAAAAATACTATGAAAAATACCTACCAATTATAATACGGTCATAATGTGAAGGTGGAATGGTGGTGATGATGATGATGATGATTAATGTAATAAGCTTAGTAGTATATGCTTTCAGTTCTTAAAACAACGCCGAAACCCCCAAACATGTAAGGAGTAAGGAGTTCTGTTTACCACCTTCGAACTATGAAATATCCTGGTGCAAAATCTTACATTTTGGTAACACATGCCTGGAATACTTCAACTTTTAAACTTTTGGTTTCAACTTTGAAACCAAAAAAACCATATGTTTCCATTTAAATTTTGAGGAGTTCCCTCGATTACTCATGGATCCCATCATCAGGTCACCACTTTTGCGAAATCGGGACCAAATTGAAGTGAAACCTAATACAACAAAATAAAAATTTTGAAAATCGGTTCACAAACGGCGGAGTAATCGTTGAACAAACATAAAAAATATATATATATATATATATATATATATATATATATATATATATATATATATATATATATATATATATATATTATATATATATATATATATATATATATATATATATATATATATATATATATATATATATATATATATATATATATATATCGATGCTACGCGACGGAGATCTGATCGGAGATCTGATACGCGAAAATGATACAAATGTGGACATAGCCTAAGGCATTGTGCGACTTCTCCCAAACTTCAAAAATATTACAAAGAAGACCTATACGAGTAAGTACCAGCATCCGCTGCGGATGGGATGGACTCTCAGTAAATTAGTATTGATTATTATCATGTAATTAATTAAATAATCACCGGGAGCATTCGCATGTAATGTAACTTTACAGAGTCAAGCATTACAGTGCGCACCTTGTAATGATACAAAACTGAGCATTACAATGCACACCTTGTAATAATAGTTTTTAATATCTTGATACAACTTGTAACATCAACAGATGGCTATGGAATGCTCATAGTCAAATGTTAAATTACACGCGAATGCTCGTTAGTCAGGGAGTTAATATTGTAATGTAATGCTGAAAGTCGAATCTTTATTAAAGATAACACGTGTAATGTAATGCTAAAAACGAATAATTCATTTGTCTCACCGCGAGCATTCACTTGTAATGTTACATTACAAGTGAATGCTCGCGGTGAGGGAGCACCATTAAGATTAACTTTGGATTTAAAAGCACGCGAGAAGTTAGCTAAGTAATTAATTCTGAATTCATCACAAAAACATCGTTGAAATTAAATAGCGATGAAAAGAAATCCCCTAGCGCTAACAGTCTGTATGAGTCCAGTTTGAAAAGAAAAAAAAAGATTGTATTTGAAAATCTCTGCATTCATTTAAGGTAAGATAGGTAGTAGTAGAAGGTAATAAGCTAAGGTTGACAAGGTCAAGATTTAATTTTTAAATTGGAGTTTTCATACACCTCAATCAGTTTAAATACCTTCAAATGGTACACAATACTAATTCAAGACGTGAGTGGAATAATAAGGTAAGTAACATGAAAAAACTTCCCGTTTTTTGCTTAAATGGAGTGCCCTAAGGCCGGAAAAAATATTTTAAATAGAAAAACTATGAATTAAATGTGTAGCTATATATTAGCTAGGCGATGAAGTAAGTAGATTACAAGTTTTATTAAAATAGTTAGGGAAAAAATTAGTTATTGTCCGAATGTTACGAAATGTTACTTGTTCGATTCTTCCACTCACGTCTTCCTTATTATGTTTCAAGGATAATCTTCGATCACTAATATACAAGATACACAGTCTCATACAAAACCTCTCGAAAATCTGTCGCCGAGTAATTGAGTTTAAAAAAGTATACATTTATCTAAAATCAACCTTAATCATAGTAATTATTAAAGATCTTTTTATAAAACAATGTACATTTGTGTTTACAAAGCAATAATTTTTTACGTCCGATGCACGCTTCATACTAAATTCAACCATCTGCGCATATGTCTTAAAGTTCAAATTATTACAGAGCCAAAAAAGCACTTCAATTTTACGACCGAAATTCGCCGCTGGAACAGGGCGAAGTGAAGTATGAGAGGAGTCGAACTGTTCAACATTTTTTTGTTGATTGTAATAATTTTAATAATCCATTTTTTAATTTTTCCGAAGTTTAATGTATAAAGTGTGGACTAATTATTTTTTATATGTAATATTATGTTGTTCTAATATGTCTAATTTGATAATTAACTATATGAATACATTGAATATAAATGCTTAGAACATACAACGCTCGCTAAAGTCGGCTTGAAAAATTCTTCGCATCTTTGCCGTGCTATAACTGATATCCAATTTCCACATCTAACTGGATCTCGAGGAAACCTAAAAAAAATAATTCCTCAATAAAAAAAATAATAAATAATAGCGACTCCATCAAATGGAACAGAAACACAGCTTATAACCCGAACATTTCAAGTGGGCATGATAAACTATGATAAGTACCTTTAGTATGAGTATTCGCAATTGAGATGGTTTATACCTCGTGTTGATTTATTTACAACTTAATTTTAAAACAGTTTTTTGGTGATTTCTTAACGTAATACTAATATTTGCAATACAATTGTAAGAAATATATTAGGATAAAATTAATACTTACCGGAAATATGAAATTCCATCCTTTTTTTGCGTTTTAGACGTATGATTTTTACAATAATTGAACGAGCACTAAGGCATGTTTCCCGGCGGAGCGTTCGAGCACTACTAAATCAAAAGTCCACCAGAATGTTGCGTTTGGTGCTCTTTTAGTGAGGTCGTTTTTTGCCGCGGACTGTGTATCTTGTATATATTTGATCGAAGAGGATAATGCTAAAAAACCCCAGAGCGAAAAGATACAGAATGTACTCAGAATTTCAGTGAAATAATTCTGTTTATTAAAATATCTGTATATTAAACTAACTAACTAACTAACTCCGCTGGCTCAGCGACCCGAAGTGGATCTTGGCCTCCGAAATGAGCTTCCGCCATTGAGCCCTGTCCTGCGCCACCTCCTGCCAGTTACTGACTTGGAGGTCACGCAGGTCAGCCTCAACAGCATCTCTCCAGCGATACCTGGGGCGTCCAACAGGACGACGTCCTGCTGGGCGGCCCTTGTACGCTCTTTTTACCCCGCGATCCTCTCCCATTCTTTCCACGTGTCCCAGCCACCGGAGTCGATGAGCCTTTGTTTCTCCGATTATATTGGGTTGGGCCACCAGTTCTTCAATTTCGGCATTCTTCCGGATTCGCCAACAGCCGTCATTTGCTTTGGCTGGGCCCAGGATTTTTCTGAGGACTTTCCTTTCAGCGACTAAAAGTTTGTTCTCCTCCTTTTGTGTCAGCGTCCAAGCCTCACAGCCATACATTAGTATATCCGGATCCCGGACAAAATAGTCACGATGATTAGAGTTGCGACATCGGAGTGTAGCCTACGCGTAAAAGTTGGAGGTGAGCTGACGGATGACTTCACAGTCACAACTGGTCTAAAGCAGGGGGATGCCTTGTCGCCTATGCTCTTTAATCTGGTGCTAGAATACGTTCTGAGAAAGGTTTTACATCTAGAACTTGGTGTGGAGCTAGATGGAAGGCATAAGGTGATAGGGTATGCAGACGACTTAGCCCTGTTAGGTGAAACTCGTGGAGAAGTCATAGAGGCCATCACAACTCTGGAGACTGAAGCGAAGAAGGTAGGGCTCAGGATCAGCCACGATAAAACGGAGTATCTCCACATGAGACGCTACAAAAACACGCGTATGCCTTGTGAAGACCTACAGGTTGGAGATACAACGTATAGGGGTGTACACAAATTTAAGTACCTCGGGTGTACTGTGACTGACAGCAACAGTCGAGAGGACGAGATTGACATTCGCGTTAAAAATGCCCTGCGATGCAGCGCAGCTCTTCACAAGGTGCTCGTGTCCAAGCTTCTCAGCAAAAATATCTGTATATTAATTGAAATAATTCTGTATATATCTTATACTTAAGTATATAAAATTCTCGTGTCACAATGTTAGTTACCGTACTCCTCCGAATCGGCTTAACTGATTTTTACCAAATTTTATGTGCATATTCAGTAGGTCTGAGAATCGGCTAAAGGCTACTTTTTATATTGATAAGTGCATTTGTTGAATACATAATAGTAAATTATTACAAGTCGAGACTGACGGCCATTAGTTCGTGCGACGGGATAGCGATGGACGTTGCCATGGTGCCATACATATAGTCACTTCAATAAAGAAATACTTTAAATAATTGCAAAACAACGTTATAGCCGGGACAGCTATAGTATTTCTATGGCTATGGCTAAATAGAAAACATTGATATTAACTTTTCGTCAGGAGTGATTTTTTATTTATTTTTTATATTATGTTATTTTGCAGCATTTTGCAGCTAAATAATAGGTAGAATACAGGGCACCAATTATAGTTTTATAGTAATAACAAAATACGTATATCTATTAAAAAACGATCTATCAATGTGTGGGTATGAAGAGAAAAGGACGATGTCTCATTTTTTAAGGTTAGTCACCCTCTTAACGCAAAAGGCATTGACAGAATTTAGTCGAGTTTAAATGTTTTTTTTAACGTTTAACTCAAAATGAATGAAAACGGATGATTCAAATCATCATATAATAATCATCCACAACCAAATACCTTGGTGTGATCCTGGATTCTTCTCTTAGCTTAAATCCCCACATCGAGGCTCTTGCATCCAGAATACGAAAATTTATTCCAATATTTAAGAATCTAAAAGATGTGGCGGATGAAGCTATTGGAAGAACAGTTTACTTTGCTCTCTGCCAGTCACTGCTCACATACTACATCACATCATGGGGTGGCACCCATAAAACCTCTCTTCTCCAACTGGAACGTGCTCAGAGAGCTGTCTTTCTCCTACCCAAGACCTCTGCCAAAAGACAAAGGTACTATAACTCCACTCGGGCTAGCTTGTCGCTAGCGGTCATTGACTTCCAGTCAAAAACTTGTCATTTTCCATATAAACCGCGATTGACAATGAAGTGTCAGATATTGTCAATCGTGGTTTTATATGGAAAATGACAAGTTTTTGACAGGGAGTCAATGACCGCTAGCGACAAGCTAGCCCGAGTGGAGTATAACAGTACAACTATTCATTCTCCACACAATACTCAAACAGCACAGTCTCCTATCATACGATCCTACGTCATCCCAAGGGAAGAGAATACATAATCCCGTCAACACTAATAACAATAGACTATTTCGTACCCGATTAAGTAACCATTTCTTTAGTTTTATTGGGGGATACCTATACAATAAAATAAATAATGTGAAAAAATACACCTTCTTACAAAAGCAGTTTGTAAAAACCGACTTACCAAATGGCTCCAAAAGCTGGAACATCTACTCCAATTATTCTTTTATAGAGCTTCTTAATCTGGGTTAGAGACCTGGTGTCCTGAAATATAGGCTCACTCTCAGTTTAGGCAGCAGTCTCCCACGTGAAATCTAATGTGCTATTGTCAAGCTAAATGTGTCTATAACTATACTACTTTATCTATTAAACTATATTATTTATCAATATTACTTTGTGTCTATAACTATGTACTTGCTGTCTTATAATATTAGGTGGTGAGAAATAAATAAATGCACAAAGATTCAGGCGTTTTCGCTGATCTCCCGAAAGTACTTCTTCAATCGTTGATCTTTAAATTGAAATAAATCATTTATTGGTTTGCAGAAAGGACTGATTAACGATATATGTTACAATCTATGGTATACTTCAATCGATCGATCGCTAGGCATTACAAGAATTATTATTTGCCTCCTGTGAGCTCTCCTCTTCCAGAGCGCTAAACGGTCATGTAGTTTTTCAGGCAAATACCCTATTACTCCAAAGGTATCGAAATATTCAAAATACGCAACCAAAATCCGCATAATGTGTTGTGAAATTATGCAAATATATACGATGGGATGGGATGCTGTCAACGGATTCGCTGTGATCTGATTATTTATTCAATCGGTCCATATGGAGGTAGGCGCTTATTGGCGCGTAAAAAAATCATATGCAATTTTACGAAATTCATTACGTAAATGTACGTAAAGCAACAGACTTCTAAGGTATTTTTATGGTTCAAGCTATGAGTCATCAAATGTTAATATTAAATATCAAAAGTTTTGTGACTAGTCCGTGATTCGAGCCACACCTAGTGCCGCTTTTGTGGCTCTACAAAACATACGACGTGCGAAATATTATTTGCATTCCACGCAAATATTCGCGTCGAAAAAAATATTCCTTTGATTTGTTCTGGATGGAAAATAGCTGGGCTGGTTTCTACGCAACCAGCTTTTATCATCGTCATGGGTTTGCTTGGGTAATAAATATTTAGGCGACTTACCCTTGATGATATTTTATGTGATGAACACGTGCGACAATAACATTATAGTCGCACAAGACATCAATCAACAAAATAAACGCGTGGGAGAAGAAATTCAGTTTTTTATTTTTACTGAAAGCACCTGAAAATGTTGACGTTCCCTAATTAGTTTGTACCGTAATCATGGACGTATAAACAACGAAGTCTTAGTAATAGGGTCCCGTTTTTACTCTTTGGGCACGGAACCCTAAAAAAGCGGACGGAGTCCCATCATACATAGAACTGTCATGTCCTCAGAGTCGGCCAGTCTGACTGCATGTACACGGTCCGCACGCACACATTTTTACGCTAGTCCGGCCATATTTTGACAGGCGTAAGAATGTGTGTTTGGCAGACTAAGACACAGTTCCGCGCATAACAAGACTCCGTCCGCCTTTTTTAACGTCCATGACTGTAATATAAAAAAAATTAAATAAGTAACTTCTCACCTCGTGAAAGACAGCCGGGATGAATGAGATGTTTTATTTTTTTAGATGTAGTAGAAATACAAATTTTCTTTTGTCTTAAATAAGCTAAAAAGTTAAGCAATGCAACAACATATCAAATTGTTATTATTTTTAATTCAGTTTCTCATTGCTCTTGACAAATTTTATGTTTCCATTTTGAGAATCGTGACACTCCCCGTGAGACAGAGTACTTTTCAAATGTCACCGTCTACAATTCTGTACTTGATGAACATCATCGAGTACAGAATCGATTACGGCTTTTCAGTAACCATAATAATAAAAGTAATCATAATTATTATTTATTTGCATTAAATGTTCTTTAACTGTCAAACATTAAAAAAACGGTCAAAGAATTTAATTCGTGCGCTGAGATTATCCTCAAATCAATCATCAATGAATTTTTTTTCTTTTGTTTCAGATTCGGACGGTACTGATGTTCAGTTGGAGGCTCAAAATATTTGCGGATCCCCAAATCTTTTCGATTAATTAATTTCGTCACAAATAATATTTATGTGAGGCAAAATGCATCTGGTGGGGTGTTGTCGACACACTGTGTTGGCGTTACTCTTCATGGCCGTGTCAACATCTTCGTCTGAATACGAGCAACACGGTTTCATGGCAGGTAAGGTTCTTAATGCTACAGTCACATTGTTGCGATAATTCGCATTGCGTTGCCGCGATGAAATATTCGTGTTCGATCTGCGACGAAGTGCTTAGCCATATCAAAAAGAAATTGCCCAATACTTCGCTACGTCGCGATAATTTAGAACGTTGCAATTACCTATTTCGCGGAAAAACATGAACGAGGCCGTTGACCACATGGCGGCAAATAATTAATTGTTGCATCTTTATTATTTCATATCAAACTGCTCGGTGTCTTGCAATGAACTAAAGCGCGCAAAGTGTAGCCAAGATTCAAGAACCGCACGACGTTGTCGCGACTCGCGATAAAACCCTTTGGTGCGCGGCAATAGGGCGTTCGTATTTGTGATGATGATTCGCGATAGTACGAATTATTAGCCAGACGTGTCGCGACAACGCAAATCTTCGCATTATTACGATAGTGTGGCTGTAGCATTATGTCACAATTAGGCCGTGTTTCCACCTGCAAGACAACTGTCGCGAGAAGTGTCTGACAGTCTGTCTGACAGCAGCTTGCAAGTGTAAACCCCGTAGCAAGTACTGTCGCGACAATTTGTGCGACAGCATGTCTAAACATGTCTGCGAGGACTCGCGACAGACCTCGCTGCGGGTCACCGCAGATATACGGTCTAGTTTCGTATAGCATTTATCCGCGAGCTTCTCGCACGACATTTATTGCAGCAATAAATTGCAGTAATTAGTATGTAATGTAAACAATATAATGCGAGAAACTCACGCAAGACTTCCGCGAGTTTGCTTGCAGGTGGAAACACGGCCTTATTATTTCGTTGAATTACACAATACACATAGGTAAGTATGTGTATTGTATATGTGTTACGCTCAAAGACCGAAAACGCTCAGTGAGCGAAAAAATGGCTCAAAACGCGTTGTGGTGATAGTGAAACGGCCACGACGCGTTCTGGTAATCGAGAAAATACCATGTCGCGTTCTGAGCATTTAAAAACAGCCACGACGCGAATTCGTGTTGTGGCCCTAATGAAAACGGCCACGACGCATTCTGAAATCAGGCCAGTTATGCAGGAGTTATTTTATAGCACCCAAGTGTGTGCGCAATACACAAGAGCACTCTGGTGTCAATGAAATCAGGCCAGTTGCACAGGAGTTATTTTATGGTGCCCAAGTATGTGCGTTTATAGTGCCCAAGTGTGTGCGCAATACACAAGAGCACTCGGGGTTCAATGAAACCAGTCCAGTTACGCAGGAGAATTATTTTATGGTGCCCTAGTGTGTGCGTAATACACAAAAGCACTCTGGTTTTTTACCCGACTACGGCGAAGCAAAAAGGAGGGTTATGATTTTGACCTGTATGTATGTGGGTATGGATGTTTCTCTGTTCCCTCGAAACTTTAAAACTACTTGTCCTATTTAGACAAATGAGGTGTTATTGGAAGCGTCTCGATTGTCCGCTGGTTATAGGCTACATGACATTACGTAAAATTGACTATAGCGCCATCTAGGGCACTTAAAGTATAGAACAAAAAAAATCCTGACTATGTTGTGTGGGGTATCAAATGAAAGAACTTTGTTAGCACATTTCAAATATATAAATTTTATTAGGTATTTCCCTCGGGTTTGCTTGCAAACCTGATTATTGCATGAATTCATGATATCACTTCAATACAACATGAAGCAACAATAAATTATCTATAGTAACACTAATTCAAAGTAACTCTAAAATCAGTTAAAGGTGCTGTTGGGCACTACATTACTATATAATAATATTATGGTGTACGGCTTTGCTTGCAATTACTTGATATTTGTAGTCGCGTCGTTAGTGTTGACTTTTCATTCTCCTGTTTTAGGAACAAATTAGTAATAAATTGAAAGTGAAATTATTGTACCCTAAACTAAAGATATACTTTTTGAGTATCATTTAATTACCATGTAGTCCTTCACCCTCGTTAGTGTTGAGCGTGGTTCTTGAGATACAACCTGTATATGGACAAACGGGCAGGCTGATATTTTATCTTTGTGATCGGGTCCCGTTTTTACCCTTTGAGTAAGGGACCATAAAAAGGAGAAAATTAACCATCTCCGTTATTATGCTATGCTAATGCGGATGGAGTCGCGGGCAACAGCTAGTGAAATAATAAATAACTACATATTCATTTGCTCTCTAGAAACAAATAAATTGTGAAATATTCTTAATATGGTCGTCGATCATTTGAGGAGTTGGGAAGGTTAAGAAATTCATCGAGCGAATCTTAGCCCCAAAATAATTGAAACAAAAATAAAGTTTAAAAAACTAAAACCCGACTACTAAAACGCGCTCTAAAAAGTACGAAACAAGAAAACAGTTTATAGGGATATGGAAATGTTTAAAGGATAGCCGTGGTCGTATGCCACCTACTACGAGTATTATAGCAAAACAGATTCATTGTAAATAATAAAATTGGGCATACATACGACCACGGCTATCCTTTAAACATTTCCATATCCCTATAAACTATTTTCTTGTTTCGTACTTTTTAGAGCGCGTTTTAGTAGTCGGGTTTTAGTTTTTTAAACTTTATTTTTATAATGCATGTGTATGTGTACACATAGAATATATTTGTAATTATTATTATTTTTAACAAAAAATTAAAACCGACTTCCAAGGTAAAAACAATAATAACATTAATATGAACTAAAAAGTATTAAATAATTTTTACTATCTAATAGTGCCTTTTTCCGAATTCGGCTAAACCTCAACTATTTCTGTACTCAATCTTCATTATTTTGAAGTCGGTACCAGATAGCTGAATCTTCAGTCCTCTGACAGAATATTTAAAATTTTTGGAACTGGCACCGACTTCAAAATTATGAAGATTGAGTACAGAAATAGTTGAGGTTTAGCCGAATTCGGAAAAAGGCACTATTAGATAGTAAAAATTATTTAATACTTTTTAGTTCATATTAATGTTATTATTGTTTTTACCTTGGAAGTCGGTTTTAATTTTTTGTTAAAAATAATAATAATTTCACTCTTTTTAGTTACACTAGTAAATAAATCTTCGCGTATATTTTACGTATCTTATTACAATTTGTTAAGAGTCACAACTCACACTCACAAAATAATATAATATTATCAGTGAAGTGAACATATTGTGCTAAGTAATTTAACAATTTTAATACTTCAAGCCCGAAGCGGTCACCGGCGATTGCGATAACAATAGAAAGGTTATTGTGTCTCGTTTTTCCACGATCGAAGGATCTATCAGATAAAAAATTGTACAAACTTGCATAGGATGTAGCGTAGCATAATATATAATATTATCATAATTATTGACAGCTGTTCTTGTTATCAAGAATTCAAATCGATAGGTACTTAGTGCACCATCTATCGATTAATAAGTATAACTAATTAAAAAGACACTTAATGACTTTGTTTTGTTTAAATGCTCTTTTTAAAATAACTTTAATTTAATTCTATTTGTCTATTAAAATTTTATAAAGTGTTAAAGTATTCGATCTGTATATAAAGTAGTTAGTAAAGTATTCGATATTCTGTCTTCTGCCGCCACGCGGCAGAAGACGGAACTGAACGGACGGACTGGGCGGCGACGCCGACCGCCGTGTATTAAAAACAAACAGGTGTTGTTAATTGTTATACAGTACATAATTATTATTATTAGTATATCCATACCTATGCCTTGTACTATTTTCTATTCTGTGCCATGAGACATTGGTGGCCTTAACACGACGTGGTAATGATGATGATGACGATGATGATGATGACGATGATGATGATGATGATTATGATGATGAATATAAATTGCATAGTAGTTTATGCTTTCTGTTCTTAAAACAACGCCGAAACTCCCAAACGTGTATCTATAAGGAATCAGGAGTTCTCTCAGCATCATCGAAACCATGGTATACCTTGACCCAATATTTGACTTTTTGGTAGCGTATTCTTAGTACACTTCACATAAAACCAAAATCACCATATGTTTCCATATAAATTTTGAGGAGTTCCCTCGATTACTCATGGATCCCATCATCAGGTCACCACCTTTGTGAAAATGGGACCAAATTGGAGTGAAACCTAATACAACAAAACAAAAATTTCGAAAATCGGTTAACAAAAAAAAAAAAAAAAAAAAAAAAAAAAAAAAAAAAAAAAAAAATATCCACAGCCGAACATATAACCTCCTCGTTTTTTGGAAGTCGGTTAATAAAATAGTTTATTGCGGTTTCAACAAACGATTAAAAGTATAGAGATTTAATGCAACATTCGCTTCAGACAACAATAAATATTTCGATAAATTATAGAGCTCGAGTACTATAATTAAGTTCCACAAAACCATATTAACTATCGATGGACTATTAGAATGATAAATTAAGTGTATTTCCAGGCTTTGTCAGATTGGAACCCCGTTTTGCTAAATATGATCGGATTGCCAGCAAAGAATCATAAAAGTCACGTCCTACTCCCATTAGATGGCATCGATCGATTTGTAGTTTTGAAGTGGTTTCAAATTATCTGGCGTAACTCCAAGCCGGTGTTAATGCCAACATAAGATTTGATATCATTACAGTGGAAATAAAATCGGTTCTGTATTATATTATTATAATAGATACTATAAAAAACAGTCAAGTGCAAGTCGAACTCGCACTAAGGTAGAAACCTTTATAAAGGAAAGATAGGCAAAAAAATGTGTTTTTGAATGGGATTCGAGCCCATTAAATATTTCACATAAAGCAAATTTTGATCACAGGTGGGTCTAAAGTCTAGAGTCTAGACTTTAAGCATTTTAGATATTATTATGACGGAAGTGAAATAAGTTCTTTAAATAGTATTTTAAAAAGATAAAACCGACTTCAAATTTTTGTACGTAAGAATTAAAATTCCCTATCTCAAAAACTACTGAACCGATTTTGATGAAACTTGCAGTATTCTGTATTCCCTAAGTTGAGCAATACCTAGTAGAGCTTGTTTAACTTAAAATGACGCGCCCCACGTATTCTCAGTACAAAATTATTGTGTCATTTGTATCAACTAGTGAAGTGGTGGGGCGCGTCATTTCAAATTAGACAAGCTCTACAATAAAAAAAGAAACACTAAAAACGGACTTGTGGTTCCGGAGATATGCGTGCACAAACATAAAAACATACATACATACATCCATACATACACTTTTGAAATTTGGCACATTTGTTCAGAAGCTGTTATAGATTTACATAATATACAAAAACTGGGCAGTTCTGGAAATATTACATACATACGCGTCGAATTGATAACCACCTTTTTTTGAGGTCGGTTAAAAAAAAAAACAATAATTATTGTGTGGAGTATATTCCATGCCGTGCTTCGTTGGAACTTGGAGTTGAAGTTGTGGATTTAAGACCAATTTAGGCTTTAAATAAAGAATAAATGGGCGACCGGAACAGTTTTGTGACTAACCGCAAATTAAATTAAGCCCTATGTCGACACGGTAAAGTTATAGTGGAGTACGGACTCGAACTTTCTGAGCACTCCTCTACATCTTAAATTACAATAGCCTCTTTGGGAAATTTTCGCTGCTATATAAATTGGATGCTAAAATTATTTCGTACCTTGTTCTGTTGTAATATTTAATTTAATGCAATCGATATTCGTGCATTCGCTGTTTAGTGGCAAAGTTTTTGAATACATGAATTTGTACTGCGAAAGGACTAATAGATTTTGAGCATAATGTAATTAAAAGCCAAACCAAATGACATTTTGTCTTTTGGTTTGGCTTTTAATGGACGTTAAATAAAGATCTAGCATTGCTGTGAAAATGACCATGCTTAGTTAGTGCTTACTATTAATAACTCCCACACCGGTTTCAGTACACAGGAGTAATTTTATAGTGCCCAAGTGTGTGAGCAGTATAACACAAGAATGCACTCTCTGTTCCTTTGCTGTCATAATCCAGTGGGACGGACGATCGACACGACTGGCGAGAGATAAGGCGCAGGATCGACTTCTTACATGCCCATCCGACGCATGGATCATCTTACTTGTCAGACAACCAGGCGATCAGCCTATATTGTCCTAACTCCTAACTAAACTTGGAAATAAAAATATGTTTCCAACGCGGAAATCGAACCCACGATCTCCAAGTCAAGAGTCACGCTCCAAACCACTACACCACGGTTACTATTGGTTAACATAATATTTAGTAGTGGCGTCACAATAGATACTGGTGGCGTGATCGATGCGACTGCGTTGTCGCTCGATGCGTTTATTCATAATTTGACGACCTCTGAGGCTCAGTGGTGAGTGCGTTGGTAGCTCAAGCCGGTGGTCGCGGGTTCTATTCCCGCTGACGGAAAAAAAAGTTTTCAAAGTTCCTGGATCATGGATGTGTATTAAATATGGTACTTGTATCATCTAATATATATAAATCTCCTGTCACGATGTTTGTCCGCGATGGATTCCTAAACTACTTAACCGATTTTAATGTTTCTTTTTTTAAAATGTGTGTTTTTTTTCAATTTGAGAGATAGGATAGCTTAGATCTTTAATTAAAGTCGCAATTTTATGTTATTGCAAATTATTTGTCTCTAAAGAGTGACCATTGTTTGTGCGACGCGGGTCACGGGATAGAGATGGACGTTGCCATGGTGGCATTACTTATTAGTTACTAGTCACTAATTCAATAAAATAATACCGGGATAAAAAGTAGTATATATATATATATATATATATATATATATATATATATATATATATATATATATATATATATATATATATATATATATATATATATATATATATATATATATCTATACTAAATGACGCAATGAAAATTATGATGAAAAATGACGATGATGAAAATTAGTTTATCGCGCGGGAACCGTACATTTTTTCCGTGGGCGTGAAGAGGTTACAGACAGACAGACAGACAGGCAGGCAGACACACTTTCGCATTTATAATATTAGTATGGATTAGCTCCGTGTGCGAAACCAATTTCCACAATGGTTTTAGAAGTGATGAACTCGTAACAATAATGTCCACAATCAATCTTCGCCCTCAATGGAATTGGAAATTACAAATACATTCCCATTTAAGTATCTTCTAATTAATTTTCCGCCTGAAGTTCAATTGATAAAATGGATGTGATTCTAGAATGTATTTAAATTATTACTCGCTGATGGGATGAATTTTGTATCACTTTACGCCCTGAATCAACATTTTCTTAATGTACCAGGTAACTCCTTTGACTATTTATCTTCAATGGCCCATTATCAGTCATGCACAGTCGGTAGCGCCAGATTTAATTTCTCCCCTGTTTCAGAAAGTACTGTTTTGAAAATAATACAAGGTCTCAAATCAAATTCCATTGGTGTTGATAATGTGTCTCTACAGATGTTGACCCTAACCCTACCTAACACCCTAAGTGTCATTACTAACATAGTTAATAAGTCAATACTAACCTCTACCTTCCCCTCTAGTTGGAAAACAGCTTTGATAAAACCTATACCTAAGAAACCCAACCCTACTTCCCCCTGTCAACTCCGGCCCATCAGTATTTTACCCTGCCTCTCGAAAATAGTGGAGAAAGTTGTATACAACCAGGTTATTAATTATCTTGAGTCAAATAGAATACTACCTAAGTATCAATCTGGTTTTAGACGGAAGCACAGTACAGTTACAGCTCTTCTGGATGTGATAGACAACATTATTTCTGCTCAAGATCAGGGCATGGGTACCATCTTAGTTTTACTTGACTATTCCAGGGCGTTCGATACTGTTAATATACCACTTCTTCTTTCAAAACTGTCTTATTACGGTTTTGAACCATCTGTTGTGGAATGGTTCCGTAGTTACCTTACAGGTAGGTCACAAATAGTAGAAATCACAGCTAGTAATGGTACCAAGACTTACTCTGATCGTGCGGAAGTAAATCAAGGTGTACCCCAGGGGTCTATATTGGGCCCTTTGTTATTCGTGCTATTTAGTGCAGACTTGCCTCAAAAGGTAGTCCATTGTAAGCATCATATGTATGCGGACGATACACAAATTTACCTCAGTTTTGAACCACAGGATACAGAGGCAGCTGTTAAAAAGCTTAATGCTGATTTGGAGCGTATATCAGAATGGTCTGAGTCTTGCGGATTGGTCCTTAATCCAACTAAGACTAAATTTATGGTTTTAGGCTCTAAGAAACAGGTTGCTGACATTATAGAGAAACAACCAGCTATTTCGATATTTGGAGACAAGATTGAGCGCGTAAATGTTGCTCGTAATCTAGGGGTTGTAATGGATTCACATCTGAAGTTCGAACAACACATATTAGAGGTTGTCAGTACCTGTTTCTTCCGTCTCAAAAATCTCTACAATTTTAGGCCATATCTGAGTGAGGACATGCGGATCAGACTCTGTGAGACACTTGTACTATCTAAGTTGAACTATGCGGACACTGTTATAGGTCATAACTTACTTGCCAGAACTGAAAAGCTAGTGCAGAGAGTCCAGAATGCTTGTGTACGATTTTGTTTTACAGTTCCTCCTCGCGCTCATGTAACACCTTTCATTAATAATGCGAGCCTTCTCAAGATGAAGGAGCGCAGGAAATTACATTTTGCGTCACTGCTCTTCGACATTATAATCACTCGTACGCCTTCTTATCTATATGAGAAACTATCTTGGGCCAGTGACTTTAGTAGGCGAACCAGAGCCTCCCAGTATCAAATCACGACTCCACGACATAGGACTGCAGCATTCCGTGGATCGTTTAAGTATGCTGCCTCCCGCTGCTGGAACAATCTTCCACCTCCTTTTAGGGCGCTGAAATCGAAAAATTCGTTCAGTCGTCACTATAAGATTCATCTGCTTAAGACTCAAGAAGAAGTTATACATACCTGAGGTTTGTGCACCACGTTCTGCAAGTAAGGTTATCCAACGGCGGGACGATCTTCCCTGTTCCTTGTGCGTGTTATATGATTATGTTTTCCAGTATCCACCTATTACTATCTCAACTTTTTCATTTTGATTCTTGTATTGTAAATAGTTAATATATTAGACTGATTAGCATCATAACAATAATTTATATGCCACGTCACAAACGCTAAAGCGAACCACATGTTTTTTATTTTTATCCATCCATAGATTATAGACCCTTGTTGTCAAACAACTTTTTTTTTTGTTTATACATAGGCTTATAATGTACACCATTTATTACTAGCATTAGTTTTTTTTGTGTTCTTTTTGTCTATTAATGTATTATTTTTATTTTATTGTTGTATTATTGTTTTTTTTTCCTGTCTATTATGTGGTGAAGTCACTCCTTGGCCCCTGCAGAATACCAGTGCAGCGGGCTTGCCTGCTGCGTATAGCTGAGCTGGGGCCAATTCTGACATCACATAATATACATGTAGCTTAAGTCATTTTTTATTATTTTTTTTTTGTTCTGTTTTGTGTATGTTGTGTGTTGTCAAAATAAATGTTTTCTTATCTTATCTTATCTTATCTTTACCTAATAATAATAATAGCTCCCACACCGGTTTCGGTGACGGTGGCCGGTTTCATTGAAACCAGGCCCTAGTGCCCAAGTGTGTGCGCAGTACACAAGAGCACTCTCTCTTCCTTTACTCTCATAACCCAGTGGGACGGCAGACCGACACGACTGGCGAGAGATCAGGCGCAGGACCGACTTTTTACATGCCCATCCGACGCATGGATCATCTTACTTATCAGACAATCAGGTGATCAGCCTGCATTGTCCTAACCAAACTTGGAAATAACATGTTTCCAACGCGGGAATCGAACCCACGACCTCCGAGTCAAGAGCCGCGCTCTTTACCACTAGACCACGGAGGCGTTCCTTTACCTAATAGGAAAGTACATAGGATACTTCTTATCCCGGAACAATGTACCGTTTTCACGCGATAAACGAGTTTTGGCACAATGGAGTTTCGGACGTCACCTAGTATCACTAGTTATAGCCGGCAAAAGTTCTTTTAGGGGAATATTCAGACCTGCTTGAAGCGCAAAATTTAACAAAAGGGTCCTGCGGGCCGATTCTGTATCGTACTTTTGTGAGTTAATCACTGAGTTAGTAACGAAACGGAGGAGTGAGCAACCGAAAGTCTCACTTGTGTATGCAAGTGAATACAAAAAGTGGCACTTTCCGTTACTCACTCCTCGGTTTCGTTACTAACTCAGTTATTAACTCACAAATGAATTGGCCCGCAGATGCTTCGAAAGCTACACACTTTTTGAGTTATATTTGTTAGACTAGAATCCAGATACAACTCCGTTGCGACGAAAATCATTTATCGCGCGGGAACTGTACTTTTTTCTAAGATTAAACGTATTCTATGTCCTTTCCCGAGATTCAGAGTATTTCGATAACTTTCAGCAAAATCCGTACAGCAGTTTGAACGTGAAGGGTAACAGGCGGTCAAACTTTTGTATTTATAATATTAGTATAGATAAACTCTTTGAATTTGAAATCGTCGAACATTTATTCGGAAATTTTAGCCACTTTATGATATAGCGTGATCCGCGCAATTGAGCCGTTTCAACCGCACACAACGGTCTTACTACAAAGATTAGAACGTTTCCACTAAACCGCATCTATAATGCAGGTAACTGCGCGGTATCCATACTTCCGTACTTACTTACTTCCATGGACGTAGTTCATGCTTACTTCTATATCTATCTATACCAGTATTTCCCAAAGTGTGGGTCGCGACCCACTGGTGGGTCGCGTGTAGATTTTGGGTGGGCCCTGAAACTATAGAACGATTGTCGTACTTACGTACGTTTCTTAATTGAAATGGGTGTGTTGACGAGCTTTAGAAAAGGCCCAAGTCCAGAAGTGATCGTCAGTAGGCTGTGAGTGTGAGTGATATGGTGGTGAACTACGCAAAGAATAATAATTAACGGTAAATGTTGCGGCAGCAATTACATACCGCTGCTTTTTTTTGTCTTCATGACACAAGGTGGGCCGCGAACTTTAAACTTTCTTGTTGATGGGTCGTGGTCCCGACAAGTTTGGAAAACACTGATCTATACAATATACATATTATATTATAACAAAGTGCATTTTTTCCTCATGTCCCTTTGTTCCCTTTAATCTTTACAACTACGCAACGGATTTTGATGATTCTTTCAGTGTTAGACTGCCCATTTATCGAGGAAGGCTATAGGCTATATTTTATCTCGCTAAGACTTATAAGAGCTAAGAAATAGAGGAAAATGTGGAAAAACGGGAAAAATTATTTGAAAGGGCTAACTTGAACGCGCTAATCTCAGGAACTACTGGTCCGATTTGAAAAATTCTTTCAGTGCTAGATAGCCCATTTGCTGAGGAAGGCTATAAGCTATATTTTATCACACTAAAACTAATAGTAGAATGTGGAAAAAAACGGAGGAAATTGTTTGAAAGGGCTCATCTCGCGAACTACTGGAGCAATTTTTATGTTATTTTGCACAGATAAGAAGTATACCACGTAAAGGATCATAGGCTATCGATTTTAAACATTTTTTCAGTGGCTATATTTTTATACCCGTGCGACGCCGGGGCGGGTCACTAGTATTATAAATGCTAGTAGTAGTATAATTGCGAAAGTGTGTCTATTTTTTACCTCTTCACACTCAAACCACTGAACCGATTTTGCTGAAATTTTGCATCGAGATACTCTGAGTCCGGGGAAAGGACATAGGATACGACGTTCTCATCTCTGGGCAGGGGCGCCAAAATACCAACTGCTCCCTCTGGATCGTATTCAACGAAGGGCCGCTCAGATTGTTGACTGCCATAGTGTTTCAAACAGCTTGGACCCCTTGGAATTACGCCAAGATGTAGCTTCACTCTGCATCCTCTATGGATTGTTCGAAATCATACCACCAGCAACTTTTCGGCATCGTCCCACGCGAAAAACATACCATCCTCATCACCTTGATGAGTGGCAGTCTTCCACAGTGCGTTTTTCGCGTAACTTTCTGCCGCGCACTGTAAAACTCTGGAACGAACTGTCACCAGCAATATTTCCGGACCTATAAAGCCTGCAAACCTTCAAGAAAAGAGCGTATTTCCTCTTAAAAGGCCAGCAACGCACCTGCAGCTCTTCTGATGTTGCGAGTGTCCATGAGCGACAGTTGCTTATCATCAGGTGACCCGTTTGTTCGTTTGCCCCGTTATTTAATTTAAAAAAAAAAACGTTTTGTATCAGGAAATCGAACGGAACGCGCGATAAACGAGTTTTGGCGCAGCGGAGTTGCGGTCGTCATCGTACGTAATAATTTCGATTCATTTTGATCTCAATAATATATAGTTCTTGCAATCTAAGAGTGCGCGTCGCCTTTATTTATAGTTGGAAATGTGAATAGACATTTTCGTTAGTGTGCGTATCCGACGGAGCAGTCAGTAGCGAGCGAGCCATGTACGCGTGTATAGATATGATCACTCACACAACTAAGGGCGACGCGCACTCTTAGATTGCAAGAACGATAATTTAAGATGAAAAGCCTTCAATCGCGGCAAAACGAGACACCGGTCTTTCAATAGGGATGATGACAAGGTCAAAGATTAGCGACTTTTGTTAATAAAATAAAGAAAGCACGGCAAAAAATAAGCGTTACCAAAATTTCAGCTCGATAGCATTTGTATTTTTTTTGTTAGGCACCTTCAAAGTTGGATAATCAAGTCGATTTTTTTTTCAATTAAATTTCTTAATATTTGTATACCATTCGATAACTTATGCAATTAAAAGCAACTTTTGGTATGAAACCACTTTCATAAACGCAATATTTAATATACCTATCGAACAAAGTTCCCTCCCGATCCGTACAAACTAAGAAAGACTGACGTCAGTCTTTCGTAGCACTTTGTATGGGGCGTTTCGGGCAGGTCTATTTTATGAGATGTTTGAATTGTTCATATCTTGGTGAATTTTTAAGCTAAGAGAGTCATTCTTTCAGCAATGTTTCTATTTTTTAAGGGTCTTTCAATTACCAATATGAAAAAAAATTAGTCATCAAGCCTATTGTCATCGCGGCCCACTTGGACCTTACGGGAGTTGAAGCGTTAAAATATGAGCGTCGAATTCACATTGGGAGAAAACCGTAGTTGTATTTAGTATCTAATAATTATGTATTGTTTTAAATCAATCGATACTAAATTACGGTCAAATGAAATGAAAAGCAAACTTTAAAATGATATAGTGACCTAAAATAAAACAAATCTGTTTTTGAAACTTTTGATTACACATTGAAAAATCGCAACTGGCGAATGCAATCGCAAAGATTCTCGAAAACTTTTTCATCAGCGCGTTCCTCCAACAAAGAGACCATGAAAATACAAATAAAACAGATCGTGCCATTTCACTTCCCTCGCCAGCCTCCGCTGTGGATGAGGAAATGCGAACGTTCCCGAAGTAAGCAACCGTGAACTTTGGACATAACTCTGTTTATGATTCAACTACAATTTTATAGTTTCACTTTAAAATTTCTTTAAGGGCGCTCCTTACGGAGATACCGTAATTTACCGTATTTCACGCCTTATAAACTCATAATTTGAAAGCTACAAAGTTATAATAAATATACAGCAATAATCTTCAGTATATCAACATTCCGTTCCCCGTTTTAAATTTTCTATTTTTGTTTATTTAAATACTCATGATATCAGCTTCTAAAGTAAAACCAATCTCACCAAAACATTAAATGTAAAAGGAGCCAAGCAAAATATTGCATAGCTATGCAATACTTCTGTCGTAAAAAGTTTTCAGATCACATTCAAGCCAAGCCTTCAACTTGTTTTGTAATTGAAATCAACATTCAGTGAATGTATCAATAGTTTTCTTTATTTTAAAATTATTATAGTGGCTCGGCAATGAGCACATAATTATTAAGAAACAAATATAAAACTGATTAATATTTGGAGGAGTTCATACTTACACAGACGGCAAGCGTAAAGTGTTTTTTTAGTTTATCGTAACTCTATAATAATTTTAAAATAAAGAAAACTATTGATACATTCACTGAATGTTGATTTCAATTACAAAACAGGTTGAGGGCTTGGCTTGCATTGCATAGCTATGCAATATTTTGCTTGGCTCCTTTTACATTTAAAGTTTTGGTGGGATTTCATTTTTTTAAGGTTTTTTTTCTTTTCAGGTCACGTTAAAACTATTCTACCACATTAACAGTCTTTTTTTATGAAATAAGGGGGCAAACCAGCAAACGGGTCACCTGATGGAAAGCAACTTCCGTCGCCCATGGACACTTGCAGCATCAGAAGAGCTGCAGGTGCGTTGCCGGCCTTTAAAGAGGGATTAGGGTAATAGGGGAGGGTAGGGATGGAAAGGGAATAGAATAGGGCAGGGTAGGGAAAGGAAAAGGGTAGGGGGTTGAGCCTCCTGTAAACTCACTCACTCGGCGAAACACAGCGCAAGCGCTGTTTCACGCCGGTTTTCTGTGAGGACGTGGTATTTCTCCGGTCGAGCCAGCCCATTCGTGCCGAAGCATGGCTCTCCCACGTCAAAATTATTAAAAATCAAGCATAAATTCAGCGTCTCCTTAGGATTTACAAATTACTTTTATTTGAAACACACGCCAATAGATCGACAATATCATAAGCTACATATTCCCCGTTTAATTTTTTTTAGGACAATTTTCAACTATAATAAGTAAAAATAATAGGGTTTTGGTGCGATCTCGGCAACGCGGCAAATGTATGGTCAAAGTCGTTTGCTCGGGGGACGGCCTTAAGTAAATAGTGTGTCAGTCGTCCTCTTCACGCTCCGTCTGCTGAATCTAGATGTTTGGTAAGGTTACATTGAAAGACGGAATAGGCAAGGTTACATTGAAGGACGTATGATGGCTTTTGTTCTCGAAAATGAACGCGTTTCGGGCAATAAACCAGCTTTTTCACCGCCATTGAGCTGCGGCTGTGCGGGCGTAGTTGGATGTAGCAATGAATTGGATACAAATTATATATTAGGAATTACATTAAATTACTTTAATTAAGTGGGTACTGAATAATTATAAATGAAACATTATCATAATAATCAATGTGACGGATCAAAATAAACCATGATGCTTAAAATCTGACCCTGAGGGTCGAGCATCTGCAGTCTCGCCACAAGGTTAACTTTAGCTCCTTTGTGGTGAGAGTACCGACGAATCTTTTGTCGACTTTCGAGGCGCCGGAGTTCTGGCCGATGGATGTAGTCTATCGGAGGTTCCGGGGGAGACTCCGGAACGAAGCGAGTCACGTCGCCGGCAAAACGTGACAGTGTTAGTTTTTAAGTTTATGTATAAAAAATATGTATGTTATTTTTTATATATAATTAATATGTAAGTATGTTAGATTTAAGGTGTTTGTTATATGGGCCTCTGATGCCCGAAATTAATGATTTGATTTGATTTAAATATTATTTTAGGACAGAAATACAAAGTAAGTAATTATTTAATCATTACTTTATAAAGAAGTTAAAGTATAATGTGCCCCGACATCAGTGTCCGATCCTTTAATGTTTCGTGAAATAAAAACATAGAAAAACCAAAGTGTAAGAAAACAAAATGTGTGTATTTTTTAATTATTGACTTTTGTGAAAAATCTGGTGCATTAAATCAGTTCTTTTTTATTTTAAAAATATAAGTATAGGAGGTTTTTATCATAAATAAATCCTTCACACTAGTGTTGGGAGTTGGGACACATTGTTGAATGATTGATTGGTGATTTAAGGCCGTCCCCCGAGCAAGCGACCTTTAGCGAAGCGAATATTACGATAGTGGGCGTCACCAAGCGGGATGCGCTCGCGGCAGGAAGACAATCTGTGCAGTGTGCGCTGTACGAACTAATATATATTCTGTGACTGTACACCCTTCGAATAATGACTGCGTCCGCTTCGACGATGTCAGTGTCGGAGTCTGTGAATTGACCTGGGAATCATTTTGCTGACCGAGTCTTTCCTGGGTAGGCTTTTTGCAGCCGTAACCGACATCCACGCGGGCAGAGCCGCAGGCGACCGCTAGTAATATGTACAACTCTAAGACAACAAGCTATAATATTATAGCCTTGTCGTCTCATATTATGTAACTAAAAAGGGTAAAATTATATTTTTTTAACAAAAAATTAAAACCGACTTCCAAGGTAAAAACAAAAGTAATACTTATTCTTAATCGAAGTCTGAAGACGCCACTATAATAAGGAATAAGAATTATTTGATTCTTTTTTGATTAAGAATAAGTATTACTTTTGTTTTTACCTTGGAAATCGGTTTTAATTTTTTGTTAAAAAATTATAATAAAATGGTTTTAATTTGGAAGCTGATATCTTGACTATAATAAACAAAAATAGAAAATTTAAAACGGGGAAAGGAATGTCGATATACTGAAGATTATTGCTGTATTTTTATTATAACTTTGTAGCTTTCAAATTATGAGTTTATAGGACTTGAAATACGGTAAATTACGATATCACCGTAAGTAACGCTCTTAATCCATATGCCTCTTAGCAAATGTCCACCATAAAATTTATTATTTAATACCCTTTTGCTATTTCTGATTTCCTTGCGCTTTAAACCTCTCATATTAACCTAAATTAAATTTTTAATTACCTTGGTGGTCTATGATTACAATCTGCTCGGCTAGATATAATCCTAAGAGAGATTTCAGGACCAGACCAGATACTAGGTACTAGGAACCTATTTCGCATTATTCGCAACAAACCAATATTTTAAAATGTTAAAAACATAAAACACATTTAATGAACCTTATTTTTACCAATCGTCGTTGGTACAGTAGTAACAACTATGTTTTGTAATAATATAGTTTTACTTACTTACTTTTTTCTGTATGAAGTGACCCGTCTTAAATCCTCCCGTCTTAACCTCGTAACCACACCTACTTCATCATCTGGTTAATATTGACTTTACATAAAATCCACAATATATTTTATTTTAAATAATTTTCCATCCGTCCATTAATGCAAATAAGAACTTTTTTAAATTGTTAGTTACCCATTTTTATCCACTTACATCTTGAAAAATTTTCGCCTGTCTAGTGTTTTATAATGATCAAAAAGATCAGTAAGTACATCATACGTTTTAATCGTCTTTGTCTCTATAGAAACCGACCAATTTTGTGTTCATGATTTATACAAAACTTAATTACGCTCCAGTTACAAAATTTTCATGGAATATTCGCTGGGGAAGCGGAGTGACGTTAAAATATATTCTTTTAGTAAGCCGAGCTCAACAAAAAATTAGGGTCATCAATAAAAAGATCTCCGGTGAAACCCGGGGATGCCCATTCACTATTAAAGTCTGAAAATAACCCCGCAGGAAAGGTGTTTTTGTGAATTTACCAGTGCGATCCTGGTGAAGCCTCGGAAAGGGCGGGGTCATATTTTGTGAACTAGCAAGGGGATTACACTGATTTTGGACAAGAAAACTTCGGGATAATGTTACTCGAAGGTCGAAGGGGATTCCCCTGACAATAATTTGACGCTATTTCGTATGTATTACCCCGGAGGCCATTATTGCTATTTATCGCTGTCTCACTGTTCGTTGGTACCGGGTATGATTAATCACGTTCTGTCATGTTCATATAATTAAGGTGTATCGGTGGAACAATCGAATTAATATCAATTAGCTTCACCTATCTTGTGACAACTGACAACCCGTAGACTATAGCAAATATCACTATAATAGTGTTAGTCAACTTAATAATACTTTGTACGATTTGAATTTGGAAAGCTAATGAGGTGTTAAAAAAGAATATAATTCCGTTGAAATGAAAAGTTGATTTTAGTCTCCCGGCAAGTCCCCAGTCGAATCGCCTGTCCAAGTCGAATCGCCACCCCTTTTACAAAAATCGCCTGTGACTAGTTCATTCTGCGTGAAAATGTCGCGTCTGCGCTCGCTACAGTAGTATTCGCAGCAAGCGATCGCTTGCGACTGAGCGTTTACACGGTAGATTTTAGTCACCAGCCGCATGCGGCCAGTGGCCGCACGACTTTGGGGCTTGCGACTTTAGCCGCATCACGCATGCGGCGCAGTCGAATTGCCATTTACACGGTCGATTTTAGTCACCAGCCACATGCGGCCATTGGCCGCACGACTTTGGGGCTTGCGACTTTAGCCGCATGCGGCGTAGTCGGATTGCCGTTTACACGGTCGATTTTCGCCGTGCGGCGTAAATCGTACGGCTTTAGTCACCCGTGTGAATCGGCCATTAGTCTCAACTCTCAAACGAAGGAGTTATTATTTCCTATCACCTTATTCATATTATCATTACTTCCAGTCCCAAGCATATTCCCCCAACGAAAATGGCCAAACAACGTTTGCAACATCAGTTATTAACTTACCCACTTATAACATATTATATTGTATTTGGTAAACTCTACACTAGTAGTCTAATACTGACTGAACCAGTACAGTAATAACATAATTTTAGGGTCGATAGCCCCGTCGGACGAATGTCACCTGACAGGTCGAAAGGGCAATAGAACACGCCCTATTAATTGTTATTAGCCTGCTGTTGACTGTAATGGAACTTTCACACTACGGTGAAAATTATGACATTAATGTCAATTATTGCCAGTAATTGTGGACGTTTAGTTAAAAGGGAATATTACGCAAAGATCGGAGCAGAGGGCGCTACTAGCACAAACAGCAAATAATCCTACTAATATCCGACATTTTGCATACGGTATATGGTCGCTGTTAAGCATGTGTGCTAACTACTAACCCACAATTTTTGTTGATATATGAATCTTGTCTACAAGTTTTTACCAAACCTGGTATGATAGTTTTAGGTTCGTAATTGTGGTGTTGTGTATTGTATTTATGTATTAGCTTTTACTCCCTCTGGCGCGGTTTCTTGTTAGTGGCTAGGCTAGCACTAGCTCATTAAATTATTATGTCAGGTTATTTTGAAAGCTATATTTTAACAATTTTGTTTAAGTTATCTATCTCAAAATGATTTTAATAAAAACGTGATCTTTATTGCGATGTGAATACGAATAATTTGAGCTTTATTATGCAAATATACTTCACCAAACGTCAAATACAATTATAGTTGGAACTTGGAAACTTCTCCACAAATTTAATATCATGATTGAGTTCGTAGAAATCTGACCAAGATCAATATTATACATAACTCTAATTAAATTGTTAACAATCAACGCTTTGCTTGTTTTTACAATCAATTTGCAAATGTATTAAACTAAAGCTTCGGCCAAATTTACGCGACCAAAGCGACTGTGAAGCGGGAGCGTCTGCAACGCGGGACGTTCGCGTCGGCAGAGTGGGATTAATCTACGTTCGCATTGTATTGGCGTAAGAGTACACACCAGTTTCGCGTTGCAGACGCTCCCGTCCCGCTCGCGTCCCGCGTAAATACGCGCAGGTTTGGCCGATGCTTAAGTCTTATATAAAACTATTTTTTATCCCATTTCAAACAATATAAAATGGGATTATTTAATTTGTGCATACTAAACTGATTTTAATTGATTGATTAAACCTATCGTGGAGCGAGTCGCGGATATACGTGGATACATATTATGGACAAAATATGAGATACATCAACAAAAGGTGAATTTGGGTATCAACGTGTCAATTTATAGTAGGTACTCTAGTTCTACTTGCACAAACAACGCGCTTATTATTTGAGTTCTAACGGTTGTTCGAGCACGTAAAGTTACTTTTTTCTGGACGACGAGGTTTCGGTGCAACGCAGATTCGATCGCGGGTTGCAGACTGCAGATAGACGGGAGTAACGTTGTCGATGAGACTCCTAGGTCCACGGCCGCGTTTGCATAGTAGGTAGTAGGTACCTACCAAAAGGTACACTGACTAACCAACCAAGATTCTAATGTAATTGTATGTATATTGTATACCATACAAAATCCAACACTACTATGATTGTACTTGGGTATCATTTTGAAACATTTCATTACGTTAATAGAGAGTTTGATGAAAACACGCAATTCCCCTGATTTTGATACGAACCTTTGCGTGTTGCCTCGAACAATTGAATAATATTCTGTTACGAATAACACCCAGCCGTAATCGCTGGATCTGAAGGCTAAAGCACTTACAGGCGAGCCATGTGGAACAACTATAGCGGAGATAGACCGCAATAAATTTCCCAACAAAAGTCGCGATTGCATCAGATGCTACACATCTGTGACCTCATGCATTGTTGGATTTGTTTCAACTTTTTCATTTTAGCGTTACAGGATTTGTTTATGAAAATTTTGTTGTTTCCGTTCTACTTCACATGGTTTTATTTTAAAATATATGGATATCACTTTATTTTTTGTTTATTTAGGTAACCCTAGAGTTCCCGGAGTAAGCGGCAGTAGAATGTCGCGCGGAGGAGCTGCGCCTGTTGACTGGGCCGCTGCAGTTTTCGTCTCAGACGGGTCCAGCGGCCCAGCACAAAGCGGAGGAGAAGGCACGGACGGGTTTTAGTGGGTAGAGCTGCGGCCAACTTACTATCTTCTCGACCGTAGCGAGTCCCACATACCCCGGTGGTCCTTCCCCAGTGCCGCCGGGCATGCTTAAGCGCATTTCCCGTTTTGAAAAAAAAATCGGTTGTCTGTAAAGTCGGTTTACTGACGATAGTTGACGTGGTCACGTTCAACTATCCTTAACCCCTTAACCCTCGCTTCCGAATCTCTATAAATAGAAACAAACTTTTTCGACTGTAACCTAAAGTTATTTCGATGTGTTTTATTTCAAATGATTGTCTAAAAATATTTACACGTCAAAAGATCCTATTATCACACTATTTCATCAATTATAAGAGTGAAAAATAAGAAAGTGGACAATAAAAACTGGAATAAGTGGTTAAAATAATGCTAAAAAGTGTTTTGCTAAAACAATAAAATATAATATTAAAAAATTGCGGGTGTCTAAACATTGGACTTTGGACTGCTAGTTCAACTCACTATAGTAAACAAGCAACTCGGAGCAGCTGCAAGTGAAATACAATTGCGATATTTACGTCGTCGCTCCAGTGGCGCAGGTGGATGATACTAATGACTCCAATTGCCAAAGTCGTAGGATCGATCCTCACCGGGGGCCGTACAAAAATTTCTGAATAGCGAGAAGTTTTTCACGAGATTACTAGAATATTCATTCAACTTCAAAGATGGAAGAGGTTATGGCCGCTCTTCGAAAAATTCAAATGGATTTAATAGACGAACAAAAAACATCTATACAAAATTGCGCCGAAATAGTTACAGAATAGGAGATAGATTGATGTCGAATGCTGCCAAAGTCTGCCGAACGCAAAGGCCGATTGTGCTTCCTTGTCGCACGTTCCGCGCTCTCGCTTGCACTTCAAGCCTTAAAAGGAACGCCTGAGAGCGTGGTAACGCCGCATGAACTGTCATGTTTTTCGGGCGCGCACCCCATATCGAATTATAAGACGTTATCACGTCAAAAAAAAAAGGTAACCCTAGAGTGGCCGCGCTATGCTATGAGCATTTTGCCGCCTGCGCAGAAAAAAACGTAAATAATTGGTAAAACAATACATCGTTAGTCTTGGGTTTATTAGAGAAAGAACTTTATATAAGTACTTACAGATTTTGATAACTTTGGTGAATTTTCAATAGTTATTTGTGTATTATTTAAATTGTGTCAAAATAACTTAATGATATTGCTTAATAATTCCTACTTCAAATAGCCAAAGAAAAGGGGCGGCAAAATTCTCCCCACGCGCCCACTGACGTTTCACGGAATAACGCGCCTACTCTAGGGTGAAATATTTGTACCGTACATTTTTACAAACCCCTTACTTTAACGTTCAAACCAAAAAAGTATTGTAACGATCACACTTTGATACTGAGATGATAATATTAAGTCATCTTTGTATCGTGAAATTAAAAGACAGAATTAAAACCCTAATGTTAAAAAATCAATACAAAATTAAAAAATCATAAAAGGTAAAACTAATATAAAGAGAATTATTAGTAGAGAATTTCTCACACTAAACCGCTACCCGCTAATCCAGCTCAGAATCGTGAATTCTGTGACAAATTAATATTTTCAATTTTAGGAACCCTAGGTTTGAACTATTTATTTTGATAAACAACATTTTATTTTCAATATCGATATGAAAAGTACAAATAATAGGGGCATAGAGTGATGACACATGGTGTTGTGGGGACATAATATTGTATCCATAATATTATACAACCATGTGACATTAGTGACCCTGACAGAGTAGTGATGATGATGATGATGAATGTAATTTACATAGTAGCATATTATTATGCTTTCAATTCTTAAAACAGCGCCCCAACCCCCAAACTTGTATCAATAGAGAATCCGGAGTTCTCTTAGTAGTTTCGAAACCATAGCATATTATCTTGTTGCAAAATCTTACTTTTTGGTAGCGCTTAGGATGCATCTCATAAAACCAAATGCACCCTGTTTCCAAATAAAGTATATTAAGGAGTTCCCTCGATTACTCATGGATCCTATCATCGGCGGGCCGATTCTGTATCGTACATTTGTGAGTTAATCACTGAGTCAGTAACGAAACAGAGGAGTGAGTAACGGAAAATGCCACTTTTTGTATTCACTTGCATACAAAAGTGAGACTTTCGGTTGCTCACTCCTCCGTTTCGTTACTAACTCAGTGATTAACTCACAAATGTACGATACAGAATCGGCCCGCTGGTGAACAACAAACAACACTTTTGTGAACATGGTAACAAATTGGAGTGAAACCTAATACAACAAAATAAAATATTGAAAATCGGTTCAAAAACGGCCGAGTAATCATTGAACATACAAAAAAAATAAGAAAGATATCCACAGCCGAACACATTATAACCTCCTCCTTTTTGGAAATCGGTTAAAAATCAGTGATAGGATATCTTATATTAATAAAAATCATATATTTTTAAAGAGTGAAATATTATTATTCGGGGTTTTGTGTCGTGAGCCAATTTAAAGTAAGTGTAGTCAGGCAAACCGCAGACGTCGGTTACGTAATAGGTAAATTTGAAAACTTTCGTAATTTACCAAAATATGAACATTTATTTCACTCTGCTATACCTATACGAGTGTATATTTAGCAAAGTACTTTTAACATTAATCTAGGCAGGGGTTCCCAAACTTGTTCTGTCTACTGCCCACTTTGAGAACAATTAATTTAAAATGCATCCAGATAAAATGAAATTATAAATCATACTCCAAGCCTCTACAAAACGCCCCCATTTTTTTCTGGGTCTCATACCGCCCCCGTTCAGACCTTCAGCGCCCACAAGGAGGCGTTATCGCCCTCTTTGGGAAAGGTTGATCTAGGGTGACTTTTAATACCCACATCTTGTCTAGATCGTTTCAAGAACTCCTTAATATTAAAATTAACTATTAGAATTTAATAATCTTATATATAAAATTCTCGTGTCACAATGTTAGTCCACGAACTCCTCCGAAACAGCTTGACTGATTTTTACCAAATTTTATATGCATATTCAGTAGGTCTGAGAATCGGCTACTCGGTACTTTATATATTGATAAGTGCATTTGTTGAATAAATAATAGTAAATTATTACAACCTGAGACTGACGGCGACCATTGGTTGTGCGACGGGATAGCGATCGACGTTGCAATGGCGACATACTTATTTAGTCACTTCAATAAAATAATATGAGCGAAATACTTTATTATTATGGCAAAGCAACGTTTGCCGGGACAGCTAGTATTATCATAAATACATAATTTTGCGCAACAATTTATACTAGGTAATTAGGTAAATTAGCTTCCAACTAGGTGACACGACGATCTCCGTTTAGTTGCGGGTTCATGTTGGATGCGAGTAGCAGGAGATCGGTCATCTTGGCGTTCATTGAGAGAGGCCTATGTCCAGCAGTGGACGAAAAAAGGCTGATATGATGATGATGATGAATTAGGCAATAGAATACGCGTAAAATTATATCTGAAATATTATATAAAATAATTTACGTTCTCGTAACGTTACGTAAATGTCGTTAAAATTACATGATTACAGATACCTACTTTGCTATTTTGCATCGTATTTCGATTATGATTATAGGGACAAGCTTGTAATACAGTCAGCTACGGGAACACTTTGTATAAATGTATAAAAAGTAGTAATAAACATATTTTTTAATAAATAAATAATTTTAATATATATCTATACTAATATTATAAATGCGAAAGTATCTCTGTCTGTCTGTCTGTCTGTCTCGCTTTCACGCCAAAACTACTGAACCGATTGTTATGAAATTTTGTACACAGATAGTCTAAAGTTTGAGAAAGGACATAGGCTATTGTTTAACTGGAAAAAGGGGTTGTAAGGGGGTGTTTATGCGTAAATTTGTTCAAATTAAGTTAGTTTCAAAGATTCATAACAGATGTCGCTAAGAGTCGCCTACATCGCGCTATCGCTTGCTCATGCGTCTGTCTATAAGAGATGGTACCATTTGAGCTTAGTTTTTTGATTTTTTCGATTGTTATACACGTTGATAAATAACTCGCTACTCAGTACTTTATCTAAGTATGAAGTGACGTAAGACGTAACCTTAAACCTACCAATGATCAATAGTTTATGGGTAAAGCTAAAGTTGTGTAATGGGGGGCTAAATAAGCTTTAAAATTTGGTAGAAGTAAATAAAGTTTAATTTAAAATAATGAAATATTATGTGCAAACTGCACAGCTGTTTATGGGTATTTTGATTTAAGGGTAGCAGGGTTTTAAAAAGCTTTTAAATTTGACACCAATTTTATTGACACCGCGCGCCATAAACTGAATTGCATTGGCCGCCCATGCGGACGAAGTCGCGGGCAACAGATAGTAAATAATATATTATCAGTAATTATTCTGCATCTTGCGTTTTAAAATTAGAGTGACTATAAACTATTAGAAGAGAAAAATTTACATTGCACAATGGAACATCGCGAGCTGTCTTTAAAATAGTCATTGAAAAGGTTCCTCCAACTAAAGTCGCCGCAACCGCAGCTGTAGGTAAGCATACACAGTTATATTATGTGTTCGCGGTGCCGACTGCTCAAGTAACACTATACCAAAACCAGAATCCTTGAAAAACATCAATACAGACGATGTTTACACGTAATATAAGGTTTCCCCTCGTGTATGATAATGGTTTAATGGTGTATTTCATTAACATCAAATGGTAACAAAAAAAACTCTTCTCCTTTAATGAAAAATGTATGGTAAACTTTTGGCAAAACATAACTTATCAATTAAAACTTAATGATCTTGCGAACGCACGATATAATATTATAATTTTTATGATTACTCCAAGTTTAAAATGTGCGGTTATTGAGCATGTCAAATATATGCATTAAGGGGGCGACTAACTCAAAATTTTCGATTTTATTATTCATTTTATACTTTAAAATAAGCCCTGAATTGTTTCATTTTCTAAAATTAGATACTACATTATATTTCCAAGAATTCGATCTGAGCAAAAACACGGTATCTGAAAATTTTCTCGATAGAAAAAAATTCACAAATATGCATCTAATTTTCAACGAATTTTTCATTTTTTGCCATAACCGTGCATTGAACAACTAAGTTAATATGTTAACACATTGTGTAAAATCTATCATTGTGAAACCGACTTAGCGGATTTTTAAAATGTTGTATATTTATCGAGTTATTGAGGAAAAACTAATTTGGCGATGAATCCGCGTCGTCCTTTTTCACCTGGCATATGAAAGACAGGCGTGAGTGTGAAAAGAGAAGGACGATGTTTGATTTTCTGGGTTAGTCGCCCTCTTAAAAGGACGAATAAAGTAATAAATAAAACATCGTCCTTGTCTCTTCACTCTTACACCCATCATTCATAATATTTATTATTATGCTAGGTGAATAAGAACGACGCGGAATCTGCGCCAGTTTTTTCGTAAATATTTGATAAATACTTATACAAAATTTTCAGAATCTTCGAGTCCAGTCCCATATATAGGTTATAGAATTCTCGGCTCTAGGTAATAGAATTTTAAATTATGTATTAAAATTTATAATTATAAAAATATGACTCAGTTGAATGTACTGTTTTGGTAATGTATTGAAAAAATGGGAAAACTAGATGCATCTTTAGCATTTTTTTTTTCGAGAAAATTTGAAGTGTCTCGTGTTTTCGCTAACTTACAGACTCTTGCAGATAATATTAAAATGTAGTATATTTTAGTAAATCTTATATATAAAATTCTCGTGTCACAATGTTAGTCCACGAACTCCTCCGAAACGGCTTTACTGATTTTAACCAAATTTTATATGCATATTCAGTAGGTCTGAGAATCGGCTACTCGGTAGTATATATAATATTGATAAGTGAATTGTTGAATAAATATAATAGTAAATTATTATAACCTGACACTGACGGTGACCATTGTTTGTGCAACGAGATAGCGCTTGACGTTGCCATGGCGACATACTTATTTACTCACTTCAATAAAATAATATGGCCGAAATACTTTATATTTAAGTAAATGGCAAAGCAACGTTTGCCAGGACAGCAAGTATAGTTATAAAATGTTTTAAAAATGAAATATTTCATGGTTTATTTTTTTAACTTTGCTTAATACTCTTAATTGGATCCTTTTTAATCGCAATTTTTATCAAAATGTTACTAGTGTTACTACCCATATTTTACCCATTTGGCTGCCCATTACTTTTGCACAACATTAAGTTTATTTTTACACACGTACATAATAAAAAATATTTTATCCCCATGGACGTATAAAAAAAGGCGGACGGAGTCCCACCATACACAAAACTGTGTCGTTCAGAGTCGGCCAGCTTGCTGTGTGTACACGGTCCGCACGCACACATTCTTGCGCTAGTCCATACCATATTTTGACAGGCGACTCCGAAGAAAAGTGAAGACACAGTTTTGTATATAACAAGACTCCGTCCGCCTTTTTTTTTCTACGTTCATGTTTATCCGTGGTTTATTTAAAAATTACTGTTGTTAATTAACAACGTTGATAGATAACAAGTTAGCTTTCAAATCAATCGCTCTCGAACTTCCAATAAAACTCAAAAAGGTTTTAATTAAAACAAGTTGCGCTCTCAGAGACGAAATTTCCTTAATTGTTTTTTTCTGTTGATAATCACGACTCGGAACGGGCTTGATGGATTTCCTCATTAATTTACAAAATGAGGTCCGCGAGAGGGGTTAGAATTCACTGGAATCTGGAGTTATGTCAAATTTGTGATCAATAATTTATTATAATTTATAAGCATAAGCGGTATTCGAGTTTTCATTTTGAAAGATTTAACTTTTTATAATTGAACCTATATTCAACATTACTGGAAATACTCTAAAAACTTTAAACGTATAAATAATAAAACCGGCCAAGTGCGAGTTGGACTCGCCCATTAAGGGTTCCGCAACAGCAATAAGTTTTTGATTTATTTTAATATTTCATTATTGATATAATGAAAGTTAAATTAAGGTTTATCATTTATGACGTATAAAAAAAACTACTAGCTGGATCTCATTCAAACCAATTTTCGTTGGTAGTTTTTATAGAAATGTACATCATATATTTTTTTTAGAATTATCATGCCCCTATTTTAGAAGTTAGAGGGGGGGACACAAATTTTGCCACTTTGGAAGAGTCTCTCTCGCAAACTATTCAGGTTAGAAAAAAATGATATTAGAAACCTCAATATGATTTTTAAGACCTATCCATAGATACCCCACACGCATAGGCCAGATGAAAAATTATTTTTTTGTTTCAGTTGTTCCTATGGGGACCATTAAATTTTTTAATAATTTTTCCATTTGTGTATCAAAATCTTAATGCGGTTCACAGACTACATCTACGTACCAAGTTTCAATAGTATACACCCCCCCCCCCCCCCCCCTCGTGAGATTTCGTGAGATTTTATTCAATGATTTTATAACGGATTTGCCGGCGTCATCAAGTTGATTATTCATTTTATCACATCAAAAGACAAAATATAAGGATTTAGGGCCGGGACACAAAAACACGACACGACGTCATGTCGTTCCACGACGCGACATCGTTTCACGATGCGACGTCGTGTCATGGGAAATTACGACGCGTGTCGTAAAAAACTACGACACGACATTTCATCGATCAGTTAGTGGATTACTTTTGTGGATTAGCACGAGGTCACGTTGTTTGGTTGCGTTGCGTTGTCGCATCGGAATAACGACTCGAGTTTGATTATCTGCATTGCGTCAACGTACGATAATGTAGTAGTGGCTCATCGATACTTCTCCTGTGAGAGGATAATTTAAAACCGCTTTGGATGCAATGAATGCATGTGGCATCAAAGAGTATATTGTGTAATGTCGTCGCTGCGACAACGGAACGCAACGGAAAAATGCGGCCTCGCCTTAACGTGTTAATCCTTGTTAGTTTCAGCCACTAAATTATTTATGTGCTCAACTTTGCTGCCACGACGAAATATTATGTTCGTGTAGTATCGATCACGTGGTATATTCTCTACTCGCTGTTTCCAGATTAGTATCCCAGTATTAGCCGGCCTCTAGACTCTAGAGTCTAGAGTCTAGACGATCAACTTTATTGTGCAATATCACCGTATTGTGCAATATTATTGATGGTCTAGGGTTAAGAGGCCGGGTACACTTGGAATTTCTCATACACACGTAATTCCAAAATCATTTTCTCATATGAAAATATTTAACACGTTTGAGTTGTTTTTCAGTTTAAAATAGTAATTACCTAGGTTCCTGCACAAAAATTTACTTCAATATATTTAAACACAAATTTTTTTTTTGCTTTACAATTTTTTTTAGTAAATTTATTACTAAATATTTAAACACTAAAAAATAGAGTAAAACACTAAAAAATATATAAATAAATAGTAGGGGTGGGCCGAAATTCGTTTTACATTCGGTTTAACCGAACTTCGGCAGCTTGAACCGAACTTCGTCATTCGGCCGAATTTCGGTTAAAATGCCGAACATTCGGCACTAAATATACTTGCACTATCATAATAGAAATTAATGAAAAAAAACATCATTAGTAAGTAACAGTGAAATAAAATAAGACTGATACAAGAACTACACTCATTCATAGTAATTCACTTATTTGAATTAGAAAATGTTTAATAATAATAAGTGATAAACAAAAAAACTTAAATTGGTCATTTTAACGACCAGTCTCAAAAATTTTTGGATACTTAAACAAATAAAACACAAAATTAAACCACTCATCTTACTAACCAAACCTTAGAAATTTTTCTTACTTAGTCAAGAAACAAAATTTTACTGCCCTTGTCAACAAGTCCAAGAAATCTTTCTTACTTAATCAAAAAACAAAAAGAATCATGGCCAAATTTGTATAGGAGCTGGACTCGACTTTTATTTTTGATGCCCCAAAATAAACTATAGTTAGATTTGGTTGTTCTTATGCTCTATACATAATTCCGTTTGAGAATCATGTCTAAATAGCCACGATTTTTTATAATTATTAAAATTAATAACATTTACAATTATGTTGAGGTTAGACTTAAGAACTTCCTTTTTCCCGACTGCGGTGTAGCCTACAAGTGCATATTCGACGATGTCGTTTCTAATAACTTCAATTTTTCCTAGAGTATTCCCAAAAAATAGAACGAATGCGAACGATCGCCGGCTGTCAGAGCATATGAAAGACAACAACGAAACTAAAATATATTGATCTTTTTTTGTGGCGGCGAAAAGCGCGGCGTAATTGAACCGAAGTTCGGCCGAAATTCGGCCGAATTTTTCATTTTTACCGAATGTTCGGCCGAAGTTCGTATTCGGTTCAAACCACATTCGGCTCATCACTAGTAAATAATTAATTTACTACAAAATATTTAAACTCTAAAAAATATTTTTTAGTATTTATATATTTTTTAGTGTTTTACCCTATTTTTTAGTGTTTAAATATTAAGTACTAAATTAACTAAAAAAAAACAATTTTTTTTTAATGTTTAAATATTTTGATATATGATATCGAACGTACCGTAACTTCTTGGTGGAAATTCATGTTTCACAGTAATAACTTACACTTTTTATACACTTTTTCCACTTTTATTAATTTATTTTATTACAATTATGTTTTACACGACCGGTTTCGATAAACACCTGATGATGATTTTATCGAAACCGGTCGTGTAAAACATAATTGTAATAAAATAAATTAATAAAAGTGGAAAAAGTGTATAAAAAGTGTAAGTTATTACTGTTAAATATTTTGAAGTAAATTTTTGTGCAGGAACCTATATAATTACTATTTTAAGCTGAAAAACAACTCAAACATGTTAAATATTTTCGTATGAGAAAATGATTTTGGAATTACCTATGTATGAGAATTTCGAGGGTATCCCCGGCCCCTTAAGGACGGCCTTAAGGGGCCGGGGATACCGAGCCCGAGCAAACGACCTTGGCCATACATTTGCCGCGTTGCCGATATCGCGCCAAAACCCTATTATTTTTACTTATCTTAGTTCAAAATTGTCCTAAAAAAAATTTTAAACGGCGAATATGTAGTTTATGATATTGTCGATCTATTGGCGTGAGTTTCAAATAAAAGTAATTTGTAAATCCTAAGGAGATGCTGAATGTATGCTTGAATTTTAACAAATTGGTATTACTTTGGAAGCTGATATCATGAGTATAAGAAACAAAAATAGAAAATTTAAAACGACAAAATGAATGTTGATATACTGAAGGTTATTGCTGTATTTTGTTTATAACTTTGTAGCTTTCAGATTATGAGTTTATAAGGTTTTAAATACGGTCAATTACGGAATCTCCGGACGGAACGCCCTCTTTCGCTCGCCTTTCATTCTTATTGTAAAAAAAGTGTTCAGTAATATTATTCAATGATATTGCGCTATAAAATGGATCATCTAGGGGTCCACTTAGACCGGTATAAATAGTCAGTACTTAAGATGCGACCCGGTCTCAAGACGCGGTTCGCCTCTGTGATTGGTCCAAATTTTGACAGCCAACCAATCACAGAGCCTGAACCGTGTCTTGACACCGACATACATCTTGAGTACTGCAACTATTTATACCGGCCTTAGAGTATGATTACACCTACCGGCGGAGCCTTATATTTTATATGCGAAAGTCTTATCCCTCCAGTAACATTGTGATTTTTTTATACATAACTAACATCGTGGGGTAAAATTTTCCCCCACATAAAAACTTGAAAAAAAAATATACAATGTTAAACTTCTATATTTTACAACTTTAGAGTGTGAGAAGGATTTCGATGGGATTACGCACGATCGAGGAATATACATCGTGTAATCTAATATATTCTTATCTATTACTAATCTATACTAATATTATAAAGCGGAAGAGTTTGTTTGTTTGAACGCGCTAATCTCAGGAACTACTGGTCAGATTTGAAAAATTATTCCAGTGATAGATAGGACATTTATCGACGAAGGCTACAGGCAAGGCTATAATTATATTAGCAAGATTTTAATTAAATTCAACATAGACAAAGATTAGACCACGGGAAAAACATGGGCAACTTTTACCACGGGTAAATGTACGGGTCCCACTCTATACGAAGGGAAAACCAGTGTTAAATAATAAGCAGCCAACGTGACCGATAATATCTCTCCCCAGAGATTTATAACCCCACTAAGGGATCTATCTTAATCTTCTCTGCCCATTATTTTACTCGGCTATCGGAAATACGTATTATCCGAAAAATTTCCTTCTGCTTCGTATAAAGTTTAGGGTTTTGTTCATTTAAAGAGGCCGGGTACCCTTGGAATTTTTCATACAAACGTAATACCAAAATCATTTTCTCATACAAAAATATTTAACATATTTGAGTTATTTTTCAGTTTAGAATAGTAATTACCTAGGTTCCTGCACAAAAATTTACTTCAAAATATTTAAACACAAAAAAAAATTGTTTAAATTTTTTTTTAGTAAAGTTACTACTCAATATTGAAACACTAAAAAATAGAGTAAAACACTAAAAAATATATAAATAAATAGTAAATTTACTACTAAATATTTAAGTATTTTTTAGTGTTTCAATATTTAGTAGTAAATTTACTAAAAAAAAATTTTAAACAAAAAAAGATTTTTTTTGTTTAAATATTTTGTAGTAAATTTTTTTGTAGGAACCTAGGTAATTACTATCTTAAACTGAAAAATAATTCAAACATGTTAAATATTTTCGTATGAGAAAATGATTTTGGTATTACGTTTGTATGAGAAATTCCAAGGGTACCCGGCCCTTGTACTGGAATCACTCACCGTCGGGAATAGGGTATTATTATTATTATTTAAAAGGTGTAAGGATTATGCGAATTGGTACACTTAGGTCAATTCAAACCTCAACGCAACGCGAAGATTTATTTCTGATTTCAAAATTTTATATGGAACAAGATGAAAGCGCAAAATATGATACGGCTTCGCGCGTAATTTTTACATCTAAAGATTTATCTATTAAATGGAAATAAACGATATATTTAAAAAAATCTTCATATTCTATGGGAGCAAAGCCGATTATCCTGCTCTGTGCTACTGCGAGTTACTCATGTTATTATTATAATAATATGCTTACAAAACATTGTTGATCTGTTTGAGTAAATATTTTGTAAAAACTTTGGTCTAACCACCTACGAGTGTGAGCTGCAGCCAGGTGTCAGCCAGACAGAGTATACGTACTATGTCCGTCTGGCTGACACCTGGGGGGCTAAAATGGTCGTTTTGAAGAATCATGATATGAATCATAATATGATTAATTTTTGTAAAATCGCAAAATGCAACTCTGCTTGCAATTCATTTCTGTATTTTTGTACTGATTTGACATTTGTCAGTTTGACAGTTTTGACAATTCATTTGCTGAATTGATTGAGAGGAATTGCTAAATGTGATCATTTTGGCCCCGCTGGCTGCAACTCACATTAATTTAAACAATAACTAAAAACATGTAGTATTACAACACTCGATTATTTTTACCATTTTTGTGCGGAAGCCTTCGTGACTATCATTACTATAAATTGCGAAAGCGTGTCTGTCTGATATATTTTCAGGATCAAGCAGCTAAATGATAAATCTAAATATTTCAAAATAAATACCGAATTTTTAAGCCCAAATATCTTACAAAAACCTATTTTTTTGAAAATAAAATTTAGCCTATGTTACTCGTGGTTTATGTAGCTTTCGAATGGTGGAAGAATTTTTAAAATCGGTCTAGTAGTTTTTGAGTCTATTAATTACAATTAAACAAACAAAGTTTTCCTCTTTATAATATTAGTGTAGATTGACATGAAGTCTATGTCACAGGCTACACGGTCAAATTTTCATCAATCTGATCCATCAATCTGAATGACGGAATATTGATGGTTATGAAAATTTCATATTAAAAATACGATCAATCCATCAATCAGTGGCGTACATGATCAAATTTTCGTCAATCCGTACCAGATTGATGGATCAGATTGATGAAAAATTGACCGTGTAGCCGGTGACTATCATTTCAGTACAGAAGCTACCCATCGCGTTGCGGTCTGAATTGATCCGTAGTTGCTCTTTGTCTAAAGGCATGTATTCACTTTGATTAGTGATAAGTGCAGGTGATTATTGTAGGTGATTACTGATTAGTAATAATCAGGATAAAGTGCGTGCACAGAGAGAGATAAGTGCAACTCCTTCATTTTCTTCTAATCACTAATCACCTGTACTCGCAGTAATCGAAGTGAATACATGCCCTAAAATAATTTTATCCTAATGAAAACGCTACGTGAATATTTGTGATTGTGTATTGCATTGAAGCTTTGGAATGAGCATAATTTGAATAATACGTTTTAAATGTCAAATATATTTATATAACAAATACAAATATATTTATTTCAGACTAATATGGTCCATTGGTTAGTAATACAAGCATTAAAGTAAAGATTATAGGGTTAGCAAAATAAAACATTAATTTAAAACTTAACACTAAAAAGTTAATCATGCACCCAATCAGAACGAAGGGCGGATATTGTGTCCTAGAGATCTGCTCTCGAATTCATTCATTATCCGCAAGTAGTTCTTTAATATGGGTGTATGCGGATCATCTGCCACAATTCTCAGGAGGCTGTTGTCACTTCCCCTCATGCGATTTATTATAGATGTAGCTTTTTTGCGAATGAGTGCCCGGAAGCCATCAGTTCTTGCTTGCGCAAACATCTCAGATGCACTACAAAATCAGGGAAGTTTCAGCAACATCCTGAGATATTATAATATTGGATGCAAAGGGTGTTTAGGGATGCTTTGGTATAGCTGACCCACAGGCCGCCCGTGTACAGATTCTGACAGAACGCTTTAAAGAGTGTGATCTTAACTTCAGCCGTACAACGTGCGAACCTGCGGGATTACCTCGAACCGCCAAAGCCCTCCGCTCCCGTTCAATATCTAGATCATCTTTAAGGTCGTCGGTAAGTATATGGCCAAGATATTTAAAAATGGAAGACTCTGTTCAGCTCCTTTCTGCCGAGGCATATTGGAGGTATGAATTCAGGATGTTTACCTGGATGCCTTAAAGATCATAATTTCACATTTATTTACATTGTACTTCATGACATACAAATTAGCGTATCTCTCACACACCTTCAACATCTCCCGAATTCCTCTCGCAGTGGGACTCAGCAATACCATGTCGTCCGCGTAGCTAATGTTGTCCGACACGCATATTGCTGAGCTCCACTATGAGATCATTCACGTACAGAATAGCTTAGGAGGCGAAAAACCTGTCTCATACTGCAGTTCAATCTGTAAGCCCTAGAGAGTTTATTGGCCCATTTGATTTTTTATTATAAATAAAAATAATATTTTTATTTAATAATATTTTTCACGATATGTTATTACAATGTTTCATATCATGGAAAATGTTTGAGTTCCGAGAACGTTCAAATGTAAATATAATAGTGCGGTTTAAAGTTTCATAAAGCTATTTTAAACGATAAATTATATTATTTTATGCGTTCAATTTTGGTATTTCTTTGAAAGTATTTTCAATTTTGGCGGCATAAAACGATTAACGGGAAAGCTGTGGTAATAGAGCTCGAAATATTGTGCTGCAATGTCAAACGCATAAAATATAACGAATTGCGGTAATTTAAAATACATTGCAGGCGGAATCATGCCGAACTTCCGCCGCGGAACTTCGGCACGGTGTGTTTAGAGTTTAGGCACTATAGTCCGCGCGGAACTAGTTGGCCGCGCCATAGGTAGGCGGCGGTCTCTTTCTGCGAATTTATTATGTCGCAGAAAGAGGCCACGGAGCGGGACAGAGAGAATGACCCCACCTCTCTGCCGCTCCGCCGGCGTAGGACGGGAGTGCGGAGGCGTCGCTACGCGAACCTCCAAACTCTTGTCTAACGGGGCTGCGGGTCAGGATGGGAACCTGCCCGGCTTTGTCAGTCCCGGCGCCGAGGGGAACGCTTTAGTTCGCCTAAGCGTTCCCTTACTTTGGTGGAAGTCCGGTACGAGATAGACCGGCCAGTCGTGGAGGGAGTCCTGTGTTTGTTAGATCCGGGATTTCCCTCCGTTATACGGCTGAAGGCGAACCGCAGGTGGAAAAAAAAAAAGAATTGACAGTAACAAACGCACAGCGCATTTGTTATTGTCCTAATTGTTTAGGTATAGAAAAAATTTTGAATGAGACGTTCTTTTGTTCTATCCATTCAATTCTTAGAATCGTAATTTATTACACTAAAACCAATAAAAATAAAACATTTTACAATAGATGAGCAGCTTGTCGTATTCAAAAAAGTATTCCCGTTTCGACAATACATGCCATCAAGACCAACTAAATGATATCTGTGGTTTATGTGATTCTCCCACCAGCTGAGATTGGAATATTCAACCCTACCCTTACCCTACACGGGTAAAGAATCAGGTGTTGACAAATACCTAGGCTTGTTTGATTTGACTCGCGGCAGAGAGAGTTCTATCATACGGTGGATAATTGTTTTTTTTACATCAAATCGGCATGAACAAAAAACAAATCACTGCAGTTGGATCATACGTTAGAATAAACCTGGATTACCATCAGAAATAGTAACAATAAATAAACGACCTGTATATTTATCACTAACACTTGTTTCGACACCTAAAAAAAATAAGTCGGTGAAAAATTGTATTCATTACTTTGCATCGCAACTCAGAAGTGAGTTATAGATGTGACAAAAAACTTGTGATTATAAGTTTGACTACATTGAATATAAAGATGGCCTAGATGCCCTGGATAAAGCTACAAAAGAAAAACAAAACTTTGGCCTCAAGTGGCCTCAAATAACATGGTAGATAGATCAGGCTACAATGCTTTTACACTTTCGACAGTAAAGTGTTTTTACTTGACGCGCGTGTATCTTGCTTCACACGAGGCATAGCTCTAGCCGTAATAGCTAGGCGAGTGTAAAGGGGTTGTATCTCCAGCTATACTAAGGTTGAAAACATTCAATTGGTGCAAGGACAAAATATGACGAAGTAATCACGCCTCGGGTCAGAATGACCCGGCGTCATAGTCGCCGGGTTGAAATGACACAAGCCAACTAGTCAGTATACTGGGTATATTGCAATATTTATCGCAATTCGCCACTCACGCATAATACAATTCTTGGATGACACTGACTCCAGGATGATGATGTGAGTGGAAAACAATGGAAGACGGGAGTGGAAGAACACAATAAGTAACAGTAAAAAATGTTTTTTTGCATAAATGGAGGATTTATGACCAGAAAAACTATCTAAAACAAAAACTATGCATTTTATGTGTAGTCAGATGTATTAGCTATGTGATGAAGTGTACAAGGTTTGTTCAAATTATAAGGGAAAAAATGAGCAAATGTCCGTATGTTATTTTGTTCATCCATGACTCACGTCTTCAACATAATTTTTTTATTATTCCGCTCTTTAATGGTAGGAAACGTTTGTGCGCAGTCCGACTCGCCCTTGGCCTATTTTTTATTGTTATGAATAGTCACAAAACAGAAAACAAAATCTGTTGCATGTCACAGCGCATTTAAGTGCAGCCTTGTTACACAAACTGTTAATTTTATGGACTTATTTAGTGACTCGCAAATAAAGCACATTAATATTCGCAACACTGTTGGGGTTGAACGGGCAATCATATTTTTTTTTTAATTCTGCAACAGAATTTTTTAAAGACAGTCAAAATGGCATACATTTTATAGTTGAGTGTTTTTTAGTTTAGTTTTTTTACAAATTCTGCAACAAATCAAAAGATTTTGTTCATAGACGTTAGAAAAAATGTCTACTATAATTTTGCCAATCAAAAATAGCAGGCATATGGGCCAACCCACACGTACCATAACTACACGACATCGCAACGACAAAATGTCGTCGAGTAGTGGTTACGTGTGATTGAGAATGGTGTTGCTACAGCTTTTTGTAGTTGCGTTGTGGTACCGACAAAATGTCGACGTGGTTGCGTTGTCGCTAGTGGTTGCGATGTGGTTACGTACGAAAGTCAATGAAGAGCGCGGGCGGTGTGCGCGCACTGTCGTTGCATCGACGCAACGTTGTGGTTGCGATGTGGTTGCGACGTGGTTGCGATGTGGTCGGCCGTGGTTGCGTCTGACAAGTTATCTGACAAGTGGTCGACAACGACTGCAAAATGTGGTACGTGTGAATGGTCCACTTCATTTACAATACGAAATATACGCCCGACCACGTGGTATGGTTGTGGTGTGGTTGTGGTTGTCGTGTGGTTGTGGTACGTGTGGGTTGGCCCTAACTCGTCGCTACATGACAATATGGCTCTTGACATGGCGGCTTATGTGCACTTCTATATACTTTTGACATCTAAATTCTTTGCCGAAACTATTTCATTTTACAGGGCGTAACAAAACTAAGTAATATATAAAATTGGTGGAGAGGTAGCTTAGAACCAGGAATAGGACATAGGATACATTTTGTCCCGGAAAAATTTACGGTTACTGCACAATATACTTTTATGATTTGCGCGTAAACTATTCAGTCGATTTTGATGAATTTTGGTATGGAGATACTTTGAGTCTCGGGAAAGGACAAGGGATATTTTTGGTCCCGGAGAAATATACGGTTACTGCACAATATACTTAAATGATTTGCGCGTAAACTATTCAATCGATTTTGGTGAAATTTGGTATGGGGATACTTTGAGTCTCGGGAAAGGACAAGGGATACTTATTGTCCCGAAAAATGTACGGTTCCTGCACAATAAACTTTTATGATTTTCGCCTAAACTATTCAATCTATTTTGATGGGTATGGGATACTCTGAGTCTCGTGAAAGGACAAGGGATACATTTTGTCGCGGAAAATGTACGGTTCCTGCACAATAAGCTTTTATGATTTATGCCTAAACTATTCAATATATTTTGATGAAATTTGGTATGTAGATACATTGAGTCTCGGGAAAGGACAAGGGATACATTTTGTACGGTTCCTGCACAATAAGCTTATATGTTTTGTGCCCAAACTATTCAAAATATTTTGATGAAATTTGGTATGAAAATACTTTGGGTCTCGGGGAAGGACAAGGGATACTTTTTGTCCCGGAAAATGTACGGTTCCCGCACAATAAACTTTTATGATTTTCGTTTAAACTATTTAATCTATTTTGATGAAATTTGGCATGGAGATACTAATTTTAATCTATTCTTTTCTTAAACGATTCGAATTAAATACTCATCGTTAAGACAGGACAACGTCTGTCGGGTCAGCTAGTATTTAATATTTAAAAGTTAATTGGGTACCCTATATCGAGTTCGCTGTGAAATTATCAGCGCTGAAAGAGTATTTTTTTTAAACTTTTGTAGGGCTTTAAGCCCGTCACAGACCTAGCTATAATATATATTTCAATATATTTATAGCTAGGCAATAGGCATATTAATATATTATATTTTCTATACTAATTTTCGCGTGACCACACACAGCTATAATATATATTTCTGTGACATGTGGATTTAGTATAGATTAATATGATGCCATAAATATATTAATATATATTATAGCTAAGTCTGTGACGGGCTCTTTAAACGACGCTCGGGCGCTTGCCCATACAAATCACAAAAAAATTATCTTGCAGCACTGTAATTACTTTCACAGTGAACTCTATATTATAAGGGACATAATTTTCGGGTTAAAGGGATTCAAGAAAATAAATTATATTATGGTGTTTTTACTATGTAAAGGTCAAGGAAGGCTGTTATAGTCCGCGCGGAACTAGTTGGCCGCTCTGCCAGTACGTGAGTATACGGGCAGAGCGGCCAACTAGTTCCGCGCGGACTATAGTTGAGATGCGATGTCGATGGATCAATATGATACAGACTACAGTATTTCGAAAACAAGATGGATCGAATTCATATCATATTATCTTGACTAAAATTAGGAAATGAGCAATAATTATACTCGAAGATACCTGATCGTACGGTCATGACTCTTCCAAATAATAAACGACTGTTTTTTATAAATTTTTGAGGCCTGCTGTTGTACTTCTAATATTTTATTTATTTTTTTAGCCTCATTTATTCCTTAATTATTATAATATACATGATAATATTATAAAATTTCATTTTTTTTTTGTTTTAATACTTTTTCTAATTATTTACTTATTAACAATGTTATATTTTATTAAGGGTTAAGTATTAAATATTATATTAGCAAAAAAAAAATAGAATTACATTATATTAAAGAGCAATATCATCATTTAATTAATTAATTAAATTATTAGATTACTAGAACTTGCGAAGGACCTCTCTACGAGTGTAGGACTCCTCCATGTTAACTTCCCTGCATACTTTCTTCTTATCTATCATAATTTTATCATCAAATATCGGATTTTCGACGAAATTACAATTATTCCTTAACCATTGATTTTTTAATTTCTAAGTCACTTTTTGTATATATGTACACGTATCTGTATATTTTGTATATACAAAGATTACAGTTTTGCATGTAGTACAACAATTATAGCTTGGCATGGACTGGCACTCGGAGTATTTTTTACAAGCCAGTAATTACTGAACAATATCACGCGATGGAATGATAATATCTAACACAACTTCCGGAAAATAGCCTATGGGTTACGCACACTCCTTGAAGGTGCACATCGTTAGTGTCTACAACATATTATATGGATTTAATGAAAACATTTTAATTTTTTTCCTTCCTTTTCATTTCGTCGTTTTTAATTGCTTTCAGCTTAAGATTAGTTTTCAATAATTTGGGCATTAAGAATAAAAGAATTACAGCGTGTTTAGTTTTTCATAGCGGTGAATGGTGATACAATAACATAATTGTTCATTACGACCAGCGGTGGCGTGGTGGTTTTTGACCGCCTTCAAAAAAAGATTTTTCAAATCGGACCAGTAATTCCTAAGATTGACTCGTTCAAACAAACAATAATAATGACGACCTCTGTGGCTCAATGGTTAAGAGTGTGTGGGAGCTCAAGCCGGGGGTCGCGGGCCGAATCGCGCCGACGGAACAATAAGTTTTTCAATGTTCCTGGGTCATGGATGTGTATTAAATATGTGTATGATATAAAAAAAAATCTTAAATATATGGGCGATTCTACAAAAATTGGGTAACTCGCTGTCACCAGTCAATATATATTAAATTACATTATATTTTAAAGATTTTATACTTAATTTTAAAAGTATGTAATCTCCTTTAATTAGTCACTCAATTTCACATACGTAATTTAATTAGAAATTGTATAAAATTGAAAGAGTATGCTCAAAACGTCAGTTCTCTGGCCTGTCACAAACCCAAAAACGTTCAATCAAGAGACTGTACATCAGATTTTACGATTAATTTCAGAAAACTCGCTATATAATTGCAATCTTTAATGTACATAATAATGAATGTCAAGACTTTCATAATGTAAAAATATTTAAAATGTATTTAAAAAAGAGTTGTCTTTTGTACTTTGAAAGTGTAAAGAGTTGTACTTTGTCATAGATTTCATTCGTCAGTCCTTTGTGTAACTTTCAAATGCGAATTTTTTCACCAAAAAACACATATACATGGTCAAATACCTATTATTTATGTTTAGTTGGTAGTGTTGTCAGCTAAGAACTGCAGCATTTCTTTGTCACTATTACAGTATGAGTGCTAGCTCGTCGGATATGACATAATCTTGCGCAGGGCCAGTCAAAAACTCAGTACTGTGGGTATGTCGTTAATTCCTTATAAATCTTAATTTTATTTTGATTTCTATACTGTTTACTATGATTAGTAAAAAAATTATATATTGATATTAGAAAATACGAAAAGAAATATTTACTTTAATTATAACCTTAAATTTATGTCGAAATCATCAGTCTTTTGGCGTCAGTCCTTTGCCTGAAATCCGTGCCAACGGACTGACATGTTGCCAGAGTACTGATGTTTTTTTTCTTTAAGATCACTTTTATCACAACAATTGAGGTGTTTTAACCATTTGTTTATTTTTTTAGTATAAAACATAATGGCGCCTACCACAAAAGACAAATTAGACCGAAGGATAATAATATATAAAATAAGAAAAGAGAAGCTGAAAAGACTTTCTTGCCCAGAATCAAACTACCTCTTCAAATAACCTGAATTAGCAAAGAAAAACATAGATTACAAAATTTACTTAAGTATATGAGTAGGGGCAAAGAAAAAATGTTAAAGAAACGTCAAAAGCTAACGGATAACTTGAAAAAATTGGTCAAGTGCGAGTCAGACTCCAGCACGAAGCCCTCGTGCCATAAAATGGCTATTTTCGTATGGGAGCTCCCTATAAGTGTTTATTTTATTTTAATTTTATTATCTACTATTAAAGAAGAAGAAAATAATAGTATTTCGTGAACATTTCAATTGCCCACCTGGTGCCATTATTGACATTGAGTTAAAAGGACAAAAAAGTATATTCTTTGTATAGGAGACTCCTTAAATATTTATTTTCTTATAATTTGATTGTTTATCATTAAAGTGAGAACAAAATTGAGTATGTCTAGAGTATTTAAAATTACCTGGTTGTATTATTGCCATTGAGCAAAAAAGGGCACCAAAAATCACGTTTCTTGTATCGTTTCCTCTTAAATATTTATTTTATTTTTATTTTTGTATTTTAGTTGTAGATGCAACACAATTATACGTCATTTGTTTTGAATTGACATTGAAATTAAAAACTATCTAGCCATCGTTGTTCTTGAGATACAGCCTGGTGATAGACAAATAGATAGACAGAATGACGTACTGACGGACAGATGGACTATAAACGAAAACTTTTATTCTGTTGTTTGTTGATATTAATTATTAATGTATACTGTTAAGTAAAAGTACTTAAAAGTAAAAAAAATATTTATTACAATTGTCAAAATTCTTATAAAGGTTGTGATAGTGTTTTCCCCACATTATTATAAAATATTTTTCGATATTTAACTTACTAAGAACTTAATACATTAAAATAATTAAAGTGATATAATTAGTTATAAGCGTTTAGTTAGTTTATAAGCGTTTAATAAATGCCACAAATGTCATATATTTCTAATATGTTTGCATTATATATCAGTACTGTGTCACCCTCGTCAGTCCTCTGGCAGTCAAATTCAAAAAATCGAAATATTTTAAAAACTACTCAAAAAAGTAACTGGCCCATTTTTCAACAATATATTCATTATATTACCTATCTTATAAACCAATACTTGTTTAAATTTATCATAAAAACTGCAGTAAACAAAATATCCCTAAAAGTTACCCAATTTTTGTAGAACCACCCATATCTATACTAATATTATAAATGCGGAAGTATCTCTGTCTGTCTGTCTCGCTTTCATGCCAAAACTACTGAAACGATTGTAATTAAATTTTGTACACAGATAGTCTAAAGCCTGAGAAAGGACATATGCTACTTTTTAACTGGAAAAAGGGGTTGTGAGGGGGTGAAAATTCGTAAATTTGGTCAAATTAAGTTAGTTCCATAAATTCATAACAGATAGCGCTAAGAGTCGCCTACATCGCGCTATTGCTTGCTCGTGCGTCTTTCTATAAGAGGTGGTACCATGTTAAAACGAGTTTTCCGTTTTCGATTCTTTCGATTGTTATCACGTTATTAAATAATTCACTACTCAGTACTTTTATCTATGCATAATGCAGTGACGTAACCTTAAACCTACCAATAATAAATAGTTAATGGGTAAAGCTAAAGTTGTGTAATGGGGGGCTAAATAAGCTTTAAAATTTGGTATAAATAAAGTTTAATTTTAAAAAATTAAATATTATGTGCACACTGCACAGCGTTTTTGGGTATTTTGATTTAAGGGATACCAGGTTTTTAAAAATCTTTTAAATTTGACACCAATTTTGTTGACACCGCGCGCTATAAACTGAAGTCCACGCGGACGAAGTCGCGGGCAACAGCTAGTGTATAATATAAAAGTATTAAATATATTTCCATTGTCTGGTACCTGTAACACAAGTCCTTCAGGTACTTAGCACGCGGCCAGACTGACGTGGTGTGAAGCGTCCATATTTTTTATTATTATTATAGTTCTTGCAATCTAAGAGTGCGCGTCGCCTTTATTTGTAGTTGGAAATGTGAATAGACATTTTCGTTAGTGTGCGTACCCGACGACGGAGCAGTCAGTAGCGAGCGAGCCATGTACGCGTGTATAGATATGGTCACTCACATAACTAAGGGCGACGCGCACTCGTAGATTGCAAGAACTATATTAATAATGTTAGTAATAAGATATATTACGGCGATTACTATTTCGTAGCTCTGCTACGAAGTTGCTACGCTTGGTGTAAAAAGGCGTGTGTTAAACAAGACCACACGTTTCCCGCAACTTTGTTTCTAAATTTCATTTCGTTAAACTTTACATTTTCTTGATCTATCCTAGATATTATGTTACTCACTAGTGCGCAAAGTTTCCTTGTATGAAATTTTAAGGAATTTTGAGGGGACGACTAACCCTAAATTGTCGATTTTATAATTCATTTTTATCCTTGAAAATAAGCCCCGAATTGTTTCATTTTCTAAACAAAGATACTACATTATATTTTCGATGATCCGACCTAGCGAAAACACGACATCTTAAAATTTTCTCGAAAGAAAAGAATCAAAGAGATGCATCTAATTTTTTACGACTTTTTCATATATTGCCATAACCGTGCATTAAGCTAAGTTACTATTTTAACACATTGTATAAAATTCGATCATTGAGAAACTGACCTAGCGGATTTTTAATATATTATTGTATAATATTATCGAGTAATTAATTATTATTATTGAGAAAAAACTATTTAGGCGATGAATCCGCGTCGTCCTTTTTCACCTGGCATAATATGAAAGACGGGTGTGAGTGTGAAGGGAGAAGGACGATGTTTGATTTTTTGCGTAAGCCCTCATAAGGTGCATCCACATATTTTGTATCATTTGCGCGATCAGATCTCCAATCAGATCTCCGTCGCAATCATCGCGCCGTATCAAGTATGCGTATCACAGTGTGGACGGCTATTAGATCATTCTGTCGATCACGTGCGTATTTGATACGACACGTATCAGAGATGCGGTTAATAGCGATCGGGGCGTATCATGATACACGTATCATTTTGTCACGCTTCGATGATACGCGACGGAGATCTGATCGGGGATCTGATCGCGCAAATGATAAATGTGGACGCACCGTAAAAACGTGAAGTAGTATTGGAATTTAGACAGCTTTATCAAATTCATAATATTTATCTACATTGCGTAACAAAACTAAGTCATAAAACTTTAGGGTGTGTATTTGTTCCTCGCAGAGAGTTCACTGTGAAATTAACAGTGCTGAAAGACCATTTTTTTAACTTTTGTATGATGAGATAGCTCGTGACACTGGGGCGATTGTCAATACAAAAGTGAAAAAAATGGTATTACAGCGCTGCTACTTTCACAATGAAATATCTACAGGGAACACATAATATTATACACCCAAACAAAACTAGGTGATAATAATTTAGGTGATAATAAACAGATTAGTATGAGAGTCCGAAAAAAAATTACAAACGTTATAGTTAGAGAAAAAATAGACAGCTAATTTGTCGATAAAATATACCCATTAAGGGGCCGGGTAACCTCGAAATTCTCATACATACGTAATACCAAAATCATTTTCTCATACGAAAATATTTAACATGTTTGAGTTATTTTTCAGCTTAAAATTGTAATATATCTAGGTTCCTGCACAAAAATTTACTTCAAAATATTTAAACACAAAAATTATAATTTTTTGTTTAATTTTTTTTTTAGTAAATTTATTACTAAATATTTAAACACTAAAAAATAGAGTAAAATACTAAAAAATATATAAATAAATAGTAAATTTACAATAAAATATTTAAACTCTAAAAAATATTTTTTAGAGTTAAATATTTTATAGTAAATTTACTATTTATTTATATATTTTTTAGTATTTTACTATATTTTTTAATATTCTTTTACAAATTTTCGTAAATGATATACTTTTTGAGTTTTTTCCGTCTGAAAATATAAATTACTTTATTTCAGATATACAACCTGAAATATTTCAAAAAGTATAATATCATAATAATTATGACATTTTGTCAAAGATTATTTGTTGTTTTTAATTATTTTCTCTGTCGATTGACGTATGTTTCATAGGTGTACACGAAAATAACTTTAGGTATGCTACGCTCCATACAAAAAGGTTCGAACCTTTAATGCTCTAAGGTTCGAACTCTTGAAAAGCTCACAATAGAGTGGCTGATCAACTTGACATCTGAAACTGACGGGATGTCACGTGGACGGCACAATTCCCCCACACTTACTGCACCACTAACATGATCCTTATGATGACGGCATAAAGATCATTCTCATAGCTTTAAACCGCGGTAACGGGAGTGTGAATACTCGATATTACTCGACTTTTTGTATGAAAGTTTCACACGTTTGTAGTCAGCGTTGACAGTTTGTGCGGTGACGACTGTCAAACTACCCGAACATAATTTATACTTAGAATTGGTAGAAATGTATTTGCACAAAAACTAATCAATAGTTTGTACCGAAAGTTTATTTATCCAAATATTTTCCCACATCAATTAATAGAGAATATTGATTAAAATATACTAAAACTGAGCTGATTCGATCCAGATTCTATTAGAGCGCCTTCACATTACGTGGCAAGCAGTGCGGCAGCAGCGCTGCAGCCGCGCGACTTCATACAAAAGAGAGTCGCGCGGCTGCCGTGCGACTCGTTTTAGTATGGAAGTCGCGCGGCTGCCGCAACACTGGCGACGTAATGACGTGAATTGTGAAGACAGCCTTAAACAGAAAAAATATGCTCATCGAGATGACTAAATCGAAGCTTTATAATTGTACAGATAAGTTATGGTAAAAGTTGAAAGATATTATGGTACGCCTCATACAGACTGTATAGTGTATAGTCAATTTGATAAATGACATTCTAATAAAAGTAATCAACCTGAACTAAAAATAACATGGAGAATTCCAGTAAATCAACAATTTCGAATAGCTAGTTCAAAAGAAAAATCACGGCACGGATACAAATCTGTTAAAAAAAATTATAACCTTGGCAGTAATAAAAATTGATAGCCCAGCTAGATACCAATTTAGAATACGTTCAAAAATACACAAATTGAAAAAGAAATATATTTCTATTTTAACTACAAAGAGATTCTGGATGAAATATATTTCTGTTGTAGATAAATAAACAACTTTTGATACTTGAAAATCTAACTTCATATTTTACGTTTAATGAAGGTAAAAAAAAATATAGCTTGCTCGAGAAGCCTACGTCGGTCGTTAGCGCACCAAACAATACCTCCTCATTACGAGTTATTTGGCTGAAGCACTGACCCGACCGCGAATTACTACCGCGGAAATAAAATAATTAATGTTCACAAGAATTTCATTAAAAGTTTTAGCAGCTTTTGAAACTCTGCATTGACATAATCTGTTACATTTTAAGCAGTTTGGCCACAATAGACAACTACAAGTAGTTCGACTGCAAAGAAACGGACAGGTTTCAATATCTGTCAAATTCGTCGGGTTTCACTAGGATTATGAACGGAATGTGTCTCGCGCTGGCTGATACATATATATTTTTTTATTTAGCCTATGCTGTCCCACTGCTGGGCAAAGGCCTCCCCCAGGGTCTTCCATTTTTCTCGCTCCTGCGCCACCGTTGGCCAGCCCAGCCAAATTTTTTAAATATTTAAATTATTAAAGATTTCAAAATTGGATTCTGACAATTTTAATCGCATCTTGTGCCAAAACACAAACAACAATACGACCAATGAGAATCACGTCCAGCGAATATGTCATAGTTTTAAATTCGTAGGTAACAAGTTAACAACCCTAGCGACGGTTTTCGTCATAATACGTCAAATTTAAAAATTTCAACATCAGTTTTAAGGGCCTTATCACAATGGCGGTTAGCGAGCGATTTGAAAGCGACGCGATTGCGCAACGCAAACGCCAGTGTGATAAGGCCCTAAGTCGGCATACTCTATAATTCTGTCTACTCTGGTTTGACCGTATAATTCACGCGTGAAAACATTTAAGTGGTGATCTTTGGATCAAATTGTCAATAATTTCGGTTCGAATCAAATTGTGAAAACAGTTTGTATCAAATAGTCAAAACTGTTTCGTCAATACTAATATTATAAAATACATTTATTTTTACTAATATTATAAACTTACCCATATTAATATGATAAATATTATGAAAGTGTGTCTGTCTGTCTGTCTGCTTCATGCTCAAACCCTTGAACCGCTTTTGTTGCAATTTGGCGTGGAGATACTTTGAATCCGGATTATGGATAAATTAATCCACGTTTAAGTTCAGTCCAGACTGTAAAGGTCTAACTCTGACGATCTCAACAGCTATGTCTACACTGTGCACTTTCCTCTTCAATTTTCGTCATCTTCTTTCATTCAACTTTCGTATTGGCGCATTCAATAATTGAATGCGTCAACGATCGCAACTCCAGCATTGTAATTTTTATTCAGTTGCAGTGTCTGTCAGCTTATTGTAACAGGTGCGACGAGAATATTTTACTGGGTGGAATACGCCTTATTTTATAATAAAAAATTTCAGAAAAAAAGAAAAAAGCGACAGTTTTTGATACGGTCAGAGGGCATGCGTCGCTGGCATGCCTCACGTGCGCTATTGGCTGCGCTATGATGCATGCCCTAATGGCTGGTTTACACGTATTAAGTTGATAAGTAGTTAACTAAATTTTAACTTAATTTTAAGTGTTGTTAATTGCATGTAAACATAAAATTTTGTAGCAAGTAGCAAGTTAAAATTTAGTAAGTACTAAACTAGATAACAATTAGAATTTAGTTACTACTTATCTATTTAAACCAGCCATAAATGAACAAAAAAGGCACAGTGTAGACATAGCTATTGGAAATCAAAGTCAAATATTTCTATTGAAAATTCCTACCACCGTTGAAGTTTAGTAATTTAATCAACCATGAAGTCTCAACTGTCACCAGGGCCAGTTAAATTACCTTGTAAAGTTTTATAACAAAGTTAAAAATAAAAAAATACATACGTAGCGCTCGGGGAATGCCGCGGTAAAGCATTGCATATCATTTTTTATCAACTTATGGAATTATAATTCGCATACGTCTAGTCGCACCCACACACACACCGCGCTGAAGTCTGCCGAACTGAAATGACGTTAGACGTTCTTTCAGTGAACTAATGAGGCACCCAAATATCGAGCTTTTTTGTGTACCCAGCTTTTCTCAAATACGCCAAAACCGTTTTGTGGTAACTACTAATATATGCCGATCTTGCTCCACTCTTTTAAAAATGGCATCAGTTTTGTCCGTAACAGAGCTAGCTAGAGCGACGTGCAACTTTGATATCAAAATTTCGGGATTGAAAACGCTTGGAACCAAATTTGCGCTATTCTCACAGATACTGCATTAGGTCCGTAAACATCACAATTTTTTTCGCGGCTTGTGTTGCATTTTTACCTTTTTTTTAATAAAATTTTAAAATATTTCGAATTTCTTCATAAGAATCACTCATTTTAACAATAAGAAAAACAAATGAAAATCTCACATAATTACCAAATTTGAATGTGGATTTGTCTTCAGTAAAATTAAAGCATTTTAATGATAACAAAATAAGCTAAATACAATTATTGGTACAGCCTACGGTACGGTCCAAGAAATTTTATGACAAGTTCATACATACTATTGTGAAAAGACATTTTCCCCAACCTATTATTATGTCATCTGAGAAACATGCCGCTCACTGTGCCTTATAAGTTATAAAAAATCTCGTGATTTCTTAATTCTTCCTACGCAGTTCTAAATATCTAATGCAATTTACTAAGAGCTCTCATTCGAGATGAATTGATTCAGGTTCGACTACTTTGCACAACCCGATTTCAACTTTTCAGAGGAAATCAACGCTCAGTAAAGTTGAATTTTCATCCGTTGAAATGTACAGGAAGAGCGGGTACATTAATTAGAAACATTACCGGCTTATCATCTCAAATCCCTCGTAAATTTCTCTTAAACTCGGTAAGCATTTTATTTTTATAACCAATTTACATCTCGCGAATCGTCTTTTAGTATAATATTTTGCTTCTCGAGGGTATAAAAACATAACCTGCATAATTTACCCATTTCCTTAAAAACTTTGTGAGTGTTTCGAGTTATATTTTATGATATTGGGAACGAGACGGTGCGATAAATTTCACGACCGAAGATTTTAGAAGACAGTAACTTTAATTTGTATCTTTGTTACTTATCTGTCTTATCAAACAAGTTTTAAATGTCGCTTTCAAAATTTCTTGAATTAATTTTAGGTTGAAATATTGTTGTTAAGTTTCTAAATTATTGACGACCTCTGTGGCTCAATAGCTTTGTCCACACTGGGCCTTTTTTTATTCATCAAGGGCATGCGTTATAGCGCAGTCAACAGCGAACGTAAGGCATGTCCATGACGCGTGTTGAAATCGTAGCGCTCGCTTGACACTTTTCTTTCAACGCGGGTGGATTTTGACGCATTCAATTATTGAATATGCCAAACGAAAGTTGAATAAAAAGAAGATGACGAAAATTAAAGATGAAATTGCATAATGTGGACATAGCTATTGGGTAGAGTGTGTGGCGGCTAAGGCCGGGTGTCGCGGGTTCGAGTCCCGCCGACGGAACAAAAAAAAAATTTCAATGTTCCTGGTATTAAATATGTGTATCTTAAATAATAAAAATCCTGAATATATCTTCTTATATATAAAAATGGATTTTCACATGTGTTAGTCGCGCTAAAACTCGAAAACGGCTGAACGGATTGGGCTGATTTTAGTCAAATATTCGTAGAAGTCCAGCGAAGGTTTTAAAGTGACACGAAGTTCACCGGGACAGCTAGTCTTCTTCTCTTATATATAAAAATGGATTTTCAAATGTGTTAGTCGCGCTAAAACTCGAAAACGGCTGAACGGATTGGGCTGATTTTAGTCTTAAAATATTCGTAGAAGTCCAGGGAAGGTTTTAAAGTGACACGAAGTTCACCGGGACAGCTAGTCTATACATCTAAACATATAATAAAACTGTAGAAATGAGAATTCTGTACATTAAAAAATAATAAGTGGGGGGTGTCACTACATCGCTATAGAAGCCAAAAATGTGGTTAGATTTTTGTCTGTCTGTCTGTATGTTTGTTCCAGCATCACACGAAAACCACTGATCCGATTTGAATGCGGTTTTCACAGATATATTTGCCTTCTTCCAACTTAACATCTGGTGTATAAATTTTTTCCCCCCCACCCCTCAAAGGGTACAAAAGAGGGGTCAGATTTTGTATCAAACTTTTTTCTTTAACATGAAAACTACTGATCCGATTTGCAAACGGTTTTCGCAGATATATTTGTCTTCTTTAAACTCAACATCTGATACAAAAAAAAATCCCCTTCACCCCTCTGAGGGGGGTCCGATTTTGTATCAAACTTTTTTCTTTAATGGACTTACTATATATTATTTACTGTGTTTTTAAACTTAACATTTTGGTGTATAACATTTTTCCCCCCACCCCTCTTAGGGGACAAAATAGAGGGTAAGATTTTGTATCAACTGATGAAGTAGAAATACTTTACATGGCAGAACAACGTTTGCCGGGACAGCTAGTATTTAATATAAAAGTATTAAATATATAATTTTCGTTGTTTGGTACTCGTAACACAAATCCTCCAGGTACTTAGCACGGGGCCAGACTGACGTAGTGTGAAGCGTCCATAGATATTATTATTATTATTTATTATGAAACCGTACAGATTTAGCTCATGACTGATTTTGAACGATCGCTAAGAAGTTTCAATAATTACATTTAGCATAGTCAGGTACTGAGGTAGTCATAATAATATGTATGCGTCGGCGCGAATGAGCGATTTGGCTGCTACCCCGCGAGATCCCTGTAGTATGTTGTATCACATAGCGTAATAAAATAAAGCTTTTAGCCTTTCTAGATAAATGGGCTACCTAACACTGACATAATTTTTCAAATCGGACCAGTAGTTCCTGAGATTAGCACGTGTAAATAAGCCTTTTCAAACAATTTTCCCCCGTTTTTTCCACATTTTCCTCTATTTCTTCCCTCCTGTTAGTCTCCTCCTGTTAGTATAAAATATAACCTACAGCCTTTCTCGATAAATGGGCTATCTAACAATGAAAGAATTTTTCAAATCGGACTAGTAGTTCCTGAGATTAGTGCGTTCAACAAAAATAAAAAAAATCTTCCGCTTTATAATTATATTATTACTATAGATTTTCGATTTCTAATTGTGACACGCGGAATTCGCAAAATTATCTTGACTTAAGGAATTAGGTTCAAAATACCCATTCTGAGTAGCATCATCTGTAGTCTGTTATAGCACCTTTAAGCCCTGTCAGTTGGTATAAAAAGGACGACAAAATTTAGTAAGCCGCGACGTCCGTCAGCCGACATGAGATTACTCGGCGTTGCAAATGCGGAGGTTTATTCAGCCTTCAGCCTTCCACAGGTTTTTATGGAGATACCGCGCGAATACTAAGCAGGTTTGAAATTTATTATGACAGTTTATTCGCGAGTTGAAAAAGAAGGAGATTATGTTGTAGCAAGATTTGTTTAGGTTACGTGTACGTTTTTGCTGATATGCAAATTCGGAGGATACTAAGCCACGGTCTGACAAGAACCGGGAAAGTTGCACGCTATAGCTGATGAATTAAGTAGTCTTGTACTTTCTTATTGAAGACGCAAAATAGAGTTCATTACTTTTTTTCAAATCGAAAATATTTTAATTGGACAAAACCATAATAATATGTACTTCCATACTAATATTATTATAAATGGGAAAGTGCGTATATCTAATGTCTATATTACCGATAACCGATTTTGCTGAAATTGGTATGAGTATCCCCATTTTCCTCTTTGAATATCGGGAATAGATAATTATATTACAGTATTCTGTGTTTAATTTACTTGCCCTACAACAGCCCACGAATTCTATAATATCTCACCAACAACATACCTGTTAAAATAGGGCCTAGTTCCTATAGGCTAAATTTTGGCCTAAAAAGAGTTGAAATCCAATCCAATGCCAAGTTCAGACGTTTTCCATCGATCATAACCATTTTCATCAACAACCTAATCCATAATACTTCTAAGTTTGAATTTCTAAAGTTGTCTGTCCATTCCTTGTGTCTGAAACTCCGAAATGGTTTTTCAAAACATCTTCTCTCTTTTTAATTTACTCTTTTAAATTTACTGGGTCAATATACCTAATTTAATTATTAATTATGTAGTTAATATTTTATAACAATGAATTTGTTACTGATTTCTTTTATATTTCATTTATCTTTCTCTTAAGGGTCTACATAGACGGACCGCATTTCAACTGCAATCCAACTGCAAATTGCAGTTCAAGTGCAGTTTGAATGCAGTTGACACGACTGCAATACGACTGCAATAGAACTGCAAACCAAACGCGCAGTCGGATTGCAGTTTAGTTGCAGTCGGCGTGCAGTCGTGTGAACTGTTTGGTTTGCAGTTCTATTGCAGTTGTGTCAACTGCATTCAAACTGCACTTGAACTGCAATTTGTGCGTTGGATTGCAGTTTAAATGCGGTCCGTCTGTGTAGACCCTAATAATATGTTACCAGTTAATTTTAAATACTTTTCTTACAATTTTTTTATGTGACAATAATCTTGTAGTAAGTCATAGCCGTCGTTATTTCTGATCCTTGAAATCTCTTCAAATCTTCTGCCTTCCCCTCAGGCCGGTTATACTCTGAGGATGACAACAAGGAAAGTCGAATTCCTCCTTTTGGAAGTCGGTTAAAAACAAATTGATACTTTTGTGTTCAGGAATTTTTCATTGAAATATAGTAGTAAAATTTTTTTCAGAGCTGCAACTTCCAAAGGAACACATTCTTTATTATACCCTACATAACGCAAATATTTGTATGAAATTCTATGCCTCGTGATTTAAATGGTAAAAAAAATTCGTTTGAAGTCGTGTTGAACTAACAGGGTTAATTGGGGAATAATTGGACAGACGCGGCTGTCGGGACCCGTGAAATGATTTATTGCAGCTTCTCTCTAGTTTATATGTGTAATAATTTTGATTGTGGTTGCATACGATATCGAAATACAATACAGTATCCATACTAATATTATAAATGCGAATGTCTGTCTGTCTGTTACCTCTTCACGTCCAAACCGCAGAATTTTGCTGAAATGTTGGTATGGAGATACTTTGAGTCTCATTAAAGGGCATAAGATACCTTTATCCCGACAAAATGTATGGTTTCCACGTGATGAACGTATTTTAGCGCAAGCGCGTGGACGCTATCTAGTCTGTAATAAGTTTGATTGTGGTTGTATACGCCATTAAAATACAGTAAGTATAGAAAAATAGCTCTAATACGTTTATGGTTTTTATTTTCAACTAAACGACGCCTGCAACTCCGTTCCGCCAACATAATGTTTAGTTTTTCGCGCGGGAACTATGTTTTTGGCAGGGACTTAGTATAATATCGAATATCAGAAAAAAGCCGGTTCGGCAGTTTGGGCGAGACAAGGCAACAGACAGATAGAGTATAAACACTATTTCATTCATAATAATATTAGTATAATAAAACATCGTATATTACTTGAATAACGTTTACGAATACGTAGTTGCAAATTGGTCCTGCTGACCCCACACAACCGTACTTCAAGTCTTATAGCAATGTCTTTTATAACAACTTAAGTAATAAACACATCTCGACTATTCGAAATTAAACTTTACGACTTAGAAAGCTTAGTTATTGCTAAGTTATATAATACTCTAGTTTTGCGTTAATTACTTTCTAGGTTTCCAAATTATTAATTCCGGCTCGAACTGTAATAATTATTAAATGTTAATGTTGTGTATATAGGTATACAATGTGTTAGTAAGTGCTAAACTTTTTTTAGAATATTCTTTAAAGTACGAGGATGGTTGTTACAGAAAAATTTAACAATCAAATGCGTATGGCACGCGGAGACTGCCGCGGTAAAGCTATTGCATACCATTTTTTATCAACTTAATGATTCGCACGTATACACGCACACAAACACCGTGCCGAAGTCTTGCAACGCCACACCGACCGGCAGTGGGGTGTGTTAGGTTTTTTCGCTACGGAATTTTTTTACGGAAGCAGGATAGTTAAAAAAATACTTCAATATTAATTTAACGCTTTTGACAATTAAGTGTTATAAGTAATTAAGACACACTAAGCCAAAAATACGCGGCCGAAGTTCGGCTTGAATACGCCTGCTATGTATTTAATAACTAATAGGCTACTTGACCTATATTAAATTTCATTTAACAAATGCATATTTCTAGTAGAACTTGGACTAGCAAACTGTATTTAACCCTTATCGTCAAATAAATGCTTATTATGATTGATAAATAAAGTCATATAAAGACGATTTGAAAATATGATTTTATATTTAATTTGTACTGACGAAAAGGCTTTTGCGGTACTTCCGATTTGGATGTGACGTCATCACACTAGTAATTTAATATCTTTTATTTATCGCACTCGTTATATTATGTAAGTTTATTTGTACACAAATAATAAGAATAAGCCTAGAAAGATTTTTAAAATATATTTTCGGCCTAGTGTGCTTAGACACAAACTTCATAGATAATATGACGATACGACGTCCGTCGTGTTATTTTGCTTATATTTTGTTTATTTCCAGGCAGTTCATCGTCCGTGTTGGGGACGCTAACTCGCGTCGCTTCCATCGTGGGCGGCGACGTTGACATGCCGTGCGACTCGCGCCCGCCTAACCGCAACGACAGCTTACTGCTCGTCGTCTGGTACAGAGACGACAATCCGGTCTACAGGTACGTATATGTACTACTCGACCAAGCCAACTAGACGACTGTCAAACCATGCTCTCTCGCACTTATGCATTGCTAGCGACGTGCGTAAGTGCGAGAGAGCAAGCTTTGACATTCGTCTAATTGGCTTGGTTGAGTAGTAGGCTTAATAAAAATAGTAGATTAATATATTGTTAAGTATGTGGTAAATAGTGATTAGAACTATTGAACACCTGACCATTGTTCTATCAGATAAATCGATATCAATATATATAAAACTCAAAGGTGACTGACTGACATGGTGATCTATCAAGGCACAGCCCAAACCACTGGACGGATCGGGCTGTTTGGCATGCAGTTAGGTGTTATGACGTAGGCTAAGCAAGGATTTTAGTCAACTCTACCCCTAAGGGGTTAAAAAAGGGGATGAAAGTTTGTATTTAATAATACTTCTTAACGCGAGCGAAGCCGCGGGCAAAAGCTCGTTAATTAATAAGCGGATGGTGGATCTACGTAATTTGTTCGTGTTTTGTCAAGCCCAGTCGACAGCATATTTTTTGATATAACAGGTATAGTTCTTGCAATCTACGAGTGCGCGTCGCCCTTAGTTGTGTGAGTGACCATATCTATACACGCGTACATGGCTCGCTCGCTACTGACTGCTCCGTCGGGTACGCACACTAACGAAAATATCTATTCACATTTCCAACTACAAACAAAGGCGACGCGCACTCGTAGATTGCAAGAACTATACCTACTTACGGGAGGTAGCAACGTTTGAAAAAAAAGGTATTTCAGCCTGCCTAGCAAACGCCAACGAGATATCTCACTCTCGAGAATTTTAATTATAAAAACTACTAGTCTCATAATTTCAAAATCTCGACATTATCTCGACAAAACTCTATAAAATGTGTTATTTCGATGATAGATCTACGCGAGAAAAAATGTTTGTCGTGCTAGGGTCAATAAAGATGAAGATACAAACTATCAAACATCGAGAAACATGTAGAGTGAGATATCTCGTTGGCGTATGCTAGGCAGGCAGGTCGGCTGATTTTGTGATATTATGTCGTCATTCTTGCTCTTCTGGTTACAGCGGTGGGTTGTAACCCACTAGGTGGCTGGGTGGTCTGGCTGCCGGTAGTCGTTGCGTTCATTAGTGCGCAACCTTTTTGTTCAGGTGACAACCCCGGATTTTAAAATCATTTAAAGTGAGCAAGGAGTACTTAACACAAACGTAAGAATTATGACACTAATAATAATAACAATGATTGTTAAAGCCTGGTTGTTAACATATCAAGAGCCAGAAGCGAGAGATTGCCATTTCTTTTTATCAGGCTCTCCTTAAAGCATCGCCTAGGCCTAGATAAATGAAATGCGCACCATTAATGAACACAACCACTACCGGCAGCTAGACCGCCCGGATTCCAGAAGAGCAAGAATGACGACTATCACAAAATCAGCCTACCTGAAATGCTTTCTTGAAAACGTTGCTACCTCTACTAACTATGTCCTATCAGAAAAATAATCTACTTGGTCATCATACTCGTATTCTTAAAAACTTAAGCAAGTATAATTTACACAGAGCCAGTACTGGCTGCCAATAAGACTGGCAGCCAGTATTGGCTTGGTATATGCCGCGTGTGAACAGTTTATCAAGCCAGGCCAAACTGTTCACACGTGGCATATTATTATGTCAAGCCAATACTGGCTGCCAGTCTTATTGGCAGCCAGTGCTGGCTCTGTGTAAATTATACTTTACATTTATATTTTTTCCTTAAACATTACGGTATGAGTCATCCAGGAAACTTGAAAACTTTTTCCTTTGGCGGAATTCGAGCCCTCGACCTCTGAATGCCATACAGAGGTCGCCTTAAGTTTTTAAATGAAGCGAATATACCTACTGGAAAAACACCCGCACGGTGATGATGATGATTAGCATATCCATGTTATGTAATACATTAAACAAACGGCAAGCGTACTCCAAGCGAATCTTACAATTAAATTTTAATTATATTAATTCGATGTTTTATTTTCAACTTCAAAAAGCGGATATTGAGTTTTCCATAATAGCCTTAGGTTAGGTAATATTAATATGTTCACAAACAGATTGTGAAAAAGGAAATCATAATATTACAAGACTCGTTAACATCGACCCTTTGTGTTTTAAACACGTTTGAATTTTTATTCTAAAGTCAAGCAGTTTCCGCGTATTGCCTGTGGAATGACACAAAACTACTTCTACTATAGAGAACTCTCTTCACATTAGGCTATGATGAATAACTGTGACTGGTATCGGCTAAGCATATTAATTAATAATTATTTATATGCTAAGCCGACACCAGTCACAGTTTAACAAACATGACTTTTTGACGTGTAGGTATAAAACACTTTTACTAGACCAGCCCCAATTGGTTTCGTAAATAGATTGGTAATAAAAAAAAAATATAACTTGGGCGCCGGCCACCGGATGCCAGGGGGTGCACTTGCATCCCTTGGGAATCTCGGGATCAACAGGAATGATTGAAATAAAAAAGCATTTTGTAACCCAAAATACCATGCCGTACAAAGATAGTTCGTAATGTTTCGGCACTAAATGTATTCTGTTGACGTAAATAGACAGTCTCTGTTGTTCGTAAAAAAGAAAAGAAAGAAAACTAAAATCTGCACCCCTTGGGAATTATTTCTGCCGGCGCCCATGAACTATAATAATATTATGATCCATGTAACTCCGTTGCACCAAAATTCGTTTACCGATCGGGACCGTACATTTTCCGGGATAAAAATCATAGACCCAAAGTATCTTTACCGAATTTCAGCAAAATCGGTTCGGCGGCTTGGGAGTGAAGAGGTAAGATAGACAGACAAACATACATTCGCATTTATAAGTATGAAAGTATGGATTACCGCGAAAATAAATGAAATACCTTATTTTATGTGACATGGAAATTCACAATATCACTTTCGATAAATATTCCACGAAAAAGACTTCGCGAAGGCGGAAATTTGTAAAACACAAGTTCTGTCAATTACCCGCAACAATAACCAGTAATATGATTTTCCGGAGTTCGATAAAAATACAATCTTTTGGGACACTTCCCTGATTGGATTCGATCAGCACTGATAAGTAATATTGTGACCCATCTGCGACCAAAATTATTGAGACACGACAAAATATTATTATACTAGATGACGCCCGCAACTTCGTTGTGGCAAAATTCTATTATCGCGCGGGAACCGTACATTTTCCGGTATAAAAAGTATCCTAAATATTATGTCCTTTCCCGGGACTCAAAGTATCCCCATACAAAATTTAAGAAAATTGTTCATTGGATTAAGCGTGTAGAGGTAACAGACTTACGACATCTCGCCAAGGAGGGAGGGGGTCAAAAAATCCTCCCAAATGCCTCACGTAATACATGGATGCCAATTTGGAATTTCAATTATTATTAATTGCGTACAATTTTGAAATTAGGTCTTTTTATTATATTATTATTTAATGATCCCTTAAAAAAATCTTCATTTACTAATACAGAAAATACATTTTGAATTGACAGACTTGCTGTCCACTGTAATGGGCTGCCTATTCTGAGTAGATCATGCATCTTAACGCCTTGTGATGTTGAAATATAAATTGAACCTTAGTTATAAAAAAGCTGGAAGGAAACGTAGGTAAATTGAAAATGGTGGCAGCGGATCGATAAATTAATTTAATAATTGATATTATTAAATCTCCCCCAACGAGCGTCAACCAAGATCTGGTTGGTTAAATTTAATTTTATATTGTGCACAATCTGCTAACAACATAGTATAATTTATACCACAAGTAACAAATGAAAGTTAGCTATTTCTATATTTTTACTGTTTCTATGATAAGGTTAAACTACTATCCATAAATACTAATATTATTAATTATTATAAATGCGAAAGAGTTTCTGTCTGTCTGTTACCTCTTCACACCTTGCAGTGTATTGATAAATAAAGATGGACACGCCTACTAGGTAGGTAGTAGGGACAGTTGGGGTGATCGCTCGACTTTGGTTTGACGATCACTTCTTCGCCAGTCTCCAGTGCCAGAGATGTTTAGTTAAATTATAGTAATGTGTTTAATTTACTCGCCCAGCCATTGTACATACTGTACACACCTAAAGCGCTGAATTAATTTTCCTGAGAGGTACGGAGAAACTTTGAGTCCCGGGAAAGGTCATAGGATAATTTAATTCCCGAAAAAATTAACGGTTCCCGCGATATAAACGAATTTTGGCGCAACGGAGTCAGTTCAGCAAATTGGGCGTGAAGAGGTAACAGACAGACAGACAGACAGACAGATAGGCAGACAGACAGACAGACACACTTTCTGCAGGTTCGTTAATTATATCTGAACTATGCAATTTAAAGCGAACTTTCAGAACAGCAGAATACGGCAAGCGGCCCTAAGCTTATAACTCCACGCAATGGGCATTGTCCAAAAAAAATCACATGTACTTTTTATATTTTTTTTCGTTAGAATAGGGTATTTTAAGAATATAAATTAAATAATTTTGAAATTCATTGGCTAGTTTTTTCTCAATAAATTTTTAAAGTTTCGCTATGACGTCATCATCGGCGGCCAATTGACCTCTGCAGTATGTTTTTTTTCCTTTCAATCTTATTTATAATGGCTGGTTCGTCAAATATAAGTTATCATTATGTGAAAGCTGATACGAGAAGCTTACCAAAAGTTCGAAACGTAATGTTGGTCGAATTTATTGCTAATTTAACGCCATTGAAGGTCAAACTAAGGTTAAACATATTTGTTCAAAAATATAAGTAACTAATGGGTATTTTTTTCGTTTATATACAGAAAAGCGATCACTGACCTTATTCCTCGAAATGTTTTTGTAATGAGCAAAATTAAAAAAAAATGGACAATCCCCATTAACAAATTAAGAAGGATTTCGTTCCGGAACCGGCAGGAATTCTTGTTTTAAAGAGATTTATAGTTTATCCGCTGTTCGCGTCACGACTACATTCCATTATTTATTTCTACAAAGGAGATTGTCGACCGATGATTCATGTTAAGCCTTTTAAAACCTCGGCATTATTAAGTTTAAATGCTATTAAATATTAAGTGCATTATGTTGTTTTAAATTTTGTTTAATTAAAGTAGAAATTAGAATGCATTTTGTTTTAATAATTTTTATGGGTTTTAGTTAAATCTATAGTTTATTTTAAGACTGATCTAGTAATAACATTCTAGTTGTGACAATATTATGTTGTCCTCTTCAGTCTTCATAGCGTAGCTATAGAACTACTTATTAAAATATTAAGATACTTTTCGTTCTGAGAACAAACACGTAAAAATATATTCATCTTAGCCCAACGTACCATCGTAGAAATTGATTCCAGGCAGTTGACGGACCTACGTCTTGGTCGGCACTCGGCAATCGGCATGTTAATTCAATATGATCGCTCGGATGGATTAGACTGAGCGCGACGGTTAGCCACGAAACGGAAGGTCCGCCTTCTGCCTTGGAAATTGGATTTAACTTCTCTGATAGTAGGTACTTTGTGTAACTTTATATAATGTTCAAAAACAATGTTTCACATCTATTATTATTACTAATAATAATAGATGTGAAACAGGTTTAAGTATAAATGAATGTTCCTATAAACTGTTGATGTGCCAATAAAATATAAATAAATAAATAAATTTCCGGAGGATACACAAACTTAAATAACTAAAATCTTGTAATTTCTTCCTTTCACTATTTATTTCTTCTTTGTATAATATTTCACAAGAAGGGGGACAAAAATGAAGGACGCCACAAAACAACTTAGGTATCAACGTCGACATTTATCTCAAAGTATCAAGGAGATCTGTAAAACGGAAGATAAGGCATCGACCTTAAGAGTCCGTCTACGAAATTTTGCCGATTTCGCTCATTTAACAGACGTGATTTAACAGTTAAAATACAGTATTTCTATAAGTTTTAATGCACAACATGTAAGATCATTAATTCAATTATAATCTAATGTTGCAGCGAGATTGTTTATTTTTTTTAATATCTTTAAATAATCCAACTCAAACCCGCTACAGTTTTGTGATTTTTGCTGTAAAAGGTTTAGAATATCACCTTTTTATGGATTGTATTGACGTCTTAACGGTATGAAAAAAATACAATGTACTGTTGAGAAAGTCGTCTATACAATGTTGGAATTACTTTTTACCACTTTAATATAAAAAAACCCTTTAAAAAACAGAATACCTATAACTGCCCGCTAACTTGGCGATCGTCCTTTTTCACCTGGCATATGAAAGACGAGCGTGAGTGTGAAGAGAGCAGTAGAAAAGATAGCACGGGCTCTTAATAAGACTGACACAAACTAAACTTTTAGCAGGCAAGGCGTTAACGGTACAAGTTGGAAGCCGGCTACATGAAGCGGCAGCAGACGACGTGTCATCGCGACACTACTGATTTCTATGTATTTCTATAAAATACCCTCCGCAGCTAGCGACACGAAGTTAGAGACAAAAGTTTATTCATAGAAATACATCGAAACCAGTATTGTCCCGAAGACACGTCGTCTGCTGCAAATTCATGTAGCCGGCTTTCAACTTGTACCTTAATGCTTTTTCATTACAAAAAAAAAGAATGATTACGTATTATTCTAATGTAATGAGGCGAATAATTTGGATGCCTACTACAAACAGGATGATAAATATAATAATAATTATATGTTTTATTTTAATGAATGTGAAAATTAAGTATCGCAAAGAGAACATAATATTTGCTGTCGTACAAAGTATCCTATTTCATTAGCTTAAACGTCTAGAGAAATATATTATCTTATTATTATAGTGAGGGAGCCCTAGAATACTTTTTTTTTTGTTTTCTTGATTATTAACAAGCTAATTTTTGTGAGTAGTTTCATTTTGATAAAACAACTTTTTTATCTGCGAAAAATCTTGAAAGTTCTTGAGGGTTCTGTAATCAACAAAACTTGGTTGACTATAACGGTACCTACTCTAAAACGGAACCTTAACAAGCAGATTTTTTGTTTAATGGTAGGTTAACAGTTATATAATTTAAGAATAACATTGTCCTACAAATAGAACAATCCATATTTTAGAACCATCAAATTAAAGTAAGAAATCTTTTCTATCTCTGTTAGCTTTCAAGATTTTTCGCAAATAAAAGAGTTGTTTGTCTTGTCAAAACGAAGTTACTCACAAAATTGCTTGTAAGTAATCAAAAAAAAAATGTTCTAGGGCTCCCTGACTACAAATTTTTCGCATTTATTAACAAAACTAATTATCAGGAGATAGTATGAAAAGTTATAATATATTGAATTTTGTTCATATTAAGTTACGAGTAAAATGCAAATTATAACGCTAGAATTCGAGTTTTAAGTGAAACTTTCTGAAAATATTTGATACAAAATTGAAGCAGAGAAATTAAACAGGAAAAAAATTAATTTGTGATTGTAAATAATATGTTTGTTAATAATACAAATGACTTATACAAATACTTAAGAATATTAAAAGTAATATTGACGCAATATTATTATTCTTTCGATCAACGCGACCTTAAAATTTTACTTACAATGCACCTAGAATTGCACGAAAAAATATGAACAATATTTAAAATTCTTTAATGAGACCTAAACATAATAGTAACTCAAAAACAGTAACTGAAACTAATTTTGTGAACAGCGATCGTGCTTTGAACGTTGTTGGTAATAGGTTTGTTCTTTCTCTAACAGTTTAATTAAAGTTTGCAGACATATAAATGGAAATGAATGAAATTTTCGTGAAAATTTCATGGCTTGCAGACATAGTTAGAAACGCAAAGTTACGTTTGAGGCGGAGTACATTTTTAGGTACATTTAAATATATTATTTTCCATACGAAAAACACTATTTTTGTCTACTTTCGCTCTATACCGGTACGGAAACTTTCGTGCATGAGCGCAACTCGTACTTGGCCGATTTTTTATTTTTATAGATTGTGAACCAAACCTCAAAAACATATTTTTGATTGTGCACATCTCATAATGCGCTTCATTTTATGCCGAGTAATGTAACCGGGAAATGCGAGTTGGAAATAAAATTGGACGTCAGATTATATTATATACTATTGAATTAAACAAGGCATATAAATCGTTTCAGCGACCTATTTTACTAACGTTGAATGCGATTATACGACGCTGACATGAGAAGCGTGGATAATACTTGTGATTGCCATATTACCAGCATTAAAAGATTATGCTTTTATTAAAAGTCAATCTAAAAGAGTGTTTCATAATGCCATAATCGTAGGAGAATTAATTTGTATATTTCATACTCTTGACGTTGATTTAAAAGTAATCGACGTCCATTTGTTTAATAGACGCCACTAATGTCTTAAAACGAACTCGATAGAGTGAGATCTAATTACGGGCCATTCTCCTTACTAACATTAGAATACAAGTACAAAAATTTTGACGACCGCTGTGGCTCAAAGGTTGAGCGTGGGGCGGCTCAAGCCAGGGGTCGCAGGTTCGAATCCCGCCGACGGAGCAAATAGTCCCATCACGTCGCTTTTTTTTACATGGGGAAATGCATTACACATCCCCGGCGGGTTGGGGACATCGGCCGGGGTATGTGGCCCATCACGTCGCCTACTCGTCACTTACTTATACTTACGCTTCATATCCTCCATTCAAGCCGAAGCTCTTGCGACTCCAGTCTGACCAGCCGGTTAAGGCAGGGCAGAGGTAGGGTCTGATTGTCCGTCAGGTACGCTCCGGCCGCCCGGTGAAGGAGATGGAGAACAGGGCTTCCCTAGGAGCACTAAATCGGGTACGTGGGGTCGCTACTCCCCAAAAGCTCGCTACAGGCCCTGCCTTATTATCATTATTATTAAAGTTTGGAGGATATATTTTATAGACCTACAAATAGCTAATGGCACTTAAATGTCTTCGACATGGTGCGTGCAGCGTGACAGCGTGACACGCAATAGATAAGTGTCACCATGGAAATCTATACTAATATTATAAAGAGGTAAACTTTGTTTGTTTGTTTAATTGTAATGAATAGGCTCAAAAACTACTGGACCGATTGTAAAAATTCTTTCACCATTCGAAAGCTACATTATTTACTACTACATTTAAATGCATTTATTTTACTCATGCTGATAATCCTTATCAAAATAAATTATTTCATCACTAAGTACAGTTTGTCAAAATAATATTTGGTCTTTGAATGATTAAAATTGGACGTTTGGTTTAGGAGTTATGGTGAAATTAAAAATTGCGATTTACACCCGTTCCGAAGTGGGCGCTAGGCGCTACCAAGGCGGGGTGCGCAGTAGCGAAGATTATGACCGGCACTACAGCAGCGTAGCTAGCATACCGTCGTAGACAAACGAAAGAAACTAAATTTTGACAGTTTTACCGGAAAAACATTGGAGAAAAAGTTTCTTTCGTATCTCGATTTCTTCCGCTTTTGAAAATCTATATGTCAAGCATGACGACCATTTTTATCCGCTTTTGACATTTAATTTCTTGATTCTTTTTGTTTTTTAATATGGCACTTCGGCTATAAAACCATGGCTAGTGTCGAGTAAATGGCGGCGGCGGCGGTGGCAGTAATGGTTTTATAGCCGAAGTGCCATATTAAAAAAAAAAGAGTCAAGAAACTAGCCGTTGCTATAATGGTTGCTATGGAAAAAGTTTCTTGACTTTGTCCACTGAAACTCAAGTCGATGGGTGGCGCCATGCTCGGTAAAAAGATATGTAGACATGGGAAAGAAACTGCCATTACTTTCTTCCGAAGAATCGACTGGGGAAGGCCGTGCTAGCTATGCTGGTGAATTAGCTCATAATTCATATTTCAAGAATACCAATGATCCCTACTGATTTGCCTATACTCTTCAGAAGGCTCCAATTTCCTGTAAAAAATTCTTTCGGGGCTTAAGATTTTGTATCGGCTAATATGAAGTAGAAATACTTTAAATGGCAAAACGACGTTTGCCGGGACAGCTAGTCAAAAATATTTTTATTGAAACATAATAATACAATCACCACCCATGATATCAAGAAACAGTTGAAATAAAAAGGTCTTGTACAATTCACATTATATTGCTACCATACATAATAATATTGTAAATACTGAGTTTCATTTATCTATACATATTATTATATAACAAAGTCGCTTTTTCCCTCATGTCCCTTTGTTCCCTTTAATATTTATAACCACACAACGGATTTTGATGGTTCTTTAAGTGTTAGATAGCCCATTTATCGAGGAAGGCTATAGGCTATATTTTATCACGCTGACTAATAGCAGCGAAGAAATAAAGGAAAATGTGGAAAAAACGGGTAAAATTATTTGAAAAAACTACCTTGAACGCGCTAATCTCAGGAACTACTACTGGTCCGATTTGAAAAATTTATTCAGTGTTAGCTCATTTATTGAGGAAGGCTAAAGGCTATATTTTGTCACGCTAAGACTAATAGGAGAATGTGGAAAAAATGGGGGAAATTATTTGAAAGGGCTTATCTCACGAATTACTGGAGCAATTTTTATGTTATTTGGCACAGATAAAAAGTAGACCACGTGAAGGATCATAGGCTATCGATTTTAATCTTTTTTTCAGTGGCTATATATTTTATACCCGTGCGGTTGATGCTGCTGTGCAGTTGATGCCATATTTATAACATGTAAATTAAATACTGACTTTGAATAAACCATCCAAAAAATGCGCTGTTTTAAACAGCCCATCATTATATTATCAAAGTCAATTTTTAATTTACATCCTATAAACGGCATCAACTGACGCTACTTTTAAATTAAATTAGTCAGCTTAATATACTTGGACAGTTTTTGTTTCAATTTATCCCCTAAAGCTTCAAGGCGAAGGTTGGAAACTTAGGATCACAGGTGCGCGGTCTGTGAAAATGGGCGAGAGATAATTATGAGACTGTTCATCTCCTTAATAAAGGTAAAGTAATTAAATTTAACGCAGCATTGGATTTTGAAGATATATTTCTATTGGGGACTCCCGAAAAAAGCTTTCGTATTTAAATTGAATTTACACTAATTCTTTGTTTTTTTTTGGAAGAAATTTTCCACGCGTATCGTTGCGATGTAAAATAAATCATAAGATATTAACGAGCTGCTAATTATCGCGTTTAATATTCGGGAACATTTTGAAATAATATATAATAGTCTTTAACCTATAATTACTCTACTTGTCGTTACGAAAAAACAATAAAAATCGCTTACAGCTTTTATCAACCCGCTTTTATCATCAAACTGACACAGTAATTTCTTTCGGTTGTTAGCAATATACATATTGTAATAATACGGTAGGTACCGTAATGTTTAATCCATCAACATTTCATAACATGCGGTTATATCCGCGGGGCTAAAATGGTCGCATTTTGCAATTCCTATAAAATGAATTCAGAAACTGAATCGTCAAAACAGTCAAAACGAATGATTGCAAGCAGAGTGACCATTTTGTGATATTTTTTTTAAATGAATCATATTATGAATCTCCGAAGCGACCATTATAGCCCCGCTGTACTCATAAAGTAATTAATCTCGTACGGTCCATTAAAAACTTTACAACGTAAACACTAAACAGTGATTATATGTTAGAGCTTGTCTAATTTGAAATGACGCGCCCCACCACTTCAAAGTTGATATAAATGAAACATTTTTGTACTGTAAATACGAGGGAGGGGCGCATCATTTCAAGTTAGACAAGCTCTACCGTGTTGATCATAAGCACTGTAACTTGTACCTAATCATACTAATATCATAAATGTGAATGTGTGTCTTTCTGTCGGTCAATCTTTTACCTTCATGTTACCGCTACTGTCGCTATGGAGGTGCTCGAGTCCCGATGAATGAAATATTATATTTTTATCCCAAAAATGTACGATTCTTGCGTGATAAACAAATTTTAAAACAGAGCAGCGAGTAGCAACTTATGATTGTTTGTTACATACGTCGTTTTATACGTTCCTTATTGTTTCTTCAAGGTAATCGTATTTTTTTGTACTGTGAATTGATATCAAAATACGATGCAATATTTCACAAAATTACTCTACCTTCCTGACACAATATCCATATCCGGTGAAAGATGTATACTTACTACACATACTATCGAATTATTCATTCCCATCCAATCCATGAATTATTATTAACTCTCATATCAAACCAGTGAGTGCACCGCTTTGATCTAACCCACGACTTTTCAACCACTTTCGTGATGCGACCCTGATATGTAAAACATCTTGCGCTCCTACCTCCTACCTTTGCTTTTTTATCAAATATTGTACCTAATAATGATTTTTTTGAAGTGAAAACTTCTTTAACGACGTTGAGCACTTTTGTGGGATAGGTAAAAACTGTGAAACTCGCGCCAGATTTTCGTGTTGATCGAAAAACCATGCAAAACGCGTAAGAAGTATGGAGAGTAGTGTTTTGTGTCGAACTCGAACTCGAACGAAATGTACAGTCAGGGAAATAAGTTGTTTAGCAGAAATGTACAGTCGGGGAAATGAGTTGCTTAGCAGAAATGTACAGTCGGGGAAATTCAAATTCATTTATTTTTGCATATGTGTGTTAAAAAATATAGGTCTTATATTTGATATTAGGTTCAACACATAGGCCTCTGTGGGCGTGCAAAATTAACAATAGATAATAATTACAGTCTAAACAGGTTATAAGAGAATTATACAGTCAACAATAATTAATATAATGTAGTAAAATTAATTTATTAATATTATTCTAAATTATTATGTATAAAAATGTTATTATTAAATTAAAATGTCACTGTAAATAGGTAGTAATTTGTCCATAAAAATATTTAAAATATGTCATAGTACGTTATTCATTTAGAATAATATTATTATTACAATAGTAAATTGATTTCTATGTTTATAACAAGTCAACAATAAAAAAATTAATACATAATATTATGTTTAAAGTTTACATTCACGAAAGATATCTTCGATAGTATAGAAGCATTTATCAACCAAATACTTTTTTAATTAATTTAAAATCTATTTTTTTAAGACTCTGCGGTAGTTTATTGTATATTTTAGTTGTCATACCAAAAACATTTTTTCTAAGTAGGGTGGTTTTTGATCCAACACAACATAATTTGTCTGCTAGTCTTTTTGTGTTGAAATGCTCAAACAAATGTAGGTTTGATCGCACAAATAATGCTACATCGTATGTGTACAAACACAGAAAGGTAAGAAGTTTATATTTTTTAAAATACGGCTGACAACTCTCAGTTGTACGTGTATTGGCTATAATTCTGATACATTTCTTTTGCGCCTTAAATATATCTTCATGCATGGTAGAGTTACCCCAGAATATGATACCATAACGATGAGACTACGAAACCATTGTAGGCCATTAACAATCCTTTTTCATTAACCACTTTAAAGGTAGTATATAGAGCATAGGAAAATTTATTAATTTTTCTACACACATGTTCCAAATGTTTAACCCATTTAAGATCTTTTTCGATGTATATACCTAGAAATTTTGTAACTCCAATATCTTCAATTTTATCCCTATTATATATTTGATATTTAATGTGTTTAATAGTGGCTTTCTTTGCTGGAATTTCATTATTTGTTTGTACTCCAGTAATTTGGTAGTTTTACCTGGAAAGTATTCCGGGAGTTTTGAAAATTGGTGGTTTTATAGATTTCGACGTGTTCTTTTCGAATTTTCACTTTGCCACCTCGTATCTTTGCCGCTCACGCCGCCATATTGGAAAAATGGCGCTCAAAGACAGATTTTTGAGAATAACTCCGTATATATATTATATATATATAACACATTAAACTAGAGTAAATTTCCTACACTTTATGTACTAACCGTTTTTTTTTTTTTGGAAAATCAATAGTTTCAGCGTACGAGAGCCGCAAAATTCACTCCAACACGCGTTTGGCCAAATAACTCATTTCCACACCACCATGAGGCGGAGTAAGTGGCGCGGTTTTTTTTTGTGGTATCCCCAGTAGATCTAATCTGGGTGCACGGTAGTGCACCCGCCGAGACGAGCCAAGCGAAGCGCAAGGACACTACCTACCTTTTCTCGAAGTGTTTCGCCGTTTTTTATGAACCTACATAGAATTAGTTCCCGTTGTAGCAGATAGTTCATATTTTCAGGATATGATGTCAATAATAGACTTATTAAACATACAAAGTCTCAATTGAATAGGTCTAATACTTTCTATTATATTTCGCGACTTCATTCTTAGCGATTTATGCTTACTTGTTGTATAGTGGCGCTTCCATGCGTCACCCTTGCACGTATTTTAGAGATATGTTAAAAAAAAAAAATGTCACTGTCAAGTGTCACTAAGTCACCTGTCATTATTCATGACTTTTCCGGCGCTTAGACTCGAGCTACTCATTCCGTGTTTTCGTGCCGAACCCTTCGCACGTTCGCAACTTACCTACGGTCAACGGTGTGGAGCTTTCAACATGGGGAAGAAGCGTTGGAGTCCGGATAGCGGAGAAAATATTCGAAGAAAAATGGGACGACAAATCGATTCATCCTCGTCAGATATCATACCAAGTAAGTTTTAACTCACTGGGAATAGCCATAATTATACTTATTTTATATTATAATTTAATAATACCAAGGGATATATCAATAGATAACGCATAATTATACATTTTTCACGTACTTAAGGGTTTTCTGTTACGCAATAAAAATGTACCGTCGAAATTTATTTTTTATCTACCTACATTTAATGTAGAATATTTACGAATACGCAACTGCTAATATTACCTACCAACTACCTAACTTCAGGGTTTTTGCTGTTATATCTCACGTAAATTACGAATGCGCAACTGCCAAGGTCGGGGCTTTTGCTGTTCGAAAACAGACACGCAACTACCAACTTCAGGGTTTTTGCTGTTATATTTCACGTAAATTACGAATGCGCAACTGCCAAGGTCAGGGCTTTTGCTGTTCGAAAACAGACACGCAACTACCAACCTCAGGGTTTTTGCTGTTATATTTCACGTAAATTACGAATGCGCAACTGCCAAGGTCGGGGCTTTTGCTGTTCGAAAACAGACACGCAACTACCAACATCAGGGTTTTTGCTGTCATATTTGATGTAAATTACGAATGCGCAACTGCCAAGGTCGGGGCTTTTGCTGTTCGAAAACAGACACGCAACTACCAACCTCAGGGTTTTTGCTGTCACATTTGATGTAAATTACGAATGCGCAACTGCCAAGGTCGGGGTTTTTGCTGTTCGAAAACAAACACGCAACTAGCGAAATCGGGGTTTTTGCTGTTAAAGAATATATTTATATTTTTTTTTTACCCCCACCTACATGTTGTAATGTAAATTACGAATACGCAATTACTGCCAATAATTCAGGGCTTTTGCTGTTTGAAAACGGACACGCAACTATCGACACTGGGGTTTCCTTGCTGCTATAAAATATAATATTTATTTTTTTAACATCTATCGACACTTGATGTACATTACGAATACGTAACTGCCAATATCAGGGCTTTTGCTGTTCAAATAATATGACAATACAACTACAAATATTGTGGTTTTTGACAGATCGTGATGATCCTGTTTAAGAAGTTGATCGCGCGCAGACCATGTTATGGCCCTTATTCCTGGAGGAATCCGCGCCGGAGCTGAATCTCACACCTGCGGTCGCCCCGACGTCGTCGAAATCGGCATCTACGGGGCCTGATGGCGATCAGCCGCAGGAACAGACGAATGACGGGACACCAGGTGAGGAACCTCAGCCTATTCAGGACGAAACGTCTTGCAACTTCTGGGCGACGTTCCAGAACCATAAATAAATACTCGGCCAAAAAGCCAGTCCACAAAGATATTGTGGGTTGGTGGCATGAAGTTATTATAAAGGTTTTTTTTTAACAATTGAATATCTGTCGTGTCTGCGATTCCCACGATCAAGTTATTAAAGGACAAAGAGGCGCTAAATGCAAATCTGATAATAGTGATAAATAACTTTTCGGGGAAGAGTTTGCTGAGAGGCTAAAAGTGGCTGAATCTTTTCAAATGTTGATCTGTTGATCAAGCTCCAAAAGAGAAACTAGTAACTACTAAGTACTAAGTTTCCCAGTAGCATTAATATAAGTACAATTTTTCTTTGTTTTCTACAAGCGCGAGCGCCATCCCGCCCGCCGCCGCGCCCCCACGAGCGAGCGCCTCGGGAGCCCGCCGGCCTGCGCCCCAGCCGCCCCGCCGCAGAGAGCGACAACTCGAGCGCAGACGCGCATGCCAGCCTATCGTAATTATTTATTGAGGTACCCTACTACGCAGGCCGATTACGTTATTTCTATGACGAGTGGTGTATCACACCACCTGCGATAAAGTTATTTTACTATCGGGTATAAGATACCGTTGAAATCGAAACCTGTAAAAAATTTAACCCCGTGCTATAATCATAATAATTATATTAGTGTCTGTTTTTGATATTAGTACTTAATTGAGACCAAAGCAATCTAGAGGTGTACCTACTCCCCTTGCAGATTAATTTTTGATTCTTAAGCTATGTTCTTAGATAATACCGAAACCTAGTTCGGTGACAAAATATTTATAATAAAATTGAAAAAACTCAAGCTGTGGACACTAGATAGAAAGATAAATTGTGTCAATTTTAAAAACGTTAAAATTGAGGATAACGGCACTGTCTTAAATTTTTTTTATCACCTAATAAGCAACTGTTTTAATATGACCAGGATCGATTTAAATAAAGGACGCATATTCTTCAATACCGATTCATTAATCTCGTAGATAATATTATAGTATATAATATATTATATACCATTAGACATAATAATACGTACTGCTCCATGATATATCTTTGCTAAGATTTTGGAACCAGTTATTAACGATGTAAACAGAATTAAGAAAGTAAATTGGTGCTAGTATGTATATTATATTTACATAATTAGGTTTATATTCCTTAAATTTAAATTGTTTCGTTTTTAATTCTGCGTCTATAATTCTGGAACTACCACAGGAAAATATTAAATATCACAAAAAACCATTTATGAATAGAAAGAATTAGGAAATGTAACGTAATTTTTTATAACCTTTCCAAGATCCCAGTTACAATCAGTAAAAAATCTTTTCAAAAGATGTTCTAAGCCAAAAAAGCTGAGCCAAGAAAATTTGAAATAAAATCATTTAAATTTTCATTAGCAATTTTCTCAGATGCTTCTATTTTTTTTTTGTACTTAACAAAGATAGTACCTTGGACATTGTACTAGCAATGAAATGAGATCACTTATTGAAACACAAGACAGCCTTTTTTGCTTTAAAGGTTTTTTGCTAGCTGTATCTTAGTAGTAGTTGGGTGGCGTTCAGTATAGTCATTTAAATTCTACAACCAGGGAAAATTTGGTAAGGGTGTGATGACAAGAAAATAAGTAAACGAATTTGGTGAATTTGACGTAGATTCATTTACTATTATAGTCTAGTGCCAAAGTAGTGGTATGAAGACCCTGATGATTGCCGACACAGCCGTAGTTCCCATTGTTTAAGAAATTATCTAAGAATCATAAGTATATTATCATTTGTAAGCCTAATATTAACGTGTTAAATATATTTATAAAGTAAGTTCTGTAACATCTTCATCGCTCGCTACGTATAGTTGCCGCGAGGTTATCCGGGAGAAGAACATACTGGAGATCACCACTGTCTGAGGAATGTGTTAAAATAATACTAAATTCTTTATCAGATAACACATATTAATATTATATGCAATACCATAGTGGTATAAAATAATGGATAATGTATTGTAGAACCCATAACTACGATTTTTATAATTTGTTAGTCAATAGGGTAATAATAGCTTTTCTGTCAGATAAACTGAGCCAATGTGCTAAATATAGCACATTAAATTATAAATAGTTTTCAATCTGCCCTATCATTATTGTGTACTAATTTAGAAGAAGATAATATCAACTCAAAAGGGTTTATGAAAGGAACTTACAGAATGAGTCTTATTAAACCGAATGATATTATGTGAATTGGGATACTAATATTGCCCTATCGTTTATTCTGCAGTGGTCCAACGAAAAATCGTTCTAAAAGTTCTTGCTAAGAAAGCTGCTACTGTACTTGCTCTTGTTATGAGGGCATAGGGCACAAAAATTAGATGTAATAAAATATGTAGCATTAATTTTGCTAAAAAAGGATGAGGTTTTAATCTATATACTTACTGAATGTTATGATAACATAATATGTACTTAATTGATTATACTGTAGGTTCTTGGTGGAAACTTAAAGGTGGAAACTTTTTATAATAAAAAACTTCTAAACTTTATAGTTTTTAACCGGTGCTTAAAACTTCCTTACTATTCATAGGGCCATAAGATTGGTCCTGCATTATTATGCCTATATTTAAATAAAACAAAACTGTCATAAATCGGACTATCCTTTTTATTAGTTTTCTTAAATCATATTATACTAACAATATTTGTACTCAAACATTAAGTAACTGGAGCATGTCTCATTTATATACACCTTTATAGACATAATATTAGGTAAAAGTGGTATTGATACTTCAATTTTTGGTCCATATAGCACTCGGTATACAGCTACGACGAAAGCCAATAAACTGGGAGTCAATATAGAACCAATCAAAAATCTCTAGGGTGGAGTACCTAATAGTTAATACCTACATTTACTATATTCGCTAAATTCTATAATAAGGAAATATTTTTCCCCAATCTAGACAGAATAAAATTTCGTAAATATTATAATTATTTATGTTATGTATAAGAAAGAAATGTATTTACTTTAGTCAGTTACTTCAAACGTTATCTAATATTATAATAAGAAGTACTTAAAGAAAAATATATCCATTTGTAATATTGAAAATTACTTTTAATTTAAGTATTACCAATACCTATTACCTACACATCTTTTGTAAGTAATTTAAAACCTTAGATAAAAATAGAAAATTACTTAAACATTTTATATTTGTTTTACTCTAAACATCATACAACAAGTAAGCATAAATCGCTAAGAATGAAGTCGCGAAATATAATTGAAGATCAAACGAACTTACCTTAAGTGAAGTTCGATCACAATTATATGAGCGACTTCATTCTTAGCGATTTATCCAAACCCACCCCATATTACAGGTGAGTCGACTATTACTTTGACTGTTACCAGTCTCTCCCTACCCAAGTTACAAATATAAAATGAACACCGCAGGTAAGTTATATTTGCTCTAAACAAAATGAGTAGCTCGAGTCTAAGCGCCGGAAAAGTCATGAATAATGACAGGTGACTTAGTGACACTTGACAGTGACATTTTTTTTTTTTTAACATATCTCTAAAATACGTGCAAGGGTGACGCATGGAAGCGCCACTATACAACAAGTAAGCATAAATCGCTAAGAATGAAGTCGCTCATATAATTGTGATCGAACTTCACTTAAGGTAAGTTCGTTTGATCTTCAATTTTATTGATATCTATAGTACGCCGTTTGGTTATACACCGTAAAATAAGTATAGTAGGGGGGTATTTTAGATATCAATAAAATCTAAAGTATAAGAGCTATTCAATTGGGACTTTGTACCCTTAATAAGTTTATTGATAACATCATATCCTGAAAATATGAACTATCTGCTACAATGGAAACGAATTCTATGAAGGTAGTGCCCTTGCGCTTCGCTTGGCTCGTCTCGGCGGATGCACTACCGTGCACCCAGATTAGGTCTACTGGGGATACCACAAAAAAAACCGCACCACTTACTCCGCCTCATGGTGGTGTGGAAATGAGTTATTTGGCCAAAACGCGTGTTGGAGTGAACTTTGCGGCTCTCGTACGCTGAAACTATTGATTTTACAAAAAAACGGTTACAACATAAAGTGTAGGAAATTTTTTCTAGTCGAATGTATTACTTAACTATTTTTATCGTAAAATTAGTTGGAACGGAGTTATTCTCAAAAAACTGTATTTGAGCGCCATTTTTCCAATGTAGCGGCGCGAGTGGCAAATACTCGTATACGAGGTGGCAAAGTGAAAATTCGAAAAGAGCACATGAAATCTATAAAACCACCAATTTTCAAAACTCCCGGAATTCTTTCCAGGTAACCCACTTTTTGAGCACCAAATGATTTTACTATTGTTGAAATGAGTTGTTTAGCAGAAATGTACAGTCGGGAAATGAGTTGTTTAGCAGAAATGTACAGTCCGGGAAATGAGTTGTTAAGCAGAAATGTACAGTCGGGGAAATGAGTTGTTTAGCAGAAATGTACAGTTGGGGAAATGAGTTGTTTAGCAGAAATGTACAGTCGGGGAAATGAGTTGATTAGCAGAAATGTACAGTCGTGGAAATGAGTTTTATAGCAGAAATGTACAGTCGGTCAAATGAGTTGTTTAGCAGAAATGTACAGTCGGGGAAATGAGTTGCTTAGCAGAAATGTACAGTCGGGGAAATGGGTTGTTTAGCAGAAATGTACAGTCGGGGAAAATTGTGCTAAGCAGAAATATACAATCGGGGAAATGAGTTGTTTAGCAGAAATGTACAGTCGGAGAAATGAGTTGTTTAGCAGAAATGTACAGTCGGGGAAATGCGTTCTTTAGCAGATGCGCTGATTAAGGCCGCGTTTCCACCTGCGAGACAACTGTCGCGAGAAGTGTCTGACAGTCTGTCTGACAGCAGCTTTTTTTCGATTGTCGATATTTTTTAATCGATTGTAAGGGTTTCGATTAATTAATAAAAATGATCGTTTTTTTATTATTTTTTTTAAATCGATTAAAAAATAATGCACAGCGTTAATAATCAAGTTTTCACTTCTGCCGGCACTCCCGGAGTGCAACCCATCTTTTTTTTATTCTTCTGCCAACTTGATAATATTGTAAATCTTTTTAGACTTTTTTTTTGTACTCAGATATTTCTCTCAACACTGACCTAACCAAACTAGGAAATAAAACTTTATTTACACAACAGTATGTTAGGTATAGAGATGTTGAGTCATTCCATTATCTTCAAACGTTCAGATGCCAGAAGCCATAAAGCCGGGGGCAACAAAAACTAAACACAACCGCCTGAGTTATTGTTTTCTCAGTCACTTAAAATTCGTGAATCACCACTTTCCGAGGGAGCCCGCCCTGAATATTTTACACATAAATTAGGCCACATTAGCTTCACGTTAAACTTTCGCAAGGAATATAATTTTCAATAAAGACTGGCTTTCAAGTTAAATTTGAGAACTTTGATGAGGTTGAGTTCCAATGGCGTAATACGCTAGGGGCCTTGCCAGAACTTTTCTAGGACGGCAAATAAGACATAAATGTTACGTTTTTTTTTGAAAATAATAATAGCTCCCACACCGGTTTCGGTGATGGTGGCCGGTTTTATTGAAACCAGGCCAGCTACGCAGGAGTGCCCAAGTGTGTGCGCAGTACACAAGAGCACTCTCTTTTCCTTTACTCTCATAACCCAGTGGGACGGACGACCGACACGACTGGCGAGATATCAGGCGCAGGACCGACTTTTTACATGCCCATCCGACGCATGGATCACCTTAATTGTCAGACAATCTGCAATCAGGTGATCAGCCTGCATTGTCCTAACCAAACTTGGAAGTAACATGTTTCCAACGCGGGAATCGAACCCACGACCTCCGAGTCAAGAGCCCCGCTCTATACCACTAGACCACGAAGGCGTCTTTTTTTGATAATTAATTGTAAGACCTTTAAGGCTGCTCTCTCGAAAAAAGCGTGCAGATGAAACCACTTTTCGTCGGCATTAACAGAGAAATTATATATCTGAAAAAAATAATTAGTAATCTACATTATATGATACGTAATTTGGTTTTGCCATATTTTTTCTATCGGTATCACATAATAAAGAAATAAAAAACCAAATCACCTTCAAATCGTTGAATGAAACCACTTTACTTTTTCATTATTTATCAAAAGAATATATAAAAAATATCTACTGCTTTGCAATACATAAGTTAATAATTTGGTTTTGTTACTTTTTTGAAATATGTATTATATTAAGCCTTAAAAAGGTTTTACAAGGTACAAGGCACGCTGTTATGAATGTTATTTTAATGTCATTTACGTCGATATTCGCACTGACAGAGAATCGACCTGCTAATTTAGGGAGAGAGGGCCCTTAATGTTAATTTGTTAAAATTGTTCGCTAGCTTCTTTAGATTTTAGCAAAAAACAAAATAGTCGTTTCATACAAATTAGTTCTATTTGCTAAGAAGTAGCTATTAGAAGTACCGCTTTACAAAAAGTCCTAAATAATGAAATAGTAAACCTACAATTATAATATGACAAATGTTGTTGGCAATTGTTTTCACTCTCCTGAAAAGTTGTTATTTTTTATTTACGCGGTGCAAGAACTTAACGAATTATATAGTGATTATACCCTTTTCTGAAGGATACCTTAGCTTAAACTACCAAAAAAGGAGCCGTACAAGTCAACCTAAGTAATTTAGTCGCGTTAAGTCAAACCCATCCGACCGATCACAGCTAACATTGAATTGCAAACTGCCTAGGAATCAATTTCCTCGATGTTACATACAATTTCATTAAAATCGATTGAGCCGTTTTGGAGGAGAGGTTGGATTACATAAGTCACAAATAAAAATCAATATGCGACATCTGTAAATTGCAAATAATTAGTATCCACATAGACTAAGGAAAAGTGACCCCAAAGACTGTTCGAAATACCGACCTATAACCATGCTCCCAATTGTAGATAAAATAGTCGAAAAATTTATCACCAAACAAATACATGAATTTTACGCAGAACACGAAATAATATTAAAAATCAATTTTGGTTTCAGGCTGGTAAAAACACTAATCTGCTGCTGTCGCGTTTCTCGGATGAAATTAATCAATATTTAAATAATAAAAAAACATGTCCTCATTGTACTAATTGATTATAGTCGGGAATTTGATACGTTAAAACATGACACACTTATTATTAAAAAACGGGAGTTCGTGGTCCCCTTCTTGACTGGATTAAGGATTACCTGAGTAATCGGACATATCGTGTACGTATCGGTGAAACTCTCAGTGATGAGATTTTGGTGACAAAGGGCACTGCTCAGGGATTTGTCGTTGGACCTCAACACTACACATCTTACGCGAACGACATGAGTAATGGTTTAAAGCATTGTTCTGATTATCAATTCGCTGACGACACTTGCTTAGTGACAGCTGACAGGGATCTAAAGGTAGCTGAAAAGAAACTGCAAACAGACTTTGATTATGTATGCCGCTGGTCGCATGACATGGGACTAGTGCTAAATTCTGAAAAGACCAAACTGATACACGTACACTCATCTCACTCGAAAACAGTATCAGAAGTTAAAATAGTCTCACACAACCATGATTGCCTACATATACAAAATGCAATGTGCACATGTCCGTCCATCCAACAAGTAGAATCACATAAATATCTAGGGCTGATTCTGGACAACAGGTTCAACTGGGATAAACATATAGACGTGGTTTGCGACAAGCTGCGTGCAATCTTAGCAAAGTTTTATATAATTCGTAACCGTATTCCCTTTGATGTTAGGCGAACTTTGTATTTGGCACTTGCAGAGAGCATAATTTCCTACGGATTAAGTAGTTACGGCCGAACGTTTAAAACATACTTGGACAATATTTATAAACTACAAAAACGACTTTTAAAACTTATTATACCTTACCATGTTAAAACAAAAATTAAAAATGATTTTGATTTATTTCAATAATGCTTTATACTACCTGTTCACATTAACTTTAAATATCAGATACTAAAGGAACAATATTTTATAGACAAGACATTCAGTATCTCAGTGACTCCCACAAGCTAACCAGGAAAGTCACAAATAAAATGCTAATACCGCCCAAATTTACAAACTTCTATGGTCAGCGAACGTCACAATACGTTCAGATCCGCAGGAAGTTACCAGAGGTGTGCCTCAGGGTACCGTAGTCGGTCCAAAGATGTTTACAATCTACAGTGCAGATGTCACCAGATGTATACAGTTCTGTAATTATGATATTTTTGCGGATGATATCCAAATTTACATCACTTTTAAACTGCGTGATGTCAAGGAAGCTATAAAAAAGCTAAATGAGGACTTAGCGCGTATACATGAGTGGTCGGAGAGCAATGCGTTGATTCTTAATCCTGCCTAGACTAAGTTTATGATATTAGGCACTAGACATCAGGTGCAAAATCTTGAGGCTATTTCACCCATTATACGGATTAGAGATCAAATAATCGAGCGAGTTTCTGAAGCGCGTAATTTAAGTGTGCTGATGGATGAGGGTCTGAAGTTCGAGAAACACGTGGCAAAGTCAGTTAGTAGATGTTTCTATCGATTGAAAATATTATATAAAATAAGAAATTTTATCCCGGAACGTCTACGCACTACCTTGTTTGAATCTTTAATACTATCTAATCTAAACTATGCAGATGTCACCGTGGGTCCTTGTTTGCTTTCAAGATCCAAGCGACTAATACAAAAAGTACAAAACGCATGTGCCAGATACTGCTGTAATATCCCGGCGCGAGCACACGTGACGCCATTCATAAATGACTTGCGTTGGCTTAAGATGGATGGCCGCAGAAAACTGCACTTCGCTTCTTTTTTATTTGGGGTTATAAAATCAAAAACTCCCTCCTACCTCTTTGAGAAACTGCACTGGTCTAGTGAGAGACAGGCTATTACCAGAGACTCCGCATATTTCCTTGATACTCCACATCATCATTCTTCTGCATTTAGAGGTAGCTTCAGATACCTGGCAAGTAAGATCTGGAACAACCTTCTGCCGCCATCTTATCCAGCTCTGAAAACAAAAAACAATTTTACTACGTAAAGTACGTAATAATTATGGTGGTGTAATTATAGTGGAACCATATTTTAACCGACTTCCAAAAAGGAGGAGGTTATAATATGTTCGGCTGTGGATATATATATATATATTTTTTTGTACTTATGTTCAACGATTACTCCGCCGTTTGTGAACCGAATTTCAAAACTTCTGTTTTGTTGTATTAAGTTTCACTCCAATTTGGTACCATGTTCACAAAAATGGTGACCTGATGATGGGATCTATGAGTAATCGAGGGAGCTCCTCAAAATTAATATGGAAACAATTTGCTTCCATATTCATGTGTGTCTGTCTGTCTGTCTGTTACCTCTTCACGCCCATACCACTGAACTGATTTTGCTGAAATTTGGTATGGAGATACTTTGAGCCCTGGGAAAGGACATAGGATACTTACACAATAAACGATTTTTGGTACCACGGAGTTGCAGTCATCATCTATTTTATTATTAAGTTGAAGATTTAACTATATATCGGCGTGCGCGATTGACTTGTCTATTGGAAACTTATTTTGAGATAAGTTTTATAATGTATGTTATCTGTTGGAGCGGCCAGTACGTCCGGATGGGGTTTTGAGTGACGCTGTCTAGCTGACGATGGACATTTGAGAGGTGACAACCATCACCTGCCAAATATCTAGAATGATTATGAATGTCGAAAGGAACGGTGTATGCTTAAGGTGACCATACGTCCCACTTGGGGCGGGACAGTCCCGCTTTGAGGCAGTCTGTCCCGCTGTCCCCCGCGAGGCCGAAATTGTCCCGCTTTAGCAAACAGACCAAACGACAATAATTTAAAATTATTTTTATGTTTGAAATGCCTGTGCAATGCACGGAGCTACTAATAAGAGCTCCGTGGTGCAGCCTGGAAGTAACGCATACAGACAACAAACATCTTCTGCCATATTTTGCTCGATATCAAACTAGACGTTCCGCGCAGCTTCGCCCGCGTAAATTAAAAAAATCCACCAACAAAATAGCCTATAATCCTTCACGTAGTCTGTGGTTATTTTTATCTGTGCTAAATAACATAGAAATTACCGCAGTAGTTCGTGAGACATTTTTTTTTTTCTAATATTTTTTCCGGTTTTATCCACATTTTCCTCTGTTTCTTCGCTCCTATTTGTATTGGCGTGATAAAATAAAGCCTATATCCTTCTTCGATAAATGAGCTATATAACACTAATCCGATATATATAATATATATTATAGTATGACTCATCATAGACTCGTTTGGATAATTATTATCCAATAAATCACGCATCCTAAAGAAACAATGATTTCAATTAGTTCGGTAATGAACCTGATTGGATTAACGAAGGAAAATAATTAAAACTCTATTCAATCGTACTGGTGCATAAATCGCATTAAATCGCCTGTACTATTTACCGACAGTGACGTCTGCATCAATCGGAATCGGAATTGAATCGGAAAGCAAAACATTTAATTTGCACAAAGTAAAATCGATGTTTTGAGCTGCGATTGATGAGAACGCCCGTATCCGGATTTCGAACATTTTCGATTAAATGTCGATCTCATTTTACTGTCGTCTTTACAACCTTGTGATTTTTATTTTCATTTTTGTTCGGGTGTGCGTAATTGGTAGTCGAATAAGTTTCAGTGTTTATTGAGTAATATTTCAATCGTAATATCCGTATGGTTACTGAACCACACACACACACACACACTGGTGTCACTGAACTCGTACGTTTTGCCCAATCATCAGTTAATATTATGTATATCTATATAAATAAAAATTTTCGTAAGTGGTAGCTAACAGAGATAGAAAGGATTTAATATTTTGATTTGATGGTCCTATAATATGGATTGTTCTATTTGTAGAACAATGTTACTCTTAAATTATATAACTTCAATGGATGTTCTATCAACATACAAAAATCTGCTCGTTAGGGTTTATGTATTGTAATCAACAAAACTTGGTTGACTTTGTTTGTTGTAGGGAACCTGTACTATTCACTTTTCGTCACGAAATTGTTTATGCGTTTCGCATAAACAAACATTTTCTCATCTCATGTCGTAAGTCGCTCCCATTAGCGTCAACATCCTTAACCCTTTAAATGCTGTGAATGCTACCCGTCGCTTACAAATGTTCGCATTATAAATTGTACTTCTTAGAAGCGAATATTACTTCCATAAATATTTCTACGAAGTTATCAGTGAAGTGTTTACAATAAAATTAATGATAATACTTTAAATTGTTATTGAGGTAGGTCATTTGAGATCATAATTGTAGCTTAAAACCATATCATTGTATCTAAAATCTAAATAGAAATAGAGGTAATAAATAAATAAAAAAAATTGTTAAAAATCTGCAAACTCAAACCACTAGCTTGTGGTCTACTCATATAGGTAAAATGCAACAAAATATTTACTTAAGACTTAAGACCATCTCTTTTAACTTTATTCATCGTATCCACCTCGCCGACTATTATATTACCATACATAAAACATTTCTTATGTGCGACTTGGAGCGATAATTTTTAATTTCAACGGGGCTATCACATAAAATGGGGTGTCAAGTTTTGGTCCCCGCCGGGGAACAGTAACCCGTTATATCTGGAATAAATTCCAGTAAACACAAAGTTATTTCATTTTTTGGAGGCTGCAAAGGTCTGGAATATTAACGCTTCTTCTTATCTTGTAATGCTCATACTGGAATCAACACAACGCCTCGGAATACGCTTTTTTAGACGTTATTTGTTTTATCCGGAGTCGCTGAGGGGTTCGTTTACGAGCCTATTGTCATAAGGTTTTTGTACTATCAGGGAAGTTGATTCATAAGCAGATGGGGGGTGATTTGGTCGCGTTAAGTCAAAACGATATACCACTACTAGCTGTCCCGGCAAGTGTTGTTTTGCTGTTTAAAGTATTTCTACTTCATCAGTTGATACAAAGAGGTGGGTGATTTTTATATACCAGATTGTGAGTTGGAAGAAGACAAATATATCTGCGAAAACCGTATGCAAATAGGATCAGTAGTTTTCGTATTAAAGCAAAAGTCTTATACAAAATCTGACCCCCTCTTTCGTCCCTTTAGAGGAGTGGGGGAATTTTTTTTATAGACCAGTTGTTAAGTTGGAAGAAGACAAATATATCTGCGAAAACCGCATTCAAATCGGATCAGTAGTTTTCGTGTGATAGTGGAACAAACATACAGACAGACAGACAGACTTCTATAGCGATGTAGTAACACCCCGCGCTTATTATTTTTAGGGTTCCGTAGTCAACAAGGAACCTTTCGGTCTGTCCGTCTGTCCGTCTGTCCGTCTGTCTGTCTGTCTCTCTGTCTGTCTGTCTGTCTGTCTGTCTGTCCGCGGTTTTACTCAGAGACTATAGGAACTACAAAGCTGTAATTTGGCATGAATACACATATTAATGATGGCAACAAAATGGTACGTGAAATCGTATTTTTTTAAGGTACCTCCCCTACACATCAAGCGGGGATGAATATTTTTTTTTTGCACCCACCTCATCGTGTGGGATGTCGTTGAATAGGTTTTTTAAAAATATTGCGAGTATTCATAGATCATTTTCCGATTTAGGGATCCGTTCGTGAAATATTAAGTTTTAAAGTGGATAAAATCGTTAAGAGTCCAGTGTCCCCCCCATCTACCAGCTAAACGGTTGGTTCTGGAAATGTGAAAAAATTCACGGGAGTAGGAAATATGCTGAATTTAAAAGGAAAACTATCACGGCTAAGAAGACTTCATAAGTTATTGAGTAATAGTCGATCAACTAAAAAAAATGTATTCGGCGAAGTATAAAGGAACTTTTCGTTCAAATTCCTTTGAAAGTAACTGAGATGATGTTGTTAGTAGTGTAAAACACGCTATAAATGTACATTCATTGACCATAAAAAATTGTCAAAAACCAGCGGTACTACGGGACCCTACATTGCGCGTGGCCCGATACGCACTTGGCCGGTTTTTTTAATATCTTTAATGTACAGAATTTCCATTTTTACAGTTTTATTATAATATTATTATAAAAATCTAAAAATACATGACTGATTCATCATCGCTGAGCAAAAACTATTAAAGTTACAGCCACGAAATTTGGTGAGTAGGTTTGTTTTATTAAGTAGACACCCACTAAGGAAGGAAATTAGAAAATTTTACCCCGAAGGGGGTGAAATAGGGGTTGAAAGTTTGAATGAAAGTTCGTCATTTCTTGAGTAAGAAACATGAAACTTTATTTTTGGGTTACTGATAAAAAATGAATGGATACGTATTTAAGCGTTTTTGGAAATTCTACCCCAAAGGGGGTGAAATTGGGGTTGAAAGTTTGAATGAAAGTCCGTTGTTTCTTAAGAGTTACGTTTGGGCTACTGATTAAAATTATTGGATACGTGTTTAAGCGTTTTTAGAAATTCTACCCCCAAGGGGCTGAAATGGGGGTTGAAAGTTTTAATGAAAGTCCGTCATTTCTTGAGTTAGAAACATGAAACTTCATTTTTGTGCTACTGATTAAAAATGAATGGATACGTATTTAAACGTTTCTGGTAATTCTACCTCCAAGGGGGTGAAATTGGGGTAGAAAGTTTCAATGAAAGTCCGTAATTTCTTGAGTTAGGAACATGAAAGTTTATTGGCATTTACTTAAATAGGGTCCCGTTTTTACCCTTTGCATAAGGAACCACAAAAAGGGGAAAACTATCTATCTTTGTTATTATACTATGTTAACGCGGACGAAGTCGCGGGTAACAGCTAGTTATAATATATGTACAGAATTTACAGAATTTCCATTTTACAGTTTTATTATATGTATAGATTACCATTGAATTGACACAACCCGACCAAATGCCGTAGGTTTACCAACTGCGCCAATGAATTTTCGATAGTACCACGATAGTTTTAAGATTGAAGTTTTTTTTTAATCTGGTATGCGTTGTGTGTACGTGATAATTGTAATTGTCTCTGAATATTCTATTAGTTAGTTATACAGGAGCTACATGAAATACAATTTCACTAATGCGTCTTAGTGTTAATAATGCCGTCTTTCTCATTATTATGGGTGTTTGCACACTGCACGGTAACGACACGACACGATACCACAGAATAGACTGCCACCGCACATATGATACAATTTCAAGTTGGCCGACTATCGTAAAAACTGACTATCGTACTAATTCTAATATTCTGTCACTTAGTATTGAGTGCACCCAAAATATTCTCCTTTCTTTTCGCCTTCGTTTTATTAGTGCCACAATAAAAGCGTGCTTTTTACGCATTTTAACACGCACGTCGCTAGGCTAGCAACACCGTTACCAAATAAATCTAAAAGTCTGCGGCTGGCAGCGTACACGATGAAGTTGTCTAATTAAATTGTGACACTTCGCAATTTAGTTTTTACGATAGTCGACCAACTTGAAATTTTATTAAATGTGCGGTGGCCCTTATCTATTCTGTGGTATCGTGTCGTGTCGTTACCGTCGCAGTGTGAAAACCCCCTATCTTGTACTGTTAGTAAAACCGAGTAGTAACATGATACTTAATCTATACTCACTTATAATAAAATCATAGAGGTAAATTTTTTGTACATTGAAAATAAACTTGAAAAAAAAACGAGTCTGGAACATGTTAGAAGAGCTGTAGTAGAAAACATTTTAACTGTTTTTGAAATTTTTGTTTCTTGTCTGTTTGTCTGTTTGTACAGGCTAATCTCTGAGTCCGCTGGACAGATTTCAATGAAATTTGGCATGGTAATACCTTACATCCCTGGTCAACATCTTAGATACTTTTTTTACCAACTTCCAAAAAAGGAGGAGTTAATGTTTACTTTTCAGTGAACGTTTGCCGTTCATACGATAAGCACGTACGATTTGTTACTCGCGCGCGTGTTATCTTATTATCGTGGAGTGTGCTGTTTTGGTCTCTGACTACAGGGATCACTCAGCGGAGAAAATGACCCAATTGACCCCATCTGCCAGCTATGCTGCCGTTACCCAAAGTGATGTATTTCCGAAGAAAGATCAAGCTATTGTATTAGATGCCTTAGATAACACTTTGATAAAAGACTACACCGAGGCCCTATCAAAGGTAATTCAACCTATGCATATTAGATTTATTTCGAGAATCGCTAATAACAGGATCTGCGTCTACGTCGCCACGAAGGAAATAGCTGATAATTTAGTAGATAATCACAAACAATTATTCGTGAAAGGAGAAAACATTACTATCAGACCGCTCGTCACTCGTAACAAAAGGATAGTGATTTCGAATGTCTGCCCTGTGATTCCCCACGATGTTATCAAAAAATGTCTAGAAGACATCAATATTGTTCCACAATCCCCTATAACATTTCTACGAGCTGGATTCACCGAACCGGGCTTCAATCACATTTTAAGCTTCCGACGGCAGGTATATGTAACACCTGAAGATAGTGATAAATTGCCAGACTCAATGCAAGTCAACTTCGATAATACTAACTATTGGATTTATTTTTCATCAGATTCCATGCATTGTTTTACTTGTAAAAAGATTGGGCACATTGCCAAAAATTGTCCCGAACCTACAAACCAATCTGCTCTTTTAGCTACCTCTGCTGAGTTAGATATCCCTCAAGAATCTCGCTCGAAACTCAAACACCCGCATCCTCCATCCACTGATTCTATTACTACACACCATGATAAGACTGAAGATCCCCCTGAATTAAACACCTTACCACAAGATAATGATGATAGTATGGTTGAAGATAATTCAGTCTTCAGTGACTCTTCAGCATCAATAGATTTAGCAAAGAATTCGAGGAAAAAGAAGAAGACATCTTCAACTAATAATCTGATGGTAAAGGACTGGGACAAGATCAATTCCATCATAACTTCGTCTTCCTATTGTTACCCAATGAACCCACTACAATTTAAGAGTTTTTTAGAGAACACTCACGGTCTGCAAGATATTAGTGTGATATGTGCCCAATACTCTAAGGACCCTTCTGCTATAGTTAATATGTTAACGGACTTATACCCACACTTTTCTAACCGTAGTATAAAGAGCCGCATCACTCGTTTACAAAGGAAACTTAAATTATTATACAAAAATGTCTAGGTTAGATATCCTGCAATGGAATGTCAATGGATTCTATAAACGTAAACAAAGACTGAAAATATTAATGTCCGAAAGGAATCCTAGTTGTATTTGCCTACAGGAATCTAATTTTAAAAATGATTACTGTTATCAGTTTTCAGGATATACAGCTATATTCAAAAACAGATCCAATACTTCCCAAGCAAGTGGAGGTGTAGTATCTTACATTAGGTCTAATATTCTTGTATCTGAAGTGAAACTTAACACACATTTAGAAGCCATTGCCGCCATTATTAATTTTCCTACCAAGTTAACTATATGCAATATTTACTTACCGAATAGTACTTTGTTAATTGAGCAAGAATTAACTTATTTAATTAATCAATTACCGAAGCCATTTTTATTAATCGGTGACTTTAATAGCCACAGTTTATCTTGGGGAAGCAGTAAAACGGATTCCAGAGGTAAGATAATTCATAATATATTAGATTATTTCAATGATATAACTATTCTGAATGAAAATCAACCTACTTATTTTAATGTTGCCACTGCTCGTACGAGCGCGATTGATCTAGCGTTATCTTCCTGTTCGATCGCTCCTTTGTTTCAATGGAATGTTTTAGATAACCCACACGACAGCGACCATTATCCAATAATAATAAGTCACTCAAATTCTCCCATAGAAAATAATTCTAAAGTTCCAAAATGGATTTTCGAAAAAGCTAATTGGGATTTGTACGCGACAACTATAGATAGAAATATTGGAGAATTGTATGAAATTTCATTAGTTAATGAAACTACAATTGATTTGTGCTTATCGAAATTTAATACATTAATAATTGACTCCGCAAATCTAGCCATTCCAAAGTCGCAAGGGAGCAATGGAATTCGTAAAAAATTACCTTGGCTTACAAGCGAATGTCGTACTGCAATAAAAGATTACAAAAGGGCACACAGGAAATATTTGAAATTTAAGTCGGTCGAAAATATGATAAATTACAAAAAAAGTAGATCGTTCGCTAGAAGGCTCCTAAAAGAATCTGAACTTAAGTCCTGGCACGAGTTCACTTCTTCCATAACTCCCCAAACTCCGTCTTCTGTAATCTGGAACAAAATAAATAAATTAAAAAATCGTAACTTAAATACATTTCCCCCTTTCTTAATTGATGACGACTTAAATAAAGCTATAAATAAAATTGACAAGTGTAACGTATTAGCTAAAAGCTTTGCTAAAAATTCTTCAAACTCGAATTATAGCAATGAATTTATCTCACATTCCTCAAATATTTATATAGACTTGTCCAATGAAGTAACTAGTACAGAACAACATAACTCAATTAACAATATACTTACTCTCGAGGAACTTCTTTTCGTTTTAAATAACTGCAAAAATTCTTCACCTGGTCCCGACGGTATCCCCAATTGCTTAATTAAAAAATTACCGAAAAGTGGTATTTCATATATTCTTAATTTGTACAATAAAATTTGGCAAAATAATTTATTCCCTGAAATATGGTGCACATCTATCGTAATTCCTATCCCAAAACCAGGTAAAGACCATACTCTTCCCAGCAACTACAGACCCATTGCATTAACATGTAACCTTTGTAAGATCCTAGAAAAAATGATTGCAAATCGAATTCGTTGGAAGCTAGAACATGAAGAGCTTTTGTCACCCTTTCAAAGTGGCTTCCGTAAGTTTAGATCGACCAATGATCATTTATTATTATTTGATACTGCTATTTGTGAAGCTTTAGCTCTGAAGGGCCATCTGATGGCAGTATCAATGGATATTGAAAAGGCATATGAAATGGTTTCTAAGAAAGTGGTGTTAAATACCCTAAAAAAACTTAATTTTACTGGAAATGTTATTCTCTTCATTAATAATTTTCTCTCAAACAGAAAAATTAAAGTCAGAATTGACTATAATTATTCTGATCCCCTGCTTATTGATAATGGTCTTCCTCAGGGATCCGTCGTTAGTGTAATTTTATTTTTAATAACTATTAATGATGTACTATCCATGTTAAAAAGTCCTGTCAAGGGTTTGCTTTTCGCTGACGATTTAACTTTGTTTTGCATTGGGAAGAATATCCAGACTACTACACAACTGATTCAAAGTTCACTTGATAAACTACAAAAATGGTCCCACGAAATGGGTTTTAAATTTTCTAATTCAAAATCAGAGTTTATTATTTTTTCTAGACGAAATAATCCATTTGATAATGTTATATTGCATCTCGATAGTCATCCGCTTTCTAGAGTTTACTCAATCAAAATACTTGGTATGTTATTTGACAGTAAACATACATGGAAAACTCACATTAAGAAATTAAAGGCCGACTGTTACAAACACTTAAATATAATTAAAGTTTTATCTTCTATTACGTGTGGAGCTAATAAAGATTGTTTACTGAATGTTTACCGTGCGATAATTAGGTCCAAACTTGATTATGGGTCGATAATTTATGATTCGGCTAATAAAAATTTACTGAATAGTCTAAATTCGGTCCAAAATTCTTCCTTAAGATTATGTTTAGGAGCATTCAAAACGAGTCCCGCTAATAGCTTACTTGTTGAATCCGGTGAAATCCCCTTATGGCTAAGAAGAATTAAACTTGGTCTTTGTTATGCGTATAACGTAACTTCAACACCTGTTAATCCCGTAAACAATATAATTGATGTCGAATACCTGGAAGATATTTTCTCAAAAGAAGTAAGACTGCCGATCCCCTTTAGACTACGATTAAGAAGATATCTAGAAACGTCTAATATCATATGCCTACCTAAACTTTACACAAGACATATCCATCCTATTCCGCCGTGGACGAAAAACAATATTAAATTGGATCTATCCATAAGTAACTACATTAAGGAGTCTACTGATACTTTAGTTTACCACAAACTCTTCTTAGATTTACTTTACAACTACCATAACCATAAAATAATCTATACTGACGGATCTGTAAGTGATAACGGAACCGGTTGCTCCATAATTGTAGATTCAGATTGCACCGCCATTAGTTTACCCTTACAATATTCTATTTTCCTTTGCGAAGCTTATGCAATTTATCACGCCGTTAAAATGATCCTAATGAATCCTACCAACTCAAATTATGTCATCTTCACTGATTCTAAGTCTTCCCTTCTGGCTTTACAAAACTGCTTTTCTGGTAACTCGCTTATCCAACTAATACACTCTGTCGTTTTTAAATTAAAAGAACAATCAGTTGATGTAGTACTTGCATGGATACCCTCCCATCAAGGAATAGCTGGTAATGAAAAAGCTGACCAGATAGCTAGGGAAGCTAGTTCGACCCCGTATACGAATAACGACATTCCCATTATACTGCATGACGCCAAACGAGATTTATCTAAAAAAATTAATCTGCTGTGGAACCAAATTTGGAAAAATGAACACTCTAAATTACATACTTTTAGGAAAGATAGTTTACAAGGTGAATTTAAATTTAATAAATCTAGTAGGAAGGATCAGTGTGTTTTAAGTAGACTTAGAATAGGCCATACCAATGCATCTCATTCTCACTATTTCACGAAAAGCAATCCCAAAACATGTTTGAGATGTAGCTCTCCGTTCTCAGTTAACCACGTTTTACTAGACTCTAATTGTTATAATACTGAAAGACAGATGTATAACCTTACCAACGATAATTATGTACTATTGAGTGATCCTGACATGTGTAATAATGTACTTAGATTTCTAAAGTCTTGTAATCTGTACAGTTTAATCTAAGATAGTTATTGTTGTAGTTGTTATGTTGTGGTCGCTGATGACCCTGTTGTTCCAAGCGACCTTAAAAAAAAAAAAAAAAAAAAAAAAAAAAAAAAAAAAAAAATGTTTACTTTGCTATTTGTAGTCAGATTTTCTAAATACCTTTTTAGGTGTATAGATTGTTAGCTCAAATTTGATACCATGTTTACAAAAACGGTGACTTGATAATGATAATGTGCACGTTAACGTAGCTATTCCGCATTCTAACGGTAACATATTTTACACTTTTGAAATTTGGCACATTTGTTCAGACACTGATAAAGACTAACATATTATACGAGAACTGGGCAGTTCTGGAAATATTACATACATACGGGTAAAATTGATTACCTTCTTTTTTTGAAGTCGGTTAAAAGAAGCTGGCCGTCACATTAAGGAATCGCATCGTTATACCAGAATACATCCATATCTTGACGTTCCAATAAAGCATCGGATTTAAATGTGCATATCCACATAATGGTAATTGCTTCGAGCGGAGTTCAATGGGTTCGCATGATTGATGCGGAACCCGCAAACTCGTTTATATGTATCTTTGTACTTAAACTTTGACAGATACTCGCATTGACCCCAATACTCTCCGCATTGCGACGAGTGATGGCTCTAGAACAATACTCTTTAATAATATTTTCAGACAAAAGAAACGTTTTAAAAACATTTGCGGCTTTTATATAGCAAGGCAAACCACGGACGTGATTTGTATATACTTACTTCAAATGTCACTGGCACTGTCAAAAGCAGGCCCTTTACAAAAGACGTTTTCGTTATCGCTTCTTTATAGGATTGTCAATCAAAATGTATTGAATTGACACGTTCCATGATATTATGAAGTTGACGTTCGACTCGTCTAATTGCATTTATACATTTTGATCGGCGATTCATAAATAAAACGTGTTGGGTTAGGTCATTTTATCTATGCGCCATACAAATGCATGCTGTCTGAAGTCAGGTAACTTGAGCACATTAGCTAAGTAGCCAAACTGATAACAAGAGAGCGATGGGATTAAAGTAACTATTAGAAAATTAGAGGGAAATGCAATGGCGACTTAGCTAGAGGATCAAATACTTAACCGACGAAAGTTTTCAACAGATCCTAACAACCCCGGGAAAACATTTGTTACTGAGAGAATACAATATAGTATTGTGTTTGTTGCTAATGATAAATGCTTATAAGTACATTTTGATTGCTGCGTAGTTCAATTCTCTGATGTAGCGAGCCTTAATTTCAAATCGGAAATTGATTTACAAATTCAAATTCTACATTATAAAGTGCACGTGTCGAACTAATAAGATACCTAATTTGTAGTTCGGCAAACTTCTGATTTCCCACGGTGCAATTAATTATCCATAAACGCAAAGCAGAGGATCAGATCCGCAAATATCAGATAAACAGCTAAAATGTAAGATAACCCAATATAATTTACGAAGAAACGATAAAAAATCAAAAAAATGCATATCAATGGCCAAATAAAATTCTCACTCACCTCAAAAAGCTAGCAAGAAATTATTTTTATAACAATTTTATTACACAGAAAATATCAAAATCTTAATCAAAAGATTCCTGAAATTCTTTCTGTGTCAAAAAACGAACTAATTTGGCGAAATTAATTAAATGCTATTGAGTTTCAGCCGAGTCAATATTTTGGTATATTGCGAAAACAGGAGTTCGGTATGAATTGAAAATGAGGTAATTACGAGGCGGTAATACTGTTATCCATAAAACATTAAACGATCAAAGCATTGTAAATTGTAACGTAAATTTATAACAGGCGTTATTTGAGGCGTTGCCCAGGACTCGTCCCAAAGCTGACGAGAATTAGCGTCAAATAGGACCGAGAGAGTAAACAATCTTATTTATTTTCATGCATATTACGGTTCTATAATTTATTCTTGTAATAAGCTATCATCGCAAGTTTAGAACACCGGGAGATATTAAAGTTTTACAACTTTGTACTCTGTTTAATCATAAGAAGTTACAATATTGCGTTACGGTTCTGAATTTCACACAAAGAGAAACTTTCCACACCCCGCAGCTATTTTGCTTTATATCAAAACTTTGTAATCGATTTAATATTTTGAAAGCGATACAAATTAAAAATTACAAAGGTGTATTTTAGGACTGCCGTAAAAGTCGCGAGCTGAGAATATCCTTCATAATTTGATTGTTTAATTATGAACTTATCAAGTTTTACTTTTTTTGTGATTTATTTGTATTTATACTAAACACACAAAATATTAGACACCGTCTTTTATTTTATTTTACTTGATTTCAGATTTAACTTTTTTATCTTAATTTATCTCAATTTATTTTAAGCAGAAAATGTTGCATAATATATTATATTATATTAATTATTATATACAACACTGTCTCCTAGTACTGGTAAGTCGGTACTAGCTAATTTAATCGTGAGTTTAGTCTATGTCAGAATATTTGAGACTTTTGGTACTGGTACTGACTTCAAAGTAATGAAGACTATTATTAGTACTCGTATGTACAAAAATAGTTGAGATTCAGAGGAATTCTGAAAGAGGCACTATTGAAGAGAAAGAATTATTTAATACTTCTTAGTTCATATTATTATTGCTTTTACCTTGCAAGTCGGTTTTAATGTTTTGTTAAAAATAATAATTTCACTATTTTTAATTTATTACCTGTAAATATAGGCAGTGAAATTATTATTTTAGAATTAAAATTATAATTTAAATTATTATTTATTTTTTATATATATATATATATATATATATATATATATATATATATATATATATATATATATATATATATAAAATAAATAATAATTTAAATTATAATTTTATATATATATATATATATATATATAATATATATAATATATATATATATATATATATATATATATATATATATATATATATATATATATATATATATATATATATATATATATATATATAAAATAAAGTTGAGTGCTTATTAGATTAACAGGTCTGTAATGCATAATATTTATAGTTTGGCTATAACAATATTAATAATTATTTTATACTTTAGTATATTAATATGGCTTTTGAGACATAGTATAAAACTTTTTTGAAAACTGCCTGAGTAAAGCTGTAAAGCTGTTGAGATAGTTTCATACCTAAGTTACCCTAGTTTCATATATATATATATATATTTAGCGTATTTACATACATTTAGCGTAGCATACATTTAGTATGCTACGGAAATCGCGCTTTAAAAATTGGTCGCACTATAGTTCAGCAATCTTAGCATTGCGGTCAATCGATACAAATAAATCTTACCTCGGTCGATTTTCCAGCTTTCATTTGCGCTAAAAATAAATAGCTTGCAGCTATTCTTCACTCAGACTTAAGATCTGGAGTGGTGCAGTCATTGATGGATTTTTGTAAAGGTTGGCCGCACTCCAATCTCCAATAATTCAACACAAAAGCCACGGTTTTCAGCTCGCGCCTGATGGGATTGCTGTTTGCAAATTTCTAAGAATTTTTCGTCCGTGAAAGTACTACGAAATTCATGTGGTAACGATTTATAAATTGACTTGTGTACTTGTATTCTAAGTTTTTAAGATCGTTTCGATCATAATATTATTATGAACACTGAACAGGTTTCTTATAAATTCTTTTCATGGTTATACATTAGAACCCTGTCCGCCTACTACCTACATATTGATATTTTATCATCTATAGAAAATATTTTTACTGAAAGCAATATAATATCCAACGAATATACTTACGAATACAAAAATATCTGTTTTCCTGGCGCAGTTAAAAATACATACTGAGAGCAAAAAAATATCATTTTTCCGAATAAGTTACAAGCATTTTACGTGAAGCGAGTTTTCCTCAAAGTATTTACAGCTGATATTATATGAATTAAGAGTACTAAAGCTCGAAAATCATTCGACTAAAAAAATGACGACACAGGAGTTGCAGTGGTGGGAATGTGTGGTGGGCCATTCGCCCGTTAAAAAAAATACAGCCCAAGCTAATAAAAGCGTGTTAAAAAGACACATGTATGGATGAAAAAGATCTTGGCGTTAGTTTTAATGTGAGCCGCATGTTTTAACTTTTTAAGGGTGTTTACGTCGTGTGTAGACACCCTAACGTCGTGACTACCGATAGCAACTTGGCTAAAGGCTGCAAACTGACATTCAATCGAACAATATAATTCACCAACGTAAAAACAATGTTTGTTTGTATCGAAACAGCTATTAATTGCCACAGTAATGACTTCATAAATCAATTTCCAAGCGCCCTTGGTTATAATCCATCCCTTGTGGCTTTTGCTCACGCAGCTCTTACAGGAAGGTACTTTAAATAATTATACAATTAATTATGGTACCAATTAATTTATTTACCACCATAAATTTCTTCTAACTGCTACTATTAATTCGTAAATGATTATGCGTATTATAATAATTGCGGATATCTTGAATTTATTTTAATGAATGTGTTTTTAAAATTATATTCACACAGGGTTTTGATATAATATTCGTAAAAAGGGTATGAAATAATATAATAGATGGCAGCTGTGCTTGTTGGGTAGGTCTCTAAGACCTATCCCACAATCACACAAAACTTAAACAGCATCCAGTCAGTCCAGCCATTTTCGATGAGTTTGCTCACGATCAGCGCGACATGAGAATTTAATACCTACATTTGATTTTATTACGTATAATAATCGGCCAAGTGCGAGTCGGACTCGCGCACGAAGGGTTCCGTGCCGTTATTGAGCGAAAAGAAACCAAACCCCTAGCAACTACAGACCCATAGCTTTACTACCAACACTCCAAAATATTTGAAAAAGCCATGTGTAACAGAATATAACTTTCTGGAAAGGAATAATATTCTGGACGATAGTCAAAACGGTTTTAGATAGGCGAGATCCACGACGCTGACAGTCTATAAATATATACAAATGGCTCTAAATCACCAAAAGTATGTATTAGGTATTCTGCTGGACATGACAAAGGCTTATGACAAAGTGATATATGATATACTTCTTGAAAAGCTGTCAGGCTCCGGTATACGTGGACCAGCATACTCATGGTTCAAATCCTTTCTAGAAAATAGAAAACAAATTGTACACTTCCACCTTTAAGTAAATGAGGCATGCGTACAGCACCTCCCTCCTCCCACACAGCCTATGCGTACACTCGCATGCAAGAACTTGCAAACACCACCACCACACAAGCAATAATGTTGGTGGTGTTTGCAAGTTCTTGCATGCGAGTGTACGCATAGGCAGTGTGGGAGGAGGGAGGTGCTGTACAAATTGTACAGATAGAACACAACGAACAATAAACAAGAGAAATCACTGAAATAAGATCAGAGGAACTGGAGATAATATGTTCTATTCCCCAGGGAAGTGTGATAGGTTGTATTCTATTTTTGCTCTACATAAACGATTTACCTAAAATCTTAAATAACCAAATAGCTAATAAAATATGGAAATACGAACTCAACAGACGACATATTGCAAAAATATTAAAAGATATAACAGATTGGCTTCGAGATCACAATTTGGAAATTAACTTAAAAAAAATATTCAATTCAGATCATATAAAATAATCGGCCAAGTGCGAGTCGGACTCGTGCACGAAGGGTTCCGTACCGTTAAAGAGCAAAAGTAAGCCAAAAATTATGTTTTTGTATGGGAGCCCCCCTTAAATTTTTATTTTATTTAAATATTATTATTAAATATTAAAGTATAAATATATTAAAGGCATTTGTAAAAATTTCAACTGCCTACCTGTTGTCATTATTGATATTGAGCAAAAAAGGCCAAAAAAAAATCACGGTTGGTTTAATGGAACCCCCCTTAAATATTAATATTATTTTGTTTTGTTGTTATAGCGGCAACAAATATACATAATCTATGAAAGTTTCAACTCTCTAGCTATTACCGTTCTTGAGTTACAGCCTGGAGACAGACAGACAGACGGACAGACATCGAAGTCTCAGTAATAGGGTCCCGTTTTTACCCTTTGGGTACGGAACCCTAAAAACCAGCAATAAAAATAAATATAATGTTTGAGAACACTAATTTAGATACAGATACATTTAGACACATTTAACTTGCTCGGCATTAACATCGACACTCATTTAAATTGGAAAACACATATTCAAACCATCAAATCAAAATTATCTAAATTCACATACGCACTTTTTCATCTTAAAAGCAGCACAGACACATAAACCTCCCTCACAGCATACTATGCTTACGCATACTCCTGGCTTCGATATGGGATCATACTGTGGGGAAACAGCGTAACAGCCACGAACTCTTTATCTTACAAAAAAAATGTGTAAGAATAATAGCACAAATAAAAAATAGAGACAGCTGCAGGCCATATTTCAAATACAAATTACTTACACTTACATACATTTACATACTACATATTAGCTTAATTGTTTCCAAAAATTTTGATTACTAAAGTTAAAGGTACACATTGAGTCATTTCTTTAACACACGACCAACTAATATATATTCTGTGACACGACACAAAAACAGACAACATTTACCATACTCCAGAATTGAAATGCTAAACGAAAGCCCATACTACATGTCAGTTAAAATATTTAATCACCTTGCAATGCAAGATGCAATTAAAAATGAAACAAAACTATTATCATTTACGAAAACATTAAAAAGGTACTTAACTGAAAAATGTTTCTACTCGCTAGAAAAATTCTTTTCTAAAGAAGAATAACGTCTAAAGAATAATAAGTTCCTAAAATATATTACTTTCAATAATGTACTATTGTAATTGTCTATATTGTGCTGAGTTTGTATATTGTATTCTATACTTGGGTGCTAAAAAGTCTTTGAATCTTAGAATCTTTGAAAAAAGTTGGCAAAAATGTGTTTTTTGTATGGGTGCCCTTAAATAGTTATTTTATTTTAATTTTATTATACATTATTAAACTACAAGTATAATTAAGAATATTATGTAAATTTCAAGTGCCTAGCTAGGCTACCATTATTGATAACAAAAAAGGCCGAAATAATCACGTTTGTTGTATGGGAGCCCCCCTTAAATATTACCTTTATTTTGTTTTTAGTATAAATATTGTTATAGCGGCAACAGATGTACATATTCTGTGAAAGTTTAAACTCTCTAGCTATTACCGTTCTTGAGTTACAGCCTGGAGACAGACAGACGGACAGACATCGAAGTCTCAGTAAAACGAATCCCGTTTTTACCCTTTGGGTACGGAACCCTAAATATTGTTATACTTTTTGAATTGAGAATTTAATCATATTATAGTCTAAAACTCGCGTCGTCAAACATTTACCAAAACAGTAACTATGAGATACGTGGCTAAAGGTTTCAACACTAAAACATTAATAATTTTAAACTATTCTGAGCTTTAACATTACTTAAATACCTAGTTACTAAAATATCGTCTAGACAGCATTTCGCAGGGACGCCAAGCCCACGACTCAGAAAATACTTTTTACGGTAATTATAATACATTTAAGAGAACTGCTTTCGAAGAGTCTTTGTATTTTAAAAATGTTTATTGTCCCAAGAAAGATACCGGACGAAAATCAAGTGACTCATTTTTGTAAGCTTCTTTGATAAAAACGTACTTAAGAATCCTACAAAGAAACAATTTTGAAGGTTGCTTAATTCGGACGTTTCCTTTTTCGTGATAGCTTTGTTTTATCTCCGAGTTGTATTTATGTTGAGCCTCAATGGTTATTACAAAATTCTTTAGGCTCGTTTTGATGCATGATTAAAAAGTCAATCAATATTAAGCTTTGTATTTTGTACAAATTTTATTTTTACTGTTCAGACACTATAGCCCCTTGTATCTCGAAATATTTTAAAATTATTGCTGCGGCTTCGGAAGACAATAAGCAAATCTCTGAAAATAAGTAACAACTTTTTCTCACCTCCGGGCTGAAAACGTCAACTTTCTTCCCGCTGCGCTTACCGATATTGTCGTCCGCCTCCGTCGATGAGAAAAGTAGTATACACACCACGGGCAGTAAATGAGAAAGCCTCAGATTACAATATGTTTGTTGACCTCGGCTTCGCCTCGGCCAACATTTACATAATATTGTGATCTGAGACATTTCTTATTTTCATGCCCTAGGTGCGTAATATAGGTACTATTTCACTTTAAGTTTTAGAAATGTTGCTTTAGAATGCGCCTATTCTACATTCTCATCATCACCCTAAGGTTGGCTGGTAGAGAATGCCACTAGGCATTAAGCCCGCCTATGTAAATATTTGCATGAAGAGTTTAAATAAATAAATGTATAAACGAAGGACGTAATATATAGATTAGTGGTGGAATAAAGTTATCTAATAAAGTTTCAACTCGTGTCAGTAAAGTTTCAACGTTGAACGAGAACATCAGATACGTTATGAACGAGGGTATAAATATTTGAAGTGTCACGCAACAGAGTTTCACGCGGCCGGTGACTGATGGAGAAGGCTCCTTACACCAAAAGATATATCATATCGTTTCGTCTAAGACATGAACAGAGAAAAGGATTATTACTAAGATTTTGTAGGTAAATATAGTGTAGGTATTTGAGCTTCTGTATAGGAGTGATGCATCTATTGTGCACGCACTTTCAAACATCAACATGTTTAAAAGTGCGTGCAAAATAGATTTTGGCTCTAGCTCATCCATACTAATATTATAAATGCGAAAGTGTGTCTGTCTGTCTGTCTGACTGTCTGTCTGTTACCTCTTCACGCCCAAACCGCTGAACCGATTTTGCTGAAATTTGGTATGGAGATATTTTAAGTCCCGGGAAAGGACATAGGATACTTTTTATCCCGGAAAAATGTACGGATCCGCCGCGATAAACAAATTTTGGCGCAAGATGACGAAAGTTGAAGATGAAATGTGGACATAGCTATAAGTTGTATATTATTGTGATCTGAGACATTTCTTATTTACCTGCCCTAGGTGCGTAATGTAGATACTATTTCACTTTAAGTTTTAGAATTATAATAATATATATCTAGTAATGTTCCCAACTGCCAATTTCTCACTACAGAGAGCGCATCGTCGACACGACCATTGAAATCTGTCACTTACATACGTATTTTATCTTTTCTTGCAAATTATTGAGTTTATTATTCACATGCCTGTATGCGCTGCTCCTGGATGTAATAAAAGTGGCGTACATTTATTCCCAAAGGATGCAACATTGCGGAAAAAGTGGAAAAAGCAGTACGATGTAAAAAAAATATTGCGACTGATACTTCGAGGTAACTTGATAATTTAACTCAGAATACTTGATAATTTAAGTCAGAATACTAATAATTTAAAAACAGAATGAAGAATAACGTAGCAAACACTACAGTGTTTGCTACGTCAGTGTTTGCCGCTGTCAACGCTGTACACAGCGTTGACAGCGGTCGGGTCGCCGCTGGCGCCATCTACAATATGCTTTGCGCGTGGAACCCTATAATAGGATTCATTTAAAAAAGTAAAAATTTTGTTCGTTTCTTCCCTTTGCAATTATTGCAAAGGGAAGAAACGAACAAAATTTTTATTCATATTATTACTAGCGACCCGCCCCGGCTTCGCACGGGTGTAAAATACATATTATAGACTACTAGCTGTTGCCCGCGACTTCGTCCGCGTGGACTTCAGTTTATAGCGCGCGATGTCAACAAAATTGGTGTCAAAAGCTTTTATAAAAAAAAACCCTGGTCGTCAACGCGATGTAGGAGACGCACGGCGCCATTTATTATGAATTTTTGGAACTAACTTAATTTGATCTAATTTACGCATTTTCACCCCCTTTCAACCCTTTTTTTCAGTAAAAAAGTAGCCTATGTCCTTTCTCAGGCTTTAGAATCATCTGTATACAAAATTCAATTACAATCGGTTCGATAGTTTTGGCGTGAAAGCGAGGCAGACAGACAGAGATACTTTCGCATTTATGATATTAAGTATATCTTGTCGCTCACTGAAGAAAGATTAAAATCGATTCAGCAGTTTTTAATAATACATTTTATTTTCATTACTACCCGTGGTCCGCATTCGTCGGTACCGCCGCAAAAGATACGTCCTGCAATTTTAGAATCTGTAATATTTTCGAAAATATTCATTTAAATCGTAATATACTGCAAAGGGTCATATTGATCTATATTAAATCAATAATGTAAGTATTTGAAGTATTTAATTGGATAAGTATTATTGCCGTATTGGTTAAAATCGCTTCGAAAATTAGCCATTATTTACAGATAAAAGTAAATGACAAAAAAATGTTATTGTGGGATATCTATTATTAGGAGATAGACATAATATTATACAATTGCGGAGTATTATGTAGAACTTTTCATAGTCATAGTGTACAATACTTAGTACATTATTTTGATTAATCTCGTAGGATTCAGCCTGCGTTTGCATTGTAATCGGAAAAAAAATGAAATTATTTACGGCATCACATTAGAAACCCTAAAAATAACAGTATTTTTCCACTATTTAATTAATGTTATTATACTAATTATAAACCTTCCTCTTTAATCACTCTATCTATTAAAGAAAACCGCATCAAAATCCGTTTAGTTGCGTAGTTTTAAAGATTAAAGGGAACAAAGGGACATGAGGGAAAAAAGCGACCTTGTTTTATACTATGTGGTGATAGAAATTTAGTGAACCCAGTGTAGTAACTCGAACAACCAAGATTTTGACGATACCTCTCGAGTTAGGGTCAATTCAGACAGCAACGCGAATGCATATTTTCTAAATTTGTATGGATTTACCAAAATCAAAATCACCGCTTGCGACGGCGATTTCTCAAGCGATACCATGTATTACAATAATGAAGAAAAAGTTTAAAATCGTATGACGCTGAAAGTGCTCGCCTCGCCGCTGCCATTCCGGTGTGTTGCGGCCCTTAGGGATCCAGACATTTGAACAAAATAATGATTATTATTATCGAAGTCGCTTTTAATAATGCACCTACTTATAATGTAGTAACATTTTACTCAATATTCAAAAGAGCAAATAAATATACCTAAATGAAACTTCAATTAGGTAAAAGGAAATCTTTTTCTAAGAGCCGGACGTGATTTTTGTTCAAAATAATCATTTCATTTGCTTTAATTGTATTAAAGTGTACTTCGTCAGCGTCGCGAAGCGCGAAACTTCGAAGTTGAAATATTTGCATAATTGCCCGAAGTTAGTTACCCCACTTGTGAAACGATGACTATGAAAATTAACTTTTAACTTCCAAGGGTCGATTTGGAAGTGGAGAAAGTACATCAGATATTTTGATTAGATATTACCGTATTCATGAGACGTGAAAGTAATTTTAAGACAATCTTTGGGACGAGTTTTAGATCTTTTTTACTGAACTCGTAGACTTATCTACGGATCATCCCATTATCTGTAAATGGAAAAGAAAATTTGTAACAAAAATTTAGCTTTTTTCGAATTAGTAATATAATAATACTAATTCAAAAGAAGCAAAATTTTTGTTACAATTCTTTTCCATTATAACTAGCCTAGAAAATTCCATTGCTGAGCCTTCCTTCTTTTTGATAGAAATAATTTAAAATGTGAAAGTGTATGTATAATTTTCGTTTGTCCGTTACTTCTTCAAGCCTAAACTCTTGTCCGGCAACTCAAAATGTATAATAATAACTGCGTAAGATGTTGCGAGCTTCTCATAAAAATTATTTATTTTTGTACGATGTAAGATGACGCCTGCAACTCCGTTGCGCCAAAATTCATTTATCACGCGGGAACCGTACATTTTTCCGGGATAAAAGTATCCTATGTACTTTCCCGGGACACAGAGTGTATCCATACCAAATAGCTAAATAGGTTTAGCGGTTGGGTGCGTGAATAGGTAAAAGACGGACAGATTTTCGCATTTGAAATATTAGTATGGATTCTTGTTTTGAAATTCCAAGCTATTTTATTTCTCTCTCGTCCACTGATTTGTTCGCCATTAAATGGATTGTTTGGTCTATTGTTGCATTGCGAGCCTCTCATAAACGTAAGTCGGCAATACGGGTGAATTGTTCTCCATTCATTGTTTCCAATCTGCGGTGCGATGACGAGTGATTCTGCAGTAGAAATGCTCTGTTTACTTTGAACCAGGTTTTTGAATGGTGCGTCAACTACTGTATCGTCGAACAATGAATTTAGGCCACATTTATCAAACAAATATTATATTGTGTTTGTGAGGAATACCAAACGATTTGGTAATTGTAGTAGTTGTCACCAACCGCCTCCTAACGCTAAGTGCTCCATAGCAGCCATTAAGAGTCAAAATACAAAAGTAAGTATGAACGATATAATATACCCTTAAGGCCGTCCCTCGAGCAAACGACCTTGGCCATTGCCTTTTTTGCCGCGTTGCCGAGAGTATTTTTTTTACGTAGCTTAGTTCCAAATTGACCTAAAAAAATTTAAAACGGGGAATATGTAGTTTATGATATTGTCGATCTATTGGCGTGTGTTTCAAATAAAAGTAATTTGTAAATCCTAAGGAGATGCTGAATATATGCTTGAATTTTGATGAATTGGTTTTACTTTGGAAGCTGATATCATGAGTATAATAAACAAAAATAGAAAATTTAAAACGGGGAAAGGAATGTTGATATTATACTGAAGATTATTGCTGTATTTTTATTATAACTTTGTAGCTTTCAAATTATGAGTTTATAACTCATAAGGCTTGACATACGGTAAATTACGGTATCTGCGTAAGGAACGCCCATGGCAGTTAGGAAACAAATAGCGTTAGGAGGCGGTTGGTGAACACAGGCATAAGGCCCGTGCTAATAAATAGCTCTCAAACTACCTAGAATCGATCTTGATTGACGCTTATTAATAATTATTGCGGAGTTGAATGTATGAAGCGAATTAAAAAAACCGTTTTCTTGCATACATATAGGTATGAGGGCCGCGAAAATGATTTAAAGCCGGCTGTACACTCTCGCCGAGACACAGCGAGGCGGCCCGAGTGCGAGAGTGTAAATGGGTGCGCTCGCCTCGTCTCGCCAGTCTCGGACCCTCTCGGTCCGTTGTCGGTATTTTGCGCCCGAGACAAAGGGTCTCGCGAGGAAAACGAGCGCACTACTGTACACTCTCGCGTCTTTCAGTACTAGTCCCGCCGTTGGACAGTGTAGAACAGAAAAATAACAATAATAAACGACATTATGAGTCATTATCTGTGGGAAATAAAATTAAATATGATTATAAATCTTTGGATTACAATGATATCTTTCGATGCATGGTGAATGGTGAATGGTCGTTTTCCTCCATCTTGTCTGAGTTCTTTACTGCGATTGAACTAAGCGAGAATGTACATGATCCCACTTGGGCAAGGGGCTCTCGCACGAGACTCTCGCCCGAGAGCTCTCGGCGAGAGTGTACAGCGGGCATAATAGTAAGTTACAAGGTACGTTGAAATTGACAACATTTCAAATATTTTTTGTACTTGTTTTATGACGAAATATAAAAGTAGGGGTTTTTGAAAATGTGGTCATTTTCATTTATAAAACTTGGTTTTTAATTCTGATCATTCTAAAATGACTTAAGCGCCAAATGATGTCATTGGTACGGTTGAACATCAAAATACCTTTGCACGTCATATATCTGATTTCTTAAAAAAAAAACAGTCAGTACTTTCACTGACTTTGTGGTACTTTACTTTGAAGTTATTGAATTTGTTATTGTGTTTAGATCTGCATTATTTTCGTTCCTACAAGCAAAGGTGTGTATCGTATAGTATTCTGCCGTACCAATGACGTCACAAGTGGATTTTTCGTTTTAATTTTTTTTTATGGGAAATTAAAATGATTTAAAAAATCTGTAATTTTTTAGGACTTCGGAAATAAAAACAAAGAAGTGGTATTTTTTATTTTTGATGATTAATTAAATGAAATGTCAATTATTAAGGAAAAAATAAGTAATTGTCCGCATGTAATAAAATACTAGTTATCCACTTCATCCTCTTACGTCTTCAATTACAAAGTAATTAATAAAATTATTAAAAAGCGATTGGTGGACTATTATGACGAAGGTAGCCCGGCTCAAATTGCTTAACCCTTTGACCGCCCGATTTCGTATCAATTGATGTTCTCAGACCGACTGGCAACCAGTAAAATTAAATACAATAATATATAAAACGAGTTGTGGTACTTTAGTTGGAAATATACAGGGCGCCAATAATATATTATATGTATAAAAACTCAAAGCAGATATTATGTTACTACCGCGCGCGTTGAAAGCTTCAAATACGACCCAATTGGGTCGTCTTTTTAACCGACTTCCAAAAAGGTTATATGTTCGGCTGTGGATATTTTATTATTATTTTTTTTTTGTATGTTCAACGATTACTCCGCCGCTTGTGAACCGATTTTCGAAATTTTTGTTTTGTTGTATTAGGTTTCACTTCAATTTGGTACCATATTCATAAAAGTGGTGACCTGATGATTGGATCCAGGAGTAATCGAGGGAACTCCTCGAAATTTATATGGAAACATATGGTAATTTTGGTTTAATGTGAAGTGTACTAAGAATATGCTACCAAAAAGTCAAATATTGGGTCAAGGTATACCATGGTATACCATATATTCGAAGATGCTGAGAGAACTCCTGACTCCTTATAGATACACGTTTGGGAGTTTCAGCGTTGTTTTAAGAACAGAAAGCATATTATGCCACCACGCAATTAAAATTTATCATCATCATCATCGTCATCATCATCATCACCACGTCGTGTTAAGGTCACCAATGTCTCATGGCACAAAATAGATAATAGTACAACTTACAAGGCCTAGGTATGGCTACAATAATAATAATTATGTACATAACAACACCAATTAATATAGGCTGTTTATACACGGCGGTCGGTGCGGCGTCGCCGCATTGCCGGCATTGCGTCGTACCTATTCAAGTTCTAATTTCAGGGCATGCCGCGCTGCGAGCATTTTGTGTGTCAAAATATGATTTTAAACTTTATCTTCATTAATGTATTACAATATAGTATCGCTTGAGAAAGGCGCAGGCGGCCGCGAGGCCGGCTTTCCAAGTTTGTCATGCGATAGTACTATGTATTACAATAATGAAGGTAAAGATTAATATCATAATATTATTATGACACTGAAAATATACTCGCCGCGCCGCTGGGTGTGATTCGGCTCATCCTTCGATCGCGGATTCTTGGAAATCCATTGTTCTGGCGGCCACATGTGGCCGCTTGGGAGTTGAAGCGTTAAATTGTTAAATTACCTAGCACGCATAGGGTTGTGTTCACTTAGATTTTTTTTAATGTGTTGTTTAAATTTATCTACCTGACATTTGGGCCATCTTAACAGTCTTAACAAATTGTAATAAGATACGTAGAATAAACGCAGTAATTCGACGCGTAGGGTGGTATGGTCACTAAGTCACTACTCACTAGTTCACTACCACCGACGACCACTTATAAACTCGCGGACTATGACGGAGGTCATCTTGGAGGGTTAATTAATATTTCTAATAACAATACGAGATCAATAATTACCACTCAAAATGTTGACAATTCAAATTTCAATGCTCACTGCTCACACCAATGGTGACACATTTCTGATTTCACACAGCCAATACAACTATATAAAACTCCTACGTACAAGCGATACTGCGATTCAGGAGTACCTCAGCGAAATATATTGAATACATCGTGTAACTAAAACTATATGAACAACAATCGGAGTTCGGACAAGCGATAGCGCCGACAGAGCGCCTCAATGACATATAGTGAAGACAATATAAAACTATTTTTTATACAATTTAAATTGGCACTAATTATAGTTTATCTACTAGGTAACTAAAAAGGGTGAAATTATTATTTTTAACAAAAAATTAAAACCAACTTCCAAGGTAAAAACAATAATAATATTCTTATAATATGAACTAAAAACTAAAAAGTATTAAATAATTTTCCTCTCTAAATGTGCCTTTTTCCGAATTCAGCTAAACCTCTACTATTTCTGTACTCAACCTTCATAATTTTGAAGTCGGTGCCAGTTCCATAAGTTTCAAATTTTTTGTCAAAGAAAATATAAAGATTCAGCTATATCTGGTACCGACTTCAAAATGATGAAGGTTGAGTACAGAAATAGTTGAGGTTTAGCTGAATTCGGAAAAAGGCACATTTAGAGAGGAAAATTATTTAATACTTTTTAGTTCATATTATAAAAATGTTATTATTGTTTTTAGCTTGGAAGTCGGTTTTAATTTTTGTTAAAAATAATATTTAGTCTGTCTTTTTTATGTAAATAGCATTTCGTATCTTTTGTTTCACTTATCTGTCAAATTTGTCAATGTTGTTTGGAAGAGATTTAAGCCGGAAAAAAGTATGAACGTAACAGATCTGTATAAATAGAATATCATTGCAGGGCGCAAAAATAATATTATAATACTTTAATTTAAGGGAACAATATGATCTTTATATTCGGAGTGTAGCGTTGTAGACGAATTTTTTTGTATCGGCAAATTCAGGTCACCGGGGCATTTTTTATGGAAATATAGAAATCCAAAAAAACTCTTTCAGCGCTGCTACTTTTGCGGTAAAATTACTCGGTTTTCTCACAACTTGTATAGTAAAATGCACACGAGAATATTTGTTGGATCCAACTTTAGCGGTTAAATGGTTCAACTCCGGTCGTAGTTTCTATAACCCATATCTATCTATATTAGTCTTTATTTTCCGACTCAATAATAGCCGTGTATTTATCTCTCTTCTATAAAACTACCTCTATAGTCGCGCCCCACAAAAAATAAAGCTTTGCAATTTTAGAGATGGGATGATCAATAATTGTATTGTGCAATATCACGCTTAAATTTTATTGCACATTTTATTTGACAAATAGATTGAAGACGCGCGATGTTCAATATCGACCCTAGACGGTCAATAATATTACGCAATACGTGATATGGCGCAATAAAATTGCTCGCCTAGGGGCCCGCTAAAACTACTTCTATCGTCCAACAAAAATAACTTTACAATTTTAGAGACGAAACCTGATATCGATGGAGCTTACGGGCTATATTCGTTCTGACAGCGCGGCGCTGGCTGTTATTGGCCATAACTTACACAGAAGTTACACAGGTCGTCCTTAATACAGCTTAGAACAAAGGCGTTATATCCAACATATAGAGAAGTAGTGATTTATTGCTTCAATCTTCTAAATTTAATATGAAAGTTACTAAACTTTTATAAAGGAACGTTAATACAAACTAGCACATAAATTATATAATAAAGAATGTGCTTGGCTAACCATATGGATATTTAAATTCATGTCTTAAGGGCCTTCTACTCCCTAAATAAGCAGGTCGATTTCAGTCAGTGCGAATATCGACGTAAATGACATTAAAATAACATTCATAACAGCGCGCCTTGTACGGTGGCGGTTACGACGCTCGCCGCGTCCATGATAGGGCGAAATAGGAGAAAAAACTTTTTAAGGATTAAAATAATACATATTTCAAAAAAGTAAAAAAAAAACAAATTATTAACTTATGTATTGCAAAGCAGTAGATATTTTTTATATATTCTTTTGATAAATAATGAAGGAGTAAAGTGGTTTCATTCAACGATTTGGAGGTGATTAGGTTTTTTATTTCTTTATTATGTGATACCGATAGAAAAAATATGGCAAAACCAAATTACGTATCATATCATGTAGATTACTAATTATTTTTGCAGATATAATTTCTCTGTTAATGCCGATGAAAAGTTGTTTCATATGCACGCTTTTTTCGAAAGAGCAGCCTTAAGCTCTACAGTTAATGAGATATTATATCACAGGTCACCAATTAGTTTCGCTTGGGGTCCATTTTAAGAAATGAAATGACCTTCACGGTCCACACATTTTATAAAAAAAATATTTTTTTAACAAAAGGTAAATACGGTAAGTATAAAGGTATGTTTTATTTACATAATATGAATAAGAAAAGTGAATTCTAATTGCTTGTTTGGAGTGAAATCGGTACAATCTATAGACATTAAATCCTCGAGATGTTTATTGTAAGTCAAGACCGAAATTTATTTTTAACGAAGTTCATCTTCGAAAATGCTTGGTTCGCACACAGTGGGTCGGCGGTCCGAATGATCCCTAGGTATATAATATCATCCACAATGGATGCAAAAGTTCCTTACTGGAACTTTTGAATCCATTGTGGATTTAACGCAACTTTATAGACGTATTTCCTGATCATAGCAGATAATAGGTGTGAGCAATCAGCCGTCACTACACTCACCACCACATTTGGCAGCTTATATTAATTTTCCACTTAATTTGATCACCGGCAAGTGAATCGTAATTGATCCAGTTGGATTGTGGATGAAATTTAATAGTTAATAACGAAATAGTTTTCAAATAGCCGGGGGAATATTAGAGCTGCTAAATGTTTGGTTCATTAGCTCCTGCTGTAAGTAGCTTTAGCTAACATATTTGAGCACTGGAATTCATTTATCGTGATCATAACGTCAATCAGCTCTTAAGGACTTTTGGGTAATTGTCCATTATCCTCTTCACTAAAATTACATTTTTACTTTATTTGGTTTCAATAATTGGATTTATTTATTGTTTTTTTTTTTTTTTTTGCTATAAAAATTGGGGCCGTCTTTAGGCTGTTCGTCCATAACCTGATTTATTTATCGTTAATACACGCACCTATTTGGATTTTCGATCACATCGTTTGTTTAAGCAATTAATATTATTTTACTATATTATTTTGGCTTTAATTTCAAATCTCCGGCACCCCGCATGCGGGCCCTATCGACCAGTGAAAATGCGCCATTATTAAGGTGGCTTTCGGATCTTTGCCGCGAGCGACCGCGACCGTTAAAAATTCAAATAAATTAATTCTACTTTATAACATAGAATATAGGTATCATTTTCTACTGACATTTGCGTGGGTGGCGACCCATGCTGCCGCCGGCGGCGGCGTAAAATATAGTGGTAGAGAAATGAAATCTATAGCTTATGTCATAAAGTGGCATTTTGTTGAATTTTCGTCGGTCGCGGTCACTCGCGGCAAAGATACGAAAGCCACCTTTACACAGCGGACATAATTAGGTAAATGTCCCTATTTGAGATTTCTATTACTATCTACTCTCGAAGACGTGTTATGCTACGATTATCTTAGACCAATTATTAGTAAGGGAAGCATATTAAGTGTACCACATAACGCGCTTTATATTGTCCAGTTTAAACGCAAGGCCCTCGTAGCATACTTCTAGTATGCTACGAGGGCCTTGCTTAAACTGGTCATACCGTAGTTATTAGAGCTCAGAATCAGATGTTATTACAATCTACCGTCATCGGAGAAATCAATTGATTGATTAGGTCAGGTTATGTCAATGGAATGTAAGTCGTGATCTATTAAGGGCGTTCCTTCCGGCGATACCGTAATCTACCGTATTTCAAGCCCAATAAACTCATAATTTGAAAGCTACAAAGTTATAATAAAAATACAGCAAAAATCTTCGGTATATCGACATTCCTTTCCCCGTTTTAAATTTTCTATTTTTGTTTATTATACTCATGATATCAGCTTCCAAAGTAAAACCGATTTATTAAAATTCAAGCATACATTCAGCATCTCCTTAGGATTTACAAATTACTTTTATTTGAAACACACGCCAATAAATCGGCAATATCATAAACTACATATTCCACGTTTTAATTTCTTTTAGGTCAATTTTAAACTAAGATAAGTAAAAAATAGGGTTTTGGTGCGCTCTTGGCAACGCGGCAAATGTATGGCCAAGGTCGTTTGCTCGGAGGACGGCCTTAAATGGGTTTGACATAACGCGAGAAATTATGTAGGTTAATTACAGTATTTTTTTTGTAACGCCAAGAAATGCATTTACGCATTCCGCGGGGGATGAGGGAGATCCTGACGCGGATATGTGGGACTCGCTCGAAAGCCCTACCCACAAAAATTTGGCGGTGCGCCCTCTCTCCGACGACGGAGCCACGGGTACGACACCGCGACCGCAGCTCCACCAGCGGTCGTCCGCCAGGTGGTCGGCAGACCCCTCTTCGGAAGGTTAATTACAGTCTGCCTATGAATATTTTTCTCTGATTATACTTTTTTATGTTTTTTTTTTAATTTTATTGTAAAACTAGTTGAAGCTCGCAACTCCGTTGCGACGAAATTCGTTTATCGCGTGGGAACCGTACATTTTTTCGAGACAAAAAGTATCCTATGTCCTTTCCCGGGACTCAAAGTATCTTCATACCAAATTTCAGCGAAATCGGTTCAGGAGTTTGCACGCAAAGAGGTAACAGACAGACAGACAGACAGACAGACAGACAGACAGACAGACAGACAGACAGACAGACAGACAGACAGACAGACAGACAGACAGACAGACAGACAGACGGACAGACACACTAACGCATTTCTAATAGTATACCCAAGTAACAAAATCTGGTCTTGTAGTGTCGTGTAGTGGTTCCGGGGCCAGGTCTATAAGAGGCTAGTAAACGTTTATAACCACGGAAAAGGGCCCATTTTATACGCGTACTTTTGCTAAAAAAGCACTCATAGTAGACTTGCCTAGCACTATTTAGTAAAATAATACACTTATTGTTGGACTACGCAGAACTATCTGCTCCCACGAAGCCAACTATGAGCATCTTATAGAACCCCAGGCAGGCCTGTTACGTACTCCGCGCTTCTGTTACTAGCTACAAAGCAAAACAATTAAAAATTAAAAAACTTAGAAAAGGTAAGTTAATCTACTCACTCGCGGAGGTCAACTTGGAGGGTTATTAAAATTAACTCTCACTTATTTTCTGTTCTGACAATAACAAAAATCTGTTACAACTATATAAATGGCATTCGTGCAAGCGATAGCGCGATGTAGAAGCAAATCAGCGACATCTAGTGAAAACAACATGAAACTATTTTTCTTAAACAATTTAAATTGGCACTATAAATTACTATTACTGGCGTGTAACCTTATAGCGGATTTATAATTACTTCTTGTAGTTTATTACAGATGTAACTTTCTGGAGCAAGTTTTCTCAAGTATATTTACACATTTGAGACACTCGTATAGGCCATCTTAGCCTTTACTGCGCCTATAATTTCGTTCTATAGAACGAAATTATAGGCGCAGTAAAGGCTAAGATGGCCTATACGAGTGTCTCAAATGTGTAAATATACTTGAGAAAACTTGCTCCAGAAAGTTACATCTGTAATAAACCTTATAGTCGTGTATAATACACGACTATAAGTTTTACTTGAACATGTTTACTACAAAACAAACTCCGTGTAACCTGTTATAAGCTTGGTAGTAGCACCTGGAACCACTAAGCGAGAGTTACTAGTGCTGCAAGCCTTTAAACTGTGCACTATAGGAGAATTTTGTTATATAGTATCTTTTTTTGTTATATAGTATAGTATCTTTATATATATAATTCTTCTGTGAGTGTGTATGTCACTGAACTTCTCTCAAACGACTGGACCGATTTTGATGAAATTTTTTGTGTGTGTTCAAGGGGATCTGGGAATGGTTTAGACTCACAATTTTGTCCGCTGGACAATGTTTTTTTAATTAATTTTTAATTTATTAGTAGTTGTTGATTTTGGAATGTTTTACATTGGATCCGACAGACGGCGCTACCATCGCAGTGTCAAATTTTAAATAATATTCGAATTTTAATTTTAGTCTGTCCCGACAGTTAGCGCTACGATCAAATAAAAAAAAAATATCATAATATAAAGGTTCATATAGATAGATTTGTCCAATTCTATATTCGAATTCCAAAAATATATTTTAATGAATCGAAATTATACTTTAGGCGCTTTGAGAGAGAAGTTTAAGGTGTAGTAAAGAAGTCAAGGAAAAGTGGGTCGAAATAATAATAACAACATTGAGTCACGACGCCGCGCCGCTTCACAATTTTGGACAGATTTGTTTATTTCAGACACGTGTTCTTTGTACAAAATATGTTCACACGTGTTTTTATTTTCAATATAATAAAAATAGAACCACGTTTATTTTTAAAGCTATCGCTTAGATCTTATCGTGGGCTTTGCGCGCGGCGACCGAATCAAGAAATTCCGTAACGAAAATAAACCTAACACCTCCAACCGTCATAGCGGTGTGGTATTGAAAGCCGTGCATCTAACGTCGTTTCAGCTCGGAAGACTTCGGCACGGTGTTTGTGTGCGTGCGACTAGACGTATGCGTGTTGACTAGCTATTACTATTTAATAAGTTTACCGCGACATATTACTTACCCTTTTTTGTTTTATTAGGTATTGTTCAACTTACTGCAAGTTTCATCAAAATCGGTTCTAAAGTTTTTGACATTGGGAATCTCATAGCCGCGTACTGACCAAGCGAGCCGCCGCGCTGCCTCGCCCGAGCGTGCCGCGGCCGAGCCAAAAGTTGTCGGTTTTTTGTAGATGCTCAAAGGCGCCTCGGACGTTTGCCGCGCACTAACACGTACTGACCGACCGAGCAAAGGCGCGCGAGGCTGCCGCGGCGAGGCCGCTCGCTTGGTCAGTACGCGGCTAATTACGTGATTTGAAGTCGGTTTTATCTTTTAAAAAAATCAATTTAATGACAATTATAAAATATTTGTTACAGCTACGACACTAGGGTGTCCGGGCTGGCGGGACACTGGGCAGACGAGGGTTTCGAGGAACGTGCCATGTGGAACACCCAGCCAAGCGTCCTCAAGCTACGCGACGTGCAGCCGCGAGACCGCGCGACATACAGATGTCGCGTCGACTTCCAAGTGTCGCCGACCAGAAACTACAGAGTCGCGCTCGACGTTATCGGTGAGTTTAAATTAAAACGGGATTTGGACTGTGGCAGTACCCACAATTAGCGCCACATTCTTGGCTCGCGCTATCGAAGTTTTATAAGTGCGTTGATATTGGATTTGGACATCAGGGAAACGTTTTAAAACCAACGATCTCGTCACAAAGTAGAAATCTGTACTTAATATTATAAAGCTGAAGAGATCGTTTGTTTGTTTATTAGTTTGCACCAATCCCAGGAGCTACTCACTCACTCATTTAAAAATTATTTCAATGTTAGATATATTTCATCACACTAACGGCCATTCCCAATATTCGATCTATCTCTGGTTTTGACATACTAGGTATAGAAAAAGCTCTCTATCTTTAATTTTTCTGTCCCAATATGTCTATCCAACATAGGCAATCCTATCCGCGGTGCCTATGTATCGATGGGAGGGCCAACAGCTTACTAGAGTTAGATATTTGTATGAAACTGACAGTTGGCGCGTCCCAATAACAATATTATCTGTCAGTGTCATTGAGGTTGGTTACCTCTAGTAATCTAAAATTTGATCCTACAATTTCCTGAGATCAACCGAAGATTATACGTATTATTTTTTATAAAATAAGTTAGTTTCGCGAATTAAACAATGTCAGACTATTGTCAGATATATATATATATATATGTACTAGATGACGCCCGCAACTTTGTTGCACCAAAATTCGTTTATCGCGCGGGAACCGTGCATTTTTCCGGGATAAAAAGTATCCTTTGTCCTTTCCCGGGATTCAAAGTATCTCCATACCAAATTTCAGCAAAATCGGTTCAGCGGTTGGGGCGTGAAGAGGTAACAGACAGACAGACAGACAGACGGACGGACGGACGGACGGACAGACAGTAATTTACGTGGGCATAGCGGCACGGAACGTCTAGTGCGATTCTAATTCGACGAGCTATCTTAGAGTAAATAAATTAACTGAAAAAATATAAGGTACTTGACGGCCATTCTCCGGTTTGGCATTATTTTCCTCATTACTGTAACCATTTTTTTTTCTTCGTCGATTTGACTTAGACACATCGAAATATTAAAGAAATGAAAGATACGAACACAATAATAAATGTGGCGTGAAACAGTTAGTTAAAGTTTTTTGGATAATGAGACTTAAAAATGTATGGGTACGGTAATTAGACAAATGTAGTGTTTTACGTAACGGTACAACGACACAATTGACAAAAACTAGCTTAGGGCAACGTACGTAGGCCAAATTATGTAACATAAACAATATACATAATAAAAATCAAATTTAAACATAATTGAAAAGTAACGATTATGGTAATTAGACGAGTTTGTAACCAAAGCTACGGTAATTAGATACTAACGTGCTTTATCGGCAGCACACTAACATTAACGATGAGGGACCGCTGATGAGCCATGGCACACACTTAGGAGAAGCAACCCGTGCACTCGTAATGTGCCAAATCCTAATATTTTTGGATTGGCATCCAAAAACAGTAGGTGTTACGGTAATTAGGACTTTTGATCGGACAAGCGATTATTTCATGATAACTATTTATAGGCTGGGCCTATTGAGTCGATATTTTGCAGTGCGATAACCAATGTTTATAGGCATTTAAAACCATGAATAGATTAAATTAAATAGGTACGTTATAAAAATTACAAGCAAGTTTCGAGATCAAGTTGGTGTGGGGACACGTTACGGTAGTTAGAAAAACATGGTTTTTGAACACGACTTCAATTAATTTAGTCTGAAATACTTAAATTAGAAGCCTGTGTTTAAGTTTGCGGCTAGATACTGATGCTATCTACCGTTTAAAAATATTAGACACTTGAATAAGATAATTTTACAGAGTATACAAGCCCGGGACACGTAAATTTTGCTCTCCTGAGAATGGCCGTTGAAATATCTGATTTATGAAAATATATCTCTATGTCCATCACATTTTCACATGCATACCATACACCAATTTTGAAAGAATGCAGTATCATGAAGATACTTTGAGTTCCATGAAACGATAGTAATAAGATTTTATCTTTGGAAAATGCGATAAGCGGCGGCGATACCATTAATTACGACAAACGGCTGCATTGTATTGAGATTTTTACTTAAACATGAAGCCAACTTAACAATACGACCTTTGTTTTTGTTCTTCAGAATGGCACCCCAAAGAAAAAAGGTTTTCGTAATCGCGTCCCAGCTTTCTTATGCTGATTTGACGGAGATAAGAATTTACTTTGTGATATATTGAATAGAAATCTTATATCTCACTTGATGAGTAACTTTGTATCTTTAGAGCATTGTTTATTGTGCGGAAACCGTATATTGTTCCGGGACAAAAAGTATCCTAATATTATGTCCTTTCCCGGGACTCAAAATATCTGCATCTCCAGCATAATCGGTTTAGCTGTTTGGACGTGAATAAGTAACAGACAGATAAACGCACTTTCGTAATTTTATAGTGCCCAAGTGTGTGCGCAGTACACAAGAGCACTCTCTATTCCTTTACTCTCATAACCGAGTGGGACGGACGACCGACATGACTGGCGAGAGATCAGGCGCAGGGCCGACTTTACACGCCCATCCGACGCATGGATCATCTTACTTGTCAGACAATCAGACGATCAGTCTGCATTGTCCTAACTAAACTTGGAAATATCATGTTTCCAACGCGGGAATCGAACCCACGACCTCCGAGTCAAGAGCCACGCTATGAACCACTGGACCACGGAGGCGTCCATAATTACATGGACGCCTCCGGGTTCGAATCCCGTCGACGAAACAAAACGTTTTAAATGTTCCTGGGTCATAGATGTGTATTAAATATGTGTATCATATGATAAAATTCTTAAATATATGTATCTAAGTATAAAAGTATTAAATATAATTCCGTTGTGTGGCACCCGTAACACAAGTCCCAGATACTTAGCACGGAGCCAGACTGACGTGGTGTGAAGCGTCCATAGATATTATAATTATAATTACTTTTTATTCCGAAAAAATGTACGGTTCCCGCGCGATAAACGAATTTTGGCGCAACAGAGTTGCGGGCGTCATCTAGTCATGAATTACACTGCAATCACACAATAATATAATCCTCAAATTTTAGTTTTGTTTTAAAGTAAGTAGTATTCCTCGTATTTAAAAACAATAAATTTAAGAAATTCGAATTCGAGTCTAAATAAATTCGACCGTATTTTTACCTTTTACAAAAATATCAGTGATTTGGCAAAGTGCAACCCGCATTGCGACCGCGTCCATTAAACGTATCGGTCGGTATTATGCATAAAACGATCATCATCAGCCTGCCATCCAGCGCAAAACATAAGCCATCCAAAAAACGCCAACTATCCCGATCGTGAGCAGCCCTCATCCATGCACTGTTCGCCTTTTTAGGGTACCGTACTCAAAGGGTAAAAACGGAGCCCTATTACTGAGACTTCGATGTCTGTCCGTCTGTCTCCAGGTATGTATGTGTATGTGTATAAATCAAGAACAGTAATAGTTAAGTTAACATTTTCACAGATTAATATTGTTTTTAATGCCGCTATAGCAACAAATACTAAAAACAAAATAAATTAAATATTTTAGGGGGGCTCCCATACAATAATCGTGATTTTTCAAAAATTTTTTGCTCGGTATCAATGATGACAACAGGTACATAGGCACTTGGAATTTTCACAAAGGCCTTAATTATATGTTTACTTTAATAATTAATAATAATATTGAAATGAAATAAAAAATTACGGGGGGCTCCCATACAAAAAACACAATTTCTGGCCTGTTTTTGCTCTATAACGGTACGGAAACCTTCGGGCGCGAGTCCGACTCGCACTTGGCCGATTTTTCAAGTCGTCGTCCATTAAGCTGCATTGCGTTTGCCTAAACGAAAATTCAAAATATTCTTACTCAAAAATAAATTTTTAAAAATTTGCTACAAGATAACGCCCGCAACTCTGTCACAGACAAACAGACATACTTTCGCATATAAAATATTAGAATGGAAGTATGGATAACAGCACATAGTAGTGTCAGATAGTGCCTACCAATACTTTATTCTTGGCACGAGTTCCTTCACCGAATATTCACAGTTTATTTTGCGATACACACGACTCATGGGTATATCAGTTGAACCTCGTTCATATATTTGATATAACAGCATAAAATATTTTCATATTTCGAGTATAAAAATTTCACAGCAATAAATCAAACTAAAATGCTCTAAAGATACAAAGTCGTAGATCACTTTTTTGACACAGTTCCCGCCGTTGCCAAGACTTCCGATATCGAAGGAAGGAGGTCAAATGTTTGTAACTATGCCAAATTCAAGAATTTCTACTTTAAAAGCTGAATGCGAAATAATGAAATTGTTGGCAAATATTAGTTCGGGTTTCGAGTTGATGGGCGACTTTTATCATTATAACTACCTCCGGAGATATCTTTTGGAGTGCTTTTGGATATTTCATCTCATCTTCCCTGAGCCCTTAGCCTAGATGCTTCTGTTAATTACGTGATGTCGGAAATAAAAAAGACGAGATTGCACTCCGGGACTGCCGGCAGAAGTGAAAACTTGATTATTAACGTTGTGCATAATTTTTTAACCCATTTTTTATGAAAATCGATTTTTAAAAAATCTTTTTTTTTAATTAATCGAAATCCTACAATCGATTATATTTTTAACCCATTTTTTATGAAAATCGATTTTTTTAATTAATCGAAACCCTTACAATTTTTTAACCCATTTTTTATGAATATCGATTTTTAAAAAAATCGATTTTTTAATTAATCGAAACTCTTACAATCAATTAAATTTTTAATTCATTTTTTATGAAAATCGATTTTTAAAATAATCTATTTTTTTAATTAATCGAAACCCTTACAATCGATTAAAAAATATCGACAATCGAAAAAAAAAACAATCGATTTCGATGTTACAACACTACTCTCCAACTGTCTTACGGGTTTTCGATCAGCACGAGAATCTGACGCGTGTTTCACAGTATTTTTTTCAGAATTAGGATTCCATCGCAAATGTAGAAACTGTTAAAGAAGGCACATTATAAGCCGAGATGCTTTCGTTGATGAATTTGGCTTGACAAGCTGGCTCGTGTCTAGATTAGTTATATATTTTTACTTTTCTCAATGTTTTTACTTCGAATTTCTTACACAACATGTAGGACAATACTATCATGCTTACGCTAAACTGAGTTTGGTGGAATTTGGTATAAGATTAAAGATACTTAATACTTTGCGTCCCATGAAAGGTTGAGAAAGGTACAGTGTACCTATATTATATTTTTTTACTCAAAGAGACACTAAATAAACAATGACAGTACGACCTTTATTTTATTCTTAAGCTCAAAAAACAAAAAAGTTTTAGCCTCCGACGTAGATTTTTTGAAGTGAAACCTTCTTTAGCGGCGTTGAGCACTTTTGTGGGATGGGTAAAACTGTGAAACTCGCGTCAGATTTTCGTGTTGATCGAAAAACCATATAAAAAGTGTAAGACGGTTGGAGAGTAGTGTTTTGTGTCGAACTCGAACTCGAACAAAATGTACAGTCGGGGAAAATAGTGCTAAACAGAAATGTACAGTCGGGGAAATGAGTTGCTTAGCAGAAATGTACAGTCAGGGAAATGAGTTGTTTAACAGAAATGTACAGTCGGGGAAAATTGTGCTAAGCAGAAATGTACAGTCGGGGAAATGAGTTCTTTAGCAGACGTGCTAAGCCGCTTTTCCACTTACAAGACAACTGTCGCGAGAAGTGTCTGATAGTCTGTCTGACAGCAGCTATTTTTTCGATTGTCGATATTTTTAAATCGATTGTAAGGGTTTCGATTAATTAAAACGATCGTTTTTTTTATTTTTTTAAATCAATTTTCATAAAAATGGGTTAAAAAAATAATGCACAACGTTAATAATCGAGTTTTCACTTCTGCCGGCACTCCCGGAGTGCAACCCATCTTTTTTTTATTTCAGTGTTTATTTATTTATATAATAGTTTATATTAATTATATTTTTTATAGTTAACAGTGTTTATCTTTTAGAGTAATAAATAATGCTTTGCCGAAACAAGTTTTTCGTACTTATATTTTTTTTTAAAAGAAAACGTATTTTTAATACAGTAACATTTGGAAATATTGGAAAAATTTGTATTCCAACCGAAGCTTTATTAGGAGTATTACAAGAGATTAATTAGGTATATTCAAAAGATCTCTCAGACATATTTAGCTGTCTTTCGTCAGTACAGATTAATTTGGAGAATTATGATTAGCTAGTTTTTGGTAAATAATAAATTTAATGTTGTTCAAGTGTTTGTTATGTAATTATGTATAATATCACACACAATCACATTATCCAACCAGTTTGTTTTACCCCTTTTGTACGTAAATACTTCTTGATTTATTTTTTTCGGCAATACCGGTCCTTACTGTCATATTATGGTATTATACATAATATATTATGTAATATTACGTTATTCTATTTCCATCCCGGTATGAATTCCTAGCATAATCCACAGACCGAACAAATCGAAGATAATCAGTTTTCACCTCCGAATAATAAAAACCTTTATTATTCGTAGGTTTCCACCCATGAATAACCGTTATAAATTCAGTAAGGCCAATGTTAAATAGAGTAAATTGCAATTGTAATTTATAACGGATATAAATTACGCGGAATATCAATTCGAATGTAATGACAAATGCAGCAATTATAATATTAATGAAGCATCGGCCGCCGTCCACACTAATTATCCGTTTCGCAAATTAGAAAATCAATTCGCTATCGAGCAGTCTAATTACATTATATCGGTGCTTTCTAATTCAATTTATTTTAATGTTGGCTGTGATTCTCATTCTATATGTCATATCATAATAAAGTATATGATATGTACAGTGTCAAAAATATTATACAGGTCAAATTCTATACTAAACAACAAAAATCACGATAGCACAGAGTCAGCACAAAGTAGACCGATCGACCGAGTCCAATCCCATGCTAAGTTAAACTTGCGTTATGGCAGTTAGACAACGGATTTATACTAAATCGGGCGCACATTAGCGAGATTACTGCATACAGTTAATAGCTCGGTCAACAAAGTATTTGTAGAGTGCGTGAGCGGGAACCTAAGCGATTTCTGCTGGAACTTATTCAGGGTGGTTAAGGACAAAATATACTAAAAGTCCTGACGTCTAGAAGGTCAGCCGGCGGGAGGGGGAGGCGACAAAGGTCTAAATTTTTGGTTTTTCGCCAATAACTAAAAAACTATGCGTTATAGCAAAAAATATTGTATGATGACATTAAAGCTTATAAAATTTTCTATAAATTAGATTCTATACAGTTTTTCCAAATTCTCATCCGTTTTTGAACTACACGCTCAGGAAAAGTAAAAATTAAAAAAAAAGCTTTATTTTAAATATGTAGGTATTCCATTCCAATTCTGTTTGCAGCGACAAAATATTGTAAGTCGTCTATTGCTCTTGGCGTCAAGATATTACCTTCATTTTTCCACCCTCACTCTTGAGGGGTCAGCTCATTTCCTGAGCGTGTAGTTCGAAAACGGATGAGAATTTGTAAAAACTGTATAGAATCTAATAGAGAATTTAATAAGCTTTTCTGTCATCATAGAATATTTATTGCTACAAAGCATAGTTTTTTAGTTATTGACGAAAAACCAAAAATTGCTAGACGTCAGGACGTTCAGGATGTTTTTGTCCCTAATCACCCTGAATAAGTTCTAGCAGAAATCGCATAGGTTCCCGCTCACACACTCTATACCCTCTTTTGAGTCATTCGTTAACCGGACTATAATTCATTACTTTAAAAAGCTACTTTGAGCGACATAGCTGCAAAGAAATTCTTAAGGATACAACAGCAAATTTATGATGCTGTATTTGTATTGTACAATTGTGGACTATCTATACGTTTTAGCATTTCAAACTACGCCTAATTTTATTTAGGTTAGAGTGACGTGACAAATTACGAGTATTGCATACAGACAGTAACTAGATTACAATATAATATAGTCATTATTTTACAATTACTCACCACACTCCATAGTTACAAAGATTTACGAACATTGAAATTTGATAAAGTACTCAAAATAACTTCTTTTTATAGATTCGTTAAAGTTTATTATCTCCAGCAAACATTTTAGAGAGCAGGATAGCGCACAACTAAAGAAAAAGTTAATTGAAGCTATAACGAAAACTACGGAAGGGCATCTGAGTCAAAATAATGGTTCCATGAAACGCACACCTAGTGTATTTTGTGGAACTTTCCAACTTGATTGGTCGTCAAACTCGAGTCAGTCGTATGATTTTCGTTGCATTATGCGTGTCATAAACACGTAGCTAACCCTTTACACGGGTGACTATAGCCGCACGGCAAGAATCGAATGTCTGAAGGTGGCTTTCGGATCTTTGCCGCGATTAACCGCGACCGACGAAAATTCAAACGAAATGCTACTTTATGACATAGGCTATAGGTTTCATTTTACTCTAATTCTAGCAATTCACACCGCCGCCGGCGGCAGCGAGAGTCGCCACGCAGTGTCAGTAGAAAATGGTACCTATGTTCTGTGTCATAAAGTATCATTTTATTTTAAATTTTACCGGTCGCGGTCGCTCGTGGCAAAGATCCGAAAGCCACCTTAAATGGTAATACGCCTCATGTCGAATTGCCATTTAGACAGTCGATTTCCACCTTGCGACGATCGTGCGGCTATAGCACAATAGACATAACTAACAGTAGTTCGGCTGCAAAGAAACGGACAGGTTTCAATATCTGTCAAATTCGTCGGGTTTCACTAGGATTATGAACGGAATGTGCCTCGCGCTGGCTGATATAATTTATTTTTAAATATTTAAAATAAAGATTTCAAAATTGGATTCTGTCAATTTTAATCGCATGTGCCAAAACACAAAAGCTTTGTCCACATTGTGCCTTTTTCTGTTCAACAAGGGCATGCCATATAGCGCTGTCAACAGTGAACGTGTGGCATGCCCGTGACGCGCGTCAAAATCCACCCGCGTTGAATGAAAAGTGTCATAGCGCGCGCTACGATTTCAACGCGCGTTACGGACATGCCTCACGTTTGACGGTGACAGCGCTATAAGGCATGCCCTTGATGAATAGAAAAAGGCACAATTTGGACAAAGCTAAACAACGATGCGACCAAAGAGGAACACGTTACACGTCCAGCGAATATGTCAAAGTTTTAAATTCGTAGGTAACAAGACAACAACCCTAGCGACGATTTTCGTCACAATACGTCAAATTTAAAAATTTCAACATCAGTTCTAAGTCGGCATACTCTATAATTCTGTCTACTCTGGCTGTAGTCACCCGTGTAAAGGGTGCTACGTGTAGCTGTATGACAGCAGCTACCTACACTTGGGTCGTCCATTCTCCGGTTTGGCATTATTTGCATCATTACCGTAACATTTGTTTTTCTTCGTCAATTTGACTTAGACACATTGAAATATTAAAGAAATGAAAGATATACATATATAGATATACATATAATATACATATAACATACATAGATATACATATAAAGATACACAATAATAAATGTGACGTGAAACAGTTAGTTAAAGTTTTTTGGATAATGAGACTTAAAAATGTATGGGTACGGTAATTAGACAAATGTAGTGTTTTACGTAACGATACAACGACACAATTGACAAAAACTAGCTTAGGGCAACTTATGTAACATAAACAATATACATAATAAAAATCTAATTTAAACATAATTGAAAAGTAACGATTATGGTAATTAGACGAGTTTGTAACCAAAGCTACGGTAATTAGATACTAACGTGCTTTATCGGCAGCAGACTAGCATTAACGATGACGGACCGCTGATGGGCCATGGCACACACTTAGGAGAAGCAACCCATGCACTCGTAATGTGCCAAATCCTAATATTTTTGGATGGGCATCCAAAAACAGTAGGTGTTACGGTAATTAGGACTTTTGATCGGACAAGCGATTATTTCATGATAACTATTTATAGGCTGGGCCTATTGAGTCGATATTTTGCAGTGCGATAACCAATGTTTATGGGCATTTAAAACCATGAATAGATTAAATTAAATAGGTACGTTATAAAAATTACAAGCAAGTTTCGAGATCAAGTTGGTGTGGGGACACGTTACGGTAGTTAGAAAAACATGGTTTTTGAACACGACTTCAATTAATTTAGTCTGAATTAGTTAAATTAGAAGCGTGTGTTTAAGTTTGTAGGTAGATACTGATGCTATCTACCGTTTAAAAATATTACATACTTGGATAAGATAATATTACAGAGTATACAAGCCCGGGACACGTAAAATTTTCTCTCCTGAGAAAAAACTTAATGAGAGGTTCTAAGCATTGCGATGCCAATACTAAATCTAATATCAACTATCAATCATAATAGTCACAAATATCCCCAAAAGTGACCACGCTCATTGCATCTACATACCATGTCTAATACGAGTATTAATATGAGTTTGATTGTCTTTTATGTGGTCTCTATTAATGAGAATGGTGTCCTTTGTATTCAAAGTTATTTATTAATATAATTCTCGAAAAAAAATTGAAGACTCATACTCTGCTCCAAGCATGCAAATTATATTTTAAACTTTAAAATTAAAGCTACTACATCGCAACAGCGGTGTTACTTTTGATTTTCATTAAGTGTCTCTTCAATTTCCGAAATTCAGAGTCCTGGTTTTTCCATTTTCTTTTGAACTTTGCTTTTGAATTTTCCAACCTATTTATAGAAGTTCGCAACACGTCAGTTGCACGTGCCACTGGACGCTCCGAGTGGGTCAATACAAATATTTGATTTGTTCCTTTCGTGTTTCACGCTGATGTACCGGAAATCATTTTCGTCTTTATCGTACTTGTGTGTATTAACGACAAAATGCGTCACGTTTTATTGATATCATCATGTCAACAAAATCATTGTAAGTTAAAAATGTATAAATATAATATTAAGGCCAGCAACGCACCTGCAACTCTTCTGATGTTGCAAGTGTCCATTAGCGATGGTAGTAGCTTTCAATCATGTGACCCGTTTACTCGTTTGCCCCTAATTTTATAAAAAATAGAAAGCCTTAATAGAATTTAAGTCTACTTCATCGCACATTATGTCGAGCTGCAGCAACAGAGTCATTATTTACCCATTTTAATCCCCGAGGAAAAAAGAGGAGTGTTATAATATATACCTTCGGTCTGTCTGTCCATCTTTGTGTGTCTGTCCGTGACATCGTAGCATCTAAACATGTGGAACTATCAACTTTTTTTTTGAAAGCTCGATCGATCGAGACTGTTTGTAGCATTATTTTTCAAATGCTTTTTCCATAGATTTTTCAAGCCTATCATTTACTAGTATGCCAAAAATTATTTTTATATCATGACAATGTCAGTATCAATGTCAATCGACAAAGTAAATGCTTTGCTTTTGCTACGTTAAATAGCTAAGAATCAAGAAATATATTGCCTTCTATTTTTAACCGACTTCCAAAAAACGAGGAGGTTATATGTTCGGCTGTGGATATTTTTTATTTTTTTTATTTTTGTATGTTCAACGATTACTCCGCCGTTTGTGAACCGATTTTTGAAATTTTTGCTTTGTTGTATTTGGTTTTACTCCAATTTGGTACCATGTTCACAAAGTGGTGACCTGATGATGGGATCCAGGAGTAATCGAGGGAACTCCTCAAAATTTATATGGAAACATATGGTGATTTTGGTTTTATGTGAAGCGTACTAAGAATATGCTACCAAAAAGTCAAATATTGGGTCAAGGTATACCATGGTTTCGAAGATGCTGAGAGAACTCCTGACTCCTTATAGATACACGTTTGGGAGTTTCGGCGTTGTTTTAAGAACAGAAAGCATATTATGCTACTATGCAACTCATATTCATCATCATAATCATCATCATCATCATCATCATCATCATCGTCTTCATCATTACCACGTCGTGTTAAGGTCACCAATGTCTCATGGCACAGAATAGATAATAGTACAAGGCATAGGTGTGGATATACTAATAATAATAATAATTTTATACTGTATAACAACACTTTGTTTTTTAAATATACACGGCGGTCAGCGCCGCGAGGCGACAGATCGAATATACTTTACTACTTTATATACAGATCGAATACTATACTAACTACTTTATAAAATTTTAATAGACAAAATATAGAATTAAAATAAAGTTATTTTAAAAAGAGCATTTAAACAAAACAAAGTCAATAAGTGTCTTTTTAATTAGTTATACTTATTAATCGATAGATGGCGCACTAAGTATAGATTTGAATGGATTTGAAATTGAATTCTTGATTACAAGAACAGCTGTCAATAATAGGCTACTTGACCTATATTCAATTTCATTGAACAAATGCATATTTCTAGTAGAACTTGGCCTAGGAAACCGTATTTCACTCCTATTATCAAATAAAAGCTTATGATTGATAAATAAAGTCGATTTGAAAATATGATTTTATAAAAATAGGAATTGTACTGACGAAAACGCTTTTGCGGTACTTCCGATTTGGATGTGACGTCATCCTCATACTAATTTAATATCTTTTATTTATCGCGCTCGCTATATGTAAGTTTATTTGTACATAAATAATAAGAATAAGCCTATTATATATTTTCTTCAATAATTCAAATAAAACATTAGTTTTATATATATTATCTCCATTTATTGTAGACGGGAAATGAAATGGCCAAAACTTTTCTCCAAAAGTTTTCAACATTACAAATGATTTCTAATTTCTTATGTAATTATTTTATAATTTTTGGGCACTTTTAGATTCGTACATTTAGCACATTAAAAAAATTTCAATAAAGAGTGTTTAAAATACAAAGCGTATGACGTCACACTATGGCGGACAGTGTTTTCGGCGCCATTTAAGAGGCATATTTTTCAATAAACATTTTTATGGGTTTCTAGTGTGTAAAATATTAAAATATTAGTTTTTTTTGTAAAAATGAATGATTATGAAGCGATTAGCATGAAGAAAAAAATTAGGTCAAGTAGCCTATTATGATAATATTATATTATATTACTAGCTGTCCCGGCAAACGTTGTTTTGCCATATAAATAATTTTTGGTATGAAAAATAGATGTTGGCCGATTCTCAGACCAATATCCTCACAATATGCTCACATAATTTCATGAGAATCGGTCAAGCCATTTCCGAGGAGTATGGCAACGAAAACTGTGACACGAGAATTTTATATATTAGATGAGTAGCTACGCTACATCCTATGCAAGTTTATACAATTTTTTATCTGATAGATCCTTGGATCGTGGAAAAACGAGACACAATAGCCTTTCTATTGTTATCGCAATCGCCGGTGACCGCTTGGGGTTTGAAGTATTAAAATTGTTAAATTACTTAGCACAATATGTTCACTTCACTGATAATATATTATTTTGTGAGTGTGAACTGTGTAATAAGATACGTAAAATATACGCGAAGGTTTACCTACTAGTGTAACTAAAAAGAGTGAAATTATTATTATTTTTAACAAAAAATTAAAACCGACTTCCAAGGTAAAAACAATATTAACATTAATATGAACTAAAAAGTATTAAATAATTTTTGCTATCTAATAGTGCCTTTTTCCGAATTCGGCTAAACTTTGACTATTTCTGTACTCAATCTTCATAATTTTGAAGTCGGTGCCAGTTCCAAAAGTTTCAAATATTCTGTCAGAGGACTGAAGATTCAGCTATCTGGTACCGACTTCAAAATAATGAAGATTGAGTACAGAAATAGTCAAGGTTTAGCCGAATTCGGAAAAAGGCACTATTAGATAGCAAAAATTATTTAATACTTTTTAGTTCATATTAATGTTAATATTGTTTTTACCTTGGAAGTCGGTTTTAATTTTTTGTTAAAAATAATAATACATATATTCATATTATTATGTTTTAGAATAGCCTAATATTTTTGTGTAGAATTATATTACTTAACACAAAACAAAGAAAGTAGAAAAAAGCTAACTTTTTCTAAAAATTATACAGGTGTAACAAAAATAAATGATAATACTTTAGGGTGTCACATGCACGGCAAGCGCCCGAGCGTCACGAGTTTTCCCATTCAAAAGTGAAAAAAAAAATTGGTCTTTCAGCGCTGCTACTTTCACAGTGAACTCTCTACAAGAAACACATACACACCCTAAAGTATTATCACTTATTTTTGTTACACCCTGTATACTTCAGTAAATTCGAATTTCATTTCTTCACATTTAATTTAATGCGGGTTTGCTACATTAATAATATTATGTTTTAATCACGACTTCTCAGAACTGTGGGTTTGCTACCTTTGATATAAAAATAAATAAGACTTAATAGTCACACAACGCTGTTGAAATCCGTTCTGGGTGAAATTATTATTTCTTACAAAGGGAAAATCATTACCGTCCTGCTACCGAATGACTATTTCGCCAGGACCTTCATAATCTTGAGTCTAATATTATTACAATAGAAACCAATTACAAGCATAAAAATATATTACTTCGCTGTCGGATAAAAGAATCTTTATTACTGCATCACTGAGAAAATCTTATTATTGTGTTTCTATGAGCGAAATATTTTGTTCGCTTGTACAATCACTCCATTATTATACCTCAAGGCATTCCTAAGATTGATTTTTTGTTCCGATGTTTTGTAGTAAAACATAACAGAGCTCGTACAACAAAGGATATTAAAAATTTAAGATAATATTTTGTTTTAAATTGGAATTAGAATACTCTTATTTAATCCTGCGATCGCGGATTCTTGGAAATGCTATTGTATTCTACTGTAGTCGCGATCACCGGTGTTTTTATGGGGCTTGATAGGTTAATATTGTGCTTGTTAATACAACAGATTATTACAAATTTCTTTATATTGCATAGCTTTTATCGTGGGCTTTAGCGTGGTGATTTCGTAACGAAATTCCGTAAAGAAAATAGCCAAACTTATTTTGATATTAATGATATTTGTGACTTGTTTGTATTTTAATATTTGGGTTGATTTTTGTCTTTTTACCTCTTACGTTAGTATAAATGCAAATAAACTGTTCATCAACGTAGATTTCTTAAAGAATAAAATAAGTTAACTCATAATCGACTAAACCTACTATAATTTGACAAAAATCAGTGGCTTATGAGAAACATTTTAAGAAATAATGATTTTAAAATAATATCGTCATTACCGCATAGCAGGACAATTACTGAAGTCCTGAACGTTTCACAAAAGCTTTCCGAAGTGGATCAGAGTGCATAAGACTTTCCGTTTGCAGAAACGACGAGAGCTTTTGACCTGTCGTCTTGTTCATTCTAACGTAAATCAACAAAATGAATGCACACTCACAAATTGGATTACACAAATCATTTAACTGATGATATTTCAAAAATTTTAAAAGGATAAAATAGGCTTTGATATAAACTTTTAATGTAAATATAAATAGAAAAACAATACTCTCGAATGTTCGTGCTCAAAAAACGAAGTAGCTCTCAAGCTACTCAATCGATTTTCTCTCCAGAAATTTCTGAATTTCATAGAAATACTTGAAATGGTTTTGGAGATTCTTATAGTAGAGTACACTATTACCAGTGTCTCAGAAACTACGTCAAGTATCATTTCATACAAGGACTCTGTAATGCAGATAGACTATCCGCGCCTTGCTTATTTACGGCCGTTCCCAATATTCAATCTGTCTCTGGTTTGACATACGACCGATCGCAACTAACATTGAATTGACATAAGATAGGTAGGTAACTATTCCTATATCTAGTAGGGCAAAACCAAAGATAGATCAAATATTGGGAACGGCCGTTAAAGATAATCGTAAAGGAAGGCTGTGCGACTGTTATTTATGTAAAAATAATATCCATGAATATGCGAATATTCTCGGATAAGTAGATCATTGTAAGTGTTCTCTTTTAATAAAAGAATTGGAACATTACACAAAAATGTTAACACATGATAATAAATTCGCTTATCGAAGCCAACAAATTTTTAATTCGATTAGCTCTTTATAGCATATAGATCAAATTTAAATCGCCAGATGGCGTTTCGGTCCACGTTTTCATTTCCTCGGTATAAGTGCGGGTCGGTTTATGGTCGTTTTATCGTTATCACCAAATGGCTTGTGTTTTCAAGTTATATTTTTTTATGAGAGCAAGCGCAGAGTTTTCCTTGTAACATAATGTTTTTGTATCTACTTTTTATCCATAGAAAATGAAAGTGTTTTTGCTGCGTCATTTTCAGCGGTGAAATTTTACTCTGTTTTTATTGCGTCTCTGTTATCAAATCAGAGATCGGTATTGGTAAATTGTGCTTTATTGTGATGATATTTTGGTTATGGTGTATGATACAATGCTTTCAACTTGCAGGTTTTCGGTGTGAATATCGCTTTAAAATATCATGTAGTTTTCGAATTTGGTTTATAATATTATATTACCTAAATATCAAATTTCTGTTTGACATAGACTGATTGACCGATTGTTTGTGGGTCCGATTTGTGGACGCTAGCTTTAGTAACTAAATCTAGCGTCCACAAATCGGACCCACAGAAAATCGGTAAATGTTAAAAATAAATGATCATTGAAATTTATACCACACTTCCATTTATATGACGTGTAGAAAAATTCCAAAAAAGTAAACTAAGAAATTTGTATGTAATAATAAAAACATCTTTTTTTCTTACGTTTGATTAACTATAAGCACTTTTACGATAATATTATTATGATTCGATTACACATTTTCACGTATCTGAGTTTTCAATCAACCGAAGATAGTAATTAAGACTGAAACAATATCTTATCGCCGAACATCGCAAAGCCTTAACTGAAATACGTAATGCAAATATACGTCCCAACCCATTCTTGAATCTCATTTGAATAGAAATGAAACTGTGAATTATGTTATGTTAAATTTTGATCAATGCCTCGAATATTTAATAATTTTGGGCTATAGATTACAATCCTTACTAATATCCATGCTTACCACTAAAATTATAAATGCGAAAGTGTGTCTGTCTGTCTTCACGCCCAAACCGCTGAACCGATTTTGCTGAAATTTTGATATGGAGATGCTTTGAGTCCCGGGAAAGGACATAGGTTCATCTCGGAAAAATGTATGGTTCTCGTACGGTAAACAAATTTTAGGGCAACGTAGCTGCGGGCGTCATCTTGTATAAAATAATATGATACTAGCATTATAATAAAACAGTACTAAGGGAAGAGACCTAATGGCAGACACTTTAAGGAAACATGCAACATTTGATTGTTATAAAATATATATTAATGAAAATAACTGTTTTTGGTCCTAAATAAATAAATAAATAAAATAAAGGATTGATAACTTCTTCCATGTCTTCAGTAACTCTTACAAAATAAAACTATTATAATTATTCTCTGACAAATCAATAAAAAAATACATTATTGGACTTTTTGTAAACTTAGTCATAAGTACTAATAGATGACATCACAAAAAACGAACATCACTAATAGTAGACACCAATATGAACTAATAGTTGACATAGAACATTACATTACATTTTTTTCCTATTATTAGGTCTTTATTTGTCATTTTTCAAAAGATTTCATTTACTTCATCATAGTAATTACATGCATCAGAAATATTATCCACGTTGTCTCCAGATTCTATTCATTCTTCTTCCATGCTGAACACACTAAGTTCCTTTTATTTTTATTTTTCATATTTTTGAAGTGAAAACTTCTTTAGCGGCGTTGAGCACTTTTGTGGGATGGGTAAAAACTGTGAAACTCGCGTCAGATTCTCGTGCTGATCGAAAAACTTTGGAAAAACCGTAAGACGGTTGGTGTGTAGTGTTTTGTGTCGAACTCGAACTTGAACTCGAATTCGAACTCGAACTCGAACTTATTATTTATTTATAAGGCCGGCAACGCACCTGCAGCTCTTCTGATGTTGCAAGTGTCCATGGGCTACGGTTGCTTACCAGCAGGTGACCCGCTTGCTCGTTTGCCCCCTTATCTAATAAAAAACTTGATTGTAAGGGTTTCGATTAATTAAAAAAAAACGATTTTATAAAAATCGATTTTTATAAAAAATGGGTTTAAAATGTAATCGATTGTAAGGGTTTCGATTCATTAAAAAAATCGATATTTCAAAAATAGATTTTCATAAGAAATGGGTTAAAAATTTAATCGATTGTAAGAGTTTCGATTAATTTAAAAAATCGATTTTTTAATAATCGATTATCATAAAAAATGGGTTGAAAATTTAATCGATTGTAAGGGTTTCGATTAATAAAAAAAACGATTTTTTAGTAATCGATTTTCATAAAAAATGTGTTAAAAAATGCACAACGTTAATAATCAAGTTTTCACTTCTGCCGGCACTCCCGGAGTAAATTTGCTAGGAAAAAAAAGACGGGGCTTTTTTTTCCTAGCAAATTTATTTTCAGTCTTTAGTCTCCATGCTTCTTTTGCCTCTTCTTTTTTCTTCTTTCTTTTGTCAGCTCTCCTTTTTCTTTTTTTTACTGCTAAAAAACTAAAGCAATCGATTTTTAGATCAGTACACGGTCTAGTATTAGACACCATGTCCATTTTTAGGTGCAGTAGTTCTAAGTTCTTAGATTGTTAGTAGAATTATATTTTCAGAGAATAGTGATGATTTTTGCAGTAGAATAAAGTACAAAATAACTTTAGTATGTATTGCAAAACTCAAAGATGAGATCCATGTCAACCATTAGGTTTTTTACATTTTCAAGAACTAATAGTAGACACCCTTTATATTGTTAGAGAAAATGGATAAAAAATCTTAAATAAACATTAATTAGTGTATATAACATAACCATTAATCCAATGAAATCAAAAGAAATTACAAATAAATCAAAAAAATGTATTCAAAACTTACGAGTACGTGCAAAATTTCGCCTTCCTTAACCTATTTGCTAAGAAATTGCCGAGCGTGTGTTGACGCGGTCATATTATTTACGAAAACTGATCCCATTTTAAAATTTTGTTCCCGAAGGCGTCTCTAATATATTTTTTCGATTCAACAGATAGCTTGAGAAGCTTATAAAATTTACAGTGTTGGGAAATAATTAGAGTAATTCTTATTTTTATGGTATTTTTGTCATAAGTGTCATCTATTAGTTCAGTGTCTAGCATTAGGTCCATTCCCTTAATCTCTTACATTTCTACATTTGTTGGTTAAATTAGGTGGCTAAGAAAATGATTCACAAATTGGTACTTGAAAAAAACATGCTATGATGTAGAAAGACCAAATATACCACTTGCAATTTAGATAATAAATATCACAGTGAAAATAAGTCTTGTAGTATTTACAAGTAAACGGGTAGATATGGCAGGTAAAACGCGTTAAATATGTAAGAGATGAAGGAACATTGTCACTCCTATTTTAGCACAGCTGAAACCTGAACTCTATTCTAAAGCAATAAAGCTAAAAATGGAGTACACGATAGCTCTAAAAATGTACGCGTGTGACCACATACATGGAGAAGCATTTGTTCGCTTATAATAGTTTTCGCGAAAATCGAGGGCTATGTTATGATATCAGAATCATAATAAATTACATGGAAGTAAAAACTTAGCTAATTAGGTTCTATCCATGATTATAAATTAAGAACTTTATAATTTTAGAAACTTAACACCTCGAAACAGGCTAGTCCTATGATATAGGAGTATCATGTTAGTGTGGGAGCTCTAGAACATTTTTTTTAAATTACTAACAAGAAAATTTGCTTGTTAGTAATAAAAAAAAAACATTATTGTTCTAGGGCTCCCTGACTATGTGCACAGTAAACTATAATTATTTTGCCCCCTTTCAAAGTAATAAGGTAATGAAACTTAAAAAATACGCGATGCGACACATAATAATATTATTATTACATTTTTTTTATGCTGCGCTTACGTTTTAGGTAAGTACTTTAAAATATTACATGTAATATTATAATATTTAATATTATAATATATATGTAAGGTCATTTACCTTAAATGAACTAATGAAAACGGCACATAAACCCAAGTAAGGTGCATCCAGGACTATTCCTAGACCCCTTGAATCAACAATCAATATTATGTTGTCAAGGAATTCAGTAGCTGAATCTCGACAGTATGATTCAAGTCAATCAAGCTATTAACAGACGCCTGCAGCTGACTGCTTTCGAATCAATTTACGTTAACACCTCTGTAGTTTAAAGGCTTAGAGTTCGGCTTCCGACTCAGAGGTCATGGGTTTGATTGCAGCGTTTTATTAGGATTGATATTTCAGGTTGATTATACTTGATTGTCTGAACGCTGTTTATATGTCTCACATGGTTATGACTTATGAGAATAGAAAGAATTTTCAATACACACAAGACACAATGAAAGAAGAAAGAGTGCTCATGTGTACTGCGTACACATTTGGGCGCATGAACGTAGAAAAAAAGGCGGACGGAGTCTTGTTATATGACAAAACTGTGTCTTCACTTTTCTTCAGAGTCGGCCACGCACACATTCTGACGCCTGTCAAATGGTATGGACTAGAGTAATAATGTGTGCGTGCGGACCGTGTACATACAGCCAGCTGGCCGACTCTGAACGACACAGTTTTGTGTATGGTGGGACTCCGTCCGCCTTTTTGGGCGCTGTTCTTTATACTATTGCTACAGTAACGCGGGTTTTTCGATAAAACTGGCCACCGTCACAAAAAACGGCTTAGAAAATTTAATTTGTTTAATGCACATTAGCTTTCATGCGAAAACTAAGCTGCATTTCTACATAAAAGAATAGAGATGAATTTAAAACGAAACCACATTTACAATTTACATGAAAGAACGGTGAAATCTGTTCGGAAACTCGCGGTACGTATGAACAATGAACAGCTGTTCGTCTCTAAAGTGATATGCACGTAGGGAGAAGCGGCTGTAAAAGCTGTATTACTCAGATCGCCGTCGACGAGAAATGTTATCTCTAGACACACATCAATTTTTCTTTGGATATCACTTATTTTATGATCATTCTTCCATCGATGTTTTCGTTTCGACAATTCATGACAGACCTTTTAAATTAGAATTACCTAGTACAATTGGAAATCTAGAGAATGACCTCTATACTAATTTATTAACTTAAGAAGGATCAAGATAGGTCTTGATCCTTTGAATTAAATTGGAGAATAGACCCTATTCAGCTCTAGATTTTCAATTAACTGGCTTGTCGGCTCATACATATCCATCCATACTAATAGTATAATAAATGCAAAAGTGTTACTGTCTGTCCGTCTGTTTCTCTGTCTGTTTTGCTATCACACGTCACAGTAGTATCAATAGAACCTACCACGAGCTACGTTACAATATTAACTGACCATGAGATGTATCAATGTAACGTTTATAACTGTTTTAGCCTAATCAGTTGATGAATGTCCGACGGAGCTAAATGGAGTGATAAACAGTAATGCGTTTAAACAGGAGGGACGATAAATTGACTTAACCACGCGCTAAATTCCAGATGAGTCCGCTATTAAGTGGCCGGACCGGACTATGACAAAATTGCATTAAAACATCGGTGCTACATGCGCTTATGGTGAAGAATATAGAATTGTTTGAATGTTCGCACAGAATAGGCTTCAAAACTACAGGGCCGATTTCGATCAAATTATATTACGGGAAAATGTTTAATTTTTTCGAAATAAATTCTCTATTTGGCCGGCCGCAAGCACGCGTTTTCCTATTCGATTTCTGAATTCGTTTTACGTATTCGGAAATCCGAATGCATGGAATGGAATACATTAACTGGCGCACATATTCGCTTTTTTCGAACGGAAAGAAATCCGCACGTACTTTTCTAGTTAAGCAAGAAAATGAATACGGGAAAACGTGCAGTGTAGGCCAGCTTTTACTGTTGCTAGGCGGATGGAACTAGGCGCAGCTTCTAGTTATAAATATTTTAGAATTTAACTATATTATATAACTGATGACTAATTATTGCTTTTGTTGAATGATGTTCAACAAATTTAGCAATATTTTATTTCGAAAGTTTGATCAAATAAATTTTTGCTTTTGTTGAACTATTTCAAATTATGAAGAAATGTGTCCAGGATATTAATCTGACATGTAGTGTTTATTTTATTTAAGGATAAAACTTTCAACGATCAGCATTTACAAACTTAATTTTTTTCAAGCAGTTAAAAAATATTACCTTAATTAATTTAATTAATACACAATTTAAGAGAACTATTTGAAAGAAATTCAAAAATATCCTTTCCTTCATCGAGCACAATATTTATGTAAAATTGGAACGATTAACATAATTTTCATCAATATTTAAATTTAATCTACGTTTTATATATCGCATCCGGCTTTGTTCAGCGCGGGCGAACGAAAACATTTTCATTTCTCCGGTCATATTGAAGCTCCTCGGTTTGTTTATTCTCAATTTGTGAGTATTCCGTAAGCTTCTCACGTTATTGATAATATCGTTATTGTCAATGTTGCCAGAAACAAACTACCGGATTTGGCTTATCCCACTTACACTCATACGGTCGGTGTACAGTTTGAAATTCGACTTTAATGTGAGCGCAATAAAGTTAATTCTATTCGAGTTGTAATACAACATAATTCAAATGCGAGAGATGTAACGATTTAACTTTATCGTATCTTATTCTCGTCGTGGTCGCATAGGGACCTTCTATTAATATCGTTCTTGTAGTAAATATACCTTTTATAATTTTTACTAGATGAATCCCGCAACTCCGTTGTGCCAAAACTCGTTTATCGCGCGGGAACTGTACATTTTCCCGGGACAAAAAGTATCCTATGTCCTTTCCCAGGACTCAAAGTATCTCCATGCCAAATTTCAGCAAAATCGCTTCAGCGGTTTGGGCGTGAAGAGGTAACAGACAGACAGACAGACACACTTTCTGATTTATAATATTAGTATGGATGTAAGGCCAGACAACAGCGCAATGTGACTTAATTTATCGCAAAAAGCATCAAACAGTACTTTAGCAATTCCAAGTTGTTATTTATTTACTTCGATCGTGTATTTTGAGATTTGAAATACAAGTTTGATTGCAATTGTTCGAAATCGAGGACGCCTCGCGTTGCAAAGCGCGACGCCTTTCTCGCGTTACTCTATGTTTAACTGTTTGTTTGTTTTACTTTCCTACGGAATTCGTATAAGTTCTCGCCGTATTTTCGTATAAATGTCTCACTCTTTTACGTGATTTACAAGTAAGAGTTATTAGCGCCTCCGTGGTCTAGGCATAGTGGTATAGAGCGCGGCTCTTGACTCGGAGGTCGTGGACTCGATTCCCGCGTTGGAAACATGATATTTCCATACTGCGCACACACGTGAGCACTATAAAATTACTCCTGTGTAGCTGGTTTCAATGAAACCGTTCACCGTCACCGAAACCGGTATAGGAGCTATTAAATTATTATTATTTGCGCTGGTCTTCTCGTTGGGTTATGTTTCTAAACGGTGACAGGCCAACTATTAGAATTATTTTGATAATATGCAATGCATGTTACGAGTATGTTCAGGTCTATGGATGCTTCACACCACGTAAGTCTGTCACGTAAGTCTACATGCTAAGTACCCGAAGGACTTGTGTTACTACCTACCAGATAACGGAAATAAAATGTTATTTAAGATTTTTATTATAAGCTACACATAATCATATTTGTTACTGACAATCCATGAATATCGAAAACTTTTAATTTCGTTGGCGAGAGGGTTCATTTGCCCAATCCGCGTTTAACCACTGAGCCATAGTGGTCGTCAACATTTTATGATCGCAGAATGCAATAATACGTGAAATGTAAGAAACATGTTTTAAAATATATACGATTGGGCTTGCATTTTCAGTTATTCGCGGGCTAAGTTAGTTTAAATTACCTGCTGGCAAGCGCACAACGCTTACAAATTATTCTGCCTCAGTCTAGAGATCCCAGTTTAGGTCGTGACGTAGTAAATAGAATAATTACGGCTGGTGAATCAGAATGGCGAAGTCTGTTGAAAAGAATTTTTGCCTGGCTTCGTTGAGAAGTAAAATAATAGTTCAACTGTGAAGCTGACTGTTATACAGTAGTCACTTTTCTATAATCCTAAAATAGCACTGTCATATTATATACTGCAATTTTATCTCAGTTAATATTTTTGACGAAATAACTAATAAATAAATTGAATTTGTTTCAAAAACACAATGATATTAGTTTTGAAAATTGACGTTTTGTGTATTTTTGCCAAAGACCTCTTAACCTATAAGTCAATGATTTTTGAAAAGATCAGTAAGTATATTTTCTGTTGATTTTTATGTATGTAAAAATATACACACACATCAGAATAGGAAACGTGTGCAAAGAAAACGGTTGGTTCTGGAATTTTTTGTAAAATATTATTCTGAATATTAAACTTTGTGTTTGAGTTTAAAAGTGCTGTAAACTGATGTCGCTTATTTAAAAGTGAAACGCTATATTATTTACTTTAAATGTGCTGCCACCTGCAATTCTTGCTTACTTACAATACTAAGGTTAAAAAGTTAGTAACATGGAACTCTTTAAACCCTTATGTATTTTTAGTTATTACAAAACCTTTTCTTTAAACATACTTGTTTTTAAGTTATTACTTACTACTTAAATTAATACATTATACTTTAGGGTGTATATTATGTCTCCCTTATAAAGAGTGTGACTGTGAAATTAGCAGAGCCGAAAAAGCAAATTTTTTTGTCATTTGTATGAGCAAGTGCGCCCAGCGTAATTTTATTTTTTAAAAAATCGGTTGTCTGTAAAGTCGGTTTACTGACGATAGTTGAACGTTACAACGTATTACTGACGATAGTTGAACGTTACAACGTATGACGTTGTCACGTTCAACTATCCTTAACCCCTTAACCCTCGCTTCCCAATCTCTATAAATAGAAACAAACTTTTTAGACTGTAACCTAAAGTTATTTCGATGTATTTCTTTCAAATGATTGTCTAAAAATATCCTAAATCACGTCAAAAGATCCTATTAACACACTATTTCATCAATTATAAGAGTGAAAAATAAGAAAGTGGACAATAAAAACTGGAATAAGTGGTTAAAATAATACTAAAAAGTGTTTTGCTATCTATACTTATTATAATTGGGAAGAGTTTGTTCGTTTGTTTGTTTGTTTGAACGCGCTAATCTCAGGAACTACTGGTCCGATTTGAAAAATTCTTTTACTGTTGGATACCCCATTTATCGAGAAAGGCTATAGGCTATATTTTATCACGCTAAGACTAATCTGTGGTGCGGAAGAACTATTATTTCTAAGGCTTCCCTGCCACACTCAAGCTGAAAGAGCTGTAAAGGTTGCGACAGAAGCTTCCAGATCACATAGCACTCAAAAAGTCTCGATTAGGTGCAATAAAAGCCAAGTTGAAATCGTGGAACGTAATGCCTTTTGAGACAAAAAAGGATTTTAAAGCTAAATAATAATTATGTATAATCTGTCAAGATATTCTTAAAATTCCAATGTTTTTTTACAGTAGTACCTTAATAAATGTCACAATTATGTTTTATCTATAGTCTAATATCTATTTACTAGTAAATTAAGCACAATGTGTCGCCTTATGTATACTATATATTTTTTATAAAATTATAAAACTTTGAGGTCACTGCGGAGGCAGAAGATGTTAATAAAATTAGATGAAAAATTACATTTATTTTTACTTTAATATAAGGTACCATTCCCGAACTATTAGAACACTGAGTCTTAAAAAAAAAAAAATTCCATACATCCGTGCTCCACTCCACCCTAATACACAGTACACACCCGAATGTATTATCACATTGTTTTGTTACATCCTGTATTATTAGAATTTAGAAACTTATAATTTAATGGTATACATGGTTTATAAAATGTAAACATCCTAAAAACTCTAAAAATACACAAATCGATATAGCAAATTCCACAGAAAAATGCCCACACCCATTTAGTGGGAGCGATACAATATCCTGCCGTGACACATTCGACGAAACCCCGAATGGAGCGTTTTATCTTAATGTCTAACATCACGAAAATGATATTTTTTTATTCGTCATACTCATACCATTCTTCGTCATTTTGACATTTGCCAGAAAGTGCGTACATTACGAAGATTGCTTTATTCCGCCGTCGTGTGTTTTTGTATGAAACTAGAAAATTGTCTCTTAATAATTCATACTTTCTTAATGTCGGCGAAAACAGTTTTTCTATTCAGTAACTTTTTTGGATCACGAAAATGTAAAGGATGAAGAAGGTAATCTTAAAGCAAACATGTGTTTTTAAATGAGTATATAAGGTATTATATAAAAAAACACACTGATATAGATATAAACAAGATTTATGTACTCCATTTTTAATGAGATTTAGTTGTATCTTGGCGGGTAAGGCAAAAAATACGACAGTCTGGTATAGAGGCACACTTTGGAAGCAATAAATAATTGTAGGCTACATGTCGCGCCCGCAAATTTAACGCCTTTGTGCTAGAAAGTGAAATATTGGCGCTGCTCTACAATCGCTACGAAGTGCTACGAGCCGCTACGAACCGCTACGTCGCGTTACAAATGTGCTACGAAATCGCTGCGAATATGCTACAAGCTTTTTTTATATAAAATAAGGGGGCAAATGAGCAAACGGGTCACCTGATGGAAAGCAGCTTCAATCGCCCATGACACTCAGACAACATCAGAAGAGCTGCAGATGCGTTGTCGGCCTTTTAAGTGGGAAAAGGGTAATACAATAGGTGTCATCGTGAGATGACAAGTAAATGTATGTACACCGTGAGGTGTATCCGCCAAACCCCGCTTTCGGGCGGACGCATAATATAAGTCTAGCCTTAGAATCTTCCGGTCTTACTACAAAAGATTTAAACACCTGTTGAACAGTTGACGAAATGGTATCAAAACAACTGTTCAATAGATATATTTTATTGTTTTGTGGTAAGACGGTTTATGTTTATATAATCATAATATCTGCCTACGCTAAGGCTACAAAAATAAAATAAAATTGTACATTCATTTTACTAATTACATTTTGTGTTTACTTTTAGAATAAATCCCTTTTCAACTTTTTTAACGTTTTATTTTAGAAACTCTAAGCCTAGGGCCGATCGTGCCTGCGCTCCAAACTGACCGCTTATCTTGTTTTATTAGGCATCAGTAACTACACGCATCGCACGCGGTAGCCTGCATGCGGGCGTGAATAAATATACCTAAGGGTCAATTCGTACCGCAAAGTGACGCACAGGTGCATTTCTAAATTTGTATTGAATTGACGGATTTTAATTGCGTGAGATGTCTTGCAAATCTGCGTAAATGCATTTCTAAATTTATATGGATTTGACAGATTCGCAAGACGTCTCACGCAATTGAAATCTGTCAAATACATACAAATGTATGCCACGCCGCGCCTCGCCTCGCCTCGTCGCATTGTGGTTTGAATTGACCCTAAGGCGTATTACAGACGAACAGCACTTATCGACGGCAGTCGCGGGATTTTTTTTTCATTGATTTTTCACAGTTGTCGGCGGCAGTCAACGGCTGCCAATGGCCACCAAAAGGTAAGGATATACCTTGAGGAACGGGAAAAAACATAGGATAGATATTTTGTTCCCAAAAATTACTATCGTGCAGTTGGGTTAACCGTGTGCTTGAAATCAAAATATATTCAGTATTGAATATTTGAAGTATTCTGGAAATCATTGCCACATTTTTAATTCCGGGGAAAAAGCATAGTACGTCAAACTCGTTCCATTGAGAAATTTACATTTACCGACCGACCCGGCACACGGTTTTTGCCAGTTTATTCGCTACATTTAATTATCTTATTGAATGTGTAGGTGAAAATTCATGAATAGAATAGATTAGTTAATGTAAAACATTAAATTCTTTGTTAAATACTTATATAACTTTAACCACACCGGTTTCGGTGACGGTGGCCGATTTCATTGAAACCAAGGCCAGTTAAACAGGAGTAATTTTATAGTGCCCAGGTGTGTGCGTAGTACACAAAAGTACTCTCTATTCCTTTTACCCTCATAACCCAGTGGGACTGACGACCGACACGACTGGCAAGAGATCAGGCGCAGGACCAACTTTTTACATGTCCATCCGACACATGGATCATCTTACTTGTCAGACAATCAGGTAATCAGCCTGCATTGTCCTAACCAAACTTGAAAATAACATGTTTCCAACGCCGGAATCAAACCCACGACCTCTGAGTCAAGAGCCGCGCTCTGAACCACTGGACCACGGAGGCGTTAAAATATATATTTAAAGTGGTATGACAGCATGAAAACAGAATGAAAAGTCTATAATTATTGTAATTTTCTTATTTTTTCTTAAATAAATCATAACACTGCAAAGTACGACACATCTAAGCTCTTGTTACGATTTTAATCTGAGTAACTTGACAATGTGAAAAAAGGTCTTGCATAACAGACTGAGATAACCAGTACCTAACGACATGGGATATGTGAGGCCACGGCAAGTAAGCATTTTTTAATATTTGACCCTTCACTATGTAGGACAATTCTGTGACCTTCAGTACCTCTTAGGGCCTTATCACACTGGCAACTAGCGAGCGATTTGAAAGCGACGTGACTGCGCAGCGCACACGCCGCGAAGACGCCGCGATTGTGCGGCGTACACGCAGCTTGCCTTCCGCGTTTTGGACACTCAGTAGCAAAATGGATTCTGACGTCACATCCCTAGACGAGTGTACAAAATGGCGTCCACGCCACGCCGCGACGACGCTGCGCTGTCGCGGCGTGTACGCTGCGCAGTCGCGTCGCTTTCAAATCGCTAGATAATCGCCAGTATGATAAGGCCCTTAGGGTCTCTGGTCGCTGTTAATAGTAGTGGTAGTATTTTTTGGTAGTACCTGCACACACGATTTATTTTATTACTTCAGTTTCGAATTCCAGGACGGTCCCCCAGGCCCAACGTGCTTACATAAAGCGAAAAGTTTATCTAGGCACAAAGCGTTTGTACGTGAAATGAAATACAGAAGTAAGTGAAAAGCCTCAGCTTATCCGTTATTATATTTTCAAAGGAAAACAAAATAAAGAATATTAAGCTTTATGTATATTTTTTATAACAATAATAATTAGGGTCGTCTATGGGCCAGTCGCCCATATCCTTTGTTTGTCTCATTTACATAATTTTGTCGCGTACCAAGATTACATTTTCTCTTAATCTACTGTAGTAAGCTTTTTAATATATCCGTTTGAACTCGTTTAATAACAGACTCAATAACATTCAGTAAATATTAATACATGATATTGCTTGCGACTTCCTTATAAGCGGAGATTGTTTTTTATAAAATAAGGGGGCAAACGAGAAACGGATCACCTGATTGAAAGCAGTTACCGTCACCCATGGACACTCGCTACATCAGAGTTGCAAGTGGCGGCCTTTTAAGAGCTCTCTTCTGGAAGGTTTGCTGATCGTTGTGGTCCGGAAATATTGCTGGGGGCAGTAGTGCAGAAACTGCTTTCATCCAAAAAACTATACGATGTACCTACTTTCTAGGGGAGTAAAGTATCTCTTTACTAGATTTCATCTATATATCTTCAGCTGTTGATGAAGAGGCAGAGAAGATATTATACAATCACAATTAAGTAATTAGTCGGGATTATATTTTCCATAACTGATTATATTTTAAGCTGAAATACGTATTTTATAGTAATTATTGGTAGATTTGTTTTAGAAGTGAAATCAAACAAAATAAATTGCTTTTAGGTCGATCGATGAAGCTAAAGTGAATTATGAAATAATATACTTAGGAAATTTGATAGATGTAAATGATTTAACATACGAGTATCAAGTCAGTTTTTCAATCAAAAATCTAGTTCAAAATCACGGATGCATTCAGTTTGGGGGCCACTATGACTTACGTAGAAACTTTTTAGGCATTTTTCATCGCATAGGTAGCTTTTACCGCGCGGCTTTGAGCGCGGCTACTGAATCAAGAAATTCCGTAACAAAAACCTTATACCCCTCACTTCAGCACAGCTACGTTGAAACTTTTCGACACGGTGTTGGTGTGCGTGCCACTAGACGTATGCGAATTATAATTTCAAAGGTTGATAAAAAATGCTATGCAATAGTTTTACCGCGGCAGTCCCCGAGTGCCACACGTGTTCTTGGCTACATATCCGCCGGTTTAGTTAACATTTGGCTTGAGCTAACGAACGAAACAATACAAGTGAAATACTTCTGCAAAAATAATAATATAATAGTCAACATTAAAATTACTCTTTAAAAATTTTGACAAATTTTAATTTAAACCACATTCAGGTTCTCCATCAAGTGATATTTATTCGTAAAATAAATCCCCACATCCAGAACATTTTGTATGAATTATCTCGCATGTGGATTTATGTTGCGGATTTTTACTAGCTAACAACTGTAGCTGAGCCATTACACATTTCACATAAATTTCCCCATTCATTTCCATTTGCCTCACAATTTCTGTTTATTTTAATAAAGGTGACAAATTCGTGAGAAGCTTATTCACACCTTCACAATGGATATAATATTGCACTGTATGTAAATCATATTGTAATCGGTTTAGAATAAGCAAATTTATATTTTAAGTTTATTGTATTCTATAATATCATTTCTTTAACCTTAATAGCATTTCAATATTTTCAGCCTTATTGGTCGTTGGTTTAAAATTATAATGCACATAAACGGACCAATACTCGAATCACAACGTATTGATTGATTTGTCCATGATCGTCAATGATCATCCATGATCTATGATTTTCGTCATCACGGTAGCAAACCATACGATGTGTATGTCTGTCTGTCCGTATGTCTGTCTGTCTGGCTGTCTATAAAGACTTATGGACAGGCAGACTTTTATTAAGTGGTTTGGGCGTGACAAACAGACGTTTTTCACGCCCAAACCACTTAACCGATATTGCTGTTTGGTATGGAGATACCTCGAGTTTTGGGAAAGGACATAGGATCGTTTATCCAGAAAAAATGTGCGGTTCCCACGTGATAAATGAATTTTGGCTCAACGGAGTTGCGGGCGCCATCTTATGTTAGAGCCAGTCGACATGGCGCGTTGCGACAGCGTTGCGACGACTCAGCGCTGCCGTTTGACGAATATGTATTAGGTGGCCACACGAACGTTATTACGAAGCAGTCTTAACGTCAACACCCCCTCCCTCGGGGGAGCTGCTGTCCGTTATGTGTGCGTTGCGATGACGCAGCGCGCCGTTTAAAAACACCTTGATTATTTGTATGTAAAACAACGCAACGGCAGCACTGCGTCGACGTAACGCCGATACAACGTGCTGTGTGGACTGGCTCTTACATGTATTCGATTTGGAATGAGTTAGTCTATACTTTATTGTAATCTATAATAATATCCTTTCTTTTAAAATTATAATAAAACTAATGAAAATATAATACACGTAAATTGACTAATAATAAAGTAACAACGTAATGAAGGATTTGCAATCACTGCTATTTAAAAAAAAATATACTTCTCTTAACGCAATTTTACATTTACTTTTATCTCATAATTATTGAGGGTCGCATGCGAAATCATTTCATAAAACAAGGAACGAATGACTGAAATAAGATTACGGGAGACAATCGTAAAGAAAATAACATAAATCTTTTATCGTTAACTGTATATTTTTTCTTCAAACAGAGCTCCCATCGAAACCAGTGATCTTTGATGAGTACGGGAAGGAAATATCCGGCGTGGCGGGCCCTTACAACGAGGGCGACGGGTTCAAGCTAATATGCTCCGTAAGTGGAGGTGAGTAATACGATTTCACTTAATTTCCGTTTTCCTGAAATACCTATACGAATGTTGACCTTTGTATGTATGGAATATGCGGGCCCGATAAAATCAATTGTATTGTGCAATATCATCAATTGTATTGCGCAATATCACACTTCAATTTAATGAAACAGTTTATTTGACAATTAGATTAAAGGCGCGCGATATTCAATATCAACATTCAACCCTAGACGGTCAATAATATTACGCAATACGTAATATTGCGTAATAAAATTGCTCATCTAGGGGCCCGCTATATACGTACCGTCGAAGTAATTAACTTATGAATCTTTGGGCATACATTCTAGGCAGATCCCAACTAGCAATTTTCTCGTATAGTATCGATACAAACGCAAGTTGAACGCTCAGCAAACGGAAGAAATCCGACACGTTTTAAACTTTATATCTGCCAAAACGCGATGAAAACACAAAGAAGACGAGCGCATCAGGAACGCGCATCGTCAGTGCGCAAAAAATACGTCGTGTGGAAGGTCCCTTTAAGCTCTTAAATAATTATTATTTGCACTTTAAAAGTACATTTTTTGCTAATATAGTCGGCAGTATCTAAAATATGTTTAATAACACGTATGACTTTAGTAAACTCTTGCATAAAACCACTATAAAGCTAACACATTTTAAGTGTGAATTGTCTTTTCTGAGTCAAATTAATCCTTCAAGCCCCATAAGAGCACCGATGATCTGCTTACGCGGTGCCCGTGTTTGTGTTTTGTTTTGTTTACAGTGAGCCACAGTCTTCCAGCTATTTTTAATCACAATAAGTTCGGCGCTATCACTTCAGCAATGTTGATAATTCGAGAACCGGAAACGGAAAAAAAGTAATAAACAAGTAATAATAATAACAATAATAATAATATAATATCTATGGACGCTTCACACCACGTCAGTCTGGTCCCGATCGTTACAGATAGTTACAGACCGTACCAGACAACGGAAATCATATGACGGAAATATATTTAATACTTTTATACTATACATTGCATTTAAGATTTTTATTATATCATATACATATTTAATACACATCCCGACCCGGAAACAGTGAAAACTTTTTGTCCCCCTGCGGGATTCGAGCCCGCGACCCTCGGCTTGAGCGTCCAACGAGCTGACCACTGAGCCACAGAAGTCGTTAAAAAGTACTAGCACTATCGATAAATAATATTCTATACAAGAGATTAAACTTATTCTATAGGTTAATTCTAGAGTTCAAAGATTAAGATTGCACTATAGCTTTGTCCACACTGGGCCTTTTTTTGTTCATCAAGGGCATGCGTTATAGCGTAGTCAACAGCGAACGTGAGGCATGCCGGTGACGCGCGTTGAAATCGTAGCGCTCGCTACGACACTTTTCTTTCAACGCGGGTGGATTTTGACGCATTCAATTATTGAATATACCAAACGAAAGTTGAATAAAAAGAAGATGACGAAAATTGAAGATAAAATTGCATAATGTGGACATAGCTATTAGATATGTCCACACTTTGCCTTTTTTTATCATCAAAGGCGTGCGTTATAACGCAGTCAACAGCGCACGTGAGGCATGCCCGCGACGCTTGCACTTTGACCGTATCCAAAACTCCATTTCGCTTTGTTCTTGTTTTCTGGAATTTCTTATGACTAAAATATAGGGCGCAAATATTCCACCCAGTAAAATGTTCTCGTCGCACATGTAACAATAAGCAGACAGACACTGCAACTAAACAAAAATGACAATGTTGGCGTTGAACGCAACGTTTGTTGGCGCATTCACTAGTTGACGCATTCAATTAGTGAATGCGCCAAACAGAAGTTGAATATTAAGAAGATGATGAAAATTGAAGATGAAAACGCACAGTGTGGACATAGCTTAGTAAATATACATGGATTCATTAAAATTTCCAAGCGGGAGTTAGAAATTCTGACGTTATAAAAAATACAAAATTAGTCTTAGAAAATACGGAGACGTATACGTACTTTTCTAGCTTAGAGTATAAGACTAATTCTTATACTCTAAGCTAGAAAAGTAAATTCTTAGCTAAACTTTAAAATGTTAAACATTACTTACAGAGATATTTACTTGGCACAAAAAGCGTAGTTGCGGTCTTAAGTTCAGCGCAGTATGACTTTGCAACGTGATAAATTCTGTCTGAGAAATGCAACAAGCTCGGTGAAAAACAGCGAAATGCGCTCCGAATTTCGGCGACGATAAAAACACTTAGGAATTTTTTCGACGCTGCTGTTTTAGGTCTATCAAAGAGTTTTATCTTTTCGTTTTCACTTTACCAGGAGCAATTTTTGTAGAATACCAATATTCAATAATTAGTAAACAATTAGTAATTATTACACAATTTAATATTTTTTAGGGTTCCGTACCTCAAATGGAAAAAACGGAACCCTTATAGGATCACTTTGTTGTCCGTCTGTCCGTCCGTCTGTCAAGACCCTTTTTCTCAGGAACGCGTGGAGGTATGAAGCTGAAATTTATATCAATTACTCAGGTCTACTGTCCCTTGAAGCTGTGAAAAAATCAAACTTCTAAGCCAACGCAATCAAAAGATACAGCCGTTTATGCCGCAAATTTTCGACACTTGCAAGGGAATCAAAACCTACAGGGTGCTTCCCGTGAACTCAGAATCTTGAAATTTGGTACGAAGCAACGTCTTATAGCATAGATAAAGGAAAAATTACGAAAACCATAAATTTTTAGTTACATCACATAATATATATTTTTTTATAATTTTAAACTTACTACCCATTTCCTCATAAACGCGTAGAGGTATTAAATTGAAATTCATACCAAATACTCAAGTCTATAATACCTTTAAGCTGTAACAAAATCAAACTTCTATGTCAACGCAATCAAAAGAAACAGCAATTTAAGCTGCATATTTTGAAACTCGCAAGTACTCGCAAGGGAATCAAAACCTAAAGGGTACTTCCAGTCGACCTAGAATCTTGAAATTTGGCATGAAGCAACGTTTTATAGCACACATAAAGGAAAAATTCCGAAAACCTTAAATTTTTAGTTTCATTACAAAATATATATTTTTTAATAAATATAAACTTATTACTTTTTTCCTCATGAACGCGTAGAGCTATCAAGTTGAAATTCATATCAAACGAACTTTGTAAACCTTGCAGGTTTGTACGGAACCCTCGGTGCGCGAGTCCGACTCGCACTTGGCCGGTTTTTAAAGTTTTATCGAGTTATAGTAAACTGTAAATTAGTATAACAAATGAACCATTTTGATTATGTTTGATATACCTACGACCTCCGTGGCTCAGTGGTGAGAGCGTTGGTAGCTCAAGCCGGAGGTCGCGGGTTCGAGTCCCGCCGACGGAACAAAAAGTTAATAAAAGTTTCTGGGTCATGGATGTATATTAAATATGTGTATGATATAATAAAAATCTTAAATGTATATGTATAGTATAAAAGTATTAAATGTATTTCCTTTGTCTGGTACCTGTAACACAAGTCCTTTAGGTACTTACCACGGGGCCAGACTGACGTGGTGTGAAGCGTCCATAGATATTATTATTATTATACCTACAAATTTAAACCTATCACTAAAGTTAAGTAGCCGCTACGCTGACAATATTAAAACTTGCTTCAACGCGCGCAACGGGACAAAGTCCAAAATTTAATCAGAGCCCTGGTGAGCGGAGCACTAATATTTAAATGTTCACGACGGGTGGCAGCTGTACCGCAGTAATTGTATAGGGTGAGAAATTCCTAGTAAATCGCGTGATAAGGTCTGTCGTATTTCTAGGGGGTAGCGTAAAAGTCGCAGCCATCTGGCTGAATTAATTAAGTAATTGGTGGGACCTAATCAGCGGCGTTGTCGGCTTATTAACCGGCTGATTTAAAAAAAAGGCCGCGCCATAAATATGACATGAAAGGGAGATTTTCCACGCAATCAATTTTTCGCCCGCGTATAAGAAAAAAACATCGAAATGATTATCACGAACCGCGTATACGATAGCGTAATTTAAACACCTTTGTGGTATTACGATTTCGGAATCAAAGCCGAAAACGAGTTTAACATTCGGATTACGCACGTTACTTTGACGTTATATACGCAATATTATAGGATAAGTGACTTTCGCCCGAAAATATTACAAGCCATTACGAAATTCAAAGAGTATATTAATTCTCTTATGACCTCCGCTTTTATAAGCTTGGGCTCAACGATATAATATTATATTATTATGTAAAGAAACATTTGAGCACGATTTTTACCTATCTCAAGTGGTCTAATTAACTCGAAACTTTGCTTGCGTATTAAGAGCCAATGACAATGCAGTAAGTTTTTTTGGTGCAAAAAATAATCGTGTTTTTAGGGTTCCGTATTTTAACTATTACTTACTTGTACTTGACTAGATGATGCCCGCAACTCCGTTGTATCAAAACTGGTTCAACTCGTGGGAACTGTACATTTGTCCGGGACAAAAGTATCCTATGTCCTTTCCCGAGACTCAAAGTATCTCCATGCTCAATATCAGCAAAATTGGTTCAGTGGATTGGGCGTGATGAGGTAACAGACAGACAGACACACTTACTCATTTATAATATTAATACCTCGGATCGCAGATACAATAGATTTTCAATTGTTATGCGGCAGCCGGGTGTCGCTTGGGGATTTATGGGTTAACCTTAGAAGCCTAATCTACGTCTGCGAGGCGTACACGAAATCGAATATCGTTTGTAGTTTTCTAATAGTTTAAGCTAGCGCGTCGTGCTCCACCAACTCAGTGGAAGCCAGGAGCTAGCATACGATGTCATGATCGTGAAAATAAATGCCGCCATTTTTGATTTATCGAAGGATTGCACGCCTCCGAGACGTATGTTTAGGCTTTATGTAAGTTTTAACTAGGTTTATGAGAGTTCACTTTTGCTTGTTTTTCGTACTTTTTATGTTTTTTTGGCATTATTTCAGACATAAAATGTGACAGTCTTAAAAATTAAACGAAGACTATATTTTAGCAATCCTAAACGGGGAAACTAATCCTTCATTGGAAGATTCGGGTGCTGAAGTTGGGAATTACCAAATTATCGACGAATTTCAAAGGGAATAAAATAATAGTTATGTGACTGAATATGTTTCGGCTTTACATCAATATTGCACCTTTTATTCCTATAAAAAAGGAAAAATAGTCAATTTGGTCAGATATAAATGTTGAAAAATCTATGTATAGAAAGCGCTAGGTTTATATGTGAGAAGACTGCTCTTAAGGTTTACCTAGTCTTTTGAAATCTAATCAGTTTATATGTTTGCTCAATGAATAACTAATTAGAATTAAAAAGACGAAAATTTCTTCAGAAAAATTATTAGGTTTTGTTAATTTTTGAGGAAGCTGATTATTTGTTCCAATTTTTGCACATATTTTTATTGTTGTGATAAATAACTGTCACTATAGTAATTATTCAAAAAATTTCGTTTTATTGTTAGCTTATATTCCAAATTTAAATAATCAGTCCAAAAAAGAACAAAATAATGCTATTTTTACATAAAAATTGTGAATTATATTTGTACGCCTCTGAGACGTATATCAAGGCTTTGTGTACTCCTGAGATAGATTAGGCTTCTAGGGTTAAGTATGGATTTATCCTCAGGTGTTCCCGCTCCTCGCGTGCAATGGCTGGAGGGGGACAAGGTGATGACGTCACTCAGCTCCCGGGATCACCAGGGGAGTGGCAGCCGCTCGCTCACTCTGGTCATCGCCAACGCCACCAGGAGACACCTGTCCGCAGTATACACGTGCTCGGCTGAGAACAGCCCCCTCGCCCCACCGCAACGGACGTCCGTTCGCTTGGATCTGTATTGTGAGTATCTCAAGGGTACGCAATTCAACACATACATGCCGATTGCCCATTCACTGTGCGCTTTTATAATTTTGGACGTCGCGGTAATATCGTGGACGTCCGCGGTAAAACGATAATATAGGGAAGTCAAATGTATGGAAATATATGAAGACGCTTTCAAACCGTCGACGATAACTTTTTAACATGCACGTTAGAGGACATAACGACGTTTATACTCTTCTGAATCGCACAAAGCGTCCGCGGTAAAATCAAAAGGGCATTTAACGTAACTAACTAACTAACTCCGCTGGCTCAGCAACCCGAAGTGGATCTTGGCTTCCGAAATGAGCTTCCGCCATTAAGCCCTGTCCTGCGCCACCTCCTGCCAGTTACTGACTTGAAGGTCACGCAGGTCAGCCTCAACAGCATCTCTCCAGCGATACCTGGGGCGTCCAAAAGGACGACGTCCTGTTGGACGGCCCTTGTACGCTCTTTTTACCCCGCGACCCTCTCCCATTCTTTCCACGTGTCCCAGCCACCGGAGTCGATGAGCCTTTGTTTCTCCGATTATATTGGGTTGGGCCACCAGTTCTTCAATTTCGGCATTCTTCCGGATTCGCCAACAGCCGTCATTTGTTTTGGCTGGGCCCAGGAATTTTCTGAGGACTTTCCTTTCAGCGACTAAAAGTTTGTTCTCCTCCTTTTGTGTCAGCGTCCGGTCCGAGCCTCACAGCCATACATTAGTATAGGCCGAATAATCGTGTTATAGATTCGGATTTTTGTATTTTTGCTGAGAAGCTTGGACACGAGCATCTTGTGAAGAGCAGCTCTGCATCGCAGGGCATTTTTAACGCGAATGTCAATCTCGTCCTCTCGACTGCTGGTGTCAGTCACAGTACATCCGAGTGTAGGTCTTCACAAGGTATACGCGTATTTTTGTAGCGTCTCATGTGGAGATACTCCGTTTTATCGTGGCTGATCCTGAGCCCTACCTTCTTCGCTTCAGTCTCCAAAGTTGTGATGGCCTCTATGACTTCCCCACGAGTTTCCCCTAACAGGGCTAAGTCGTCTGCATATCCTATCACCTTAGGCCTTCCATCCAGCTCCACGCCAAGTTCTAGGTGTAAAACATTTCTCAGAACGTATTCTAGCACCAGATTAAAGAGTATAGGCGACAAGGCATCCTCTGCTTTAGACCAGTTGCGACTGTAAAGTCGTTCGTCAGCTCACCTCCAACCTTTACGCGCAGGCTACACTCCGATGTCGCAACTCTAATCATCGTGACTATTTTGTCCGGGATATTGAAATATCTCAAAATGGAATACAGGGCATCTCTGTCAATGCTGTCATAGGCTTTGGTGAAGTCCACAAACAATGATCCCTTGGGCGTACTCCCATCTATTTCCATCACCTGCTTCAGTAGGAAGATTTGGTCAATTGTACTTCGGTTTCGGCGGAATCCACACTGATAATCACTAAGGATTTTTTCCGCGTAAGGTTCCAGCCTTTTAAGGAGTACATAAGACAAGATCTTGTAAGTGGTTGGAAGCAAAGTAATCCCCCGGTAGCTCGTGCACTTCTTTTTGCAGCCTTTTTTATGGATTGGACAAATGATGCCCGCATTCCATTCCAAGGGCTGCCGTTCTTTCTCCCATATCTTAACAAGCAGTTCGTACAACTTTGACTGTACCGCCCCTCCACTATATTTCCATATCTCTCCAGGTATGCCATTGATTCCAGGAGATTTGTTGTTTTTTAATCTCATGATGGCCTCCTGCACTTCCTTAAAAGACAGGGCTTTTGTTGTATCAGGACTCTCTTCTAGGGTATCACAAATGATTGGTTCTTGTGAAGGGGGGCAGTTCAGCAGTTGCACGAAATACTCTTGCCACGTGGATTTTATTTCTTCTGCGTCATTTATTAAGTTGCCATCTTTATCAAGGAGAGATTGGGCAGTTGGTTTGTACCCTTTATTTAACGTCCTTACCTCCTGATAAAATTTACGTGTCTCGTTAGCTTTTACAATGGTCTCCATATTTCGCACTATTGCATCCAAATGCTGCCTCTTTGCTGTTCTTATGACGTTTCTTGCTGTGGTCCGTAATTCATCATATTTAAATTTCCATTTTCTATCTTGCTCTGATAATATTTTGTACTTTCGTCTTTCCTCTACTATCATATTACACTTTTCCGTCCACCACTTTTTCCTTCTGCTCTTTTTCTTTCTGCCAGCCACTTTGAGTCAAACTTCTTTTGCGGTTACTTTCATCTTTTCCCAAACATCATCAATGTCGTCGTCTATTTCTAAATCTTCGAAAGCGTTGCTTAATTCTGCTACAAATTTCGTTCTTATTACTCTATCTTTTAAATTTTCTACATTAATGCAATCCTCTCTTTTCTGTGCTTTCCTATTGGAAACACTTATCCTAAGTTTAATTTTTACGCCAACCATGTAATGATCGCTATCGCAATCGGCTCCTCTGTATGTTTTTACATCTTGAACAGTGTTTTTGTGTCGGGCATTTAACGTACCCCAAGTTTTATCGTGGAAGCCGGCGTCCACGAAAACGTGACGTCCAGAATAATTATAAAAGCGCACAGTTTCTCAGAACGGCCTTAAAGTTTTACGTGGCTCAATGTTGCAAAAATTTACATTAACGATTAGGTACACAAACATAAAAAACAATAGAAAAAAAAACACAATAACAGAACACAGACAACACAAAATCTGGTATATATACGACAGCTGGAATGTATCACGTGGGCTCCTGCCTGACCGAGCATACCACCTCGCTCGGTTGGAAGATCTTCCTTTGCGGCCTCCACGTATAAGTATTCCCACACTAGACCCCGCCACTCCGTTGCGCCAAAATTCGTTTATAGCGCGGGAACCGTACATTTTTCCGGGATAAAAAGTATCCTTTGTCCTTTCCCAGTACTCAAAGTATCTCTATACCAAATTTCAGCAAAATCTGTTCAGCGGTTTGAGCGAGAAGAGGTAACAGACAGACAGACAGACACAGTTTTGCATTTATATTTTATAATATTAAGTATAGATTATAGTACAGTATGGATATGGATTTAGTCCACTTAAAAAAGCAGGTGTAGAGTGCGTGAGCTGCAACCTGCTGCAACCTAAGCAATTTCTTCAGAAATGTGTTTAGGATGCCTAGATGATAAACATACTAAAAGTCCCCGCCCCTAGGGGGTGAGCCGGAGTGGGGGGAGGGGGTTAAAGTTTCCGTTTTTGAGTTTTTGGCTCATATCTTTAAAACGGTACGTCGTAAAGAAGACTTCTTCTACATAATAAAAGCTACTAAAATTCACTACAACTATGTCATTTACACTATGTATCTATCCCCAATCATTGCCATGCTATGTGCTTCTAAAGTCAACTAAGTCTAGGGACATTTGTATTTTATGAAATCTATCAGGATTTTTGAAGACAGTAAATGAAAGAATTATAGCTTATTTTATAGCATTTCATAGAACATTAAAAACATTCCAATTTTTTTTGTTATTAAGAAAAAATCATTGGCTTTTCTATGGTCACAGAAAAGTTTATGGCAAAAATCTTTACTTCGTTTTATAAAACCGAAAATTTCATTCGAATGAGAGAAAATCTTTTACATTTTTATTGCTAATAGTCTAATCAATAATAATGAACGTTATTCGTTACTTAGTATTGAGTATTTTTACCTAAAATATATTTTTTTAGTCTTTCTTCGGTAAAGGCCCTATGTTCTTTGTGATTTCGTTTTTTTCTGGTATCTATCTTATTAGAAAATCTCTGAAATGTATTTAACACTGCATATTTTAGTCACAATAGATATATTTCAAGTCAGAAAACTCTGGATACCGAGGCAAAACCAGAATAAACTAGTCAAATCAACCCAATACTAAGTCGATGCAACTAGTTAAAAGGCTCCAGGAGAGCAACCAGTCTATAGAAACCGACCAAACCGTGCAGAGGAGTTTCCATTAAGTTGGTCCTTAAGACGTCACAACATTTTGTAATCCAGCATTGAAATGTGGAAAATGCGGAAGGTTGCTTTTCCATGAGTTTGAGTTGAGAGAGTTGATGTGTCTTTTTGATTATTATTTTTAACAAAAAATTAAAACCGACTTCTAAGGTAAAAACAAAAATTACATCCTTATAATATGAACTAAAAAGTATTAAATAATTTTTCCTATCTAATAGTGCCTTTTTCCGAATTCGGCTAAAACTCAACACTATTTCTGTACTCAATCTTCATCATTTTGAATCTTCAGTTCTCTGACAGAATGTTTGAAACTTTTGGAACTGGCACTATAATATCAACTGCAGCCTGCAGACAATTTTAAACAATACATTTAAAAAAAATCGAAGTGAACACGTGTGACGTGCTAAGTAGCCGGTCACCGGACTAGTTTCAATAGGGTGCTCGCTCGACTTGTCGCACACGCCTCGCAATGTATAGTACGGTACCCGGCAGACGACAGTTATTGTACCATGAACGCTAAACGCAATGCAAAAGGTTGAAATTAGATTGTTTTACAGAATATCTCGGCGAAGTGAGACAGAATGTTACATGATCGAAGCAACTTTAACTTCTCAGAAGTAATGTCAAATGTGTGCCTTATGCTCTGGAGATAAGCTTGAATTTGGTGACATTGGTGACCCTGACTTGGTAATGATGATGACAATGACGATGATGATGATGAATGCAATTAGCATAGAAGCATATGCTTTCAGTTCTTAAAACAGCGCCTAAACTCCCAAACTTGTATCCATAAGGAATCCGGAGTTCTCTTAGTAACTTCGGAACCATAGTATACCTCGGTGCAAAATCTAGAGTTTTGGTAGCATATGCTTAGGATGCTTCTCATAAAACCAAAATCACCATATGTTTCCATATAAATTTCGTGGAGTTCCCTCGATTACTCATGGATTCCATCATCAGGTCACCACTTTTGTGAACATGGTACCAAATTGGAGTGAAACCTAATACAACAAAACAAAAATTTCGAAAATCGGTTCACAAACGGCGGAGTAATCGTTGAACATACAAAAATAAAAAAAATATCCACAGCCGAACATATTATAACCTCCTCGTTTTTTGGAAGTCGGTTAAAAATTGACCACTTTAGAAGCTCATAGCATGGCAGTGATTGGAGATAGATACATAGTGTAAATGACATAGTTGTAGTAAATTTTAGTAGCTTTTATCATGTACAAGACACTTTTTCTTTACGACGTACCGTTTTAAAGATATGAGCCAAAAACTCAAAAACGGAAATTTTAACCCCCTCCCCCCACTCCGGCTCACCCTCCGGGGGCGGGGACTTTTAGTAAATTTATCTTCTAGGCATCCTAAACACATTTCTGAAGAAATTGCTTAGGTTGCAGCTCACGCACTCTACACCTGCTTTTGGGCTATTCTTTGGGTATACTAATTCAGATAATCGTTAAAACGTTACGTATGCAGCTCACCGCTCACTCATATTAATACTTTATTCAGTAAAAAGCACTGTTAATGTACAGCTAAACCCAGCTTACAAAATATTTTTACATCATAATCCATACTAATATTATAAATGCGAAAGTGTGTCTGTCTGTCTGTTACCTCTTCACGCTCAAACCGCTGAACCGATTTATCCCGGAAAAATGTACGGTTCCCGCGCGATAAATGAATTTTGGCGCAACGGAGTTGCGGGCGTCATCTAGTAAATAATAATATTACTCGTATTAAGAACTTTGTTTTATATACGTGCTTTTATATCACGTGTATATTTTTTTTTGAAAGGCTACAATCGCTCTCTCAAATAATATTATACTTGCTTCGTGATCTTGTTATAAGTACTTAAATACTTAAGCATTCTCCCTTCTCCCCGGTGTTTCATAATATTGAAGCTGATTACTTTACTAATTTCAGAAGTATTCATGAAGAAACTAGCAATATTATTTCTAGTTATTATAAGTTTTATATGCAGTGCAAGCATGCCATGTAAATTGTAATCATTATGAAGGCAAAAATATGTGTTAGTGTATGTGTGTGTTTTTGTAACTGCTTCTAAATTCGGTATTTTATTTGTTGAGGCTCCAGTTTAACCCATCAAGCCCCATAAGCTCACCGGTGAGCGAGACACAGTAGAATAACAATAGATTTCCAAGAATCCACGATCGAAGGATTAACATAAAATGGGCTAGATGTTATCGCAAAAGAGTAAAGTGTATCAGATATCTATTTTTACTGTATTTAGTCGTAGACAGAAGCTTTCCAGCTCTACAAAGAAAGTTTTTTTACAGTCTCTGAAAATATATTGTAAGTTATTTCATCACCATGGAAATAATCCAGACCGATGTCTGAAGGAAAGTCACCAACTTATACGAATACCAGCGGATTCTACTTTGAAACTAGTCGAGTGTCATAGAAGTTTTAGATACAGAGATATTTTATTTACTCTGTGGCAAGAGGCTCGACTTGAGCACCATTACAGAACTCGATAAGGCACGTGTTATCTAATGGTTATATTATTCAACTAGACGTTCCGCGCGGCTTCGCTCGCATAAAGTAGGAATTTTACGGAAACTTTTACGGAAAATTTTACGGAAATTCATCTAGTAGTTCACGTGATAAGCGGCTTCAAAATAATAATTTTCCCAGTTTTTTCCACATTTTCCACTGTTTCTTCGCTTCTATTGGTCTTACAGCCGCACTCAGAGTCGTTCATTAAATCATCATTTAAAAAAATAAAATTATCCGCTGCCCATACAAACCCTCATTAAACATAAAATTCCCTCTCAGAGTCAGTTAATGATAAATTAACACCTCAAAATGGCGATTAAATTTAAATACAGAAGAATTACCATTTATCTCGATTGAATCGTGGATTTTGCTGTCAAAGGGGTATGACATAGAGATTTTTTTTTAATCCGCCCCGTTGGGACAGGCAAAGGGAGCGTTGCCCATAAAATCTTTATTTCAAAAAGCGCGAGGAATCTGCGATGAACAGCATGTGGATACCGAGCTTCATCATGTTGCACAAGTTTTACGCGACAATAAGCTTCGGGTGCCACGCAAACAGAGCAGCAACCGAGTGAAGCCGGCTACAGTTGAAAGATTACCTGCAGTGTTACCATTTATAAAGGGAGTCACTGATAAAGTGAGCTACATTCTAAGGAAAGCTTCAATAAAAACATACTTTAAGCCGCCCAAAAAGATCAGCCAATGTTTACCATCAGTGAAATGCAACTTACCCCTTCAAGATGCAGGAATCTACAAACTCGACTGTGATTGTGGCCTCTCTTATATAGGACAAACCAAAAGGTCAATCAAAACCCGGATCAAGGAACACATTGCAGATGTCAAACACCGTAGAAACACCAAGTCCGCGATTTGTGAACACACACTGGATCAACCTCGCCATTACATAAGATTTGATAAGCCACAAGTACTGGCAAAAAAAGCACGATACCGCCCAAGAATAATACGCAAGGCCATAGAAATTAAAAAAACACCCTAATTTTAACCGTGAAGATGGTTGGGTGCTGCTATCTAGTTGGGATCCAGTAATAAACAAACTCGAGCACAAATCCATGACACCTCGGCTTCAAGACACTGTGAGTTCGTTCTGCGTGGATCGGAACGCAAACAAAAATTGATGAGTTGTCGGGTAGTTGGATATCTTCAAGAAATTGGACACCTGTCACCTCAGTCCGCCCGTGACCATGGCCGCTGCAAAGTAGTCGAAACGTCGGGATTAATAAAAGTGCTCCGCGACAAAATCCGTAAGTGTTTAAACTTATAATATCATGAGTGATACTCGCGAAAAAAGAAATCATTATAAAAAGTACTTACTTATAATGTTTTGTACCAGTTTCAATTCTTAACACGTCATACTTTTATTTTAGTTAACAATGCAAGAAGACAAGAAGAAGTAAAAATTTACAAAGTTTGCAGTGCTAGGCAGAAAAAAAAAATAACAAGAAATCAAATTAAGGGCGTTCCGTCCGGAGATTCCGTAATTGACCGTATTTAAAACCTTATAAACTCATAATCTGAAAGCTACAAAGTTATAATAAAAATACAGCAATTATCTTCAGTATATCAACATTCCTTTTGTCGTTTTAAATTTTCTATTTTTGTTTCTTATACTCATGATATAAGCTTCCAAAGTAATACCAATTTGTTAAAATTCAAGCATACATTCAGCATCTCCTTAGGATTTACAAATTACTTTTATTTGAAACTCACGCCAATAGATCGACAATATTATAAACTACATATTCGCCGTTTTAAATTTTTTTAGGACAATTTTGAACAAAGATAAGTAAAAATAATAGGGTTTTGGCGCGATCTCGGCAACGCGGCAAATGTATGGCGAAGGTCGTTTGCTCGGGGGACGGCCTTAACTGATGCAGCTCGCTTCAACTCCCGTACTTGGCCCAAGTGGGCCGCGATAACAATTGAAGGGCTATTGTGTCTCGTTTTGCCGCGATCGAAGGAATAATAAAATATATACTACCTACTAAAGTAAAATAATTTCATTCTTTCCTACCTTTCACCGTACCTACCTACTACAGTTATGTAACAAACATAAAAGGTGTTAGAAAAAAACATGTTTTATATTGTTTTTTATATAATAGGTACTAGTTATTTATATACAACATTTGAAGTTTCTATGTTTTACAATTTGGATTGTGTGAATAACCTGTCTTATGTCTACTATTACCTACCATTTTAATATAAGAAAACCATTTGCTATTAGGAATTTTTCATAATAATATTCAATATTGTAACTATATTATAGTAAACATACTTTAATTTCAATAATTACACAATTTGGTGACAATGTTCATACTTCTTTGTAGGTAAGTATATTTAGTTTGTATGGAAGTGACTATATAGCTGGTACTTTTCATGTGAAATACTTCTATTTATTAGCAAGAAATGGTAAAAACAGCTGTACTAAGTAACTAGGCACGTATTGCACAAAAATGCTTTAGTAATATCACAGTTATGAAGTTCTATGTTTACTGTGGCATTATCTAATATTATTATTATTTATTATTAACACTTCAAATAAAAACATAAAAAGAATTTATATTTATCTTAATTTTATCTTTTGAAAAATTAAAACTGAAAAAATTTCAAGAATAACCTCAAACTTGAACATCAAACTCTGCAATAATTAGCGATTTTTAATTGTCATCTCTGAGAGGGACATTTCATGTTAAATGAGCATTAAGTCTTAATTGACGTAGAGGAGTGCGGCGGTTAGAGTGATAAATTATGATTTTTTCAAATCGGACCAGTAGTTCCTGAGATAAGCGCGTTGAAACAAAAAACAAACTCTTCCGCTTTATAATATTAAAGCATAGAATATCTAAGATAGTCAATTATATTTTTGTATCTCACATTAAGGTGCATACATCAGCAACTTTTTACGTGTAGAGTAAGTGTAAATGTTATATTAAACGTTTCATTTTGAATTAATAAATAAGTTAAAATTATACTGTGAATAATGAGGCACTATTCATGTTATGTCACAGCTACCACATTCATTTTAAATTGTCACTAATAAACGAATTGTACAATAATTATATACAAATCGAGCGTAATCAGTTCGGACTATGTTTTACAAAATATGATGGACATACGAGTATATCGTCGAACGCCGAAACAGAGCATTCGTTCCAACACGCGGAGCATTCGTCCCATAAAATTCAGTTATAGTTTTATGTTTAGTGAAATATGTACGGGGTTTCTGGGTCAATTTGCATCGGAGTGGAATAAAACCCTTTCGGAGAATATGCGGCTCTTAGGAGGCGATATTATGAGGCAATTTCTCATCGAACTTGAGAATTTTTCCGTTAAATAAAACAAGTTTATGAAGCGATGTTTATATTTAAAAGGGGAAGATATTCAGAATGGTATCTTTAGCGTGAGAAGTATATTTTAAAGGGCAACCTCAATCGCGTTTGATCCTTTAAATACCTACCTGAAAGCTATCAAAATGATACGCGTATCATGATACGCCCCGATCGCATCGCTATTAACCGCGATCTGATACTTGTTATATCAAATACACGTATGATCGGCAGAATGATCTAATAGGCGTCCACACTATGATACTCATACTTGATACGGCGCGATGATCGCGACGGAGATCTGATCGCGCAAATGATAATATAAATGTGGACGCACCGTACGTGCAGAATTCGTTCCGTACGGAGAAAAACAAACGTGTGCAGCTTAATAAATGTATTTTCTACTGATTCTATGCATTCAGATTTCAGAATATGGAAAACGAATTCGGAAATCGCATACCGAAAACGTGTGTATGCGGTTGGCCTAAAAATTTAGCACGACTACGATTGAGTTGACTGATGAAGACTGATTGATTGACTATTTCTGCGCAGTGCGACCGCTCACGGTGGAGATCTTGTCCCGAGAGCATCCACTGTCCGTGGGGCGGAGTGCGGACCTTTGGTGCAAGACGCACGGCGCGAGACCGCCAGCCAACATCACGTGGTGGCTTGACGGCAAAGAGCTGGAGGGCATCACTAAACTACAGGTAACAATACACAAGCAGGATTCCGGGCATTAGCTTATATGAACAGGGGACTTAATCAAAATCGCCGATCAAAGTATATGGAATGAGGGTTTTCGGTAATTCATTTGCCACCAGCCTGCCTAGCATACACCAACGAGATATCTCACTCTTCATGTTTCTCGATGTTTGATAGTTTGTATCTTCATTTTTATTGACCCTAGCATAACATACATTTTTTCTCGCGTAGATCTATCATCGAAATAACACATTTTCATAGAGTTTTGTCGAGATAATGTCGAGATTTTGACATTACGAGACGAGTTGTTTTTAATTATCTCGGGAGTGAGATATCTCGTTGGCGTATGCTAGGCAGGCTGATAATATGATTGAGCTATGTAGCCGTGAGTTTTTCGTGTCTTAGGTATAATATTATGACAGTTTTATTATGAAAAACTACATAGATTTAACAAGATAGACCCTATAAGGCTACATAGCGGCACCTGATGGGTGAACTTATATGAATTGAGTGTCGAGTTCGAACGCTTGTTCCATTTTTGACCGGCGATTCTATAAGGAACAGATAAGAAAACCTCTTGGCTAAGTCCCCTGAACCTTTCAGAACTATCCGCGTCCACGAGTGAATGATCAGATTGATCACTCACAGACTTTGGAAGCAAGAGAGGGAAAGATACAAGAGATGAACATATCTATATTATACTAAATCATATCTGATATAATAATATCTGAAATAAATAATTTAATTGGCTGCGGATCCGAAGATCGTGGTTCCAATTTTGCTAATTGCTGCATTGAATGCAAAGTTTTTTTTTTATGTATCCTGGGCGGGATTAAAAATATATTAATACGAAATCTGTAACATTTAAGTCTTTTCGATTATCTCTGAGCCAGATTTTCGTATGGTTATAATTATTTATTGCGCACAAGTATTAATTTTATAGTATTAAAAAGTTTTTTGCATCGATGGTTATAAAGTTGTATAATTGTACAATATTGCTTTTCACAGTAATAAGTAATAACATACACTTTTCATGCAATTTTCCACTTTTATTAATTAATTTTATTACAATTATGTGTCACACGACTGGTTTCGATAAAATCATCATCACAGCTGATGATGATTTTATCGAAACTGGTCGTGTGACACATAATTGTAATAAAATAAATTAATAAAAGTGGAAAAATTGCATGAAAAGTGAAACATGAATTTCCACCATGAAGTTACGGTACATACAATATCATATATATTGCTGTTGCACGAATATCAATATGGATTTATTGAAATGTCGATAATAATATTACTCATGGCATCCGATGTTATTTTATGTTCTTTAATTAGTCGGGGCAACGGCCCTTTTTAATAATAACGGTATGTATGTCAAGGATAAGGTCCGGGTTTTGTGTTGTTCGCTGAACCGTAATAAAGGGAATAATTAAGATGTCTATATTATGTAAATAATCGCCAGCTTATTGTTCACCGTTACCCAAAATGATAGAAGATTACTCGCAACCTGGATGTTAGTAACATAGAATATCATTGCCTCGACCACGTAGAAATTAGTTTATCGATTTACATTTCACTATATTATTAGATTTTTCCGAAAAAGCTGTTGTAATAAATATTTATTATTTTGTCTTTTCCCGTGTCTCTAAGTATTCACCACACTGTATCCTTTAAAAGTTGGTAAAATCAATCTTAAAATACTATAAAATTTACATATTAAAAGAAAAAGACGGATATTTTCGTATGTATAATATTGGTACATGTGTGTTGCTCGTAATGAATTGGGTACTAAAAGAAATCCCAGGGAAGGTGAAAACTTATAATATATTCTTCGTTAAGTTTAAACCGACGCTGGTTTTAAAACACGATAAAATTGTGTGTTATTAACCCGCCCGTTAGAAGAGCGCCCGGTGCCTCGATCTGCTCTCCCGAAGGCTCAACAGCTTAAAGCTGCTGCTGCGATGGAGTCTGCACAGTCAGATGCCGCTAACTGGGCTGCCGCAGATATCGCCCCATTCCCCCGGGTTGTCGGGACTCGGAAATGCGCAACGCATTTACCACCGAAAAAAAGTACTGGATATAAGTGTTTATACGAATATCGAATTAGTAGAATGCTGTACGACTATTCCAGTAACTGAATTGTTTCATCACAACGTTCGATCTAAACCATATAAGCGCTTTACCAGTGAATTCATACTTAGGTTTATGTGATCAGTTTCTAAAACATGAATCTCTAGAAGATTTGCAGTACGTTCCATAATCTATAGATTTTTACGAACGAGGGCCAAAAATGTTTGTGCAAAAAAGGCGGTCTCCATGATTCTGAAACATAGGCAATTGATTAGAAATTATGGATAAGAAATACGAATAATAAAAACTAAGGAAGAGCTGAAACTTTGTCAACAAATTTGTTCAGATTCTACTAAATGTGACCCGAATACATGCATGCTTTTAAATGCAAAATGAGACCCGAATACGTGTAAGAATTTTATGTAATTATATAGAAGTGACAATTATAATTGTCAACGGCTTTATTTTATCAATTTCAATGAAGTGTTTCGTAGCTATTGCCATGTTATTATTTTAGTGTGCGATTATTATTTGAGAACTAAATTCAAAACGGTTAAAGTATGGAAGTTTCGTTTCCATTGTTTTTGTTATTCGTAGGATAATAACATAATAATATTATAATAAACAAAAAAAGAAGATAAGATTACCTCCATACGATAATGAGCGTATCTCGGCGATAAATCTTGGTTTGTCTTGTATTATAGTTCTTGCAATCTACGAGTGAGCGTCAACTTTATTTGTAGTTGGAAATGTGAATAGACATTTTCGTTAGTGTGCGTACCCGACGGAGCAGTCAGTAGCGAGCGAGCCATGTACGCGTGTATAGATATGGTCACTCACACAACTAAGGGCGACGCGCACTCGTATATTGCAAGAATAGTTATTTATAGTTAGTTTTAGAGTATTACAGTTTTGCTTCAGAAATGACGATACGAAGTACAGAATTTTGTACAAATACTAACGATTTGTGTTATGTAATTTTTGTGCCTCAATACACCAACCATCAAATTGTTTACTATCTATACTAATAATTCTTCAGTGTTTGTTTGTTTGAACGCGCTAATCTCAAGAACTACTGGACCGATTTGAAAAATTCTTGTACTGTTGGATAGCCCATTTATCGAGGAAGGCTATAGGCTATATGTTATCACGCTAAGACTAATAGGAGCAAAGAAATAGAGGAAAATGTGGAAAAAACGGGGGGAAATTATTTGAAAGGGCTTATTTGAACGCGCTAATCTCAGGAACTACTGGTCCGATTTGAAAAATTCTTTCAGTGTTAGATAGCCTATTTATCGAAAAAGGATATATGCTATACAGGGTGTCAAAAGACCGCTTCCGATAACTTCGTGGGGTTATTATAGGGCATGAGATATATCCATTGGTGCAAGTAATTTTCTTTAAATCGCCAGTTTTTAAAATAGTCAAAATTTTCAACACGCAATGTATAACGCTGATGTAAATGGGCGATAGTATCGCGCGCCAGTGGAGCCCCGGCCCCCAGGCCGAGTCAGCCCCCACGCGCCGCTCGCGCCGAGTACCGCGCGCGCGGCCCTGCGCTAGACAAAACAGCTGATCGTGGTGTGCCACAGTTCCCTAGCCCGTGTGTAGTGAATAAACCACCAGTATTGTAATGATTATTAAATTACAATTGTTTTCACGATTTAACATAATGTTAGAATTTATTAATTACCGTTTCTTAGGTTATTAGTTTAAGTATTACTTATTACTCAAAAATACTCCGTTTTTACTTCCAGCCAAAAAGGAAAAGAAATCATAATAATTCACATTCGAATCAGTTGATCTCTTGAATCAGAAATTGTAAAAATACAACACTTACACAGTTACACCTATCAATGGAAAAAAATACTTGATAACATGTTCACTGACCTGTGATCAGCTGTCTGTTTTTATGAAATGCAGTTCGAACTGTGCTCACTGCTCCATGTAACTCAATGTAGATTGCAGAGTTATTCAACACGAAACAAAAGTAAATAGGAGACATTCCAATTCTTTACACACTTTTTACTGCACTGTTTAAACCGCACTATCGAAAACGATGTTCACCCCCGTTCCATAAAAGTTTACGAGTACCACAGATTACCCTTATTACCTTAAAATTACAAAACTTTAACAAAAACTTCACAGTACACGTCCAGCGCGGCGCGTGTTTACAGCCGACTGAACAAATGAAGAAAAAACTTTGTAAAATAATAGGGATTTATCCCTGTGCATATTTTGAGTTATCGATAATTTTTTATCGATAAATCGTATTAATTGTTTTACATACGAGTACGTATTGATTACAGTCAAACTAAAAATAAGCAAATACCTACTCAATGTTAAGAATAGCGACAATAATTAAAATTTATTTAAATAATTAGGTATTATTAAAGTATTTTCATTGCGTACGTAAACGCGTATACGCATTACGCGCATACCTAGACGCGCAAACTCGTACCATAGTATAACAACCACTTTATCACGGTAATGTCGGTAGGTATCGAAATTATCTTGCAACTTGACTATGTATCCCGATAAAATTTTCTGAATTCATAACCTCATATTTCATAATAGAGTTAATTTTAAAAATGAGATTAGATCAACTAAATAATAGTTATTAACTTTTATTATTTAATGGTAATTTAAATATCGACAACATCGTTTTGAATGTACAACACTTAGATTGTCCTTGAAATGGATTAACGACACGTGACGTGCACGTGCGTCGTGCACCTGCAGAGCGGCCGATGGCGGCCGCTCTTTGTCGGCTCGATCATTAAAGACTCCGCCGCGGCGGCGTGCTTTTTGATCGATGCCGCCGTGCTTCGGTTTCTTTTGACCTTTTCCGAAAGCCGATACATAATTATTTTAACATTATTTTTAAAATTAAAATAGATTTTCTAATTTAGTAGCCATTTGTGCATTGAGGTATTAGGTTGTTGTTAGACATAAGTTTGATTTTTTAACAATTAGGTACTTCAAGTATCAAAACGTGGTAGTAGTTATTGTGTTATGTGTTAATTGATTATTATTATTCAGTTGTGTTAAGTAATTTACTGTATGGTGTGATAGATTTCGTTTAAAAAGGGAAGTGTTTTTGACGTTTTTGGTGGTGACTGGTCTTATTGCTTGGTGTTAAGGACTATTTTCAAAATTCATAAAGAAGTAAGAAACCGTCTTGAACTCAACATTTTTCACGTAAGTTAATTATTGCCAGATTTTTGTGTATCATCTGTAATTTCGATTGATAAGACGTGACGATTGCGGATAGACAGTTCGTCCGCATTGGTTTCGTTACTTATGAACTTTTTAACGTCGAGTCTAAAAATCTTAGAAATTTGCCATACCTACTCTTGTAAGTTTTTACACATGCAGTTGATTACAGTTTTCTACATAAGTTACCATGAAACTTTTAACACTGCAAGTAGCCAAGATGAGGGGTTAGAGGTCAGTCATAGTGACCACCTTCATGGGTTTAAAGTTGGAAGGACACATCACACAACATACATTAGGGTTTAGAACAGTTCTGACGTAGTGTATCGTCGCATACGACCTTTCGAGTTTCGACAGCGTACGTAGGCCGTAGCGTGAAGACATTGAGCGCGCGTTTTTACATTGCGATTTTTAGTAATAATAATAAAATTTAAAAAAAAAATTAAAATTATTTTTCTATGTGGTTTATTATCATATTTAAAGGGTATTAATTATAAAAAAAAATAAAATTAAAATAAAAAAAAAATAAAAAAAACTAAAAAAAAAATACATTTTCGTAATCAGAAAATGTAGTATAATCATACCCCAAAGTTATCGGAAGCGGTCTTTTGACACCCTGTATTTTATCACGCTAAGACTAATAAGAACTAAGAAATAAAGGAAAATGTGGAAAAAGCGCGGGAAATTATATGAAATTGCTTATTATCCCTTAAGATAGTTCTTAAACTACTGGAGCAAGTTTTATGTTATTTGGCAAACATGAAGAATAGACCACGTGACGGGACATAGGCTATTTGTTGCGGAAAAATGTACGGTTGCGTGAAATTCCTAAATTACGCAAGCGAAGCCGCGCGGAACATCTTAGATATATTATAATAAATGTGTAAGAAAGTCAATTCTGTACATTGAATATTTTTGTATAATAAATAATACTTGAGATGTGATCTGCAATGCTAACGCGGACGAAGTCGCGGGCAACAGCTAGTTTGCTATATATTACAATTTACACCAGCTATAAACCCAAACTATAACCATAACGATTTGACGACCTCTGTGGCTCAGTGGTGAGCGCGTTGGTAGCTCAAGCCGGGAGTCGCGGGTTCGAATCCCGCCGACGGAACAAAAAGTTTTCAATGTTCCCGGGTCTGGATGTGTATTAAATATGTGTATGATATAATAAAAATCTTAAATATATTATGTAAAGTATAAAAAGTATTAAATATATTTCCGTTGTCTGGTACCTGTAACATAAGTCCTTAAGGTACTTAGCACGGGGCCAGACTGACGTGGTGTGAAGCGTCCATAAATATTATTACTATTTTTATTATTATTACAAAGAAAAAGTAAACGCATTTCTGATGAAAATGTTTACTTAACCTACGTTCATTTTATTAGCAAAATATTATTTGATATTATGCTTGATTTTTTTTTACATTGAACTATAATGATGAATCGCCGAACTTTTCTGTGCAATTTAAAATGAACGCAAGCAAATATTATGCGCAATTATTAACCTTCATTATCACTTAACTAATGAACCTCAAATACTACTTGTATTTTTAAGTACCTTTATGTTTCGTCTGACAAAATTATGTTCTAAATCTGATCAAAATAATTCTAAACTTTATTCAAAGAAATGCGCAGAGCAAATCTTTGAATAAAGTCGCTGTAGTAAACTGAGCCATATAATATTTAAACTCTCAAAAGTCTATGTAGTATATTATATGACGCTCAAAGACCGAAAACGCTCAATTAGCAAAAAATTGTATTGCGCACACACTTGGGCACTATAAAATAACTCCTGCGCAACTGGCCTGGTTTCATTGAAACCAGAGTGCTCTTATGTAGTGCGCACACACTTGGACACACTAAAATAACTCCTGTGTAACTGACATGGTTTCATTTCAACCAGAGCTCAGAGTGCTCTTGTGTCTTGCGCACACACTTGGACACTATAAAATTACTCCTGCCTAACTGGTATGGTTTTATTGCAACCAGAGTGCTCTTGTGTATTGCGCACACACTTGGGCACTATAAAAGTTACTCCTGCGTCCTGCGTAATAGGCCGTTTCAGAATGCGTCGTGGCCACAACAGGAATTCGCGTCGTGGCTGTTTTTAAAATATGCTCAGAACGCGTCATGGCTTTTCTCGATTACCAAAACGCGTCGTGGCCGTTTTCATTAGGGCCACGACGAGAATTTCGCGTCGTGGCCGTTTCACTGTTACCACAACGCGTTGTGAGTCATTGTTTTCGGTCTTTGATCGTAATATATTCACTGTATTGTGTATATTTTTATTATTCGTAGTATAATATAAAACCTTAAAAAAACAAGATTCGTACAAAGTAAATAATGTAGATTACATTTATTTTCAGGACGTCGAACGAAACGAAACTCAGTCGATGTTGCAGTTTACACCTATGAAGGAAAATAATGGCCACGTGCTCACTTGTAGAGCACAACACGACAGATTCAACCGATCCGCTATTATAGAAACCCGACTGCCGCTGAATGTGTTTTGTAAGTATTTTACGTTTGAATAATTTAAAATTGTCTATTTGACTTTATCGAGTCCTAGGGCGTGTTTCACAATCATTCGATTGGGATTCGAAATCTTTACCGAGTGACAGCCAATGAAAACTCACCGTAAGCGTTGACCAATAACTGTGCGGTAAAGTTGATCGCGCATTTGTCAAGAGTCGAAGGCACCGCATATTACATGAAATGCGTTGCGGACGAATGTGCGAGGTTTCACATCATTTCAAACAATGCAAATTCTAAAATGAGGCACGTTCGGCGCGTGCGTGCTGATAAATACGCGCTCACTGTTCGTTTCTGAATCCGAGTCGAATGGGAATCGTGAATCACCCCGCTGAACACAATAATATTATAGTCCCTGACGTATTTTTTATTGCGTGACGGCTCACTAAGATCCTCGTCAGATCGTAAGTTGTTTTGGTCGAGGCGATACCGATTTTGAGTCGAGTTTATTTGGAAGTAAGGGTCACGATCAAACTTAAATCAAAACCGTCATCAACCGACGACGGTTTTAAGAAGCATTGTGAAATGAAATAAGATCTGGTTCAAGAGTAAGATCTCTGAGTGCAAGAGCTTTTATAGAAATTCTGATTCACCGAACAAAATATGCTTGGTAATTCTACTATTGTAAGCATCCCAAAAACTTATTATTTTTCAAGAGTTTAAGTTATAAATAGTTTTAATTTAGATTTCTCCAAACTTCTTGTTAAAATAAGCAATATTTTTTAAAGAAATTTTTATTCTCGCTATAACATTGATATATAAATGTGTTATAAAGTTTAACCAAGCGAAATGGTGACAATTCTCTAATAGGGATTAAAAGTAATCCTGTAGTGTTGGTAACTTTTAATTGGTTTAGTTCCTCATTCCTATAATCTAATATAATTCATACGACTAATGGAATGAATGGGCAGATCGGTAAAAATCGGTATGGTCTTACAAGTCATAAAATTAATTATTGTAAGTATTAACTATTTTAAGTGCTAGATTCAAAAACTTCAAATAAGACACTGACCTCCATTATACAAGTACGCTAGACCTATGATACCCTTTGAAATGACAGCTGTTTTTTGTACCTATTCGAAGCGGAATCAGTGCCCCAATGCGGGGGAAGAGAACTAAATCTGACGTAAACATAACGTTTAGTACATAGTTCTTGTCTGCCACTCTTAAAAAATTAAAATAATGAAACTAGAGCATCATGAATTATGACTGAAACGATTTTTTTTTTGATGAGGTTCAAAGTAAAGAAACATATTGGTACATTTCTGGATATCGCTATAACCATTACCTTGGGGATATTGCTTCGGCGCAAATGAGCCGGGTCGATGGAGTAATATTACGACCTCCCAGAAAAGACGTGATAAATAAGCCGAATGGCATCTGGCCCTAGGGGAGAGGGGGCTCAAAGTTCAAAGTGAGTGTCGCGTCGGCAATGTCGAAACAGTGAGACAAAAAAATGATTTTCATTAGAAACACTATTGTGTTGCTAAGGTGACTTGATAATATTGTTATATGATTTTTTTAAATTGTAATTTTCCATCTTTTTAGTAAAAGATAGCCCCGTGCGAGTTTCTTACGCCGGATCTTCTCGCCGGGTTAGTTCGTGAAATTGTGGTAGGCACCTTAGTTTTTGCTTAGTATATTCTCAGCTAATCAAATTCTCTGTTTACACCGTCTTGCTCTGTGTCTCGCCACTCTACTAGGCGTTTCTTCCACTTGACACCACCAAATCGACACCACCAGTGGTGACATATGGAGTATAATAGTTGGATTTCATATCAACAACTTAGAGTCTACACAGACGGACTGCATTTCAACTGCAATCCAACTGCAAATTGCAGTTGGATTGCAGTTTGAATGCAGTTGACACGACTGCAATACGACTGCAATAGAACTACAAGCCAAACGCGCAGTCGGATTGCAGTTCAGTTGCAGTCGGCGTGCAGTCGTGTGAACTGTTTGGTTTGCAGTTCTATTGCAGTCGTATTGCAGTCGTGTCAACTGCATTCAAACTGCAATCCAACTGCAATTTGCAGTTGGATTGCAGTTGAAATGCAGTCCGTCTGTGTAGACCCTTAGCAACTATGTAACATCACAAATAGTCGGTGGTGTCATAATATCGACTAAAGATTCCTTAAGACACCACCGGTGGAGTCACTTTGGTGGTGTCAAGTGGAATGATCGTTACTAGGTAAGTGTAATCAAGGTATAAGACACAACGGCACAGTCGCTATTAATGCTTCGAATTCAAGCAACAAACAACAAATTTACTTCGTGTGCCGTACTGGAGGATTACAAGCTCGCTATCTTAACTGACTGCTTAGTAGGTTCCTGACGTGATCACTGCTGCCCATTTCACCGAGTTCCAAAGAGAGCCGTGATGCGTATGGCGCTCCTGCACATCGCGGCCCACATGTGTGCTTTTCTAGCCCGCCCCACGGGTCGACCTAGAAAAGTCTACATGCTTTGATGAGTCTGCCAGACGCGGACAACCGCTGGTAGAGTTGCGGTGGTTTAATCGTGCCCGTGACTGTGCCTAGGCGGGGAGTGGAGCACCATGGGGTTTTAGTGGGTCCCTTGTGATTGCCGTTAAGTTTAATGTCTAGCCTTCAGCGAAATAGTCATGTCTGTCTAGTCTGTCTACTTACTGAAATAGAGTCACCACTCACTTTATGGACTGGTGATCGTGTATTAAAATAGATAGCATACAAAATTTACGATATTTCCAGCTTAATGGAATTCTGTGGTACAATGTCATCAATCAATAAAAAGAATTATCAGAGTAGCATAATATGTAAATTTTTGGAATTGTTTCAACATTTTCATGCAAAACGGTTAGACAAAAGCTTTGCAAATCGCTATGCAACGGATTTTAAATTTTTTTCAGACAGATTATGTTAAAAATGTGACGAAAAATTCCCAACGCTTTTAATATTTTTAACCGACGGACGAAAGAGGAGGTTATACGTTCGGCTGTGGATATATATTTTTTTTATGTATGTTCAACGATTACTCCGCCGTTTGTAAACCGATTTTCAAAATTTTTGTTTTGTTGTATTAGGTTTCACTCCAATTTGGTCCCATGTTCACAAAAGTGTTGACCTGATGATGGGATTCATGAGTAATCGAGGGAACTCCTTAAAATTCAAATGGAAACATATGGTTTTTTTAGGTTTCATATGAAGTATTCCAGGCATGTGTTACCAAAAAGTAAGATTTTGCATCAAGATATACCATGGTTCGAAGGTGGTGAACAGAACTCCTTACTTCTAATAGATACATGTTTGGGGGTTTCGGCGTTGTTTTAAGAACTGAAAGCATAAGATACTACTAAGCTTATTACATTAATCATCATCATCATCATCATCACCACCACCATTCCACCATACACCTTCACATTATGACCCTATTATAATTGGTAGGTATTTTTTCATAGTATATTTTTAGACCAAAACGGATCACGGATGTCTTTAAACATTGTTCTGTAAAAAGTTAAGAACTCCTCAAAATTTATATGGAAACATATGGTGATTTCGATTTTATGAGAAGTATCCTAAGCATATGCTACCAAAAAGCAAAGATATACCTTTTGCACTAAGATATACCTTGGTTCCGAAGGTGCTAAGAGAACTCCGGATTCCTTATAGATGCAAGTTCGAGGGTTTCGGCTTTGGTTTAAGAACTCAAAGCATATGCTACTATGCAAGTTACATTCATCATCATCATCACCACTACCACCAGTCACCACACCATGAATCATTAAATCATAACTCTTAATTTGTCGAACGATTTCAAAAATTATATTGTTATATCAAAGTAAATGATTCAAACTTGGTGATCAGGTTACCAAGTTAGCAATTTGATCATGAGATCTATGAATTATGAGGTATGTCCGTATGTAGGAAACTTCTTATTATTGAGACCAAATAAATAGCTGTACTAACGTAGTTCTAAGTAGTTTAAGCATAATATTATATGAACATTATAGTGAGCTAATGACTTTCCAGGAGTGTTGTGATAGAAAGAAAGTCACTGAACAGAATTTTAGAGTCTTTAGAGATAGGCTCACGAACATTAATTCTATCATTGCTTGATTAACGCCAAGCTTATATTATTAATTATACAGTGATACGAGTATATTCTTGGAGTTGCTTATGCAATTCTCTATTCCGAGAGGGCGCTAGGTATACTAACTTTATGGTTCTCATATTATCATAAATGGCTCCAAAGTCACTTAGAAGAACACAATATTAGTATTTACAGAAAACCTTATAAATTACTGAAATTACTTAAAAGAGTGAAATTATTATTTTTAACAAAAAATTAAAACCGACTTCCAGAGTAAAAAACAATAATAATTATTATATTATAAATTATAATGAACAAAAAAGTATGAAATAATTCTTACTGTTAATAGTGCCTCATGCAGAATACTCCTAAATCTCTACTATTTCTGTACACAATCTTCATAATTTTGAAGTCGGTACTAGTCTTTAAAATTAAAAATATTTTGTCTAAGAACTCACCATTCATAGCTGGTATCGATTTCAAAATAATGAAGATTGTGTACAGAAATAGTAGAGATTTAGGAGTATTCTGCATAAGGCACTATTAAGAGTAAGAATTATTTCATACTTTTTTGTTCATTATAATTTATAATATAATAATTATTATTGTTTTTTTACTCTGGAAGTCGGTTTTAATTTTTTGTTAAAAATAATAGTGCTGTAAACGAACATTATAATAATATATTTATAGTTTCATCTAACGTGAAAACGTGTTTTTATAACTAGGATATTCATTACAAATATTCTGATTTCGGTTTTGTTTTAACAACTGAAAACATTTTATATATATTTTTAAATACCATGTTTATGTATTTGCTATGCTGCATTTTAAAAGTTTTCATTTTAGTTTTACGTTAAGTATTACCAAACATAGACGTTACGACTTACGAAGTCATATTAATAATATTTAATAACAATAACAATAACTCCCACATCGGTTTCGGTGACGGTGGCCGGTTTCATTGAAACTAGGCCAGTTACGCAAGAGTATTTTTATAGTGCTCAAGTGTGAACGCAGTACACAAGAGCATTTTCTATTTCTTTTACCCTCATAACCCAGTGGGACGGACGACCGACACTACTGGCGAGAGATTAGGCACAGAGCCGACTTTTTACATGCCCATCCGACGCATGGATCATCTTACTTATCAATCAGGTGATCAGCCTGCATTGTCCTAACCAAACTTGGAAATAACATGTTTTCAACGCGAGAATCGAACCCACGACACCTACGACTCAAGAGCCACTCTAAACCACTGGACCAAGGAGGTGTTATTTAATATTTTTACTATTTAACATTTTATCATTATTTGACCTACTTGCAAGTAGTACTCAGGTCAATAGTTTTAGGATAATAATTATCCCTACCTGCGAGCGCTCCTTACTCCTTTGTCTTTCCTGTGATAACGCCAAATGGGTGGGTCATTAGTGAAATTGCTCACCTTTTGTGGTGAAGATATTCCAGCGAGATATCAGCATTACGATCTGATAGGCCGTCTCATTATTCCCAGTGTTGGCCCATTCTGTACACGGGGGGTGAATTACTGGATATCGGATTAATACGTGAAGCAAACACTTTGTTATCTCTTTTGTAAGGAGTTTAGATGTGAAATGCGCGTCTGTCTGTCTGTATGTCTGTCTGCTATCTCTTCACGCCCAAACTTCTGAACCGATTTTGCTTAAATTTGGTATGTAGATACTTTGAGTCCCGGGAAAGGACTCCTCGCAACCCCCAACTCCGTTGCGCCAAAGTTTACTTATCTCGCGGAAATTGAACATTTTCCGGGATAAAAAGTATCCATGTCTTTTCCTGGGACTCAAAGTAAAAATATTATCTAATTTCAGCAAAATTGGTTCAACTGTTTGGATGGGAAGCTGCGAGTAGAACTGCCTCCCATAGACATTCGCAAGTAGTCGTAACTAGCTGCGTAATACCAAAAACAAAATATATACTTTTTTTTTTTTTTTTTGATGTCGCAGGGTAAACCCATCATGGGTGCCCCGGGTTGGGTACCCCGGGGGTATGTGACACTCTTACTCACTAAAACCACCTGCGGTTCGCCTTCAGCCGTATAACGGAGGGAAATCCCGGATCTAACAAACACAGGACTCCCTCCACGACTGGCCGGTCTATCTCGGACCGTACTTCCACTAAAGTAAGGGAACGCTTAGGCGAACTAAAGCGTTCCCCTCGGCGCCGGGACTGACAAAGCCGGGCAGGTTCCCATCCTGACCCGGAGCCCCGTTAGACAAGAGTTTGAAGGTTCGCGTAGCGACGCCTCCGCACTCCCGTCCTACGCCGGCGGAGCAAAATAAGCTTTAAAAAAACAAAATATATACCTGCACAATATAAGCTTTATTTCTATGAGCGTATTACGTGTAACATGTGATACGCAAAAAATCGGTCAGGTCCAGTCCAGCAGGCCGATTCGTGCCAATTAAGGGTCACCTTTACAATGAAGCGTAGAGGGTTAATATTTATCAAGGACCAACCATTACAGTTTTTTCAGCAAAATGATAATATAAATTTTCCGCTCTCCCTTAACAAACCAAAAATGAGGTCGTTTCTGTTTAAAAATGTATGGGGTCTGCATATTAATATTATTAATATCAGTTTGAAATTACATATTATAAAAGAAAAATTTGAAAACTGTAGTATTTTTGCATAAACGTAGACCGGAAAAATGATTTGAAATAAAAAAATGTAGATTATATGTCTAGCTCATATTGGCTAAATGATGACGCAGGTAATTCAGAAGGTTTGTTCAAGTTATAAGGTAAAAAATATGATTAATTGCTGTTATGTTGTAAAATATTATGTACTCACTATATCCACTCTTTTCATCAAATTGAAACTTACCTCTGTCAAGTATTGTCATTATTTTTAGCGATCCAAGATTAAAGGGTTCAAACTTTTATCGGGCTGTAGTGAACCTCTCTATTTATACAACAATCGACCTTTTCATCTGTAATATAGGGCAGGTGGAGCGCTTGGCTATACAATATCGAGGGCATACAAATACACTAAAGAAGCACATTTGATAATAATAAAATTGTTTTCAATGGTTTGAATTTCATTAATCATAATATTCTATATCACTATCTTATATCACTATCTATATAGTCCCGAAACCGGCGTCTGAGTCTTCAAAGTATAATTTTTTTTATCGACGAATTTATACACGACGAAAAAAATTAAAGTTCTACAACAACACATTAATTACAAGTTTTATTTTTAAGTTCCAATAAAATAAAATATATTATTTCACGTAAGACCAAAACATAAAACAGGCATGACGTTTAGGAACATAATGAAAATGAAGACTTCCTTCATTTGTAACGAAAATAATCTCTGAACACTTGATTATAGCCAGAAGTAAGAAGTACCTACACAAAGAAGAGAATTGACAGTCGCCAGCTGTTAAGCCAGCTCATGAAACACATTTCGCACCAGACTAAAATAACAAGCAATTCCTTTCTTAATTAAAATGTTGCTGATCGTGAATCAAGGACAAACATTCAACAAAAAAGTTATGTTATGATCCGCTAGATGACGCCATACAGAAATTCCTTAAATAATTCTTTATTTATTAAAAATAATAGAAACACTATAACCTTATGTCTTATACTTAAAAACTTAAATTTTTCCAAAATGAACAAATTTTTTTCAAAATTCTAACACTTTTGCTAAACGAGATCTTAAAAAAAATTAATCAAAAAATAGGAAATTTCTTTATAAATTATCAAAAGTCTAGTGACTAATTAACAAAATGTGACATACATATTTGGCAAAAAAGATTTTTTTTAATAAAATTGCAAGCCTTGAACTTTACAATTTTCACAGCATATCGAGCACGTCATGTAGGAGCACTCCAGGCAAGTAGTCTTCTTACATATGAAGCATAAGTATTGTGTCTTACGTTTCTTCTTCGGATCACATGTAAAGCAGTACTTGCGTATTGCTAACTTTTCAGGTCCTTCATAACTACATCCTGCAGCACCTGAAAGTACCTCTTGGTCAAGATTCAGTACTCGACGAATTGAAAATCATCGAGAGCTGGCTCGTTTTCGCTACATTGCTCATCAAAATATTCCTCTTCATTCGAAGAAAGGTCTTCCTCCAATCAACGCTCAATATTTTTATTATTTGACGTCAAACAACTTTAGACCCTTACATACCCTAAAGTATAATATCAAGTTTTGTTACACACTGTATATTGTTAAGTTATATAACATTTTCAGCGAAGAAGGAGAGTTTATATTATTTGATACTAGCGACCCGCCCTGGCGTCGCACGGGTATAAAATATATAGCCACTAAAAAAAATTATGCCTATAGCCTTCCTCAATAAATGGGCTATCTAACACTGAAATAATTTTTCAAATCGGACCAGTAGTTCCTGAGATTAGCGCATTCAAGTTAGTCCTTTCAAATAATTTCCCTCGTTTTTTCCACATTTTCCTCTATTTCTTCGCTCCTATTAGTCTTAGCGTGATAAAATATAGCCTATACCTTCCTCGATAAATGGGCTATCTAACACTGAAAGAATCAACAAAATCCGTTACGTAGTTTTAAAGATTAAAGGGAACAAAGGGACATGAGGGAAAAAAAGCGACTTTGTTTTATAATAAGTATAGATTTAATGAATAATTCAACAGACGTACCGTCGGCGACGATGCATCTCGGAGCCAACATGAACCCCAACGACATAGAGGAGGGAGACGACGTGTATTTTGAGTGTAAGGTCGACGCCAACCCGCCCGCCTACAAAGTGCTCTGGGAGCACAATGTAAGTTTACGTTTTTATTATTTAATAGCTGTTGTTCCGTCATATAAAGTACTAGCTGTCCCGGCAAACGTTTATTTGCCATCCATACTAATATTATAAATGCGAAAGTGTGTCTGTCTGTCTGTCTGTTGAAAATTCGTTTATCGCGTGGGAACCGTACATTTTTCTGGGATAAAAAATATCCTATGTCCTTTCCCGGGACTCAAAGTATCTCCATGCCAAATTTCAGCAAAATCGGTTCAGCGGTTTGAGCGTGAAGAGGTAACAGACAGACAGACAGACAGACAGACAGACACACTTTCGCATTTATAATATTAGTATGGTATGGATATCGCCCGTATTATTTTATTGAATTATAGTTTGTTCGTTTTATGATGATATGCGTGACACATTATAATTGTCAATAGTAGGGAAGTTACCTAAAAAATTAATCGAATAATTTAAAAATATCGAATCACCTCGTAAAGGAATTGCAATCGAAATTATCGATTTCGTACTATTGTTTCAGAGTGACGCCGGCGATTAAGATAGCCGCCCTTTTTTATCGATTTGATTTCGATTCAACTGTGTCAATTTCTATTGACATAAGTTCCGTTTCATGCATCTGACATTTTTCAAATATTTTCGTACCAATAATTTTATACTCATATTTCAGAGATAATATTTATAATTTTATATCAATAACTTAGCATTTAGCAACTTTTCATTTTTATTCATTTACAATTACAGGAAACATTTATTTTTGTAGTTGGAATATAATTTATTACATTCTGATTTTTTTTGTTTTCTTGTAAAAAAATTCCGTAGCACGGAATATGAGAACTGTCACCCATATCATCTTAGAACGAACAAATTATAGCGACTAAATAAGTATGTCACCATGGCAATGTCCATCGCTATCCCGTGACCCGCGTCGCATAAACAATGGTCGCTCTTTATAGACAAATAATTTTCAATATAATAAAATTGCGACTATAATTAAAGATCTAAGCTATCCTATCTCTCAAGTTGGAAAAAAGCACACATTAAAAAAAACATTAAAATCGGTTAAGTAGTTTAGGAATCCATCGCGGACAAACATCGTGACAGGAGATTTATATATATTAGATTTCGCCCATATTATTTTATTGAAGTGACACCATGGCAACGTCCATCGCTATCCCGTCGCACAAACAATGGTCGCCGTCAGTCTCGAGTTGTGATAATTTACTATAATTTATTCAATAAATGTACTTATCAATATTAAAAGTAGCCAGTAGCCGATTGACAGACCTACTGAATATGCAATAGGCATATACTTATTTATATTTGGTAAAAACAGTGAAGTCGTTTTTCCATCCAGTCAAATGGGTTCAGCCATCCTCGAGAATTAAGATTTAGCGAGACTAACGAAATTTAAACGGATTTTTTTAATAAGTTAATACCAGTATTTCCTGAATATTACCACTCCCACGCCGGTTTCGGTGACGTGGCCGCAGTTTCATTGAATCCAGGCCAGTTACGCAGGAGTAATTTTGTACTCAGTGTGTGGGCAGTACACAAGAGGAACCTCTATTCCTTTTACTTTCATAACCCAGTGGGACGGAAGACCGACATGACTGGCAAGACCGACTTTTTATATGCCTATCTGACTCATGGATCATCTTACTTGTCAGACAATCAGGTAATCAACTATTGTCCTAACCAAACTTGGAATTAATAAGTTTCAAACGTGGAAATCGAACCCACGACCTCCGATAAAGAGCCACGCTCTAAACCATTGGATCACAAAGGCGTTATAGATAATTAATTTATTATTATATTATATTAATACTATTCTCAGCACACGCATTTTGGAACAATGGACGCTATAATTAATTTGCCACGCTGAAATAATAAGGCTGCGTTCATTTTTACTCTACCTAGACGATCTCTACATTATCTGCTTAAGAATAGAACTGGGACGTTGAGTAATTAAAGCTATTGTTCAACGAGACAAAAAGATAATAATAATTATTGTCCTTATAAAGTTTTCTGGCCAAATATCTGTTACAGACGCGGACGGTAGTTTTGTGATATTATCTTAAGGCTCCTCTCGCGAAAAAAGCGTGCAGATGAAACCACTTTTCATCGGCATTAACAGAGAAATTATATCAGAAAAAAATAATTAGTAATCTACATGATATGATACGTGACGTGGTTTTGCCGTATTGTTTCTATCGGTATCACATAATAAAGAAATAAAAAACCAAATCACCTCCACATCGTTGAATGAAACCACTTTACTCCTTCATTATTTATCAAAAGAATATATAAAAAATATCTACTGCTTTGCAATACATAAGTTGATAATTTGGTTTTTTTACTTTTTTGAAATATGTATTATATTAAGCCTTAAAATGGTTTTTTCTCCTATTTCGCCCTATCATGGACGCGGCGAGCGTACAAGGCGCGCTGTTGTGAATGTCATTTTAATGTCATTTACGTCGATATTCGCAATGACAGATAATGATCAAGGTTATTGGCGGATATAGAGGCCTTAAATAGTTTGTTCGGGGGTTCCCACCAAAATTAAGCTTCAGGAATAACGCAACGTAATTTCGGCAGTTTTATTTTAAACACATAATGACGATCACCAATTCAAATAGGATTCCAATTTTCAGGCGTAATAGTGCTGAAGCATAGTGTGTTTTGACACTCTTTATTTTCGCATTTCCAAAAAATGCTATGGTTCTAGCGGCTAGACGTACCCGTGGATACAGACAGACAGACATCGCGACGGCAGAAATGCGTAAACCAAAACAGACAAGTATAATCATCTGTTAATCTTTATGAGCCTTTCAAATGTTTTTTGGGCACCTTGTAGCATACCCGTATGGCGGATGCAAATGAGACCAACTAAGATAGGCATAGGCAGGCAAGAATATAATTTAAATGTTTTTTTTTCCATGGTGCTCCCGCATTGCTTGGGGAAGGAAATTGGATACCTCTTTTCTTTATTACCCCTCTTCTGATTAACTTCGTTGCGGATCCCAAGACAGAATTAGCTTGTCCCTCGGGCACCCATGAGATCATATTATTATCAAATTGTTTTCGTGGTTGGTTACGACTGTTGATCCTGGCGATATAGGAGTTGCAGTGGTGGGAAAAAAAGACTAACTAAGGGTTCATCCATAAAAAATGGGGGGAGGGGTTGTTGTGACTCGTGACATCACATTTATTTATTTATTTTTTAACCGACTTTCAAAAAGGAGAAGGTTATAATTTATGTTCGGCTGCACTGGGTATTTTTTTTTTTATTTATAGAGAGGGGGGATCTCATAAAATATGTGACCACCTGTGATAACTGATAAGGGGTCTGAAAATTATAAAAATCGGGTGTCATGGATGGTCCCTAAGATCCATTATAATATTATCAACAGGGCGTCATTTTACAACACAACACAGCCGCCGGCGTCATTCTCACTGGCAACAGCAACTTGGCTCTCCGCAACGTGTCGCGACATCAAGCCGGCCTCTACACCTGTACCGCCTCCAACGTTGAAGGCGATGGGAGATCACAGGATCTGAGGATGCAGGTTGTTTGTAAGTACTTTTTAAATCTTATTAAAAAAAGGGATTTGATTGTACGGATTAGGCCGTTCCCATACCTAAAAAAAGCATTTAAAATGTATACTTTATGTTCGGTACAACAGTTATGCGTTTTAAAAATTGTACTAATTCGTATACTTAGCATTTTTTCCTATAATAAAGTGTAGCAAGTACTTTCTATTTTTTGGTTTTCTGATGATTTATGTAGTAAAATGTGAAGGCAATATAATAAACCATAAAAACAAAGTAAAGTTTAAATTCTTACGACTTGATGTTCTTATGTATGATTTTTTAGGCTCGCACTAAAGACATATTAATAATATTTAATATAATAAAAAGGACGGGTTGCACTCCGGGAGTGCCAGCAGAAGTGAAAACTTGATTATTAACGTTGTGAACTAATTTTTTTTAACCCATATTTTATAAAAATCTATTTTTTAAATAATCGAAACCCTTACTATTAACGATTAAAAAATATCGACAATCGAAAAAAAACATCGATTGTTTGATTAATCGATTTCGATATTACAACAATAGTGTTGTAACATCGAAATCGATTAATCCAACCGTCTTACGGTTTCTCGATCAGCACGAGAATCTGACGCGAGTTTCACAGTTTTTACCCATCCCACAAAAGTGCTCAACGCCGCTATTAAGAAGTTTTCACTTCAATAATTTGATCACTCAAAATATAATATTCTGTACTGTAATATATACTGTTAAAAAAGTATGTCACTGGAACTTTTTTTGTATCAAATTGCTAATGTAATTTAAGGTTCTGAAAGGTAACAAGGAACTATTACGGTGAACAATATTCTTCTCAATAATATGTTAGTGTGTACTTACGGAAAGACAACATCTCGAGGTAAAAGCTTTTCGCTTCCCGCTTTTTATATCGCCTAGTTACAATGTGGGGTGTTACACTCTACATAATGTGGTTTTATATTTCCAAGAAATTTGCCACTAACATTGTGACTTGGCTTAGCGTCAGCTCCTACGCGGCAATTTCGAAATAGCGATTCAAAATTGAACTTAATTTGAAAGTCATAAAGATATAAATTCCAATACCAGATTTCTATGTAACGGGCCGCGCGCAACGTCGTGACAAAAACCGTATCTTGTTAATTTGATATTGTATTAAAATTCGAATATGTTTCACAAAATACTGGAATTTGATATCGTTTATCCTCCATTCCCATGGCGACCTGTTTTACCAGAAATTGTCAATTAAAGTACAATCCCTTTCAATTAATACACACTATGTTTGTTGTAAGGAAACTAATTAAAGATAAGCTTCTCAGCCCTTTTGATCTCAGGCATAGCAAATATTATCGCGGATGAAAAGCATTGAGCGAACACTCAATATAGTACGCCATCGTCGATTTAATGAAGAAACCACGCGCTCTTCAATAGAAATATACGTTCATGTTTATGTTACAAGTTTGCATGAAATGTTTCTTTTTTAACAGGATCAGGGACAGTACAGTTCAAAAAAATGAACTGTACTGTCCATAGGGAGATATTAGCTAGAAACGTTAAAGTTTAAATGACAACAGAAAAAATAACATAATATATTATTGTACAATACTATGGCTAAATATAATAATTATTATAGGTTCAGACCGTATATTTTGTATGTCATTTATTACGATCAGGGCTCCAATTCTCATACTCTTATCTCAGTTAGAGCGCTCATGTCGTAAAATGATGCGTGTGGGCAAAGCCAAAGGAGCGTAATTTGTGAGTTGTGAGCCACAGAATTTCGGTTCGGCAGAATTCTGCTGCATTCAATTTCATACAAAAGTCCTGTTTTTTTTTTGTTCTGTGAATCATGATTTCTATGAAAAGATATTATATTCTACGCAGCAGAAATTCTGTGACTCACAACTCACAAAATACGCTTGTTTGTATGGCTTGTCTCTGGCTTCACCCATAGACGACGACATTGAGAAACAGTAATTGGGGCCAAGAGCTCGCTCTAATTATTCTGGATAAAGTCTTAAACCCAAAATACTTTCCAAACAGTGGCGACAAAATATCATATAAAGTGTAAATTTAATTTGTATCATATTTCACCTGAAAATTATATTCTAATGCAAATCCCCGGCGTTTTATATTCTGTCGTCAGGGTTTAAAGGAAATTGTAAGACAACGATCCGGCGAAGTGAATCTGAGCTCTGACAGCTCGCAATAAAGGTGCATTCTCTGTGTGCAGATCGGCCGTTGTGTAAAAAAAAGGAGATAAAATTGATTGGAGCAGCGCTTCAAGAGGCTTCGAGGGTGGAATGTGAAGTGGAGGCGTTCCCGCCGCCGGACACTTTTGAATGGACCCTCAACAATTCTGCAGGCTCTATGAAAGTCGACCCCGTAAGTCATTGATTTTCAACTATGACATAATATTTTTCTTGCTATTACTGAAGCCGCTTGAAGTGCGCTTGAGACTCTTGAACCGTTTCCTCAGTTCACCGTTTCAATTATTTTATATGAGGTAGCTCAAATAATGTTTTAACCGAGGTATTAAATAGATATCGATTACTTTGAAATAATATTGTTTGTATTAGGATAACTTGTCTAAATTAACCGTTAAGTTGAAGTTACAAACCTTAGGTTGTATTTTTAACTATAACAAAAACTTTTTAACCGACTAGCAAAAAAGAAGAGATTTCTAAATTCGACTCTATATTTAATGATATGTTTCATTTATTATCAAATAAATTAAAAATTATATTTTTATAGCATTCTGAATTCTATTGACTTATAAAATAGACATGTTTATATTTTAAATTTAAATAGGCACTCGTTTTGTTTATACACAATGTTTTATTCAACAAACTTTCGTTCAGTTATTCTTTTGTAAATAAAGACGGCTTTATGCACAATTTCAGATGGTTCCAGATTCATATTTGCACAAAAGTATAAAAGAAATTCACTCGCATTGCATACAAAGTGCCTACAAAAAGAGTCGAGTCCTAAATTTGTTTCGGTAAAAATAAACACAACCTACGGGCGTACGGAATATATCTTAGAATCGCGAACATAATCGTCCCTCCCAGGAGGCTTTAGTGATATGAGATGAAGAACTACAAAGGAATATAGTTCGATACTCAATATGTATAGAATATATCGGCAATTTGGGAATATTATAAGTGCTCTTTTGTCCTCGTTTCATCAAACATCAATATAACAGTCTATTAATCTAAAGTGGTGTATTAGTCTGATTAACAAGTGCCATTTTCCTCGAAACCTGATCTCATTCACCGAAAATTATGATTTTGGTCTCATTCGATTTGGAATACCATCTAGAACATTCTGTCAAAATTCCAAGAGGGGCTGAAAAAAAATGCAATAGTTATAAACAATTAAGTAAACATAAAAAGAAGGGTTTGGATTTTTTTTAATATTTCGAAAACTATTTAAGGTAATCAAAATTTGAAATATAAAATAGATCCTTAAAGAAGAGGAAATTTCCTAAAAAAAATCTTAGATCCTGGAACCTTACCAATAATCCTTATAGCTTTAAATGAGCGGCGAAAGTAACGGTAAAAACGCGTAGTTCGAGTTTCGCGTGAATTGCCGCAATCTGCCACGCGAACTAAAAATATATTTTAACTGATTAAATATTAATATAAAAAAATAAAAAAAAATTGGGTACTAAGTAGACATATCTTTAAACAATAATCCGTCACCAAAAATAAATTATCACAGTTTGTTTAAATGTTATGCTTTTGCTCATTTGTTAATAGTCACCATTATAATGTTAACATAAAAAAACACTGATTATTTCTAAACAAGAAATCTAGAATTTTTTTTTTATTATTTTGAGATAATCTTAAAAGGGTTAAGAAGAGATATCCGGTGGAAAAATTCAATAATTTTGATTTTTCACTTTTTTATGAACAATCAAAGGCATTCATGAAATTTTCATGTAAATAAAGCAGTTAGGGTTTTTTCATCAATAAAAATTATTATTTAAATTTTATTAGTTATAAATATAAAAATATATATTGTTATCTGGCTTCTAAGAACAACAAAACAAAATAATAACAATAATTGGATACAAAAGTACCGTAATTGCTTTATTTACATGAATAATTTTGGAATGCCATTGAATGTTAATAAAAAAGTGAAAAATCAAAATTATTGAATTTTTCCACCGGATATCTCTTCTAAGCCCTTTTAAGATTAGCTAAAAAGAATAATAACAATTAATAGATTTCTTGTTTAGAAATAATCATCGTTTTTATGTTAACATTAAAATGGTGACTATAAACAAATTAAGAAAAGCATAATAATTAAACAAATTGTGATAATTTATTTTTGTTAACGGACTATTGTTTATTTATATGTCTACTTAGTACCCAATTTTTTAATACCTTAATATTAATATTTAATCACTTAAAATATTTTTTTGTTCACGTAGCAGATTGCGGCAAATCACGCAAAACTTGAACCACGCGGTTTCACCGTTACTTTCGCCGCTCAATTAAAGCTATAAGGATAATTGGCGAGTTTCCAGGATCTAAGATTTTTTAGGAAATTTCCTGCTCTTTAAGGACCTATTTTCAAATTTTGATTATCTCAAATAGTTTTTGAAATATAAAAAAAAAACCAAACCCTTATTTTTATGTTTACTTAATTGTTTATAACTTTTGCATTTTTTTTCAGCCCGTCTTGGAATTTTGACAGAATGTTCTAGATGGTATTTCGAATCGAATGAGACCAAAATCATAATTTTCGGTGCATGGGATCAGGTTTTGAGGAAAATGGCACTTGTTTACTAGTGTATATCGTATTGTTAGTGTCTAAACACAATAGGCCGAAAAAACACGGCCGAAGTTCCGCATGATTATGCATGCAAAATATTTTAAATTACTGATGAAGTGATGACACACCATGCCGAAATTACGTGGCGTTATAATGCTGGCTGGCTAATCATTCCGAACTTCGGCCGCGTATTTTCGGTCTAGTGTGTTAAGACACTAAGAGGCTGACCGCACTGTGAATTTTAACCGTGTGATATAGTCTCGCAAATCTATTCATATATTTTTTTTTTCATTATCAGTGCGAATACTCTCAAAAGATTGTATGTGTCGGAGATTCCGATTTGCAAAAATAAATCCTCGCGGTTAAAATTCGCAGTGCGGACTGTCCCTCATACTAAATAACGTTTTAAGTATCCCACAAACGATCAAATTGTTTTTCAAATTTTACGTGCTTGTTAAACAGTTTGATAATGTACAGCTTTGTTTGAAGCGTTTGTCAAACAAACTACGTGTTTGACATGTTTGAAGATTTGTTTTTGCGTAGCGTTTGACAAACGTGTTTGAACGTGTTCCGCTGTATTTGTCAAACAAGATCTCATGATCTCAAACCAATTCTAGATAATTGTTTGACAACTTGTTTGATGCACGTTTGTTCATCTACCCTGCTATTTGATAAAAACGTAAATTTCATCAAATATGTTTGTCAAACAAATTTGATCGTTTGCGGGATACCTTACAGTTTACAGTGCCGAGGATTCCGACGTACGCATGCCACATGACATTTATAATTTGTGTATCGTGTATCTTATGGAGGCACTTGACACTTCACATGGCTATTTGTATTTGCGTATTTGATGTATTCGCCAAACAATCACCATGTATAGACGGTATATTTGACAAAGTGTTGGCCTTATTTGCTTAATTAACAAATGTGACCACACTGACCACACCAAACACACGTATCCGTACCTTTGTCGGTTTTTGACTAAAAACCGACAAAGGTACGGATAGGGAACTTGAATAGGGAAGTAAACAAAATCAAGTAAAGGTTTGGTATTTGACGTCCATGTGTAGAAGGCCGTATTTGCCTTTATTTGCTTGTTTGTGTATACGTCAATAATTTTGCCAAATGCAACAAATAGCCAATAGCAAATACAAATAGCCATGTGAAGTGCCTCCATGTGAGAAGGTAGTTCTCGCCGAATAGGATATTTTTCGTTATACCTCAAACATGATATTACGCTATATCTTACTAAAATTCACTCGTAAATCCTAGCAGATTTAAGCCAAGAGGCTGTCACTAAGCTTATTCTGAGATCATCTTAGTCTAATATTCTAGACGTTGCTGGTATAAATCTGACTGAATTTCGAGAAAATAACATATTTTGCCAGCATGGTATCAGTTTTCTTAGTAAATAAACATAAATGAATTATTACTGTGACACCCTAAAGTATAATCACTTAGTTTTGTTACGCCCTGTAGATATGAAAGTAAGTACACAGCTATTTAACATAATATTAATACTGTTACGGACACACAGAGCCATCTAGCGGAAAACCAGGGGAACACAGATAACCTAAGTCGCCAGGTCTTTCTCTCCGAATCTACGAACCCTAGCATGTGACAATACCTAACTAATAAGTTTATATTGTAGTAATTAATGTATTATCTTATAATTAATTCATCAAGTTTAACCTCCAAAGTTAATTGTTTCTGCGTAGAAATTACACAAAATTAAAGACCAAAATTTGTCTTCTAATTGTGTAATTTCTCAGAGTTAATTAATTTGGGAAGTTAATATACAAGCAAAGAAGTAATAAAATTGACATTGAAAGTATTCTTAAGGCTCGTCCACATAATATGTTTGTCGCGATCATCGCGCCGTATCTGCAAGTATGCATAGCATAGTGTGGACGTCTATTAGATCATTCTGCCGATCATGCGCGTATTTGATACGACACGTATCTGGGCCCGTACCACGAAACGGTTTTGAGACTCAAACAATCGGACGAGAATATTGCGTCCTACTCTAACAAACGTGAAATGACGTTGTTAGAGCAGGAGGCGGCATTCTCGTCCGATTGTTTGAGTCTCAAAACCGTTTCGTGGTACAAGCCCAGATACGCGGTTAATAGCGATCGGGGCGTATCATGATACGCGTATCATTTTAATACGCTTCGATGATACGCGACGGAGATCTGATCAGAGATCTGATCGCGCAAATGATACAAATGTGGACGAGCCTTTACAGAAAATGCTTTTGGCGTTTTTATAGCCCAAATCCCAATACATTGAACTTTATAAAACTGACCAATTTAATGACTCGAAATTCACGTCCAATAATTTCTGTTGTATTCCTACAGGAACGGTACACAATACAGGCGCAACAAGGTAAATCGGTGTTGACGTACACACCAGTGTCGGATATCGATTACGGCACTCTGGCGTGTCGGGCCACGAACTTGGCGGGGCAACAGGTCGCCCCCTGCGTGTATACGATCCTGCCGGCCACCAAACCGGACCCGCCCTCCAACTGCACTGTGTACAACCTGACGCACGACTCTCTGGACCTTATTTGCTTTGCAGGTAAATATTATTTTATTGTACTATCGAAGAAATTGATTTCTAGGCAGTTGACGGACCTACGACATTTGGTCGGGTTATGTCAAGTCAATACCTATAATTAGTCGTGGTCTGAACTCTGAAGGCTGTTTGACGTAACGCGACCAACTTAGGGCCGGGACACAAAAACACGGCACGACGCCGTACGGCGCCGTACGACGTCGTGCCGTGTTTTTGTGTCCAGGCACTTATGTAGGTCCGCCGTGTGCCTAAGAATCTACATCTCTAAATATATAATAATAATATAATATTATCATGGTCGCTGTTAAGCATATTTCTAAAATCTAAATGATCTAGATCGTGTTTTCATAACTCAATACATATTTTTGTGGGATGATACAAAAATGATTAACAGCGTCCAATTAAAATCAGTTTGATTACTTATAGGTAAAATATTATAAGCTGTAACCCAAATGACTAGACTATAAGACCAGGCACATAATTTCATAGTCACTTATTATTTTAATGTAAAGTTTTGTGCCTCGATTTGTCGACTTTAAATCCGACTCAAATCCTCGTGCATCTGATCTTCTTTCGATTATAAGGCTGTCCTGCCTGCGCTTATTACACTTCGCACTAAACTTCGGGATCCATAAAAAATCGAGGCATGAGAATTAAACCCTTAAACAGAATCTGTCGAATTAGCATTTAGCTGGTATGTGACAGCTGCCCGCAGCAAATTGACGTCACAATAACATGTCCACAGATATTTCGTTTAGAGTTGACAGATTAAGGCTGCGATTCCACTGAAGCGGAGCGGAGCTTAGCGGTGCCCGAATTGACTAATCGTGCTATTCCAGCGGAATGACAGCGAAGATTTCGAGCATGGTGATTTGTCAATTCGGCACCACTAAGCTCCGCTCCGCTTCAGTGGAAACGCAGCCTTAAGGCAGGCACAAAATCGGACAAGCCAACTGGAATGAGGCTTGTTGAAATTCTATTTGTCACCAGGTGCCGCCATATAGGCGTAAGGTCTCAAGTCAAATTGCTGTCATATGTCACGATATAGCTGTCTATGTGTTATGATATAGTTGTCATATTGTGTCACCATTTTGTCAGTAAGGCCAGGTGGCAAATATAATTTTAACAACCCTCATTATTGTCTACTATACAGTTCTGAACTTTTAATTTGACCGTAAGATTCCACAACTTAAGGCTCTCTTTTCTGTCTTTTTTATTAATCGACTTTAAAAAATCTATGCTGTATAATATTATAGCCATAATATACAATAAGTTGAACATCCTAGAATCTGATTTAAGACCCGATAGTAACTTTGGAAACCTACGGCGTTGATCCTTAAACTATTGATTTTGAGCATGTAATTTAAAGTTAGACGAGCTCTACTACTTGGTGCATATAAGCTTAGACAGTTATTCATGGTTATTCCCAATAAATTCATTATGAACAATAACTAATTATTGTTCACAATTAGCTCACTAAAGACACTAAATCTAATATGTATTTCCACAAAGATACAAAACTTACTAGACAAAATACTATAAATAAGATAAAAATTCAGCTATTAGAAATAAGATATCAATTGTCAAAGAGATTGACGTCAACTGTAACAAAGTTGCTAATATAATTAATTGTACTAGTCAGAAACAATCGAAAGAATAAAGGCTCGAAGGGAAGAATATGGTACAATGAAATGCTTGTTAAAATTTTCATTGTTGAAAATTCACATCGCGTTCTCACACTACTAAGTATAATATCATAATTTTGAGGTCGACATCAAAAAACAGCTCATCATGCTACTTAATACGGTACTAAAGAAGAATGGACGCCTTCGAACCCTGCCCGTAAATAGTGAGCCCGTAAAGACTAAATCACATTTATTTGTAACACCTATAGCTTATGAAAAAAGACGGGTTGCACTCCGGGAGTGCCGGCAGAAGTGAAAACTTGATTATTAAAGTTGTGCATTTTTTAACCCATTTTTAATGAAAGTCGATTATTAAAAAATCGATTTTCTTAATAATTAAGTGATCGAAACCCTTACAATCAATTCGAGTTCGAGTTCGAGTTCAAAAACATAACACTACTACTCTCCAACCGTCTTACGGTTTTTCCAAGGTTTTTCGATCAGCACGAGAATCTGACGCGAGCTTCACAGTTTTTAGTTTTTACCCATCCCACAAAAGTGCTCAACGCCGTTAAAGAAGTTTTGACTTCAAAAAGTTAAAAGTCTCTTATTCAGACTGTCTTATTCTTTATTATTGACAGCTGTCAAAACTGTGATAAACATTGCCTTCAGTATAATTTTATATTTTAAATTAAATTAGTTAAAACATACTACTAAGGTGCGATTTCATCAAAGAAATGAAACGCGTTCAATGCACACTGAACCGGTTCAAAACGTATAAATGCGATTATAACATCGAATTGCATTTCGCAAACATAAACTGAAGGCGTTCACAGCAAATCCGAGTTTTATCTTCTGAACGCCCAAAGTCCGAAGTAACCATACACATAAAACCCGTTCAAGCCCTGTCATGGCGGAACGAAAAACATAGACAAAAGAAATGTCAAAATAACAGTTTTGACACATGTGTTTGGTTAGTTTATGTATTGTTTCTTACTAATTTGTAGTTAAATTAACGTGAAAAGGCTTTAAAATGATGAAAAAATGTAAAATAATCGCGTGACGTCACATAAAATTAGATTTAATAATCGCGATCAATAGAATTTTATGAAATCCATTTGAAAGAGAACGAGATTTACGTCGCTGTATGAACGCGTTCAATGGGAAATAAGTTTTATAAATCGAAGTTTTATGTGTGTTTGGTGAAATCCCACCTAAATCTTGCTGCAAAAGTTACAACATAACCTAAAAAGTGTCTACAAGTGTTTTCAACAAAAAACCTTCGTTTCGAGCAAAGTTGTGAGTACAAATTGATAAACTTACATCCTCCCAGAGAATAATCCTTAAAACACTGGAATCCATCTTAAAAACACTTAAAAAGCACTTCAAGAACAATATAATGCATTCCTAGAAACCAGAATACAGGAACATTAAAGGCATTAATTTTCCAGTATAAATCCTTTGTTCTTGATCATTTTTCATTATCACAACCGTTTATCAAAATTCAAAATTCAAAAATTTCTGGTTTGGATTATCTATTATCAGCAAAAACGGTCAAAATTGGATTAAAAATCTACAATCTACATCACCAAAGTTTTTGTTGACAACTGACAAGTGACAACTAATCTGACAACCTCAACTAACATTGACAGTAGTAGTCTTCTTCTTCCTCTTAATACCATAGACGAGTTAGACTGTTACATCAGTTTCAAGTTTCAAATAATAGATGGCAGAACTCGTATGAAAAAAATATTATAAATCTACATTATCAGCAATTTGAAATTATTTAGACAAGCTATTTTAAATCTATTAATAATACAATCGATATATTGCATTAATACGAAGAATGAGCTCTCCAAACTTTGTCACAATAAGACCCAAAAAACTATTTAAGTCTCAATTATATGAATCCCATGATCAAAATAATGAATATTTAATGAGCAAGGACTTATCAACTGACTCTGAAAATGGATGCAGAAGCTTTGATTTATCCACAATGGAATCAGAAAATGTTAAAGAAATTAAAAAAAACTTGAGAACACATCATTATTATTTCAAAGTACTCAAAATTAGTTAGAATATATTATAATTGAAAACAACTCACTTAAAAAGGAAATAATAAAATTAAAACACCAGTTGGATACATTAAAATTAGTATGTATTAGTCCGTTACCAAAGACGCCATCAAATATAAGAAAAACTAAGCTACAAAACAAAAAACTAGATAAATCTACAAATATTTCAACAAATATCAACAATAATGAAAAACCAGTTCAAACGGAGTGTACAAAATTGACTATACAGAAAGAAAACTTACATTCTAATTTTTATTCTAGCAATTCCAAAAATGAGAAAAATGAAAAAAAAAAAAAAACTTTATACATATTTGGAGCAAATCAATGTGTTGGAGTAGCAAACATGTTAAGAAAGCAAAGACAAAACAACCCATACGAGAAATTTGAAATAGTATCTTTCATCAAGACTGGCGTGAACATTGAAGAAATTTTAAAGACTCCGTATTTATTTAATATTAAGAAAGAAGACAAAATAATTTTTAGCATAGGACAACATGACAAAAATCCGATGAAAATTATATCAGAATTATGTGGATTTCTTAAAGCTTCAAAAATTACCTGTCCTGTTTTAGTTTTAAGTGTTTTAAATAATGTACATCTTAATGAATGGAAATTAAATAACTTAATTAGGATGACTTGTACAAACTATGCAAACTGTCATTTTGTAAATATCAATAACATTTATGTATTGAACAATTCGAACATTTGTAAAAAAATTAACTCTATTATTGACCAGATATATTATGAAAATAAATTTTTAAATAGTAATACTAAGAAGTCACAAAATATAGCAAGACGCAATACATTCGTAAATAAATCTAGAGTAAACACATACAACTCTACTTATGGTAAAAAAACAACATACACAACAATATAATAAAAAATAAATTATCATAAACAACATAACAATGAATATCAAAATAATTTGGACATAACTAATAACTCTAAAATTAATAACTATGACAAAAAAGTTCAAAAACAAATAACAGACTATTTTAAACCTCAGCCATTATTTCGTGCACGAACAAAATCAACAAATTAGAATAATACATCAAAATATTGCTAGTTTTTATGCCAAAAGATGTCAACTGGAAATTGCACTTACGTAACTTGAATCTACTAATAAAGATCCAGATATCATATGTTTAACTGAAACATTTGTAGAAAAAGGGACCGAGGCAAATATTAACTTACATAACTACACTTTGGGAGCGTTCTATACTAGGAAAAAAAAATCAAAAAAGAGGTGGAGCCTGTATACTGGTACTATTGACTTTTCATACTCTACTGATAATGATTTTGAATGTTGTGGTATAGAAATAGTAGATCTGAATATGATTATTATCTGCATATATAGAACCCCAACGTCAGTTATCAGTACATTTTTTGAAAAGCTTGACATGTTATTGCATAATTTAACAAAAAAAAAAACAAAAAAAAGTATTATCATTGCAGGAGACTTTAATTTAAATCTATTAAAAAAACTAAAGATTCGGATATTTTACGTGACATTACATCTAATTACAATTTAAAAATACACTATGTCTTGAGAAGACTTGCATGGACAGTAAGTGATCAGACTGCAATTATGGCCTATCACGGATACGTTTCATCTGTCCTGCGCTATGGACTAGTAATTTGGGGAAATTCAACCCAAATAAATAAGACATTCATAGTCCAAAAAAATGTCTCCGAGCCATAGCAAGGGTTCCACCATATGAATCGTGTAGGCCTTTGTTCAAAAAATATAATATAATGACTTTACCAAGCATGTATATATTAGAAATTTTTAAAGTTGTAAGTAACAATAAACATATCTTTACCCAATTAATAGATCAAGTACCCACAACATTTTTTAGAAACTCGAATTATTTATAATTAACCTATAATTATAAATAAAAAACCAAAGACAAATATTTTCCTAAATAATGCTTATGCAATGTGTGTAAAGATTAATAATAAGATACCCGCACATATAAAATCAATGACAACAACTCGTTCAATAAGGGAATTAAAAAAAAATACTAATACAGAAGGCATATTATGACATCAAAGAATTTCTTAATACTAATTAATTAATTAAGTATACTGTGACTAATTAAATTTTATTTTATGACATTTAAATCCACACTTAATTGAATTTCTTTGAAATTATAGTTTGCTTATTGTAAATTGACATAAAATTGTATTGACCATTGGAATTAATACATCTTGTGATCAGTCAGAGTCATCACTCATGACTAATGAAACTGACATAAAATTCTCTAGATTATTGTATAGTATTGTATTTTTCTAATGTATAAAATATAATTGTTAGTTGGTTATTTTTTTTGGTTATATCGACAATTCGCAAAATTTAATCTTAATTAAGTAACTTTGACATTTAGATTATTTTGACATTATTTTTTTTAACTTAATTTTGACTTGTAACAAGAAATTAGTAATTACAACTTTTTACTAGTAATTATTATAATTTATGACTGATGAATGATGTTAATTACTTATAAATTGACATCCATAAAAATGTGTCAATAACCATAATAATTAAAATAATTGTGATTATAATATTTGGACGTCGTCAACTACGACAAAATATGCGATCTACCGAAATGTAACATCTTTAGCAACCATATTTTATCCAAATAAATATCATTTCATTTCATTTCATTTCATTTCATTAAGACAAATTATATCAGAAATTAAGTCACCAAACTAGAACGAAGGATCTTGCTTGAAGACGGCCAAATCTCAATGCAAGATTCGCGTTAAAATTGAAGCACCTTTATACTCCAAGAGTGTTCCACATTCAGTTTTCGCAATAATGTTATTAATGTCGACATTTATGTGGTTTTGCCCGATGTTGGTTTAGAACTACGAGTAACTTACATTTTCGTCGTATTCACATTCAATCAAAAACAATATATTATTTTGTTACGGCCAACTTTTTATACAACTCCTGTTACACCCAAAATATGAAGCTTATTTCCGGATAATATTGACACAGTATAATTAGATAATAGACAGTAAGTATGTCATATTATGCATACAAGGTTACCCTAATTGCCAGCATACCCACATAAACAATATGGATATAACATTATTCACAAGAAATTACTTACTTTCTAATTATGGCACGTTTAAAATTTGTTTTATTGTTGTTTGAATTTTATTATGAATATACTACGAGATGACAAACGCAACGGAGTTGTTCCAAATTCGTTTGTCGCACCGAACCGTATATTTTTAACCGACTTCCAAAAAACGAGGAGGTTATATGTTCGGCTGTGGATATTTTTTATTTTTTTTATTTTTTTATTTTTGTATGGTCAACGATTACTCCGCCGTTTGTGAACCGATTTTCGAAATTTTTGCTTTGTTCTATTTGGTTTTACTCCAATTTGGTACCATGTTCACAAAGTGGTGACCTGATGATGGGATCCATGAGTAATCGAGGGAACTCCTCGAAATTTATATGGAAACATATGGTGATTTTGGTTTTATGTGAAGTGTACTAAGAATATGCTACCAAAAAGTCAAATATTGGGTCAAGGTATACCATGGTTTCGAAGATGCTGAGAGAACTCCTGACTCCTTATAGATACACGTTTGGGAGTTTCGACGTTGTTTTAAGAACAGAAAGCATATGCTACTATGCAACTCATGTTCATCATCATAATAATCATCATCATCATCATCATCATCATCGTCTTCATCATTACCACGTCGTGTTAAGGTCACCAATGTCTCATGGCACAGAATAGATAATAGTACAAGGCATAGGTGTGGATATACTAATAATAATAATAATTTTATACTGTATAACAACACTTTGTTTAAATATACACGGCGGTAAGCGTCGCGGAGGCGACGGTATCGCGGCGCCACGCCACGACAGATCGAATATACTTTACTACTTTATATACAGATCGAATACTATACTAACTACTTTATAAAATTTTAATAGACAAAATATAGAATTAAAATAAAGTTATTTTAAAAAGAGCATTTAAACAAAACAAAGTCAATAAGTGTCTTTTTAATTAGTTATACTTATTAATCGATAGATGGCGCACTAAGTATCGATTTGAATGGATTTGAAATTGAATTCTTGATTACAAGAACAGCTGTCAATAATTATGATAATATTATATTACTAGCTGTCCCGGCAAACGTTGTTTTGCCATATAAATAATTTTTGGTATGAAAAATAGATGTTGGCCGATTCTCAGACCAATATCCTCACAATATGCTCACATAATTTCATGAGAATCGGTCAAGCCGTTTCCGAGGAGTATGGCAACGAAAACTGTGACACGAGAATTTTATATATTAGATGAGTAGCTACGCTACATCCTATGCAAGTTTATACAATTTTTTTATCTGATAGATCCTTGGATCGTGGAAAAACGAGACACAATAGCCTTTCTATTGTTATCGCAATCGCCGGTGACCGCTTGGGGTTTGAAGTATTAAAATTGTTAAATTACTTAGCACAATATGTTCACTTCACTGATAATATATTATTTTGTGAGTGTGAACTGTGTAATAAGATACGTAAAATATACGCGAAGGTTTACCTACTAGTGTAACTAAAAAGAGTGAAATTATTATTATTTTTAACAAAAAATTAAAACCGACTTCCAAGGTAAAAACAATATTAACATTAATATGAACTAAAAAGTATTAAATAATTTTTGCTATCTAATAGTGCCTTTTTCCGAATTCGGCTAAACCTTGACTATTTCTGTACTCAATCTTCATAATTTTGAAGTCGGTGCCAGTTCCAAAAGTTTCAAATATTCTGTCAGAGGACTGAAGATTCAGCTATCTGGTACCGACTTCAAAATAATGAAGATTGAGTACAGAAATAGTCAAGGTTTAGCCGAATTCGGAAAAAGGCACTATTAGATAGCAAAAATTATTTAATACTTTTTAGTTCATATTAATGTTAATATTGTTTTTACCTTGGAAGTCGGTTTTAATTTTTTGTTAAAAATAATAATTCGGAGATAAAAAGTATGCTATGTCCTTTTCCGGGGCTCAAAGTAACTCCATACCAAATTTCAGCAAAATCAATTCAGCGGTTTTGGCATGAACAGGTAACAGACACACTTTCGCATTTATGATATTAGTATAGATAGTATGGATTACACTTTTTTATGTAGAAAAGTAAGTTTTCTACCTGAAAACTTATACGGACTTACCACAAAAGATTAAACATCTATTGAACAGTTGTTTTGAGACCGTTTTGTACTAAATTTTTCTCTAATCAGTTTTTCAACAGCTGTTTTAATCTTTTGTTTTAGTAAGACCGATGGTTTTCTACCTGACAACAACTTTTTCGTGTTTTTAATATTAAGTATTTTCGCAGGCTACGACGGCGGTCTGCATTGCACGTATGTGGTGGAAGTTTGGGCGAACGAGGGTCTGGTGGCTAACTCCACGAACACCACACCGCACTGGAGTCTACGAAGGCTTGGAGCCAAGCGGCAGCTGAAGATCGTCGTGTACGCCGCTAACGCCCGAGGCAGATCCGAGCACATGTCTTTTAGCGTCGAAACCGCTGTTAGATTGGCTCCGAGAACTGGTGAGAAACTTTTTGAACAGAATTCGGCAGTCTGAGAATAAGTGACACAACGCTGAGGCGTATACGTTTCATAGAAGTGGCCTATCGGCTGGTCTCATACGATATCATAAAAAGAACATTTATCTATGTCCGCCGCTTCGTTACAGTTTAGTTACGCCTAGTGCGATCTCGCCTTAAGGGTCTACACCAGAAGTTCCCAAACTTTTTTTGTCATAGATGGACATTTGTATTCTAAGTTTGACCAACCGTAAGGTACTATTATGTATTCTGTGGTTTGACTCACAAGTCACAGTGCAAGGAACCAATAACCTTATTACTTCGGAGTGGTAAAAAGTAAACGCAAATATTTTCTACTGTTGTAGCTATTTTACACAAAAATAACCACATTTTCACTTATTTCTAAATCTCCTCGCTCTGTAATGTTTAATCTGCTATTAATATAATATTGTCTGGATTATTATTGTATATTGTCTATAAAAAGTCAAATCGGGTCACCTAATTTTCATAGACCCCCGTTAACGACTCGTGGACCCCCATTTTTTTTCCACGCAAGCGTAGACCCCTATCGGGCTCCCGTGGACCCCATGGGGTCCACCTGGACCACTTTGGGAATCAATGGTCTACACAGACGGACTGCATTTCAACTGCAATCCAACTGAAAATTGCAGTTCAAGTGCAGTTTGAATGCAGTTGACACGACTGCAATACGACTGCAATAGAACTGCAAACCAAACGCGCAGTCGGATTGTAGTTCAGTTGCAGTCGGCGTGCAGTCTTGTGAACTTTTGGTTTGCAGTTCTATTGCAGTCGTATTGCAGTCGTGTCAACTGCATTCAAACTGCACTTGAACTGCAATTTGCAGTTGTACTGCAGTTGAAATGCAGTCCGTCTGTGTAGACCCTAAGGCTGTGTTTCCACCAGAGATGTGTTGCGAGAAATGTGTTTTTTAGGTCCAATAGAATCGCTGCTATTGATTCTCATTTCTCTCTGGTGGAAACACAGCCTAACTAAGGCTGGATTTATATTCGCTCTAACCCATGGTTTGGCGGCTACACAGGGAGATTACAAGCGAAATATATTGATTTTAAATTCAAGTAGCAGCGTGGTCGCGCTGTCATTAAAGGTACCGTTCCGATCTTTACCGCGAGTAACCGCGACCGACAAAAATTCAAATAAAATGCCACTTTGTAACATAGGCTATAGGTTTCATTTTCTACCGACATTTGTGTAGCGACCCATGCTGCCGCTGCTTGTGGCGTAAAGTAAATTTTTTGTGGGTCGTGGTTAGCCGCGGCAAAGATCGGAAAGTCACTTAATACAATAAAGTACATTTGCTCGCCATCTCGCGGTGTAGCGGCCACACAAAAACATAATATAAATACAGCCTAAGGGCCGCGCTACACCGGAATGGCAGTGGCGAGGCGAGCACTTTCAGTGTCATATGATTTTAAACTTTATTTTCATTATTATAATACATAGTATCGCTTAAGAAGTCTACGGCCGCCCGTGAACGCTCGTGGACGCTCGTGGCCGCTCGTGGCATCTTGCGGCCGCCGGCGACAACGATTTCTCAAGCGATACTATGTATTACAATAATAAAGATAAAGTTTAAAATCATATGACACTGAAAGTGGTCGCCTCGCCGCTGCCATTCCGGTGTGTCACGGGCCGCGGCCCTAAGAATGTCTGCAAGTATGGACCCTTGTTGAATTCTGTAATGTATTCACAGACGCCCAAGAAGCATGGGAAGTGAACTGGGCTCTAGGCGGCGTGCTGGGAGCTGCCTTCACGATAGCCATCATTTTATGTCTCGCTCTCATCGCTACAAGGATCAAACACCGAGCCAGGGACTACGAAGGTGAGAAGTTGCAGTACTGCTGAGACTTACACTCTTAATAACTCCCACACCGGTTTCTGTGACAGTGACTTGTTTCATTGAAAACCAAGACTAATTTTATTACAAATCACACAGTGCACAAGAGCACTCTCTATTATGATATTATGTCAAAGAAATCCTTTAACTAATTTTTATTTACTTTTGTTAATTTTTCAGAATAGTTTTACTACATGGGTCAAATCTGACCCAAGGCACGGCAATGTTTGTAAAATTAAAGACTTTATTAAAGAATTATATTTTTTCAGTTACGCTGCGGACCAAAAACCAAAAAGTGACCGTACAGAAGCACTGCCCGGATGACCGCAACCCGGACCTTATCCCTCTGAGTAAAGGTAAGTTACGTACGAAAATAGAATACCAAACCAAAATAGACATTTTGCTATAAAACAAATTTTTCACAAAGCTTTTCACGCTATTTAGTTTTCACGTTTAGTTTTGCGTAGAAACTCACAAAAAATTATTTTATTTTTATAATATTTACATAGACTGTTCTTATTTTTGGAAAGCAATGTAGTTTGTGCTACGGTATTTCGCCCCCTCATGTACAGCAGCAGTAAAAAACAGCACCAAAAATAGTCGTGAAAGCGCTATTTTTTTTGAAATATTTTCATTTATTCAAAGCCAGTGCGAAGATTGATGTGTAATTGAAAAACATTTGTACGGAGTCCGTGAACCGTCATGGTCGCCGTCACAGATGTTGCAAGATTAACTGCACTGCAATTCGCGGACCTATTTCATCTGCGTAATCGCTAGTGATGTACGATGTGACAACACAACGTGTGTCGATAAAAATATCGATGCCCTTTGTACTCGAAACTCGAATGAATTTTTCAATCTATCGTCATCATTCTGATTTGAATTTATATACTTATTACTTCCAAGTGTAAACAATAATATGGGATACTTATTCTTAAATGAACCAAAAGTATGAAATAATTATTATTCTTTAGTAGTCCCTTATTTAGAATTTGCCTGAACCTCTTTCTGTATCTTCATAATTTTGAAGTCAGTACCAGTCCCAAAAATTAAAAATATTTTGTCATCTAAGAATTCACGATTCTGAGCTGGTACCGACTTCAAAATAATGAAGTTTGTATACAGAATAGTTGAGGATTAGAAAAATTCTGAATGAGGCACAAGAGTAAGAATTATTTAATACATAATAATCATTTAAGTTCATTTAATCCTTCGATCGCAGATTCTTGGAAATGCTATTGTATTCTATTGTTGTCGCGATCACCGGAGCTCTTATGGAGCTTGAAGGATTAAGAATAAGACGTACGAGTTATGTTATAATTTTCACTTGGAAGTCTGTTTTAATTATTTGTTAAAATAATTACGGACTATTTCTTATCGCCAATAATATTAAGGGATAACAACACAAGTCGTTTCTTTAAATAAAATTGTCCTTGTAATTTTCAACACAATAAATAACTTATTGTTAGTTGGAAGAAAACACACAAAAAACTTACCATTTTCACGAGGAAAAAATCCGAAAATAGGCGGAAAACATCTTGAGAATTTAAACAAAACTTTCTGAATTTCGAATAAGAATCTCAAACCTTACACGCCCCTAAATAATAAACATTATTTAAACTTGCACCCAATGACTCAAAACAAATGATTTATTAACCAAAACAAATTCATTTTATTAAAATAAAAAGCGAGTAGTTTAATTCAAAATTTCATTTATCGCTGACTTATCGAGCTGCCATTGAAACATATTATCTTATATCTTTAAACGACTATATTATATATTAATATATAGGTAACTGGAATCTTGGAATTGGCTCAAACGATTTTCATGATTTTAGTATATAGGGAGTTTCGGGGGCGATAAATCGATCTAGCTAGGAATCATTTTTAGAAAATGTCATTTTATTCGTGTTTTATCGAATACAAATACGGTCAAATAGGTAGTTGTTTATTAAATTTGCACTGTTGAGCTAAAAGTTTTTCTATCTTGAGATAATACGATTAGCGAGTGACGAGTCGCATTCTATTCGCCTGTTTAGATCCATTTATTTTATCTACTTAAAGACAGATCGATTGTAATGAAACATTAATTAAATCGTTATGTGATTAAGCTAGAATTGCGTTACTTGCCATTTTGTGCTGGCTGATGAGCTAAAATAGTCCGAGCGATACAAAATACGTGTGACTTTCGAGGACTGCCGCGGTAAAGCTGTTACATATAATTTTTATCAACTAAAGCAATTATAATTCTCATACGTCTAGTCGCACACAAAAAAACACTGTGCCGAAGCAGACTTCGCCAGAGCGAACTGAAACGACTATAGATGATTGTTAGGTGTTTTTCGTTACGAAAATTTGATTGATTCAGTCGCTGCAATTAAAACCCGCGATAAAAGCTATACAACAGCTAAAAATATTATACATTAGTGTAATTGTAAGCCTGAAGGGCTCCATAGTACTTAGCTGTCAATTTGATTGCACTACAAATCTTGTACTTTCTTAAATCCAAAAAGTTACAACTTACACGTCGTTATTACAGACGGCTGTCCGTCTATCTTTCCGTCCGTCGGTCGGACGAACGGACGGACAGACTGACAGCCGCCTGTAATAACGTATAAGTTGTAACTTATTAATATCGTTTAGCGTTGTAAATCCTATTTTCTATTATCCATATTCCATACTAGTAGTATAAATGGGAAAGTGTGTTTGTTTGTCCATCCTTCAGTCCCAAACAAAGCAACCCAATTGACTTCATTTTTGGCATAGACTTAGTTGAAAGGATGGAGAGTAACACAGGCTACTTTTGTTCTTTGGAAAACATTATGATTCCAAAGGAGGCTTACGCCATTTTCGAATTTCACGCGATCGAAGCCGCGAGCAAAAGCATATTTACAGTATATACCTAAACATTTATAGATTCTATAGTTTCTTTGTTTGTATACGAAGCGATGGAGTTAATGAAATATCCTCAAAATATCCAGCGAATGCCATTCAGCCATGTAATTACACGACCGCGAATAATTACTCCGAAACGAGATCGTAATCTGTTCAACAGATGAGACCTGTTGATATCCGCAAATTCAGATCATTTTGTCACGCCTTTCCTCTAGATTGGCTGAAATTCTAGTCCTATAGATACTTTATCTAACTAAGTAATACTATACCTTATCGTGCATTTGTTAAAAGTTATAATACTATAATATATTAATATAGTGGAAAAAGTGCAAGAAAATTGTGTTTTATTAGTGTTCAACATGAATTTCCACTAAGAACCGTCAGTACAATCAATTACGTATAATAAGTAATACTTTAGCCCCCTTACTAATAAACGCTGTATAAGCTTTGAATAGTTATACAGTGGTTTGTCTTCTTCGATCCAATTACAAATGTCACTTGTGTGACAGGAACAAAACACTGTATAACTATTCAAAGTTTATACAACGTTTATTAGTAAGTTCGTTGTGAAAGTATATCACCGTTGAAATCAGGTTGAAATAGTAGCTTTTTATAGGAAAATACAAGACGCTCGGGCGCTTGCCCATACAAATTACAAAGCAACTTTTGCTCTTTAAGCGCTGCACTTTCACAGTGAACTCTATATGAGGGACACATACACACCCTAAAGTACTATTAATTAGTTTTGTTACACTTTGTATACTGTTTTGGCACTTTGCACTAAAATAAAAGGCTCTGGCTTCTGGTTCTGGCTCTGGCAGAAGGCTTTGGCTTTACCTTCTGCTGCTGAAATGTTGGCAGGATTAAAACGTATTTTATTATCTATAAAGATATTGGATTTTGACGTGGGAGAGCCATGCTTCGGCACGAATGGGCCGGCTCGACCGGAGAAATACCACGTCCTCACAGAAAACCGGCGTGAAACAGCGCTTGCGCTGTGTTTCGCCGAGTGAGTGAGTTTACCGGAGGCCCAATCCCCTACCCTTTTCCCTTCCCTACCCTTCCCTATTTCCTTCCCTACCCTCCCCTATTACCCCTTAAAAGGCCGGCAACGCACCTGCAGCTCTTCTGATGCTGCGAGTGTCCATGGGCGACGGAAGTTGCTTTCCATCAGGTGACCCGTTTGCTCGTTTGCCCCCTTATTGCATAAAAAAAATTATAGATATTTGATATGTTGTAAATACCGTCAGGCGTCAGATTTATAATATTACGAGCGAGATTATAAAATTTACTATTGGCGATTTTTACACTGAGTACAGATTTTCATACAACTGTAGGGAAATATTTTACACTAGATGATGCCCGCAACTCCGTTGCGCCAATAATAATAATAATAATAATAATAATCTTTATTTCATTAACAAAAGTTACAGTAAAAGTACAGTGATGGAAGCTACCTAGTAGGCTTAGCCTGTGTCAGGCAACATCCCTCTTCCACATCTACAAGTGAAATAAAGAAACTTATAAGTGAAGTGAAACAAACTAATCTAAAATATTTCATAACTCTTATTCTAGTCTTATTCTAATTTAATCTAATACTGAACTATTATATAATAAAGAGCTGGGACAAAAAATAAAAATATATAACTTATTTAAATATAAATTTTAAACCAAACAATAATATTATGTACATTTATATTATCTACCTACTAATTCATAGTTGGGTGTGTGTGTGTGTATGCGTGTGTGTGTGTGTGTGTGTGTGTGTGTGTGTGCGTGTGAGTGTATATAAATATTGTAACTATAGTTTTATCTGCTCTATTAGTTTTTCTACTTCATTGTAGCTTAAAGAAGTAAGATATTCTTTGACTTTTAGTTTTATGTGTCTGTTCGTCTTATTATTGATATTTAAAGCGTTGATTAATTTATTATATATTATAGTGGATCTAAAATTATATTGTCTTGTTGCAAAATCTGTTTTTACTTTTGGTATTTCTATTTTAATTCTATTTCTCTTTTTTAATATTAAACTGTTGGTACTGGTTTTATGCTTTCTTAGAGCTGTAAGTAAATAGTAGTGTAAGCCAAAACTTGTTTATCGCGTGGGAACCGTACATTTTTCCGGGACAAAAAGTATCCTAGGTCCTTTCCCGGGACTCAAAGTATCTCCATGCCAAATTTCAGCAAAATCAGTCCAGCGGTTTGGGCGTGAAGAGGTAACAGACAGACAGACAGTCACACTTTCGCATTTATAATATTAGTATGGAAGTATGGATATGGATGTTCAAATGCATCAATACGTACCAGTCCCAGTATCTGGTTGCGGCGCTGAATTCACATTTTAACAGACTTTCAAAACAGTAGCTTTTATGTTAGTCTGTGGATGTTGTCTTTAATGTTTTCTGTCTTTTTTGAGAACTGAAGTTTCGGTTATTACTCCCCAGGCAGCGAGAGTACGCCCGAGCCGCCGCAGTACGCTACCGTGGTGAAACCTGAGGCCAAGAGCTCGGTGAGCATCCACAGCCTCGCCCGCGTCCAGTCACCCACTCCTGGGCCCTTTCAGCACAACTCACAGGTAATATTCAAAAGATCTTGACAATGTTCACCAAAATACCCTCGAAACAAAGGGCTGTCCATCCATGTGGATTTCACAGATTTTCAAGACGTCTTACGCAATTTAAATCTGTCAATTCAGTACTTTAGAAATGCATCTACGCGGTTGCGGTCTCAGGAATTAACTCTAATTTTGACAACATGTTTTCCTATACAAAAGGGGCAAATCAAGAAGGCTGTACTGAGTCACCATCGAAGAATTTTAATATGATGAGAGATTAATTAAAAGAAATGGCTTTAGCCATAACGTCATTAGCAGGGCAACAACGTAGGCCCTATATATTAGGCTTGTGTTATAGCGACAGTAGTTTTTTTTTGAAGTGAAAACTTGTGCGGCGTTGAGCACTTTTGTGGGATGGGTAAAAACTGTGAAACTCACGTCAGATTTTCGTGTTGATCGAAAAACCATAGAAAAACCGTAGGACGGTTGGAGAGTAGTGTTTTGTGTCGAACTCGAACTCGAACTTGAACTCGAACTCGAAAACTCGAAAACTCGAACTCAAATTCGTATTGTAAGGGTTTCGATTAATTAAAAAAAAAGATTTTTTTAAAAATCGTTTTTCATAAAAAATGGATTAAAAATTTAATCGATTGTAAGGGTTTCGATTAATTAAAAAAAAATCGATAGGAAATGGGTTAAAAAATGCACAACGGTAATAATCAAGTTTTCACTTCTGCCGGCACTCCCGGAGTGCAACCCGTCTTTTTTTTAAACTAGTGTCACTACACAAGTCTAGTATAAGGCCTGCGTTCAGCTGTATCACAATGTAGGTCCTTGATTCATAAAATCAATCAATCGAACGAGAATGCCGTGTTTGTTACAGCAGGATGGGACATTCTCGTTCTATTGTTTGAGTCTCAAAACGGTTTCGTAGTAGACCTCCAGTTACGCAGGAGTAATTTTACAGTACCCAAGTGTGTGCGCAGTACACAAGAGCACTCTCTGTTCCATTTACTCTCATAAGTCATAACCAAGTGGAACGGACGGCCGACACGACTGACAGGACCGACTTTTCACATGTACCCATCCGACAGACAATCAGGTGATCAGCCCGCATTATCCTAACCTAACCAAACTTGGAAATAGCACGGGGATCGAACCCATGACCACCGAGTCAATAGCCACGCTCTAAACCACTAAGCTACGGAGGCGTTAACATTGTGTCCAAGTATTTGAAAGTGTGTGTTTTCAGGTGGAGCGCATATGCGTGAACAGCGCGGCCAGACCTCACAGGGAGATTGTGACGACCAGGACCCCACTGCTGTCGGAACCCCAGGAGAGCTGCGTGTAAATCCTCCGTTCACTCTGCTCCAAGCGCCTACATTGAGAGCTTAAAAACATAATCACAATATAACTATTCAATACTGCTGATTCTTCTAGTTCTTGATTTGATGGATGTTTTTTTTATCCCGTTTATACAAGTTTTGGAGACTTTTTGTATTTTTTTATCCTCGACCTATTATATTGAATTCAACTTTTATTTCTTTAGGTGAAAAGTAGAAAAATAATTGTGCTCTGTATAATATCATTAAGTCACTAAAAGATTTTAACGTAGTTAAATATCTTGTATATAAAAATGCCGTTTTAACTAATAAAATTAGTCAATTTACCTAAAATGTTTTGAACGGCCTTTAAGGAAGTCTTGAATTTCTCTATGTTAGGTGTTATTGTATTGAGCTTGAAATATACTATGAATAATTATTATTATTATGAATGCACGATTTACTCAGACGTTGGGAACTTTTTAAATTTCGAGTCAGTAATGATTATGCCGCATCTTGCTGTAATAAAAAGCTGTAAGTTTTTGAAATTAACAAAAGTGCACCAAGCACTTTCATATGATATTATTTTTATTGTTTAACGTGAGTTCATAGTACATTTCAAGCTTTTTTGAGACGTATTAAAATAATAAAGAATATAATATTATCATTACGAATTGTAAGACTGTGTTTTAAAGAATTTATGTAATGCGATTTCAATTTAAATAATATTATGATTGATGTTACTTGGAATCTGTGTACATGTAGAAGATAAGTTATAATATTATGACAGTGTTAAATTATAAAAACAATTTTAAATGTTAAACTCAGATACATATTATGAACTTTGCTGATTATTTGTGTCATATTTTTACCAAAACTAATTTAAGACTTACCTTAGATTATACTTACTTTAGTATATTTGGGTATCTGGTACAGTATTTTTTCGATATTAGTTTTTGTCTGATAATATTTTTTCTTTTTGAACTACCTACCATGAGTTTTGTTCGTGGTATCAAAAGTAATTCCACTAAAGCTAAACGGAAAGTATAATATTAATGTTACTATTTTTGTTACAAGAAAACTCATATTTATTTTGTGTTACACATGTATTTTAAAACTCCTTGTAAAACCTTATGTAAATACGTAAAAATAGGAAACAACATTTTGCACCTTTTATAATATTTTAGCTTTGTAAAATTTTATTACATATGGGTAATTATTTTGCGTTGCGTTTAAACGAACACAATATTTCGTGTAGGGTACCTAAGTGAAAACTTTTAAAGAATGTTTAATACAGAATTATTGTTGTTACGTTAAAATTGTATATCTTATAATATTATAATTGTATCTCGAATGAAGCTGAATTAACTTATAAAGCTAGCGTAACTAAAAATAACATAAACGATTCTGTCAAAATTTATACTTTAAAATGAATTTTACTTCAATGAATTCAATGCTGAATTTTATAAATATTTAAATGAGTTGAATGCTGATATTTATGATTTTTGTGACTTGAATAGAGATTTTTATAAAATCTTATTATGTCCATTGTCTTCTGCAAAAATTAAATAAAGCGATAATTTTAAAAACTTTACAAAATAATAAGTTGCAGTTTCCAAAACATTTTTAGTTACGGTCTATTCTATTTTAATAACCTATAGAAACTCGTCAATTTTATTGATTAAGTATTAAATTATTGGTTAACTAGAAATTGTTTTATTAATTTTTTTTAAAGATTATTGTGAAATAATTAATATATCAATGTTATGTTGGTTATCGAACAATTTTGACGTTATTGTCAGTCCATCGAAATATTTAAGCTGACTAGCTACTCATTGTGTCGATTTTTACAAACTTATAATAAACTTGAATCTGGCGAAAATCGATGCACGTCCTATAATATTATGCAAGACGCGTATTTTGAACTTCATTAAAATAGTTTTAAAATTGATTTTGGAGTGCTGTAACAAAATCCACTCCGCTACTATCCTTTGTGTCTGCAGATCTGACCTGATTGAGAACTAATCGTTGAAATACATATTTGTACATGTACAGGGTGTAACAAAACTAAGTGACGATGGGTGTGGATGGGTTCCTTGTAGAGAGTTCTCTGTGAAAGTAGCAGCGCTGAAAGACCAATTTTTTTTTCACTTTTCTATGAGCAAGCGCCCCAGCGTCACTAGTTTCATACAAAAGTCAAAAAACATTTTGGTCTTTCAGTGCTGCTACTTTTACGGTGAACTCTCTACGAGGAATACGTATACACCCTAAATTATTACCACTTAGTTTTGTTACAACCTTATAGATGGGATAAATTAATAAATATATTACTTATATTAAATTCACGTTTATTAATAAGTAGGTAGAAACATTGTGAAATAATATTATTTGAGTTTTGGTACTAAAATGTTTAAATAATTCAGAATGTAACGAAGTTAGGATAATTATGTGTATAAAGTAGTTAGAAAAAAAACTTCAACTGTAATTTTTGTTTATATAATGAAACTATTATTATTTAGTAAAACCTTTTTCGAAAGATGGTTTATAAGAATATATTTGTTGAAGCTGTTACTGAAATAATTTGGGCATTGTATGCATATATTTGAATTGTATTTATTTAATGTAATAAGTGTGACGAAAGAGTCAATGGGACATTTCTTTTAAAAATAATAAACTAATAAACTACATGTTGTGTTTACTTGCCTACTTTAAAGTATTAAAATATTAAAAATTACTTGTGACTACATACAATATACATAATATTTGTATTATAAATGCGAATGTGTGTCTGTCTGTTATCTCTTCACACTTTGAGTACCGGAATAGGACACAAGATAATTTTTATCCCGGGAAAATTAACGGTTCCCGCGATATAATATATGATTTTGGGCGCCCCGCGCCACTAAGTTGCGGGCGTACTCCAGTTAACCATAATATAGTTTTTTATAATTATTAGGTCATAAATTATGTGAGTACCTAAATGGAAATCATAGAATAAACGCATAAGTCTTAAACCAGAGACAAATACGCTTCATTTGTTAATATATTAATTTATTGTTTTGCTCGACTAAGTGGATGGGGTAGAACAAGATGATTTTATCAATATTTCTGCGAAAAATCTTACATATAAAATTCTCGTGTCACAGTGTTAGTTACCGTACTTCTCCGAAACGACTTTACTGATTTTTATCAAATTTTATATGCATATTCAGTAGGTCTGAGAATCGGCTACTGGGTAAGTACTTTTATATTGACAAGTGCATTTGTTGAATAAATAATAGTAAATTATTACAACTCGAGACTAACGGCGACCATGATTGTTTGTGCGACGGGATAGCGATGGTCGTTGCCATGGTGCCATAATTATTTAGTCACTTCAATAAAATAATATGGGAGAAAATCGAAAAACTTAATATATATGGCAAAACAATATTCACAAATTTTATGACGTAAGACTATTGAGGATCATATTCTTCTTAAGGCTGCTCTTTTTCGCTTTCGAAAAAAGCGTGCAGATGAAACAACTTTTCATCGGCATTAACAGAGAAATTATATCGACGCAAGAAAGCAAACACGTAGTAACCAACACCCATCTAAATATTTTTTTATTACGTCATTAGAATCAGAAAAAAATTACGCGTCGAATGGTATATGTCATGTAACTGTACGATTGATAATAAAAAATATAGGATTTTCAAAATTGCCATATTTTTTTCATTTTTGTACCAATAAAACGATGTAAATAACAAAAAAACAGGTAATATTTCTTACTCTGTTTCTTACGACAATTTGTTTTCTACAAAAAAAAAATGTCTACAAGTTACAACATCAATAATTCCATAACTAGTGCGGGTTACTACAGTTTTGCAGCTCGTAAAATTATGGTCACTTGTGTTTGTACCCTTTAGAAGGCGATATTTTTTTATATTGCGATGCTTATAACGATTTACATGGTATATTATTCTTTTTTTCACTTTATTTACACCATTTACAAGGATCCAATGAAACAAGTAACTTTGTTTTACAACACTACCAAATATTTTAGGTGCAACACAACGCATATTTACTTCCTATGATCGGCGCCGACGCCGGCAGTCCTTTGATCCTTACGCCAGTGTTGCCAACTTAGCTACTTTGTAGCTAGATCTAGCTATTTTTCGGTATCAGGCAGCTACAATTTTAAAAAAGTTGTAGCTAGATTTTTAGCCACTTTTTCTAGCTACTTTTCATCTTTCGAGATTCGTAAAGTATTTACCGAGAATTGAAGGAAAGAATGTATATCTTTTTTTAAGGTAATAAAAACGGGACCCTATTACTGAGACTTCGATGTCTGTCGTCTGTTTGGCTGTATCTCAAAACAGTTTTTGAGATACAGCCAAACAGACGACAGACATCGAAGTCTCAGTACTAGCTAGACAATAGTACTATACTATAGTTAGTAGTATAGCTAGACTTCTGAAATTTTCACAGATTGTGTATTTCTGTTGCTGCTATAACAACATATAGGTACTAAAAATAAAATAAAGTTAATATTTCATTTCCCATACAACAAACGTATTTTTTTGGCCTTTTTTGCTTGTAGTCAATAAAGGTACCAGGTAGGCACTTGAACTTTGCACGAAATCCTTAATTTTATTTGTACTTTAATAATTAATAATAAAATAAAAAAAATAATTTAAGGGAGATCCCACACAAAAAACACAATTTTTGCCTACTTTCGCTCTATAGCGGTACGGAACCCTACGTAGCGGTACCCTTCATGCGCGAGTCCGACTCGCACTTGGCCGATTACTTTTTGTCACCAACTAAAAGATACGTTAAGCTACTTTCTACTAACTACTCTAGCGCCAAAAACTGGAAATCTAGCAACTTTTTAGGAGCAATCTAGCCACTTGGTAGAGGTAGCAGTTGGCAAAACAGTGCCCGTTTCGTTACATTTAGCTACTTCTAGCAACTTATTGGGGGAACGAAAACTGGCAATCTAGCAACTTTTGAACAATAATCTAGCTACTCGGCAAGGCTAGCAGTTGGCAACACTGCCTTACGCGGCGGCTCAGTGCGTGTTGAGCAGCCGAAGCGAGCAGATATTTTGTAGTGCGTATTATTTTTTTAACCGACTTCCAAAAAACGAGGAGGTTATATGTTCGGCTGTGGTTTTTTTTTTTTTTTTTTTTTTTTTTTTTTTTTTTTTTTTTTTTTTTTTTTTTTTTGTATGTTCAACGATTACTCCGCCGTTTGTGAACCGATTTATATGGAAACATATGGTGATTTTGGTTTTATGTGAAGTGTACTAAGAATATGCTACCAAAAAGTCAAATATTGGGTCAAGGTATACCATGGTTTCGAAGATGCTGAGAGAACTCCTGACTCCTTATAGATACACGTTTGGGAGTTTCGGCGTTGTTTTAAGAACAGAAAGCATATGCTACTATGCAATTAAATTTCATCATCATAATCATAATCATCATCATCGTCATCATCATCATTACCACGTCGTGTTAAGGTCACCAATGTCTCATGGCACAGAATAGATAGTAGTACTGCAAGGCATAGGTATGGATATACTAACTCGTAATAATAATTATGTATTGTTACATAACAACACCTGTTTGTTTAATACACGGCGGTCGGCGCTACAGAGGCGACGGTGTCGCGCGGGCGGCGCGTGGCGGCAAACGAGAGATCGAATATTTTACTACTTTATAATTTATATTATACAGATCGAATACTTTACTAACTACTGTTCACTTCACTGATAATATATTATTTTGTGAGTGTGAGTTGTGACTCTTAATGTAAAGAATAGACGTCTACGTCTTACGCCTAAAACTGGTCTTATGGTTCTGGGACGTTAATCCCTCTGGCGTAATATCAATTATGACAACCAGTGAGTGTGAGCGAGAAGAAAATAATTATTGTAGCGAATTAGTTATATCAAATGCTATCGAGTAAGCGATACCGCGACGCAGAAGCTTAACAACGACATCTGTTGTTGAATTGCGGAACTAAATTTTCTTAGAAAATAAAAAATTTACCAATCTCAACACTTAATAAATTACGTAAAATATACGCGAAGGTTTACGTACTAGTGTAACTAAAAAGAGTGAAATTATTATTATTTTTAACAAAAAATTAAAGCCGACTTCCAAGGTAAAAACAATAATAACATTAATATGAACTAAAAAGTATTAAATAATTTTTACTATCTAATAGTGCCTTTTTCCGAATTCGGCTAAACCTCAACTATTTCTGTACTCAATCTTCATAATTTTGAAGTCGGTGCCAGTTCCAAAAATTTTAAATATTCTGTCAGAGGACTGAAGATTCAGCTATCTGATACCGACTTCAAAATAATGAAGATTGAGTACAGAAATAGTTGAGGTTTAGCCGAATTCGGAAAAAGGCACTATTAGATAGTAAAAATTATTTAATACTTTTTAGTTCATATTAATGTTATTATTGTTTTTACCTTGGAAGTCGGCTTTAATTTTTTGTTAAAAATAATAATTCATAAGAAGTGCGCGATAAATCTAAATACAGTACAAAATATAAAGTAAGTCCTTGAATATTTAACATCTTTGAACACCTTACTTCAATTATCTGTGTAATTTTTGTGTTGAAGTATTTGCAGGTTGGTTTAAGAAAACATTTAACATCGGATTCTATGTTCCCGAAAAGACAAATGTCCATTGTGTACTTCAAGTAAAAGTTTTGACGTCAAAACTCAAGAAGAAATGGAAAAGTTACAGAAGCATGAAGCTGAAAAAGAGGAATCCTACAAGAGATTCATATTTCATCAGAAGCTGCACAAAAAAGACAAAGGAACTATATGCGCGAGCTTTGATCTTCAAAAAGTATTAAATACCCCTTACGGAGAGAGCATGACTCTCTATTACAGTAGAAAGATTGCAGTGTATAACTTTACTATATACTCGTATGAAAGCGACACACAACTAGGAGTTTGTAATTTGTGGACTGAAGCGGATGCTAAAAGAGGAGCTTGCCACATGTTTGCTGGAGTACATAAAAAAAGTTGACAAACGTGGCACTGTAAAAACAGATTATACTCTACTGTGACTCGGCTTTTGGTCAGAATAAAAATAAAACTATTTTGGCAATGCTGCGTTATGATTTATCTATTTCTGATAATATAGATACAATTCAAATAAACTACCTTGTCCCAGGCCATACGTATATGCCGGTTGATAGCATGCAAGTTACAATTGAAAACTCAGTGAAAAATTCAATAGTCTGGGCACCGTCACAGTGGCCTACAATAATTAAATTCTCTCGAAAAAACCCAGAACCATATACTGTGAACGTTCTGAATGGAGAACACTTTTCAGGATTTGAAGATATTGTGGAACACACATTCAAAAAAAACCAGAACATACAAATCTCTTAAATATCAATTGTTACGTTCCGGAAGAAACACCCTGAAAAAATGTTCGTTAAAACCTCCATGATGCCGGATGCAGAAACCAATGAAGTTAAACTAAATGCATTGAGCAATGCGAAACCAAAACAGAATCTGTACTCTTCAAAGTTGCCAATTTGTCAAAAGAAATATGCAGATTTAAAAAAATTGGTAGAAAAACAGATAATTCCGAAAAGATTCGGTAAAGAATATTTAGATTTTAAGACCAGCGCAAAAGTAAAAGATTGCTTACCTGACACCGATGTTGAAGACGATTGATCGATTGACCATCGAGGAAATTGATTCCTATGCATTTGAGAGACCAACGTCATTTGGTCGATCATGTCAATTCAATGTTAATTGTGATCTGTCGGCTGGGTTTGACGTAATGCGACCAAACTACGTAGGTCCCCCATCTGCATAGGAATCAACTTCTCTGATAGTACTTAATTATTTTAAGTTTTTTAAAGTTTAGTCCAAAAAATTTTAATCATAATGTTTCTACATTATGATTAAAATGCTTTTCAATTTTATTAATAAATTTAAATTAAAAGTAAGAAAAAAAATTATTTAAAAAATTAAAAGTAGGACTACTTTTGAAATGTTTATTTAAATAAACATTTCAAAAGTAGTCTTACTTTTAATTCTTTGACTCTTGAATATTGCTAGTTACTACATACTGATGACAAAATATCACACATGGTTCATTATTATGAGGTTTTATAGGTGATGTTACTTAAAGTAATGATGGTCACAACATTTTTGCTTTCCAAAAAAAAGTGCGGTTTTCGTCGTTCCATACGTTTACTTACTTCAGTTACTACGTTTCAATGGATTGTAAAATATATTGTCAAATGTCGTAACCCACAAAATATTAGTTTAAACTAACTTTAGGTTAAATCCATTTAAGAAAATTTATGAAGCAAAAAATCATAAATATAGTGTCAAAAAATGGCAACCCTAGGTCCATAAATACGCAAGTTATGATTAAAATACAAAAAAACAAAAAGTTTTTCTGCTCTGGTGAACAATTGTACTTTTGCGGGTTACTACCTGTTCGCTTTCTAGCGTCGATATCTGAAAAAAATAATTAGTAATCTACATGATATTATGATACGTAATTTGGTTTTGCCATATTTTTTTCTATCGGTATCACATAATAAAGAAATAAAAAACCAAATCACCTCCAAATCGTTGAATGAAACCACTTTACTCCTTCATTATTTATCAAAAGAATATATAAAAAATATCTACTGCTTTGCAATACATAAGTTGATAATTTGGTTTTTTTACTTTTTTGAAATATGTATAATATTAAGTCTTAAAAAGGTTTTTTCTCCTATTTCGCCCTATCATGGACGCGGCGAGCGTCGTAACCGTACAAGGCGCGCTGTTATGAATGTTATTTTTACCCGACTACGGCGAAGCAAAAAGGAGGGTTATGATTTTGGCCTGTATGTATGTATGTATGTATTTATGTGGGCATGGATGTTTGTCTGTTCCCTCGTAACTTTAAAAGTACTTGTCCTATTTATACAAATGAGATGTTATTGGAAGCGTCTTGATTGTCCGCTGGTTATAGGCTACATGTTTTTACGTAAAATTGACTATAGCGCCATCTAGGTCACTTAAAGTATAGAAAAAAAAGGAAGTTGTACTACCGACAATTTAACATTTATAAAACCGATTAAAAATGTCGAATGTGGTACAACCGACATTTACCACATTTGAAAAACGGGTTAAGAACGTTGGATGTGGCACATCCGACAATTTTAAATGACCTACGGTTTTTCTTATAATCAAATTTAAAGCAATAAAACATAAGCTGTACTGTTCAAAATCTTTAAAGAATATAATAAAGAATAGTAAATACAATTTTCCGCACTAGTATTAGCTTCGAAATTCTTAATATTTCCATCAGCATTTTTTCCCTATTACTATATTTTTCTTAATTTCGTTGAGTACCTAGTTTGATTAGCCGTGCTGATCTTGTAGACATTAAAAATGGTGTCTAAAATTTAAAAAATATAACTAAGGTTGCAAAAAAAACAAGTGACAGCGCGACGTCCATATAGTCGGAAGTGGCACATCGAGCGCTCTCATTCGCCCCCGCGTCCCGTTGACAACGTAGGTAGTGACTATCCGACATTGTTAGCGGACTATCTTCGTAATATACGACATTTTTAATGTAGCTATTTCAGAAACAATGCACAATATAGATTTTATCTTTTCAGCTAATGATAGCCTTGGTTATAAGGACATGTTTTATGGAATAAAATAAAAATGTCGATTTTGCACATCCGACATTGTTAATAGTCATGGGCGAACTGTATGTCTACTCTGTCTATTTCATAAAACGTTAACTTATTTATAAAACACTTAGGGAGATCGCAGACGACAGACTTTTGTGCGATCAAAGTCTGCGGCTTACATACATTCCGCATGGCGCGCGCCATCACATTGTATGGAAGCCGTAGACTTTGATCGCACAAAAGTCTGTCGTCTGCGATCTGCCTTATCATTCAAAATAATGTTTTATACTCTATACAGGGTGCAATTAAACCTTCCTGCCAAATTTTGATATATTGATCCTTGTTAAAAATAAAAATACACGTATTTTTTCTTTTATAATCACTCAGTACTAAAATGTTGAGAAATAGCTTCTGAAAGTTATCCTAATGCTCCTGCTCCACCTGCGTTAACGTTAACGTTAGCGTTAATGCCAAACTGCGCGTCGCTTAATGCATTGCGACATTGCGCGTTGGCTACATTTAGGCATTAACATTTCAACGCTTTTTCGTTGGATCGCTACATTGTCGTATTATTTTGCGCCAAAAGAAAGCAAACAAGTCGTTCCTCTACGCAATCGTCGTGCGGAATGAGCCGGCGTTAATGTAGCCAATATCCTCTAGCGCGTTATACTATCCCAATTAACGCGCTAATTATCGCGTAAACACGCAGATGGAGCAGGGACATAAATAAAAACACTACAATGAAATGGACACGACGCGACGCGTCGCCCGCGCCGCGCGCCTCGCGCGTGATTTGAGCGATGTGACCCCGCGTACGCGGGGTCACATCGCTCTCACGCCCCCCGCGTTACCCCCGCTCATTCCCCCGCGCTGCAAGTGACCATTCTGCAATGATTATAAATGGGATAGAATGTGTCAATAAAAAAATATAACACCCAATTTTTTTTGGTTAAATGGACACTCCTAATTATACCTAAGCCCTGGAAAAATTTTGGCACCCTGGGAGGGTTTAAATGCATCCTGTAGATACTTTAAATCCTTAGAAAAGACGCTGGATGTACAGGGTGTAACAAAACTAAGTGATTATACTTTAGGGTGTGTCCATTATAATTTATAATATAGAGTTCACTGTGAAAGTAGCAGCGCTGAGAGAGCAAATTGTGACTTGTAAGCGTGTGGGCAAGCGCGTCAGGATTTCGCCCATACAAAAGTAAAAAAAAAACTCTTTCAGCTGCTGCTACTTTGACAGTGAACTCAATACACTCACACACACCCTATAGTATTATCACTTAGTTTTGTTACACCCTGTAGAATGTAGATATTAGGTATTGTAACAAAAATTTTAAGGTTCCCACACGATTCATATAAATTCCTGCGCGTGGATCATCTACTTACTTTAAAAATTCTAAGAAGGAAAAATGTATACCACGAAACCTGGCACGTATACATGTTAAACTCGGCGCAATAAGATATGAATAAAAACGGCTGACGCGTCCATGTATTAAACTTTTGAGAAGGGTCAGAGAAAAATTTGAGTCGATAAATAAGAAGGTGGGCGATATCTGAAGGCATTGTGCTGGCTGATGGAGGTGCGAGCGCGTCGCGAGAAAGCGCCAGTTTAGGCCATTTGTTAGCCGTTCAATGCCCATTCATCCCGACTGACCAGGGACTCTTTTGTCCGCGTCTTCCATCCATCACCTCATAATTAGATATGTCGTCGATAGTTTTTCGTAGTTTTCGTTAAGTCCTCCAAGGATAGTTTTGTGATTGGATGACCTACAAACTATAGGATGAACTGTGGCCAGCATTATTTCCGGATCAATACGACCTTTGGGTTTAATCCTTCGATCGCGGATTCTTGGGAATCTATTGTTATTCTATTGTTGTCGCGATCACCGATGCTGTTATTAGGCTTGATAGGTTAAATAAAAACTATAAGCTTATATAGATCTCGTTTACAGTAAACAAAATATTTAAAGTTTAAACTTTAAACCTCCCTTTGTATTTACGCTATTACCATGGAAACGAACGCAAGAACCTAAAAATTGAAAACAATCTTCAATGCACTTTTGTGGATTGTTTCCAACTCTGTAGCAGGCAATTACTATCGGTTTTCTTTGGGAACATTGTGTGATCGTCACGTGCGATGTCCCACTATTGACAAGTTGCCGCATGTGGGGACTTATTGCCAACTGTCATTACCGGTCGGTCTTTGTTCGCTGCAAGATGTTTCAGCCACATCTCCTACATAAATCGAAACTTCAAGCAGCATCGTTCTGCCCGTTTTGGTTTTAACTGAATACAAGTTTTTAGTAACAATATTTTGTTTTCACCATTCAATATTATTATATTGAATGGTTATTCAACAGAAAAATCATAATATTTTTATGTATGTATATTATATTATAACAATATGAACCTTGCTTTTATAACCTTCTAAAAAACTTGTAGGACTTTAAAAGGAACCAGAACAGCATTTTATTAAGAGGCCGGGTACCCTTTGGAATTTCTCATAAATACGTAATACCAAAATCATCTTCGTAACTATTTAACATGTTTGAGTTGTTTTTCAGTTTAAAATAGTAATTACCTAGGTTCCTGCACAAAAATTTACTTCAAAATATAAAAAATAGAGTAAAATACTATAAAATATATAAATAAATATTATATTTACTACAAAATATTTATATACTAAGAAATATTTTTTAGGGTTTAAATATTTTGTAGCAAATTTACTATTTATTTATATATTTTTTTAGTGTTTTACTCTATTTTTAGTGTTTAAAAATTTAGTAGTAAATTTACTAAAAAAAATTTTAAACAAAAAAAATTTTTTTAGTGTTTAAATATTTTGAAGTAAATTTTTGTACAGGAACCTAGATAATGACTTTTTTAAGCTGAAAAATAACTCAAACATGTTAAATATTTTCGTATGAGAAAATGATTTTGGTATTACGTATGTATGAGAATTTCGAGGGTACCCGGCCCCTTAAGTAGCTGCGGTTATGGAAAATTTTAAATTTGAGTAAATGTTACAAAGTATTCCACTACGGTCGTTCAAGAGTTAAATAAATATTCAATGATTTTTTTACGTCCGTGGACCCAGTATATAATAATTAGACAACTCAACGGCGCGGTAGCCGTCTTTGCAGTCATGTATGGATAAGGGAGATCGCACACATCACACTTTTTGTGTGATCGAGTCTTACATACAATCTGCATGACGCGCGCCATCAGACTGTATGGAAGCCGCAGACTCGATCACACTAAAAGTGTGATGTGTGCGATCTCCCTAAGTATAAACCTGTTCACATGACACGAGTGCAACTCGGCACGGCAAGCGCGGGGATTACCATTTAATCGCTAACATCACAGGGGCCCGGACGTTTTCCGTAGCATGAATACTGCCACCGCCACTCGCCGCGTTGCTGGGTGACCGTGCGAAAACCGTGTACATCCAAAAGTCTTAGCACGGCACGGCGCCGGGCCGTTTAGACGACAACCGTATGCGTGTGAAAACGGCTTTAGTCGGTCTACTGGTTCGTTCTGTCTATTGTGATAGTCCCTACAATCCGGTCAATGTTGTTTGTAGTCAAAAGTGATGGATTCTAGTTGATGAATAGCTGATATTAGCCTGTCCCTAAGTTATAATAGCACATCAGAGTACAAAAGTATACGTAATAGTACCTAGGCTACCAATAAAGCTTTGAAATGGATTTAACTATCACGAACACACGGTCTATGCACATGTATTTACTATCAAAACGACAGTGTCCATTGCTTCATAAATGTTGTATACATCGAATCCTCGTAAAAAAGCCGACAGCTGCTTACCTAGTTGTAAAGCCACGCTTAAAGTGTCACTTAAGATACGCTGTTATGCCAATTATCATCGTTGTTCATCATTATTTTTCATGAAATTAGGGCGCTTTTGTACGGGTTGTCAGTTGTCACCGCATGGTGAAAATATGCTCCTGTTTGCGTGCTGTCCACAATATAGGAAAAAAACGTCTATGAAAATAGGATGCAGGCGACATTCATAGGGACCAGCATCGCCAGGTAGTGACTAGTGACACACATGACAGGAAAAGCGCCCTTTTGAATTATCACTGATGGCATTTTAGTGTTAACTGTGATCTGTGGAAACATCCTTATCCCTTGTAGATATTGTGTATTTTTAATAGAGCTGTGCCGACTAGTCGGTAAAGCCGACTATCCGGCCACTTTCGTGGTTGCATAATATTGTACATGAAATATTTCCTGAAAACCATCAACTGTGTAAAATAAAATAAAAATTAACGTAAGCAAAGTTAACAATACACGATCCAACACGTCCGCAGGCGGCGTGTGTGACTTACCCGCTTATCAGCAGTAAAAATAGCGTTACGGAAACTTCCGAAACCATGATCGGCTTGGCCGACTAGTCGGCCAATTAGTCTGCTTCTTTAAAGCCGACTACTTCTCAATATTTTTTCCGATATTCACAACTATTTGTCGAACATTTGAGGCACCTATTAAGTACCTACAGGATATTTAGCACCGGTTCATTTCACGGAACACGTTTCCCATTTATATCCGAAGCAAATGGAACGGTCTGGTTCAGGGCGCCGCCCATCAATTTTAGGAAGCCTCCACCAAATATACTTCCTTGGTAGTATTCAATAACTCTTGTAGTTTGGATTAAGAACATTCCTCAAGAAGGCTTAACTGAGATTTAGAACTTCTATTTTCTGTAACTCAATGCAATGATACACACTTCTACATAATTTAAATGCATCCCATAGTCCACTTAAAAAGCAGGTGTAGAGTGCGTGAGCTGCAACCTAAGCAATTTCTTCAGAAATGTGTTTAGGATGCCTAGAAGATAAACATACTAAAAGTCCCCGCCCCTAGGGGGTGAGCCGGAGTGGGGGGAGGGGGTGAAAGTTTCCATTTTTGAGATTTTGGGTCATATCTTTAAAACGGTACGTCGTAAAGAAAAAGTGTCGTCTACATAATGAAAGCCACTAAAATTTACTACAACTATGTAATTTACACTATGTATCTATCTCCAATCATTGCCATGCTATGAGCTTCTAAAGTGGTCAATTTTCAAAAACACACATCAACTAGGTCTAGGGACATTTGTATTTTATGAAATCTATCAGGATTTTTTCAAGACAGTAAATAAAATAATTATAGCAGCTTATTTTATAGCATATCATAGAACATAAAAAAACTTTCCGATTTTTTTTTGTTTTTAAGAAAAAATGATTGGCTTTTCTATGGTCACTGAAAAGTCATAATATGACAAAAAATCTTTACTTCGTTTTATGAAACCGAAAATTTCATTCGAATGAGAGAAAATATTTACATTTTTATTGCTAGCTGTTCCGGTGAACTTCGTGTCACTTAAAAACCTTCCCTGGACTTCTACGAATATTTTAAGGCTATAATCAGCCCAATCCGTTCAGCCGTTTTCGAGTTTTAGCGCGACTAACACATTTGAAAATCCATTTTTATATATAAGAAGATAGTCAAATTAATAATAATTAATTTTATTCGATACTTAGTATTGAGTATTGATACCTAAAATACATTTTTAAGTCTTTCTTTGGTAAAGGCCCTATGTTCTTTGTGATTTTGTTTTTTTCTGGTATCTATCTTACTAGAAAATCTCTGAAATGTATTTAACACTGCATATTCTAGTCGCAGTAGATAGATTTCATGTCAGAAAACCCTGGAGACCAGGCCAAAACTAGAATAATCTGGTCGAATCAACCCAATATTAAGTCGATACAACTAGTAAAAAGGCCCCAGGAGAGCAATCAATCTCTAGAAACCGACCAAACCGTGCAGAGGAGTTTCCATTAAGTTGGTCCTTAAGACGTCAAAATATTTTGTAATCCAGCATTGAAATGTGGAAAATGCCGAAGGTTGCTTTTTCATGAGTTTGTTAGATTGACCATGGTATCACTAAGAAATTTTCTATGATGCTGGTGCTGATGAAAATCCCGGCTTAAATTTCATCTCGATTTACTAAATCACTTGTTCGGATAATTCCGCGGTGAGTTTACCATCTTCGACCAGCTCTGGAGAGCCATTATTCGTCCCATTAGGTTTTACCATTATTAATCTCCCAAACTAATGAAATAGCAACCTTCCGCATTTTCTACATTTCAATGCTGGATTACAAAATATTTTGACGTCTTAAGGACCAACTTAATAGGAACTCCTCTGCACGGTTTGGTCGGTTTCTAGAGATTGGTTGCTCTCCTGGAGCCTTTTTACTAGTTGCATCGACTTAATATTGGGTTGATTCGACTAGATTATTCTGGTTTTTGCCTGGTCTCCTGGGTTTTCTGACATGAAATATATCTACTGCGACTAGAATATGCAGTGTTAAATACATTTCAGAGATTTTCTAGTAAGATAGATAACAGAAAAAAAACAAAATCATAAAGAACATACGGCCTTTACCAAAGAAAGACTTAAAAACTTCGATCACTAATATACAAGATACACAGTCCGCGGCAAAAAACGACCTCACTAAAAGAGCACCAAACGCAACATTCTGGTGGACTTTTGATTTAGTAGTGCTCGAACGCTCCGCCGGGAAACATGCCTTAGTGCTCGTTTAATTATTGTAAAAATCATACGTCTAAAACGCAAAAAAATAATGGAATTTCATATTTCCGGTAAGTATTAATTTTATCCTAATATATTTCTTACAATTGTATTGTTAATATTAGTATTACGTTAAGAAATCGCCAAAAAACTATTTTAAAATTAAGTTTTAAATAAATCAAGACGAGGTAAAAACCATCTCAATTGCGAATACTCATACTAAAGGTACTTATCGTAGTTTGTCATGCCCACTTGAAATGTTCGGGTTATAAGCTGTGTTTCTGTTCCCTTTGATGGAGTCGCTATTATTTATTATTTTTTTTATTGAGGAATTATTTTTTTTAGGTTTCCTCGAGATCCAGTTAGATGTGGAAATTGGATATCAGTTATAGCACGGCAAAGATGCGAAAATTTTTAAGCCGACTTAAGCGAGCGTTGTATGTTCTAAGCATTTATATTCAATGTATACAATTATATTTTAGTTAATTATAAAATTAGACATATTAGAACAATATAATATTACATATAAAAAATAATTAGTCCACACTTTATACATTAAACTTGGGAAAAATTAAAAAATGGACTATTAAATTATTACATTCAACAAAAAAATTTTGAACAGTTCGACTCCTCTCATACTTCACTTCGCCCTGTTCCAGCGGCGAATTTCGGCCATAAAATTAGAGTGATTTTTTGGCTCTGTAATAATTTGAACTTTAAGACATATACGCGGATGGTTGAATTTAGTATGAAGCGTGCATCGGACGTAAAAATTTATTGCTTTGTAAACACAAATGTACATTGTTTTATAAAAAGATCTTTAATAATTACTATGATTAAGGTTGATTTTAGATAAATGTATACTTTTTTGAACTCAATTACTCGGCGACAGATTTTCGAGAGGTTTTGTATGAGACTGTGTATCTTGTATATATTTGATCGAAGCTTAAAAATGTATTTTAGGTATTAATACTCAATACTAAGTATCGAATAAAATGAATTATTATTAATTTGATTATAAGCAATAAAAATGTAAAAGATTTTCTCTCATTTGAATGAAATTTTCGGTTTTATAAAACGAAGTAAAGATTTTTTGCCATATAACTTTTCTGTGACCATAGAAAAGCCAATGATTTTTTCTTAAAAACAAAAAAAAATCGGAAAGTTTTTTATGTTCTATGATATGCTATAAAATAAGCTTTAATTCTTTCATTTACTGTCTTCAAAAATCCTGATAGATTTCATAAAATACAAATGTCCCTAGACTTAGTTGATGTGTGTTTTTGAAAATCGACCACTTTAGATGATTGGATTGCATGGCAATGATTGGAGATAGATACATAGTGTACAAGATATAGTTGTAGTAAATTTTAGCAGCTTATATCATGTAGAAGACACTTTTTCTTTACGACGTACCGTTTTAAAGATATGAGCCAAAAACTCAAAAACGGGAACGTTAACCCCCTCCCCCCACTCCGGCTCACCCCCTAGAGGCGGGAACTTTTAGTATGTTTATCTTCTAGGCATCCTAAATACATTTCTGAAGAAATTGCTTAGGTTGCAGCTCACGCACACTACACCTGCTTTTGGGCTATTCTTTGGGTGGACTACCATTAGAATGTTATGCATGTATCTCCAAACTCCAAACAGTATTACGTATAAATAACTAAATTGGTAATAATACTGTATGTTGTGGGATAATTTAAAAAATGTAAAATATTTCCTAGCACCGTTTTAAGTTCCAAGAACTTATTTTATTTTAAGCAGTGATATTAGATATAATATGTACATTAGCCACATTCTGAGTAGAAACAGCCAGCTTACCTATTATTTAAACTGTTATATGCTGTAGCAAGTTTATGCTTGTTTAATTCAAAGCGCCATAATATTTTTTCTAACAAATTATTATTAATAATAATAATAATATCGATGGACGCTTCACACCACGTCAGTCTGGCCCTGTGCTAAGTACCTAAAGGACTTGTGTTACAGGTACCAGACAACGGAAATATATTTAATGCCTTTTATACTATACATATACATAAGATTTTTATTATATCATACTGTATGCGATCATCGCATATTTACAGTAACCTTTAGCAGTTATCACTTTTTTTACGGGAAAAACACAAAGCATCAAGACATCTTCCGTCATGTCATTAGGGCATGCACCCGGTTCTACCCGGTTCCGAAATACCCGGGTATACCCGGATATTTGAATGAGTCTGTGTAATTTTTTTTGGACAATGCCCATTCTTTGTTTATCTTATATCTCATACATAAATGATACAGTCCACAAGTTTAAGTAAATAACACAAACATATTTAATATACATCCAGACCCGGGAACGTTGAAAACTTTTTGTTCCGTGGGCGGGATTCGAACCCGCGACCTCCGGCTTGAGCTACCAACGCGCTCACCACTGAGCCACAGTGGTCATCAATCATTATAATAAATGAAGATGGTTAATTTTCATAAAATAAATCCCGAGGATTTATTTTATGAAAATTAACTGGACTGTCCATAGATAAACGTAGTAACCAATTGGTTCGGGCAACCAAAACATGCAAACTTCATTCAAAGTAGCCCAGGTTTTAGACTACAGTCTAGGATTTAGACGTGAAAGTTCCGACTTCCGATCCGGCTTATAGTAGGTAATAGAAACATACACTACGAGTAGATGACGTCTGCAACTCCGTTGTGCTAAAATTCGTTAGTCGCGCTGAAACTGTAAATTTTTCCGGGATAAAAAGTACCTGCATGCCTCAGCAAAATTGGTTCAGTGGTTTGGGCGTGAAGAGGTAATAGACTGACACACTTTCGCATTTATAATATTTTAGTGTGGATCTAATTATGCGCACCAACTGTGATTTGGGACTTTATTTTCCACTAGCCGCGACTTCGTCCGCGTGGACTTCAGTTTATAGCGCGCGATGTCAACTAAATTGGTGTCAAAAGCTTTTATATAAAAAAAAACCCTTGTACCCCTTAATTCAAAACACCCAAAAACAGCTGTGCAGTGTGCATAACATAACTTATTTAATTTTTTAAAATTAAACTATATGCCCAATTTTAAAGTACATATATTTAGCCCCCCAATTACACAACTTTTGCCATAAACAATTTATCATTGATAGGTTTAAGGTTACGTCACTGCATAAATAAATAAATAAATAATTAAAAATTGTTTTATTTCCGAATAGATTTGTAGCAAATGCTTTCAGAATGTTGATACTACTGGTGCCTACAACCGGTTCGGGAACTATCCCGGCGAGAAGAACCGGCGTAAGAAACTCGCCGGGGTCCCACTTTTTACCAAAAAAGTGAGAAAAAAATTAATCTTTTAAAATAAAATTTACAATTGTAACTTAAAATTGTACAATGTCAATATCCATACATAGTTGTAAGTAGAAGTAGTAAGTAACATGTAGAAGTGGCCTTGCAAGCAGCCATCCTACTCCCAAGATGTGCCATCGTTTATGAAATCATTGACCTTATAATAGGCTTTGGCACACAAACGTTCTTTGTCTACTTTTTTAAGTTTATTAATCGAAAGATTTTGAACGTTTTTTTGGATTTTATTGTACAGGCGTATACATTGACCTTTAAAAGATTTACTAACTTTACTAAGTCTGATCATCGGCAAATCCAGCTTGTGCTTATTTCTGGTGTTCCTACAGTGAATGTCACTTTTAGCTTTAAATTTACTTATATTTTTTCTAACATATATACATTATCCAAAATGTATTGAGAAGCAACAGTTAGAATACCAATTTCTTTAAATTTATCTCTCAGAGATTCAAAAATATATAAAGTACTGAGTTATTTAATAATGTATGAGAATACATACAATCGAAAAAATCGAAAACTGATTATATGATGATACCACCTCTTATAGAAAGACGTTTGTGTAAGCAATAGCGCGATGTAGGAGATGCACAGCGCCATCTATTATGAATTTTTGGAACTAATTTAATTTGAACAAATTTACGCATTTTCACCCCTTAAAACCCCTTTGTCCAGTTAAAAAGTAGCCTTCCTCAGACTTTACACTATCTGTACAAAATTTCAATACAATCAGTTCAGTAGTTTTGGCGTGAAAGCGAGATAGACAGACAGAGATACTTTCGCATTTATAATATTAGTATAGATGCATATTTCAAAGTTTCCATACATCGAGCGATATGCAAAATGGTTGGTAAGTAGCTCTTAGAAATCGGGTGGATATCCGCGCCATAAGAGGAAGTTGCTAAGATAGTTTGAATTACTTTGTAGGTTTGATCGGTAGTCGCCAAAGTTGCCAACATGCTACCAAAGTAATAAGGAGACCATATAAACCACGAACTTTAATCTAACATGCCTTCATTACTTCGATAACTTAACTAACCAGATAACATTTATATTTTCTACTGAATGACGCCTGCAACTCCGTTTCGTCTTAATTAGTTTTTCGTGCGTGGAGCATACGATATACATATTTCCGGAATAAAAAGTATCATATTATGTCCTTTCCCGGGACACAAAGTATCCTCACACAAAATTTCAGCTAAATTGGTTCAGTGGTTTGAGTGTGAAGAGATATTAGACAGACAGACACACTTTCGCATTTATAATATTAGTATGGATTACAGTTAATTGACATTATCGTCCTTTATATTGCAAACGTCAACAATGTTGATGGAGTTACATTTTATCCCGGTATATTCATATTTTATATGGTAATGGAGCATTCTCGTCTCTTCGCCCAACCTCACTCGAGTATCTTTTCATTCACAACCCCTTAGGGATCAAACATACGTTTTAGTCATCTGAATTCCCACTTAAGTATGAAAATATTCCCGTTTTGTTATCAACTTTCCGAGTGCTCCTAATTTATTTATTCAGTAAGGAGCTTTGTTATTTAGTTTAAGGAATGAAGTTTTTGTATATAAAAAACCCTCGTTGAATAAACTGCAAACTTCGTTTCTTTATAATGCACCATGTTATTATTATGCACCATGTTTTTTCCTGGTGAAACGTGTGCGTGTGAATAATATTTTGTAATGTTACATAGCCATTATGAAAACTTAAAATAATAATCAAGTTTTACTAATATTATATTATTAAACACACTGTACCGTATTTTTTTTTACCCAAAAATACAACCAAACTTTTAAAATTAAATTATTATTGATCAAAATACGTCTGAGACAGTTAATACTCCAATTATTACTTTCTTAAGTGAAACACAATTCAATTGATAATGTTAATTTTATTAACTTATAATTACCTCAGTTTAGAAACTTCAACTCAAATTACATTTTCTGTCGTTAAACACACTTAGAAATTCCAAGTGATGAGTCTCTTGTAACTTAAATATGTACATATTGTGTAACTTTTTATTATATTAGTACTCTTACTAAGTAAGGTTAGACTTAATACGTGGAATTTTCAAGTTCACAGTTTAAGTAGTGTCTCTATAAATAGCGTGTACCAATTTCACGGGGCGTTCGCCCAATCGCAGCTTGCGAAAGCCTTAATTATGTTTGCAAACGCAAACTCCTGCATAGTTCGCCATGATGACATAATTACGAAGCGGCTACTTTGTATATTGTATTAAGTATGAGGCAAAGTGATTCGATTTGTACTAGGTTATAGGTATAGTATTTAAAATCACTTTGCAACTAATTACAATAAAATTAAAAAAAATCACAAAAAATACAGCTTTACAAAAACATTGGTAGAGATTTCCAATCAGTATAAACTTGTGCCAGAAATCTCCGCTCTTCCTTAGCAAAATTAGTGTAGCTAACATCAGTTTAATTTTCAAATAACATTTGATATATTTTATATTTATTTTATTACAGAATCAAAAGTTCACAATGATGAGTAGCGGTAGCATCTAATATATCTCAGGATCATAATATTATTGGCTTGCGATCAAAAATACTATGATTTCACAATCGGTTTGTTTTGCAGCAATGATGATGCGGAAAAACACACAAGTTTACAATTACTGCATTTATTAGGTAATATTATTATAAAACACATCGCTTTTAAGGGTTGGATTGTCTTTTAACTTTAAATACCAACAGTATTGATTTGCTCTGAAATTAAATAGTCATAGTTACTAATGGCAAACCCCGTGCGTGAAAATAATTCCAAAGTCCTCCAGGGTGATATATCTTTGCGTGAGTAGAACCATTTGGATAATCCAATCAGAATCAAGCGTGACACCTATCTCATCAAAATTAGATCGGGCGCTGGCATGGCGGGTACACAGGATCCCAACTCGACGTAATTGCATTGTAGATTACCCTGCACAGCTTAATGCCTAGATTACCTATAAAATCTAGTTATGAACTGTACATAGCGTTTGTCTGGATAAAACAATTTTTTGTATGTTCAACGATTACTCAAACGTTAATTGTGGTCCAATTTTGAAAATTATTTTTGTGTTGTATAGGGTTTAACTCGAATTTGGTACTTATACCATTATGATTTTTTCTGAAGCATTCGAGGTAAATGCTACCAAAAAGTAAGACTTCGCACCAGGGTATACCCGAATCCGAAGCTACCGAACAGAACATTTGAATGCTTATAGGTACAGGTTCAGGGATTTCGGCGTTGTTTAAACAACTGAAAGCTTAAGCCAACAGATCAATTTGATTGATTATCAATTATCATCATCACAGCCTTAGTAATTATACGATGGTTCATCACACTATGACCCAATCATTGGTACTGTTACGTGCTAGGGTTCGTAGATTCGGAGAGAAAGACCTGGTGACTCTCTTGAAGACTTTATTCACTAACACTAGCTCACACAAATCACTGAGTCCAAACACTAAGCACTAAGTCCCAACACTAAGCACCAGATCCAAATCACTAAGCACTATCACTGTCCTAGGTCGTAGCCGAGTCTTGGTTTACTTATCACAATCACTCACTATTGATCACTTGTTTTCACTTCGAAGTCGCCTCGAAGATCGCTCAGATCAAACTGAACTGACTGCCGGCTTGTTTACCTTTTATATGGCCCGCGACGCTTTCTGGAACGTTCCATCCTGGATTGTTTACGTAAACACGTAATTCACATAAACAATGGTTGGACTTTTCTAGAAAGTACGCGCAGAGGTAAACAACTGTCCGTATCCGTAACAGTACTTTTCGTGATATTTTGCATCGAAGCAGATGTTTTTGATGATGATTATGTTCGCTTTGGGATATTTTGTGACTCGGTAATTATATTTTATGTAATGTATTTATTTTCCTGTTTAGTTATTTAGTTAAGAATAATATTATAGTATATTACTAACTGTCCTGGCAAGCACGTATCTTTAGATTTATCATTCCTCTGTACATGAACTCGAATAATATAATCAATCGATCTTTGATGATTGTACCGTATTTTATATTTGTACAATATCTTGAACGCAATAAAGTATTATATCTATTCGATTATATTCTAAAGCGCTCTTGTGACGTCACAGTAGGTATGAAAAAAATGGCACGCTCGTTTTCATACAAAGGGAGCGACATGCGGCTTCTATCTTGATCTATTTCTGTGATGCAAACACATAGAGGACAGAGAGATTAAAATACATTTATTCGTTTAATATTTAAACACGAACATAGGATTTAATTGAATATTTTTTTGGGTTCCGTACCAAAACGGGAGCCTATTACTAAGACTTCGTCGTCTGTCTGTCTCCAGGCTGTATCTCAAGAACCGCTATAGCTAGACTTCTGAAATTTTCAAAGATTGGGTATATCTGTTGCCGCTATAACAACAAAGACTAGGTAAACATTAAATAATATTAATATTAAAGGGGGGCTTCCATACAACGATTTTTTTAGCCTTTTTTGCTCACTATCAATAATGGCAACAGGAAGGCATACTGAACCGATTTTTTTTAAACTTGCAGTATTCTCTAAGTTTAAAAGTAGGTACGTAGTATAACAAAAAGATTTTGATAAAAATCGGTTGATAGAAATAAACCGCGATCAAGTTAGATAGAAGCTAACATTTTAATTCAAAATATTGTGATATTTTAAATTAAAAATAATATAAAACATTTATTCACGCTATGTTTTACTTACATCACTAGGTTATGACAATAAATATAAAGTACACAGTTTCGAATTTTGATATAGTTTCTTTGGAATTTCAGCATTGTTTATGGTGGTTTATAAATATGGAGCGGGGAAGTGACCCACATGGACTCTCGCTTCAATAAACCACGAAATGACCCGTATGTGGGTCACACGGTATCATAATAATATTAAATATACAACTGTAGGTAACATTATTCGTAAAATATAATATCTATAGCAACAATATTTGCTGCTAGCAGACGTACAATAATATTATATACTTACTTACTAATATTATAAGCCTTAACTTAAGGGGCCGGGTACCCTCGAAATTTTCATACATACGTAATACGAGTACCAAAATCATTTTCTCATACGAAAATATTTAACATGTTTGAGTTATTTTTCAGCTTAAAATAGTAATTATCTAGGTTCCTGCACAAAAATTTACTTCAAAATATTTAAACACTAAAAAATTTTTTTTGTTTAAATTTTTTTTTAGTAAATTTACTACTTAATATTTAAACACAAAAAAATAGAGTTAAACACTAAAAAATATATAAATAAATAGTAAATTTACTACAAAATATTTAAACTCTAAAAAATATTTCTTAGTATATAAATATTTTGTAGTAAATTTACTATTTATTGACATATTTTTTTGTGTTTTACTCTATTTTTTAGTGTTTAAATATTTAGAAATAAGTTTTTGTGCAGGAACCTAGGTAATTACTATTTTTAAACTGAAAAACAACTCAAATATGTTAAATATTTTCGTATGAGTAAGTGATTTTGGTATTACGTATGTATGAGAAATTCCAAGGGTACACGGCCTCTTAATACTGGTCCGAACCTTCATACGGTCTTCGGGTCAATTTTGACCCATTTTCAGATAGAAATTAATTTTTCTCAGAAAATAGGCGCTAAAGAAGTATGACATTTTATGACTTTTAATTATTCGTTTCAATTTACTTATTAGTGGAATAAGTTTTTTAAAAATAATTTAAATATTTCGCGTACGGTTTTTTTACACTAACGGTCTTTGGGTCAGAATTGACCGCAACTCATAACAAACGTACAGTGCATCTGTTATTGTCTTAATTGTTTAGGTATCGTATAACTTTTGAATGAGACGTTCTTTTGTTCTACCCATACAAGTATTAGAATCATAATTTATAACACTAAGACCAATAAAAATAAAATATTTTACAATAGATGTGCAGCTTGTCGTATTCAAAAAAGGATTCCCGTTTCGACAATACATGCCATAAAAACCAACTAAATAATATGACAACTGTGGTTTATATGATTCTGCCACCAGCTGAGATTGGAGATTGGAATATTCAACCCTACATAGGCAAAGAATCAGGTGTTGACAAATACCTAGGCTTGTATGTAGTCCTTGATTTGACTCGCGACCTGAGAATTCCATCATACGGTGGATAATATTTTTTTTTTTACATCAAATCGTAATGAACAAAAAACAAATCCCTTCAGCTATACGTTAGATCATCCCCTACAATGCTTTCACAATTTTTGCGGCTGAAGAAAGAGTGCCAAGCAACACGACAATACTACTTGGAAAATTCCATCAACTTACTCCTAACAACAACTAAGAAGCTTCCTAAAAGAAGTCGTAGCCACTAGCCAACAATGTACTGAAACTGTCAATAAAACTTTTGGTGTGAAATTGTAAGACATTTATTTATACGTAAAAAATTTAATACACTACAGGTATATGACCTCAATAAGATATACCTAATTTACATTTTTTTTCTATTACTGATTTGCCACATTTTATAAAAATATCTATCAAAATTGCCTATTTTCTTTTTATATTAGACTAGATATTTTACGCGGCTCCGTCCACGTTAATCAGTAATTTCGCAGGAACTGGGAAACGGGAACCGTACATTTTCTAACAAAAAGTAGTTTATATTATCGTTTCTTGTAGTCTACTCTATAGCTTCGCTAAATTACATAAAAATCCGTCAAGCGCTTTGTGAGATTACCGTGTCCAAATAAACATACTTTTCAGCTTTATAATATAAAGTCTAGATATAATAAATTATAGTTTTTACAAAAATTTTAAGTATTTCTATAGAAAGAAATTTAAACAATGACAAATAATTCCTTTATCTAATTTATATTTATTTTTGTAAATTTTTTATAATAATTTTACTACTTGGGTCAAATCTAACCCAAGGCACGGCAGCGTTTGTAAAATTAAAGACCTTATGAAGGTTAAAAAATATATTAAATAGATATGGTTAATAGGCTACATAATATTATTATGACATTAAGACTAATAGGAGCGAAGAAAATTAGGAAAAGGTGGAAAAAACGGGGAAAATTATTTGAAGGGGTTAGGGGCTTATCTCATGAACTACTGGAGCTTTAATGTTACTTGGTACAAATGAAAAGTAGACCACGTGAATGATCATAGGCTATTTTTGTGGGCTAATTTGTCTGTTTTCAGGACAGAGGACAGGAGAAACACCTGCCTACACAATTCGTATGTCCTTAATTTAATTTTGAATTAAACAAATTGTAAGCAAGCAAACCTACTTAAATACATAAATACTCGTATTGGCAGAAAGGTTTTTGTCACAAAAAGTGTCGAGCATCTTGGACCTTGGTCGTCGTTAGGGTGACAATTACTTTCGCTGACATATCGAGTGATCCATCACCCGCGACAGCGGACACCGCGTCAGCGAGACCGATATACAATAAAAGTATTTTATAAAAAGATAAAACTTCAAAACTGTACGCGATTGAGAATAAAAGTTCCTATCTCAAAAACTACAGAACCGATTTAGATCAAACTTGCAGTATTTCCTAAGTTGAACAGTACCTAGTAAATCAAAAAACATATTAATTAAATTTGACTTGTACTTTTGATGATATGCGAACACACTACACTTTTTGGCTCATATTTTGTTCAGACACTAATTATATAGACTAGCATATTATTTACGTTACGTTACATTACATACATACGGGTCGAATTGATAACCCTCTTTAAAAGCGTACCGCAAATATTTGTATTATATATTTTAGGCTAGTTAGTTGTGTGAACTGTACCTCGATATACATACTTGTGTATGTATATCGAGGTACAGTTAAGACTAATAGGAGCGTAGTCTAACGTCGTTTCAGACAATATTTGTAATTTTTTTTTTTACTTTCAATATTTACCTTTCATTTTATGAATAAGAAACTCAGAACTGATATTTTGACCTTATGTAGTTTACCTTATGTAGTTTTTTTTTATTAGGAATTACTTAAAATATTGACTTTTGTTGATTTTGTTTATTAGTGTTTTGTTGATTAGCAAAAACAGTACGAGATAATATAGTATGATTATTTCATATTAGAATTTAATTAATCCTATCAAAAAGTAGTTTTGGTTATAATAATGTTAGAATAATAGTTACTCAATTTTCACTTTAACTGTTTAACTTAAGTATATTTTTATAACGAAAAATTTTAACTTAGCACTAGAAGATATCTTTTCGTGAAGTTGGCGCGTGGTAATTTTTATTCAAAGCAAATGTGTCAATTATATCCCAGTATTAAATATAATATTTTGTTATTTGTAATTAAAATCGTTTGTAACATGATTTTTTTTAAATAAAATACATTGTTCTATCCACAGATATGGATCAAGATAGATACCGCATGTGTATGTACTTCGCGTGAAATATCGCGTTCCCAAACGGCAAGCAATGCTCGTTTTTCGAAAGTCTGTTCTTTAGTCTGCTATCGAATCGGACGTAAATCGGAATTTTAAAAATGCCTCAATGCCTAAAATGGCCGTATTGATCTGTAGAAATTCAAATAGAAACATTGGCCTTGATAATGGACACGTTTCTTATCATCGGTACGTCACGGAGTTCGCACGGATTTCGTGATGGATTTTTTGTGATGGATATAGGTTATGTTTTATTCTGAAAAATATTAGAGATAATTTCGAAAATTGCAAAAGTGTAACACAAAGTGTCAAAATTTTTCCATAAAATACATTTTTTCGCTTGTTTTACAATCACGCTGTATACTATTTCGATGAATTTACATTTCGGTGAATTTTGTTTTCATCTCGGTGACTGACTTTTTCATCTCGGTGACAGCTAAAATATAAACGTGTGTGCTACGTTTGTTTATTATTTAATTTTTTAGTCATTAGTTTCGTAGTCATAAAACATTAAAATTGTGAGGAAACTTCGGTAAAAACTCAAAAAAACATAGAAACAAAAAAGTTTACCGAAATGAAAAATTATATGGACATGTTGAAATTCACCCAGTAATTAATGTTTTGGATGATTAACATGACAAGTTATATTATCTTGTAATCTAAAACATTTGATTATTTCAACTTAGTATGTTATTCTTATTTACATTTTCCATCATGCATGATAAACGTTAGCAATATCATAATATGCGATAACGTTTTCTGATTATGCACTATTGAAATAACCATAGATATTGAATTAATGTGAGACCGGCTGCTGATAATGTTCGCGCCCATAGAGCACGCGACAACAGAGAGTAGGCTGTGAATTGAGTCGCTATTTTGAGGAGGCGTAAAAGTAATTTTATCATTGTATTTAAATGGTTAAAAGCAATGATATTGTATGTTACTAACGTAACTAGATTGGCAGTCTACGACAGCAACGCGTCACCACTTTTAGTAGGAGATCCGGCCATAGAATGACCTTCACCCATCGTATTACGGGATGAAAATGATTTTTTTATAAAATTAAATATGTTAAAAAAATTATTTACAGGAGGTTGTCTGAAAAATTTGGTGCAAAGTGTAATTAATTAATAATTAAAAAATGTTTTTTTTTAAAACATTACATTCATTCCCTTACGCAAAAAACTGTATACTAATCGAAAGTATGTAGCTCATAGAATATGCAAACGCTGGGTTGACTTTTTTTTCCGGTGCAATTATCAGGTAGGCAGCTATATACAGGTAAATCGATACTAGTAATTTGCAACGATCCAGTTACGCGATAAACCTTATATCAAAATAAAGATAATTTTATTATGAATGTAATGACATAAGGTTGGCTGCAAAAAGTTGGTGCTAAATCCCGGTTGTCGATTTTTGAAAAACGTAATATTCGTGCGGTTGAATACGTGCGAAACAGAGGACCGAGGAACGTATCCAGTGCGATAGAAAAGGACGCAGCATTGCAGCTGTGTGTCGCTCAATCGTTGTCAATTCTATGTGACTTCATGCGACGGATCCTCAATCTGTTAAATTACAACCTGAAAATTGTGGTTGGTATCTTATCTACAACCAACAGGATTCATTGGGGACCAAACGCCTTTAACAGTACAAGATATTGCTGAAATGACAGAAGACGAAAATAGTGACGAATGTTGTGAACTTGAATTATATATATATTTTATATACATATATAAAATATATATATAATTCAAGTTATATATATATATATAACTTGAATTATATATATATATATATATATATATATATATATATATATATATATGTAAAATTTACATAAATGTACTACATACATAACATTATCATTTTGTACAAAAATGCATTGCCGGATGCTCCGAAATAATGCTCAACACTTACTGTAGTCTATCGCTATCTTCCTCAATTTCACAAACAAAGAGCATGCGTACTCTCTTTCTTTCGACGATTGAGCGACACACAGCTGCAATGCTGCGTCCTTTTCTATCGCACTGGATACGTTCCTCGGTCCTCTGTTTCGCACGTATTCAACCGCACGAATATTACGTTTTTCAAAAATCGACCACCGGGATTTAGCACCAACTTTTTGCAGCCAACCTTATGTCATTATATTCATAATAAAATTATCTTTATTTTGATATAAGGTTTATCGCGTAACTGGATCGTTGCAAATTACTAGTATCGATTTACTTGTATATAGCTGCCTACCTGATAATTGCACCGGAAAAAAAAAGTCAACCCAGCGTTTGCATATTCTATGAGATACATACTTTCGATTAGTATACAGTTTTCTGCGTAAGGGAATGAGTGTAATGTTTAAAAAAAATCATTTTTTAATTATTAATTAATTACACTTTGCACCAAATTTTTCAGACAACCTCCTGTAAATAATTTTTTTAACATATTTAATTTTATAAAAAAATCATTTTCATCCCGTAATACGATGGGTGAAGGTCATTCTATGGCCGGATCTTAGACTATTTGAAGATGCCTGCAGGCATATCTGCCATACATAATGACATAATAACATTATGAAGTGACATTGTCTTTTGTGCTATCAAGTTGTTACGCATTTCTGAGAATCGTTTGTAAGACATTGCCACTCTAGTATTTTAGAAACTCATTGGTTAAAAGCCTCATCTATTTAGAGGTTTACCCTATATATACTTGAAGGTTATGGATTCAATTTGGTGTCGGAAGATGTTGTGAGGTGAGCAAATTAAAGCACAACGTGGATACTTTATATTTAGCTTAAACAAATTAATGTGTGCACGACAAGAGAACGGGAAAAATACAATGGCGCGGCATGGGCGCGGCGGACAAATCTTATTGGCAACAGGAGAAAAAGCATAAACAATGACAGATTGATCCATAGAGCTAAAGTTACATTTTTTTACTTGACATTCTTAATTGCTTCACTAGATTTCGCAATAATTCCTAACAGAAGAAAAAAAATGTTTATACAATTTGTTGGAATCACTGGTTATAGTCATTCTATTGGCGTGTAAAAAGTTGATCCCCGCCAGGCATGTCAGTTATTCTACTGGTAAAGAAAGATCAGCTAGAGAGAATGCTGCTAAGTACTACGCAAAGTCACGGTTGCGTATTCCGCGTATCCCATGGCGAGCCTAAAGCGAAAAGTAGGAACACTAGTTGGGGTTTTAGTGGGTATGCCCTGGTCTATACCGCCCTGGCGATTCCCACATATCTCGGGGCCCGGTGACTATCCCCAGATGATGCGTAATTGCATTTCCCCAATGATGAAAAAAAGTACTTTACAAACTTCCTAATAAGTATGCATGGGTGCCGGTAGGGCGGTGCCAGGACGTGGTGCACTTGCACCCCTTGGGAATCTCGGGATCAACTGGAATTACTGAAATAAAAAGCCGTCTATTGGAAATCATTACCATGCCGTACAAAGATAGTTCGTAATGTTTCGGCACTAAATGTATGTGGGGGCACGGCAGTGCCCCAGCCATGCTTTTTAGCAGAGGCACGGCCGTACCATACTTTTCTCGAAGCGGTTCGTGGCTATTTCACACCCTCCTTATCTTCGATGTTAACAAAGCTAGAGATTTAGATTTTCGATGACTAGGAGCAAGTATTAAAACTAGCTTAACCTCCAAATTACAATATATTATAATTAATATTTTACTAGTTACGGATGGTCAAAGTTACTATGTTTTGTCACTGACTGACAGATCATCAAAATTCTAAGGTACTTCTAGCAGACTTAGGACCTTGAAATTTGGTACTAGGATAGGTCTTTATTCACAATGAAAGGAAAAATTATGATACCGGCCATGTTCGCGTTGGACAGGCGTAGATAGGGTTCTGTACCGTAAATTTGTATGGGAGCCCCCCTTAAATAAAAGGTTTATTTAATTTTTATTATTTATTATTATAGTTGAAATACAATTGAGTATTTTCTGAAATTTCGAAAAACCTTACCAATACGAAGATAAAGCAAAAAAAGCAAAAAAATCGTGTTTGTTGTACGAGACCTGCCATTCCTAAATTATTTTAATAATTTGTGAAAAAATCAACTATCTAGCTATTGCAGTTCTCGAGATCCAGTCTGGTGACAGACAGACAGCGAAGTCTTAAGACTTTGTTAATATGGTAGAATAGTTTTAACGTGACCTAACGTGAAAAGACAAAAAAACCTTAAAAAAAGAAATGAAATCCCACCAAAACATTAAATGTAAAAGGAGCCAAGCAAAATATTGCATAGCTATGCAAAACTTGTGTCGTAAAAAGTTTTCAGATCACATTCAAGCCAAGCCTTCAACTTATTTTGTATTTGAAATCAACATTTAGTAAATGTATCAATAGTTTTCTTTATTTTAAAATTATTATAGTGGCGTGGCAATGAGCACTAGAGAAATAATCAGCGACTAATTTGATTTATATGGGTACCTGCATCGACCAGATGCGTCGTTACGATAAACTAAAAAAACACTTTACGCTTGCCGTCTGTGTGAGTATAAACTCCTCCAAATATGCAGTTTTATGTAATTATGTGCTCATTGCTGAGCTTGGCTTGAATGTGATCTGAAAACTTTTTACGACAGAAGTATTGCATAGCTATGCAATATTTTGCTTGGCTCCTTTTACATTTAATGTTTTGGTGGGATTCTGTTGACGTAAATAGATAGTCACTGAAGTTCGTAAAAAGTAAAAAGTGAAAAGAAAAGAAAGAAAACAAAAATTTGCACTCCTTGGAAATTGTTTCTGCCGGCGCCTATGAATATGAGCACGGCAAAATCCTGAGATGGCCAGATTTTAATGTAATAAACGTCCGCGTCTGTACCGACGACAGTCTGGCCAAACTATATTATTTAATTGGCCTCCCAAATAATATAAAATTGTTTGTAATAGTTAACGTGTATATTTAGTTTGAAGCCTGAAATATGAGACAATAGGTATTTTGTATTGAATTCAAACATTAATTGCTTGATATTAGGTATAATAATTTAGTAATTTACTTTAATTAGCCTATATTATTCTAGATACAACCATTTATTTTATCAATGAAGATAATATATACATATAAATAAAATCGGAGTGTCTGTTTCTAATATTGAAGGATCCCAAGCATATACTACCAAAAAATAAGAATTTGCACCAAAGTATACCCTGGTTCCGAAGATGTTTTACAGCACTCATCAATGGGTAGCGGTTCTGGCGACAAATTAGTGCAATGGTATCATGGAGCACCGGCTGGTTTTATACCCTGTACCCTTCAACGGCCAAGTCACACAACATTAGTTCTATTATAATAAAGAAATCGATGTAAGGAACCTTAGGCTTGGCATGACTTTGTCTAGATTTCATTACTTTTTAGAGATGAACAAACAGCTCCATCGAGACTTGGCTAGGTTTCGTACCGAATTTATTTGGTGGGATATTATTATGAGATATTACACACCCTATAGTATTATCACATAGTTTTTCACTCCGTAGGTTGTATAGTATTATCTAATTAGAATAAAATGTAATGGTGTTTTAAGATTAATACCACATAAGCCTCTGTCAGCCAGTGGTCTGTCCTCAAGTATGGGCGAAGAGGGCTCTTGTAGAGGGCTCCTTGACTGCGGTACGTTCCGGGTTAATTCGGCCATCGCTTCGAGTGACTCATACTGATAGAAGTAGGTATAGCCTTTATTTTTCCTTCATTTGAGATCAATACGCCGATTCTTCTATACTAATTCAACACCCGAGAGACTAGATTCATTCAAAATTATAAAAAGATTTCAGGTAACTAAAAATTATCTATGTCACTCTGCTTCTTTTTCGTCGTTTAACACACGCAAGCTATTTAAAACTCATACTATATACTGATGAGAACAATAATAAGATAGTGCTATTAAACTTGAAGAATGTGACCTTGAAATACCATATTAAAAGAATCAACATTATAAATAGGTATTGTTATATTAGGTACTAGCCGATTCGACAAACGTAAAATATTATATGTATGTATTTAGAATCTGAATAATATACAATTCATTGAATTCTTATACCTATGCTCTGCACTCAACTTCCAAGTTACTTGACATGAAATAGATAGGAATGTTAAATAATTTGAAACATTTACCTTTGAGAACTCATTTGGAAGGCTAAAGGACGTTTGCAATGCAAGAGACACTTCAGATCATTTAAAATTCCACGCAAGGTTTCCTCTTCCTAAAATATCAAAATTATGTTTAAATTATATCATTCTCTTAAATAGTATTCCCAATAAATTCTCTTAAGAGTTAAGAGTGAAGTCTCAAAACTACAGAAGGATTATAGTTATTGTTGTGATTCAATGGAAATATAAAGGATAAACCGGTCAAGTTAGTATAATTCATTTAGAATGAATACCATAATAACTCCGATTTCGGTGACGGTCGCCGGTTTCATTGAAACCAGGTCAGTTATGCAGGAGTAATTTTATAGTGCCCAAATGTATGCGCAGTGCACAAGAGCAACCTCTCTTCTATTACTCTCATAATAAGACTCGTAACTAGAGATATGCCGATGCCTTGCCGTCATGGAAATTTTAAGGCCAAACTTTACGGATTTAAACTAGTAGCATCACCCATGTGCGAGTGCTCGACCGAAGGCAACATGTTTGAACAAACCGCGCATCATGTTCTCTGAGAGCACAATCTGGCAGGACGAAAGAACTACTATGCTAAACAATCTACTCTGTACATCTGGAGTCGCATACTACGGTGATCTCGTGGACAGCGCTAGGAACTTCCGTGCCTTCAAGAGTTTTTGTCACAATTATTATTGGCAACAGTGAAACACAATAAACACCAATATTAACTTAGCTTTAGCTTAGGAGTCACAATTATTAACCTTATTACCGTGGTGCTCCCCCTTAAGTTCTTCGACTTTCGGTCATTGCAACTTTGTGCTGTCTCCCGCTTTTATGGGGAGGGAAACTGGAATCTTCCTATTCCTCCTATTTTCTTCTGATTAATTTCGTTGCGGGTCCCAAGACAGTTTAGCATGTCCCTCGGGCTCTCTCTCCTATCAAGGGGTTTTCGTGGTTAAATACCGCTGTCGATCCTGGCGACACAGGAGATACAGTGGTGGGAACGTGTGGTGGGCCAAAGCCCAAAGCCCGTTTAGAGATATGCCGACTAGTCGCCGATTAGTCGGTAAAGCCGACTATCTGGCCACATATTTTGTAGTCAGCGACTAGTCGGCGAATAGTCGGCAAAAAGCGCCGACTATCCGGCTTAAGTATATATTTTTTTGCAGTAATAATTATTAAAATTACTTTATAGAAATACCTTAATTATTTATGTGTTCATATCACACTTTATAAGTCTTACACAATATTTTAAAATTAAATGAAGTGTTTCTGAAATTACGTGCTATGAAATGTTGCTAGGTAGTAAAGACGTCAACGGAGTAATGCTCGTCGGGACCCGTGTATTCGCCAGCTGCAGGAGTCAGGAACATCGCAGTGTTTTAGTGGGTAGGGCCGCGGCACTCACCATCTTCGCCGAGCCCCACATATCCGCAGCGGGAGTCCCCATTCCCTGCGTTGAATGCGTCACGGCATTTCACTGCGTGAAAAAAAAAAGGTAGTAAAGACGTATTTTTGTAACATAGTTGTAACAACAAAATATGTATGTATTATTAGATCTAGATTGCATGTATATGAAATATTTCCTCAAAACCATCAATTGTATCAAAAAAGTAACGTACCAAGGTAGGTATCGCGTAGGTACGCGAAGTAAACATAATGTCACGGTCCACGATCCGCACTTTCGCAGGCGGCGTGTAAGTCTTACTCGCGAATCAGCAGTAAAAAAAAGTGTTACAGAAACTTCCGAAACCATGATCGGCTAGGCCGATTAGTCGGCTTCTTTGCAGCCGACTAATCGGCTAGTCGGCTAGTCGGCCAAAGTCATGATCGGCACATCTCTACTCATAACCCACTGGACGAACGATCGACATGACTAGCGAGAGATCGGCGCAGGCGCATCGAAGCGACTTACCAAAATTGAATTGTATAACAAATTCATACACTCGAGAGTGTTGCACAGTGCACACAATATTAGTTATTACTTCTGAGTCAAAAAAAAATTGGAAAACTTTTCTTTTAATTATAATACACTAACCGCTTTTCACAATTTAAACTTAATACTTACCTATATAATAATATTATAATACTTATAGTTATTATACTTATCAAAGCGCACGGAAGTGCGCGGCCTAGTTCCAGCAGGCCGCGCACATGCCGTGCACTATTTACACGAACCGTTTCGACGTACTTCTGACCCCCCTGTAGCTCAGTGTCTATTGCGAGTGCAAAGATAAAATTATACCTACGTAATTATTTACGAGTACTCAAGCAGTATACCCAATTTCATAGATATAGCTTCAGTAGATCCTGAGATATGTCCTTGTAAAAATAGCTTATTTTGGCACTGACTTTACTCACTCACTGACCGGTAATCAAAACCTCTAGGCCACTTCCAATTGTCCTAGCATTATGAAATTTGGCACACAGGTCGTGTGTTTTATGTAGATTAACGAAAAATTAAGAAATTGTAGAAAATGGTCAAGCGTGAGTCGGTTCATCTACGAACTTCAGTGGCCACTTCCAATTGTCCTAGCGTTATGAAATTTGGCACACAGGTCATGTGTTAAATGTAGATTAACAAAAAATTAAGAAATTTTAGAAATCGGTCAAGCGTGAGTCGGCCGATCTACGAACTTTAGAGGCTACTTCCAAATGTCCTAGCGTTATGAAATTTAGCACACAGGTCGTGTGTTATATTATTATGTAGATTAACGATAAATTAAGAAATTTAAGAAATCGTCAAGCGTGAGTCAGTTCATCTATGAACTTTAGATAAAAATTCTTATGTACCAGTGATATAATGAGGCATCTATTGTAAGTATTGTTTATATCGGGCGTAGCACAAAAAGAAAACATAGGTAGGATTTCTTGAAAAAAAGTATTGAAATCCCACCAAAAACATATCTGTTAAAATAGGGCCTAGTTCCTATAGGCTAACTGTTGGTCTAAAAAAAGAGTTGAAATCCAATCCAATGCCAAGTTCAGATGCACTTCATCGATCATAATCATCTTTATCAACAGCCTGATCCATAATACTTCTAAATTTGAACTTGGCAGGTTTTTGTGCTATGCGTTACACTTGATTAATTATATAATTAGATAATATTAATAGAATTTAAATAACCTGCCAAGTTCAAATTAGAAGTATTATGGATCAGGCTGTTGATAAAGATGATTATGATCGATGAAGTGCATCTGAACTTGGCATTGGATTGGATTTCAACTCTTTTTTTAGACCAACAGTTAGCCTATAGGAACTAGGCCCTATTTGAACAGGTATGTTTTTGGTGGGATAATACTAACAGTTCTTAAATCTGTAAAGTACATAATATAGGCCAGTCTGTATCGACATCAAACATTGCAAAAACGATTGTAATTACGATTTAGTTATATGTTGTTAGGTCCCTTAAGAGTAGTTAACACCCAAGTTTGCAACCCTGAAAACCCTGTGCTGTCAATGTTATTGTCAAATCAAAATCCGTTCAGTAGTTTTGCGTCTGTATCTCATGAACCGTGATAGCTAGAGAGTTGAAATTTTCACAGGTGATGTATTTCTGTTGCCGCTGTAACAAAAAATACTAAAAACCAGAGTACAATATATATTAAGGGGGGCTCCCATACAACAAACGTGATTATTTTGCTGCTTTTTGTAGATAATGTTTCGGGGGCTGTTAATCATGAACCGTGATAGCTAGAGAGTCGACATTTTCACAGGTGATGTATTTTTGTTGCCGCTATAACAAAAAATACTAAAAACCAGAATACATAAATATAAAGGGGGGCTCCCATACATAAAACGTGATTTTTTTGCTGGTTTTTGTAGATAATGTTTCGATGGCTGATATAACCGTGATAGTTAGATAGTTTAAATTTTCACAGGTGATGTATGTCTAGTGCCGCTATAACAACAAATACTAAAAACTGGCCAAGTGCGGGTCGGACAACAGATATGATTTTTTTGTCATTTTTATTAATGATGGTCCGGAGCCCTTCGTGCGCGAGTCCGTCTCGCCCTTGGCCGGTTTTTAATATTATAGTATGATTAGGGTTTTGCTAAATTTAATAATAAATACAGAGTACAAATTTGTAATTTAAGATTTCTGTAGAATTTGGGGGGGGGGGGGGGGGGGGGGGGGGATGAATAGTGTTTTCCGGAGGTGGAGGCGAATCCGTATATGGTGTTGGATTGTCCTCATCCTCATCCTCGGTATCCAGAACAATAGGGATGGTGTTGTTGCAATTTCGACCGTGGCAGAAGGAACATAATATAGAGCACTTGATCCCGGCTTTTCTGCAAGTGCACGAACCTAAGCAACCTTTCTTGCATTTGCAAGCTATCATTTTAAGCAGGGTCTGAGGAGCGGGCTCTGTGCACATTGTTTCAGGCATTAGACCTTGTTCGCTGGTCTCCCATCCCCAATCACACGGGTTCTTTTCAACCCCTAACCATTTTTGTAGTTGGTGGTAAGTTTTCCACGAATGATATTTTGCAGCATCTGTAGTAGGGGGGAGGCGAGCAAGGTTCATTTTGACCGTTACTGCTGATTTGACAAATGCTGAGTATCGCAAAGTATTCAGTGTCCCCACATCTCCTCCGTAGAGGTTCATTAAGATCTTCTCGCCAGCATTTCCTACGTCTTCCTTGTTTGAGTTTGGGTCAAGAAAAAATTGGCGAGATCTATCCAGTCGGGGGTTTTTTATAGGATGTTGCACCACTTCATCTTGCCTTGCCAGAAAAGGGCAGAGGTAGTGTCACACCCGCTGATGGCATGCAGAAATAACACCATCCCATTCGGAAATTCTGTAATTTCACAGTTTTCCTAGCACTGTGGGAGAATTGCCCATCTTTGACTTGCTGTATCTTCGCAACCAAAAGACATAGCGTGTTTAGGTTTCGCTAAAATTGTAGCAAATTTAGTTATCTTTATTAAAGTTCTTACGAACGTACTTGAAAAACTCCTCCTTTAGGTAGATTTTTATAACAAACTGAAATATGTGCCAAAATTTCGCAGTTTTTCGAGCACCGTGGGAGCAGCACAGGGTTTTCAGGGTTGCAAACTTGGGTGTTAACTACTCTCAAGGGACCTAACAACATATATCAAAATCGTAATTACAATCGCGTTTGCAATGTTTCTCGTTTTTTATGTCGATACAGACTGGCCTAATAAGTAACAGGACACAGGTAAACTTTCAGCTTTTCTAAAATGAGAAAAGTGTGGCCGTCGCAGGCTCTTTCAGTAGATTTCATGTTTGTGGTCTTGACATCTTTATTTAAACTGTGAACAAAAAGTACAAAATAATATGAAAACTTTATTTCCCTTTAATAAAAAAAAAACATGCCGTTGGGCATGAGTCATGACAGCTTCATTATATAAAGTAAACAAAATATTACAAGGAACTACATGACGCCCGCAACTCCGTTTCGCCAAAATTCCCTTATCGCGCGGGAACCGTACATTTTTCCGGGATCAAGTATCCTATGTCCTTTCCCGGGACTCAAAGTATGTCCATGCCAAAATTCAGCAAAATCGGTTTAGCGGTTTGGGCGTGAATAGGTAATAGACAGACACACTTTCATATAAAATTTATAATATTAGTATGTAAGTATGGATTGTCCCAAAATAGCGCTATGTGAATCATCTGTCTGCTAGCTAGTACAACTGAATACGACTCAGTGTACATGCGGACAACGCTTTGAAGTAGTTCCAAAGATTTTCAATAGATGGCGCTTGTTTGTACAATGACTTGTGTCAGCACTCAGCGCCCTCTTTAACATTTTTACCGAACTAACAAAAGGCTTTGTTTTATGTGTATATTTACTAGATATTGCCTGTAGCTGCATTGGCCTAGATTGGTAAGTATCTGTGTATTGCGCTGAAAGTTGAAACTGAATAACGGTCTTTTTCAGGTGTAAGCTACGGTGTAAGTGTATAATTTCTAAACACATTAGGATGGAAAAAACGTGACCGGAGTTCGGCATGATTACACCCAGTGGCGGGGCAAGACCAAAATTTTATGTGGGCAAGATATATCTTGCGAGGCCCCCTAAAATATATTATGCGAGGCCCCCTGATGGATTACGCTAAAGGACGGATTTATTATATAAAGAATATTTTGATAATCAAAGTGTCATTTATAAAAGTTTTTATTTATGAATATTTGCGTATCACAAGTCGTAAAACCTTACAAAACCTCGTGGGCCAAAGGGCGCCCTTAGACCGCGAGGCCGTGGGCGGTCGCCCACACCGCCCACGCCTTACGCCGCCTCTGATTACACCTGCAGTGTATTTTAATTTTTAACATTGAATTGACATAATCCGACCAAATGATGTTGGTCTGTCAAGTGTCAACTGCCTAGGAAAATTTAATTTCTTCGATGGTACCATCGAGGAAATTGATTCCTATGTAGTTGATAGACCAACGTTATTTGGTCGAATATGTCAATAATTTAATGTTAATTGTGATCTGTCGGCTGGGTTTGGCGTAACGCAACCAAACTACCTCCTCTCCTCTACGCCCTCCTCTACTTAGCTATTACAAAAATCTATACTAATATTATAAATGCGAAAGTATCTCTGTCTGTCTGTCTGTCTCACTTTCACGCCAAAACTACCGAACCGATTGTAATGAAATTTTGTACACAGATAGTCCAAAGCCTGAGAAAGGACATTGGCTACTTTTTAACTGGAAAAAATAGTTGTAAGGGGGTGAAAATGTGTAAAGTACAAATTAAGTTAGTTCCAAAAATTCATAATAGATGGCGCCGTGCCGTCTCCTACATCGCGATGACGCTTGCTCAAATGTCTTTCTATAAGATGTGGTATCATCTGGAATAAAATTTCGATTGTTTCGATTGTTATTTGTTTTTATTAAATAACTAAGTACTTTATTTATGCACTATGCAGTGACGTAACCTTAAATCTATCAATGATAAATATTTTATGGGTAAAGTTGTGTAATTGGGGAGCCTAAATAAGTATATTTATTTGCCATAAATAAAATTTCATTTAAAAAAATTAAATAAGTTATGTGCACACTGCACAGCTGTTTTTGGGTGTTTTGATTTAATGGGTAATAGAGTTTTTTACAAAAGCTTAATTTGACACCAATTTTGTTGGCTGCTGGTGTTTATTTATGTACCTATACACGCAATAGATATATATATATATATATATTGCGTGCTATAAACTGAAGTCCACGCGGACGAAGTCGCGGGCAACAGCTAGTATAGGTACATAAATAAACACCAGCTATAATGATTATAAGTAGTTAGGTTAGGTTAGTGTTTAATCATCTACCTGCTTTGTATAATTCATATTATAATTTTATTTTATAATATTTGTTTGGATAATGAATAATGATGGATGATCGAGTCGCAGCACCCCACTTGCCTTTCCACGGCGCACCAGGGCGCCGCGGCGCACAGTTTGGGAACCCCTGAGTCATAAGGTAATATTAATATAGTAATTGTGACTTGTGATTGAACAAGGTAGTTATGAATATTGAAGCACAGTTTGGTTTAAATACATAGGCTGAGCTTAATATCAGTTTTGGACCTAATTATGTAAATCTTATATATAAAATTCTCGTGTCACAATGTTAGTCCACGAACTCCTCCGAAACGTCTTTACTGATTTTTACCAAATTTTATATTATGCATATTCAGTAGGTCTGAGAATCGGCTACTGGGTACTTTATATATTGATAAGTGCATTTGTTGAATAAATAATAGTAAATTATTACAACTCGAGACTGAGGGCGACCATTGTTGGTGCGATTGGATAGCTATAGACGTTGCTATGGTATGACTGTTATACTCGTTTAGTCACTTCAAAAAAATAATATGGGTGAAATAGGTACTTTATATTATGGCAAAGCAACGTTTGCCGGGACAGCTGCTAGTAATTATATATAAGATGCCAATTTTACACTAAAGCTTTGGTATTTTCACTTATTTCTTGATTACATGTAAATTTTGAGCATTGGTGGATGTGCTGGAAAAATTTTTGTTTTTTTTTTTTTGGGAAAATTTTATGTTGTAATTTTATTTCAGACAATATCTTTCAAAATCTTTTTGCACGTCGGTGAGCCTCAAAATAGAAGAGACAAGAAATAACGTCTGTAATAATGTTAAGTAGCCACATAGTCAAATAATTTCCCTGAAGAGTATTTAGCGTAACCTACCTGCAGTGTGAAAAATTGTAAGCACGTGGATGCGAAATGGCAGCTAGTGCTAAAAATATCGTTATTTAATGAAGTTTACTCAAAAATGCTAAACATTATATAAATGAAACATGTATTAAGTAGCTTTAGTGATGCGTTCTGTTCGAATAAAAATGCTTTAGGATATATTAAATATTATTATCATAATATTTTCATTCTTCGAATTAATTACAACTTTAAAATGTGTTGTCCTTTTTAACCGACTTTCGTGTACTTGATGTTTAATTTTAAAATGATTTTTCATAGGAAGCGTCTTGAAGGAACGTTCTTCCCGTTCTTTTGTTTTGTACTATAGAACATTCTGCGAATGGAAATGGTGGTCATGGATGGCGTCACGAGATCGCGTAGGCCATGGTTTTCAAAGCAGTGAAAGAGATAGTCATGTTTTTAATGAAAACTAAATAGATAGTGCTACCGCGGTTGTAATGTTTGAACATCTTCATGTTTAATTCTACCTCTATAATACCGTAATACCCAACACTCAAGAGTTAAGTGTAATATCACTTTTTTTTTTATAATTTTCATTTTTTTTGTCCCACTAAAACGCTACAAAAGACCGCTAAAACAGAACGGCTGAACCGATCTGGTTAATTAGTCCTAAAATATTATATCCGTGAAAGTCCAGGAAAGGCTTATATCAAAACTTAGGAAGAAAGTGAAATTATGAATTTCACCGGGTTACTCGTAATAGCAATAACTACCACGCCGGTTTCGGTGACGGTGGCTGGTTTCATTGATACCATGCCAGTTACGCAGGAGTAATTTTATACTGCTCAAGTGTCTGTGCACAAGAGCACGTCTTTCTATTCCCTTACTCTCATAACCCAGTGGGAAACGCCTCCACTGGACCACGGATCTAGTCTATACTTATTATAAAACAAAGTCGCTTTTTCCCTCATGTCCCTTTGTTCCCTTTAATCTTTAAAACTACGCAACGGATTTTGATGATTCTCTCAGTGTTAGGTAGTCCATTTATCAAGGAAGGTTATAGACTATATTTTATCACGCTAAGATTGAAAATGTGAAAAAACGGGGAAATTTATTTGAAAGGGCTAACTTGAACGCGCTAATCTCAGGAACTACTGGTCCGATTCTAAAAATTCTTTCAGTGTTAGATAGCCCATTTATTGAGGAAGGCTATAAGCTATATTTTATCACGCTAAAACTAATAGGAGAATGTGAAAAAAACGGGGGAAATTATTTGAAAGGGTTTATCTCGCGAACTACTGGAGCAATTTTTATGTTATTTGGCACAGATAAGAAGTAGACCACATGAAGGATCGTGACAGGCTATCGATTTTAATCATTTTTTCAGTGGCTATTATATATTATATACCCGTGCGACGCCGGGGCGGGTCGCTAGTAAACAATATAAGTTTGTATAATTTTTCATGTAGTAACCATACTTATAAAGATTTAGATTTAGTATAGGCATAGGCATATCTACTTCCTATCACTAATATTCACGGAAACAAATTTTCGGCGCCAATGACATGAAGCCAGACAGTCATTACAAAACATAAATCCACTCCCGAACGAACAGATTGGGCCGGATAGCGGTAATTTCCTATCCCAGGCAACTAATTTGGTACAGATTAGCGGATAGTCTAGCAATAAATACCAGTGATTTATCCGTGGACCGGGTGCAGTCGGTTATGATGTTATCTAACGAGGCGTTTGCGGCGGTTTACCTGATAATATCCGGGTTAGGCTTAGTGTCCGACAATATTTTGATAATTGGAGCTGTAATTAGTGATTGTGATATAGATTTGTCGAAGAGTACTACGTAACGAGAGGCGGGAAGCGTTTAGTTCGTTCGTTTGTAAGCGTTTAGTTCGTTCGTTTGTAAGCGTTTAGAGCGCTTACAGACGGACTTGTTGACTTCGACGGCACGCGTCGACGGCAGCCAACGGCAGCTGGCAGTCAAAAAATAAATCAATGAATAATAGTATTTTAATAAAAAGATAAAACCGACTTCCAATTTTTGTACGTAATTAAGAGTTAAAATTACCTATCTCAAAAACTACTGAACCAATTTTGATGAAACTTGCAGTATTCCCTAAGTTGAACAATACCTAGTACAATAAAAACCGGCCAAGTGCGTGTCGGGCCACGCGCAATATAGGGCTCCGTAGTACCGCAAGTTTTTGATAATTTTTATAGTCAATGAACGTACATTTAATGCGTGTTTTACACTACTTACAACATCATCTCAGTTACTTTCAAAGGAATTTGAACGAATAGGTCCTTTATACTTCGCCGAATACATTTTTTTTAGTTAATCGACTATTACTCAATAACTTATAAAGTCTTCTTAGCCGTGATAGTTTTACTTTTAAATTCAGCATATTTCCTACTCCCGTGAATTTTTTGATATTTCCAGAACCAACCGTTTAGCTGGTAGAAGGGGGGGACACTGGACTCTAACGATTTTTTCCACTTTAAAACTTAGTATTTTACAAACGGATCCCTAAATCGGAATATGATCTGTGAATACTCGCAATATTTTAAAAAAACCTATTCAACGACACCCCACACGATGGGGTAGGCGCGAAAAAAAATTCATCCCCGCTTGATGTGTAGGGGAGGTACCATAAAAAAAATATTTTTTTACGATTTCATGTACCATTTTGTTGCCATCACTAATATGTGTATCCATGCCAAATTACAGCTTTGTAGGTCCTATAGTCTCTGAGTAAAACCGCGGACAGACAGACAGACACACAGACAGACGGACAGACGTACAGACGGATAGATTCGGGACATGAACCGAATATCACAAATTACTTTAAATAGAGCTTACAGTCAAAAACAACAATTAATTAAGTAAGGTGGTGACTAACCAATCATTTTCGAATTTGTAATTATAACATTGTTCTTAATTTGAAGAAAATTATTAATAATTATTAAAAAGTATTAATATTTTAGCCAATAATTTAGGTCACTAAATAATTATCATACTTTTTGCTAAAATAATTACTATGAATACTTTTTAATAATAATTAATAATTTTATTTAGCATTGCAAGTACTTATAATTTCTTTCTTTCATTTGAATATTCTAGTTCAGCTAGTACAAAATGCCTAACCCTAGATTACTAACCTTCGTCGATTCGACGACGCGGTTTTAAAAAAATCGTTCTAACTTTTGCGCGCGCGATCGCACTTCTTCCATACTCTAGCTTGATGTAGGGTGCAAGATTAATTTAATTTGCTGATTATAAAGTAACCTGTATTCTGTAATAATTTGGTTTTACTTATGGGCTAGGAATTAAGATCACTTCATAGAAGGACCTTCACCGAGCTGGTCGGTGGATGAAAAGTATGTTATATTCAATTACGTATGTCAACAAATTTATTGCTAGTGGGTTGCCTAAAAAATTTTAGTCCAGAATAAAAAAAAATATTTTTTTTATATATAGCTGGTTTGGTTATAAGACAAATTCAATACCAATCGAAAGTATGGAACCCGTACTCCGTAGAATATGAAAGCGTTTGGTTGTCTATTTTTTCCTGTCACAAATCTTGGGTAGGCAGGTAAATCGATACTTCATACTAGTACCGGCCTGGTTAATGCTTATGCCTTATAAATGCATATTTAATATTCTACTGGATTCATAATTTTGATTGGTTTGGAATTCGATGAGTCTATTAACTAAACCAGAGAAATGTATTTTATTTTTATTTTGGACTGAAATTTCTTAGGCAAACGCACTTGCAATAAATTTATTGACATAGGTAATTAAATATAAAATACTTTTCATCCATTAACCAGCTCGGTGAAGGTCCTTCTATGAAGGGATCCTAGGCCATTAGATAGGTAAAAAAACAGTCATTTTAATGCAAGATTTGCGATCTCCTGGAGACTGATAAACGAGTATTCTAGTTTAGTAGAATGTTTTAATGTTTGAGTTTGGTGTAAAATTATTAAAAATAATTAATAATAGTAAATTTTCCAAACCAAATTTGGTTTAATTTTTAATGAAATGATGAATTCCTATATTATTTTTATTATTGAAATGATGCAATAATACATGAGATATCTACACTTTATCGATATTGAATGGTAATAAAACGAATTATTAAGGAATAATTTCAAAAACTTTTTTTCTGTTTAAAACTAAAAAGTATTAATTAGAATTCTTACATGGTTTTTTCTTCCACTAATGATATTTTTTTTTGCATAAAGTGATTTAAGTCGAAAAAAAATTTTTGCACCTATTTTTTCAGGGTTTATCAAATAATTAGAAGATCGAAATCGATGTATAATTAAAGTTCAAACTTGAAACTAACAATAACAACCGTTAAATTATATAAAAGTCGAGTCAAACATTTGAAATTTATACTCAAAAACAAACTGGAATAAGTCTAAAACTTTTACAGCTAATTTCCACCAAGTTGTATTTTTGAAATACATCTTTTTATTTCTAAGCGTGCGATACATACACTTTGAAAGTTGACACATTTATTCAGAAGCTGTCATAGATTAACATATCCAAAAACTGGGCAGTTTTTGTAAAAAAATTACTCCGAATAAAAATATTTTGATTTGATTTGATAAGATTATAATGCAGCTGACATTACATATGAAAATATGATCCAAAGTATATAAAAGCTTGTGAACAGAATATTATATTTATCACCGCCTCTACCCGACCAGCCTCACATCCTGTCACCGCGGTGTCGTATCTTGTTTTGCAGCAAATTTTAATATTGCCAACCAGACTTAAACGAATTCTCAATATTAAAATATAATATGTGTTTCTTGTTTGTAGTATGAATATTTAAAGGAATGTTCAATATTTTAACGATCATTGTACTATGGTTCAAACGCTCAGTCCTGTCTCTAGCGGTTATCGGCATCTCGTCTACCATTGTATTCTAATTTTACAGATGTAGCGATATCTATCGCACCGTTTGTATGACATAATTGTCAAAAAGTTTCTAAATTCAAATGACCGCGAGTTTCGTGGTAGAGCAAGCAGGAGGAAGCGTGACCCCGCCATGTATCACGAACCTTTTTTTCTTACGAAATATTTTTCGGAGAAATTATGAAGCCACTAATATTATAATATCATCTATTTTAAATTACTTATTTTGTTTTTGTTTTTAATTGTTATCAATTAAATCATGCTATAAGCAACTCATGTTTTAGAGTAAAAAATAATATATTATTATTATATATATTATTATTATATATTAGGATAAGAATTGTAATCCCGGGAATCCCGGGAATCCCAAGAAAATCAGAAAATGTCCGAGTACGTATTTTTAAATCTATAAATGATTCAAAGTTACGTTAATTTGTTTATAATATGATTCATATTATATAAAATAGTTTGAATAAAAATTTACAAATATTAGGAATGAAATAGGAAACATAAAATGAAAAAAATAATAATAATTTTATTCTACATAATATACATTATATTATATTGTACTTAATTTATGCTGGTGTAACACAAAATAATAATTTTGTACAGATTTTTTTTTGTGAAATCACTGTAAAATCATGCATGTTCATAATCCTAGTAATGTGTTTAATTCTTTTACTACGGTTCTGGATCCCAGAATCCAAAAAATCTGATTCCGGGAAATCCCGGATTTTTGTGGTCATATCCATATTATTCCTATCAATCACACCCACGATTCCGATCACTGGTTATCACTTATTAGGTTCATTGGGAAACTAATATATTTCTATTATTACTATTATTTTATAATTCTCCAGCTAATGATTTGAACAAATACTAGGTTTCATCTACTACTAGTTTCTAATTTATAAATAACTAAAAGTGAAATAAAAAGTCAGCGAAGACGTTTTTTGTGACACAACAAAATTTTGCTACTCGATAAGAAAAACACATTTTGTATTAATTAATTGTAATTAAGTAGATATCAAAATATAAGTACCCATATGAAATCGGTGAAAAGGCTGCTCCTGCGCGATTACCTTTGCCTGTTTAGAGGATAAAATTAAATAAAACTAACCTTTATTCGAGAGGGGAAGAGAAAATACCTAATGAAGTAGAGCTTTTTATATTTTATTGATATATGAGAGAAACGAAGCAATGTGAAAAACTTGACGTTTTTTGTTTACACTAAGTATCTTTTTTTGTGCAAAATATCACCATCTCGTATTTAAAGTACTCCTTTGAAGTTTGTGAAAATAATTATTATTATGGCCTACGCGTATTCGTGAAATCTTCTGCCAACTTGAATCCTGATGTGTAGAATGTTCTAGAACAAAACATAGGAACAGTCCAATAAAGATTTCGTAAGAACTCAATTATTCGGCTTTTATATTTTTTTTTTTCTTTATGCCTTGGCTACCTAATTTCATTGTTCAGAGTAGTAAATATAATATAAAAATAAAATGACGACCTCTGTGGCTAAGTTGGTGGGCTGTTGGTAGCTCAAGCCGGGGGTCGCGGGTTCGAATCCCGCCGACGGAACAAAAAATTTTCAAAGTTCCTGGGTCATGGATGTGTATTAAATATGTGTCATATCTTATTAAAAAATCTTAAATATACTTATGTATACTTTAAAAGACGTATTAAATATATTTCCGTTGTCTGGTACCCGTAACACAAGTCCTTAAGGTACTTAGCATGCGGCCAGACTGACGTGGTGTGAAGCGTCCATAGATATTATTATTATTAAGGTCATAATGAATTTTCACTTCTTACATATTATTGTATACCACATTCATTTTTTTTGGCTATAATTATAGGGATATTTTTAAATTAAAACCACAATAAGTTTACCTATTTTATCCTACCAAAATAATAGGAGGGTGAATTTCAACATGTCCATATTTTTTTTTTCATTTCGGTGAACTTTTCTGTTCCTATGTTTTTTTGAGTTTTTACCGAAGTTTCCTCTCAATTTTAATGTTTTATGACTACGAAACTAATGACATAAAAATTAAATAATAAACAAACGTAGCACACACGTTTATATTTTAGCTGTCACCGAGATGAAAAAGTCAGCCACCTAGATGAAAACAAAATTCACCGAAATGTAAATTCACCGAAATAGTATACAGAGTGATTGTAAAACAAGCGAAATAATGTATTTTTATGGAAAAAGTTTGACACTTTGGGTTACACTTTTGCAATTTTCGAAATTATCTCTAATATTTTTCAGAATAAAACATAGCCTATATCCATCACAAAAAATCCATCACGAAATCAGTTATAATTGCACAACTCTTTTGCCTCCGTGACGTACTGATGATAAGAAACGTGTCCATTATCAAGGCCAATGTTTCTATTTGAATTTCTACAGCTCAATACGGCCATTTTAGGCATTGAGGCATTTTTAAAATTCCGATTTACGTCCGATTCCGATAGCAGACTAAAGAACAGACTTTCGAAAGACGAGCATTGCTCGTCGTTTGGGAACGCGATATTTCACGCGAAGTACATACACATGCGGTATCTATCTTGATCTATGTCTGTGGATAGAACAATGTATTTTTGTTTAAAAAAATCATGTTACAAACGATTTTAATTACAAATAACAAAATATATTAATACTGGGAAATAATTGACACATTTGCTTTGAATAAAAATTACCACGCGCCAACTTCAATCGGCAAAGAATAAATGCTGTTACTATTTTGAAAAGGTATCTTCTAGTGCTTTGTTAAAATTTTTCGTTATAAAAATATACTTATGTTAAACAATTAAAATTGAGTTACTATTATTCTAACATTATTATAACCAAAACTACTTTTTGATAGGATTAATTAAATTCTAATATTAAATAATCATATTATATTATCTCGTACTGTTTTTGCTATTTCACTAATCAAATTCAAATTCAAATTCAAATTCAAATTCATTTATTTTTGCATATTATGTGTGTTACAATAATATAGGTCTTATATTTGATATTAGGTTCAACACATAGGCCTCTGTGGGCATGCAAAATTAACAATAGAAAATTATTACAGTCTAAACAGGTTATAAGAGAATTATACAGTCAACAATAATTAATATAATGTAGTAAAATTAATTTATTAATATTATTCTAAATTATTATGTATAAAAATGTCATTATTAAATTAAAAATATGTCAGTGTAAATAGGTAGTAATTTCTCCATAAAAATATTTAAAACATGTCATAGTACGTTATTCATTTAGAATAATATTATTATTACAATAGTAAATTGATTTCTATTTTCTATGTTTATAACAAGTCAATAATAATAAATTAGATACATATTATGTTTAAAATTTACATTCACGAAAGAGATCTTCGATAGTATAGAAGCATTTATCAACCAAATACTTTTTTAATTCATTTTTAAATCTTTGAATGCTGTCTATTTCTTTAAGACTCTGCGGTAGTTTATTGTATATTTTAGTTGTCATACCAAAAACATTTTTTCTAATTAGGGTGCTTTTTGATCCAATGCAACATAATTTGTCAGCTAGTCTTTTTGTGTTAAAACGCTCAAACAAATGTAGGTTTGATCGCACAAATAATGCTACTTCGTATATGTACAAACACGGAAAGGTAAGAAGTTTATATTTTTTAAAATACGGCTGACAACTCTCAGTTGTACGTATATTGGCTATAATTCTGATACATTTCTTTTGCGCCTTAAATATGTCTTCACGCATAGTAGAGTTACCCCAGAATATGATACCATAACGAAGAGTAGAAACTACGAAACCATTGTAGGCCATTAACAATCCTTTTTCATTAACCACTTTAGAGGTAGTATATAAAGCATAGGAAAATTGATTTATTTTTGTACAGACATGTTCCGAATGTTTTACCCATTTAAGATCTTTTTCGATGTATATACCTAGAAATTTTGTAACTCCAATATCTTCAATTTTATCCCCATTATATTTGATATTTAATGTGTTTAATAGTGGCTTTCTTTGCTGGAATTTCATTATTTGTGTTTTCTTTAGATTTATGAGTAAGTTATTAGATTTCAACCAATTTATAATATCAATTAAACTTTCATTTATGTCATTTTCGTAACTACTAAGATCATAACAGGTAAACACGACAGTACTGTCGTCTACGAATAGAGTCATTGGGTACTTTATGCAGCGAGGGAAATCGTTTATGTATATCAGAAATAAAAGAGGCCCCAGAACACTGCCCTGGGGAACGCCATATTCTAATTTTCGAGATTTTGAAGAGTATGTAAGCTCTGTTTTTGTTTTCGCACATATTCTTGTAATTTGAGTTATTTGGGTCCTATTTGTAAGAAATGATTTTATCAAATTAAGGATACTTCCTCTTACCCCATATATATTTAATTTTTCTATTAGTATATCATGTCTAACGCAGTCAAAGGCTTTAGAGATGTCCATAAATAGAGCTGTCACCGGTATAGATTTGTCAATATTTAAGACTATTTTGTTTAAAAAATTGTAAATAGCTAAATTAATGGATAAATCCTTTCTAAATCCCTTTTGTTCTTCAGAAAATAGATTAAATTTTTCAAAATATGAATACAAAGTTTTATATATAATTTTTCCTTAATTTTTGAGAATACAGAAATAATAGCAATAGGACGGTAACACGTTACATCCTCTTTTTCACCTTTTTTAAATAGAGGTTTGATTATGGCCGTTTTAAGCTCAGTAGGAAATGTGCCATCTTCTATACAAAGGTTGATAATATAACTAACCGGTGATGCTATTATTTCAGCCACACTCTTTACTACCGGGGTAGATATTTCGTCAATACCAACACTTGTTGTATTTTTTAATGAATTTATTGTTGATTTAATGTCAAGAGGTGATACATAATTGAAAAATAAAGAATTAAAGTGATTACATGTCAGGGTACGTCTATAGTTTAGAATAACATTTTAAACTTTCGCGTTCCATTATAATTTAAAACTTGTTATTCGGGACTTAACGCGACTTATTTCAATAGTAGTGCTACTATGAGTACATACTTTTTCTCGACGTTTCGGCCGTGTTGCAACGGCCGTGGTCACGAGGGGACTGCAGGAGCGCGACGTCTTCGTTTGCACCGGGCCGTCTGATCTTCGACTACCCTCGAGTTGTCTAACATTTGTGTTCCAGTATATTTACACTCAGCAGGTTCAGTGCGACACACAACACTAACTGTATCCGGGTTTACATTTATTGATAAAGGTGACACACGCGGTTTGCACTTATTAATCACTGGATTCCAGGCTGGAGACAATTTAAATCCGTCCTCACGATTGAAGTTCTTGTACTTTTTAATTTCAATAGCTTCACGTATTACTCTCGTGTGGTAATGACGATCCGTAGAGAGGATTTTGGGGTCGTGTAGTTCCATCCAGTGATTAGTCCCCATATCAAGCAGATGTTCTGCTACCGCGGATTTATTTGTCTGGCGATTTTTCACTGCGGCTATGTGTTCTTTCACTCTTTCGCCAATAGTCCGTTTCGTTTGGCCAATGTACGAACTACCACAGCTACAATCTATTTTATAAACCCCAGGAGTTTGGAAAGGTAAGGAATCCTTTGGTGACCGCAGTACTTGTGATATTTTACGTAACGGAGTATACACAGTTTTAATGGAGTATTTTCTCAGTTCTGTTCCAATTTTGTCCGTTACGCCTTTGACGTATGGTAAAAATGCTGCTTGACGGCTCACCTCCGGATACCTCGTTCTCTCCTTCCGCCTTCTTAATCCCCTCGACATGTTATATCCATTCCGTCTAAGTACCTCCTGAACATGTGTTAGCTCCCTGGGTAAATGTTCAGGGTCACAAAGGTTATGAGCTCTGTCTGAAACGTCGAGAAAAAGTATGTACTCATAGTAGCACTACTATTGAAATAAGTCGCGTTAAGTCCCGAATAACAAGTTTTAAATTATAGTTTAGAATGTCATTATTATTTAAATTTTTCACTTGGTCAATAAAATAATTATTAAATGTCTGTGCTATATTTTTAGGGTCTGATATAATTAGTCCATTACTAGTTCTAATTTGTTTTATTTGTTCTTTAGGAAGATTATTTTTATGCCTATTAATGATGTTCCAAGTTGCTTTTGACTTATTTTTCGACGAGTTGATGTAATACAGGTTTTGTGCTTTTTGTGTCAAATTAATTATCCTTTTAAGTCTTTTTGTGTAAGTTTGATAAACGTTTTTGTTATAAGCACTTGGATCCTTTCTGTATAGCCATAATAACTTGCGTTTTCTTTTACAGCAAAGTTTAATCCCCTTAGTGATCCACTTGTGTTTTTTGTTAGTTGAAATTTTGAGTCGAATAACAGGAAAACAAAGATCATAGAATAGCTTAAACTCATTAAAAAAGATACTGAAAGCTTGATTACCCGTCTTGCTTGTATAAACATCTGTGTATTTTAAGCTATCTAGGTAATATTTAAATTTTGTTAAGTTTTCCTGTGAAAAATCACGTTTATGTTTGTACCAGTATTTTAAAGTACATGCTGATTTTACTGAGAAAGAGATTATCTGAGCATTGTGGTCTGAGAGCCCAAGGTCTAAGTTGAGGCTCTTCCTTCTATGCAGATTGTGTAAGATGTTGTCAATACACGAGTTACTAGTTAATCTGGTTGGTGAATCAAATTCAAATTTCAAATTGTAACACTCTGCTGTTTGGAGAAATCGCCGTGAATATTTATCATGTTTACATATGTTTATATTAAAATCACCACAGATGATTATTTTTTATGGCTTTTGGCACAAATTAAATTTAGGATTTTGTCAAACTGTTCAAAGAATAATTCATATTGGGCGGGGTTGGTTTTTGGGCACCTATATATACATAAAATTATTGTTTGATGGTCTAAAAGTTCGATAGCGCAGCATTCAATGATATTGCTAATAGACAATTTATTAATGTTCTTTAGTAACTTGTATGTAAAGTTATTTTTCAGTAATATACAACTTCCACCATTTCGATTATCTCTCGAGTAACTAGAAACTAATTTATATGGAGCACAGTCGAGCAATTCGGTATCAGTATTTAACATATTGTGCTCAGTTATACATAGGACGTCTACGCTTAAATTATAATTATTTAATAAGTCTTGTAAATGAACATTTAATAGATTTGCTTTACTTAAAAGGCCGTTTATATTTAGATGAAAGACAGTAAGATTATTTATCAAGAAAAAATGAATCTGAGCCTGGATATTTTAAATTATTTGTTTCATCATTACAATTATTATTATCTGTATCACAATGATCAAATTCATAATCAAGAGTTTGTGTAAATTTTTCCGACATTGAAGCTTTAGGTTGTGTACTATGTACTCTACATTTGCGATCTGATATCTCGGTATAATACATTGCCATTTTTTGTTGATATTCTAGATGGAGAATTTCTTTTAAAAGGAAGCGACTTACAAGTAATGGAAAACGTGTTCTGACGTGAAGTCGTTCAAAATCCATGTCGACAAATGTAGAGTTCGTATGGCGTTTGCATATATAATTAAGTTCATAGTTTACTTTCTTAACATTTAGGTATTTTTGAAATGGAATCTTACAAATAAGTACATTAGTTTTTTTCAATAAGTTCACCCAGGTTTCTAAATGGTATTGAAGCTCAAATGGATTTTTTTCATTCGCACCAGCAATCAGTATGATATAGTCTTGAGTTGTCAGTTTTGATAATTCTTCATTCTCCGATAGAAGCAAGTCATGTAGTTTCGCTCCGGGTTTGCAAAAAGTAGTTACTAAGAAATTCTCGCCTGTAAGTTTTTGAAGATATTGCTGAACACCTTTGCCTAGTTGATCACAGATAATGACGATTCTTCTTTTGCTTACATGGGACTTTGGTATCTCAAAATAAGAGTCCATTTTAGTATTATTATTATTACTATTGAGCAGGTGGGAACTTCTGTTTATAATATCTTGTAATTTTTTGATTTCTTGTTTTGCATTTAATAATTCATTTTCTAATAATTCTATTTTCTCTTTAAAATTTTCGGTCATTTGTGTTATATTATGTTCACTGGGTAGCATGCTCATTACACTTCCTCTATTCACAGTTGTTTTTATTTTCCTAATGATAGGCGATGTCATACTATGAAGGGATTTTTCAGTAATGCCAATTTTTTTAAATATGTTTAATGTTTTTTCTTGCTGTGATATAATTCGTTTTAATTCCACGTTTTCTAAAGATAATTTTGATATTTCTTCGTGAGCTGAGTCCAGTTGTATTTTTTGACTTTGAATTTGATCTTTGAGTTCCTTTGTGATTTCATCATTATAATATATGGATGTGTCTGGTAAACTTTGAGATGATAGGTCAAAACAGCTCTCCATACTTGTTTTTTCATCAACGATTAGTGACAGATCTACATATGATTTTGATTTCTTTTTGCGTAGAGTAACGTATTCAGAATCCATGTCTTTTTTCTGTATTTTACTTATTGATTCTAAAAATGTAAAGACTATCGAGTTGTAGGAGCGACACCTATTAACGAGTAGATACTGCTAAATAATTACAGCAAAAGCGACATCTGTGTCCATCTATGGAAATAATTTGTTTCAAAGTGACATCTATTGTCTTTTGGTAAATTAATTGTAGGAGTGACACCTGTTGACGAGTAGATACTGCTAATTAATTACAGCAAAAGCGACATCTGTGTCCATCTATAAAAATAATTTATTTTAAAAGTGACATCTATTGTCTTTTTGGTAAATTAATTGTAGGAGCGACACCTATTGGCCAGTAGATACTGCTAATTATTACAGCAAAACCGTCATGTGACCATTAATTTGTTTTAAAAGTGACATCTATTGTCTTTTTGGTAAATTAAATTGTAGTAGCGACATCTATTGTTAAGTAATACGCAACTTTCGCATCGACCGTTGCTATATTCTTCAATTCAAATTTCCTTTGTTCTTTTGATATATTATGTTATTTTCTGATTCACCATATAAATGATTTTTACTATTCAAAATTTATTTATTGGCTATCACACAATTGCACATGATGATTTTAAAAGGATATATACAGTTTTTGACTCACTTTAAACGCTTTGTTAGGCTGGCAGTTTTTACACCATTATCTTCTAATTTCACTAGTGTTTATCTTGGATAACACTGTCACTAATAGTTTAATTGTCACTTATCACTAATCAATTTAGTTCTCAGTTGTAGAGTCACTTTTTCCACTTAAAAAGATTATTTAATACGGAGACGATGTGAAACCGTGTAACGCCCTCTAGCGCCCCTTTACGAAACTTCGTCAATCAACAAAAGTCAATATTATTTTAGGTAATCCTAATAAACTATATGAGGTCAAAATATCAGACACTGAGTTTCTTATTCATAAAATGAAAGGTAAATATTGTGTCCTTATAAATATTTAAAGTAAAAAAAAAAATACAAATATTGACTGAAACGACGTTAGACGAATGTTAGGTGTTTTTCGTTATGGAATTTCTTGATAAAAGCGATCAAAGCTATGCAATAGCTCAAAAAAATGAAACATTAAGAAGCACCATATTTCTTTTTTATTCATTATTTTACGATTTCGCAGATTATTATTCACCTGTATAAAACAACTTTAAAAATCACCGAGATGAAAAAAGCATTCACCGATATGAAAACTATTGTCACCGAAGGTCACCGAAAGTCACCGAGTCACCATTTCCGTATTTTTTTCATATCGGTGATTTTTTTTTCATTTCGGTGACCAAATAGGTCACCGAATTCACCGAAACGGAATCACCGATATGAAAATTTGTGACAAATCGTTGAATATTTTGACTCCAATAATAATTATACCGATATATATACTACATACTGATACATAATATTAAAAGTGTTTGTAAGAAAATAAATTAATACTTTTAGCTGGTTCAATTAACATGATAAATTGAATCACGGAAATGTAGAGAAAAGTGTCGGGTGTCACCGAGACGATATACTTACTTTTTTAGCGGGAACACGCAGTGACGCAGCAAACCACCTCTAGGTCCGAAGGCACAAGCACGACTGGCGCTTGAGTTCGAGAAGCGGCATTACGTTCAAACAATTCTGGTCTCGACAATTCATGTTTCTTTTTTATTCACCGAATCAAGACAAAATGTTGGGACAGTTTTATTTCTCCCGCTATTTTGAAAGTATAACGATTGTGATTATGAAATTTGTATTGATTATACCTCCATTCTTTAAGAATCCAATAAAAGAATCCGTTTGCTTGTACCACTAATATTTTTTCCTCGGCTGACGAAATTAGGACTAAAAAGGTCGTTGGGACAGTCACCGAGTAGCCTAATTTCCACCTTTATAATTTTTTATTTTTATGTTCTAGTTATCGAATTAAAAACGTGGCTGTTGCCTCATATGGATAATCACACAAACACAAATTTTATTTAATCCTAAAAAGCCATTTCACACCCCCAATTCCACAGTAGCCGCGAAAAAAAAGCGGTTGGGAAATTCACCCAGGAACGTATTTTGGCTTATCATGGCATATTAGTTCCAAGTACCTACTAACCTGCAAATTAGCACCGACCACGCTTATTGTAACTTAGACAATCGTTTCGTTTCGTCGCTCGAAAGATGAAATGGAATCGTTCAGCTTTTACTGAAGAATCAATTTATTTTATAAAACATTTTGTGTATTATATAAGTAAGTAATTTCTATAGCGAGCATAAGGAGATTCCGAGCTCAAATGCAAACATAAAAAAGGTGACCAACAATTAAGTACCCCTGTTGTGAAAGGTAAGTAAAAGATACTTGTGACTAAACCATAAAGGTAATATACCTATCGGAATAGAGAAACAATCCCGAGCTGTCAAGCTTAACCAAAATTTGATTTACATCTGTGTATACAATTATGTTTACGTGTGCGTGTCAGTGATGTACAAACATCTTGTAATTCGACAAAATATCGATCATGGAATAATAATTGTAAGATTGTAAACACAATGCCGGCTGTACATTCTCGCCGAGACACAGCGAGGCGGCCCGGGTGCAAGAGTGTAAATGGGTGCGCTCGCCTCGTCTCGCCTGTCTCGGACCCTCTCGGTCCGTTGTCGGTATTTTGCGCCCGAGACAAAGGGTCTCGCGAGGAAAACGAGCGCACTACTGTACACTCTCGCGTCTTTCACTACTAGTCCCGCCGTTGTTGGACAGTGTAGAACAGAAAAATAACAATAATAAACGTCATTATCAGTCATCATATATGAGAAATAAAATTAAATATGATTATAAATCTTTGGATTACAATGATATCTTTCGATGCATGGTGAATGGTGAATGGTCGTTTTCCACCATCTTCTCTGAGTTCTTATCTGCGATTGAACTAAGCAATAATGAACATGATCGCACTCGGGCAAGGGGCTCTCGCACGAGACTCGCCCGAGAGCTCTCGGCGAGAGTGTACAGCGGGCATTATAAAATGGGATAAAATAAAACTGCATATATATAATATAATAAAATTGTAATTTTGAAGTAAAATGTGACTTTTCTTCAAAATGCTTGCTGCATAATTAAGTACTCGTATGCATGATTTTTTCTTCGGAGTCCAGTTTGGATGGTTAATTATTTTAAGTCATGAATTTCTGGTATCCAGGTCAGCAGGAAATCTGAAAAATTGGCCAAGTGTAAGTCGGACTCGCGCATGAAGGGTGACCGGTTTCAACCGGGCATTTTCTAAAATCCGGTACGATACGACACGACATGTCATGACACGATTCGACACGACAGGTTACGTCACGTGACATCAGTACCTACACGACACGACACGACTTCACTAGACCCTATTAATTTTCAATTCACTCTCAATGAGCCTACTGAGCCCTTTTATTTGATGCCCATCTTGCAGAAGTGCTTTCAACTATTTCCCTATCTTGGATGAGCAGCCGTATTGGATGTAGAATGACATTACATCTGTGGAAATTTCAGAAGTCTATTACTATAGTGGTTCTTGTTATACAGCCTGAAGACAGACAGACGGACGGACGGATGGACAGACGGACGGACGGATGGACAGACGGACAGGCAACGAAGTCTTAGTAGTAAAGCGGGCTGCGGGACCCCACTACTAGGACTTAATTTTTACCTTTTGGGTGCGGAACCTTAAAAATGATAAATTATGCATGATAGTATATAAACTAATTATAAACTACGGATGAGTATGTTATCATTTCAACATTCCTAGATAATTAGTATACTTAACTAAAAATATTTTCATATCGACACAACTTATCGATAACTTGATGCAGCCCTAGTGTAAAATAGATGAAAATTGTTTACACAAAATATCTTTAAATTGTGCACCATGGCTAGTCAAGTTATGTTTTCCATATAATTAAACATATACAGAAGTGAACACGGACGTAAAAATACCAATAACTCGTAGGGAATTGGCAAAAATAAACTTAAAACTAGGTCCTGTCGATGTAGAATAATTCACCTGTGAAATGAATATTTGTCCGGGTTTTTTCGATGTGTGGATCCAGAATCATTCCACAAACACTTAACCATGTTTCTAGAGCAGTATTTCTTAAAATTATTCATTATTTAACTTAAAATCACAATTTTTCTGAGAGCCCAAATTGACAACTATCGGCCCAGGGGCAGACAGACTGTCAAACAGATGAAAAAAAAGCTATGCAACCTCAAATCACGCTTCTCTTTCTACCACGCAGTGTTACTGATAGTGACATCTCGCTTGCTCAGGCCTTTGTTTCTCTATTCCGATAGGTATATTAACTTTATGGACTAAACAGGAGTAACTTAAATTTTTGGATTAAAGCGTCTCCCAGACAGACGCGGCCTGCGGTGGCGGTGGTGGTGGCGATCAGTTAAATGGCTTGGCCGCGTGGCCGCGTGTGTCTGTTTCGTTCCTAGAACTCTCAAGTCATCCAACTGACCGCCACCGCCACCGCCACCGCAGGCCGCGTCTGTCTGGGAGACGCTTTATGAAAATGACAGCTGGTGAAAAATATAACTTTTTATTTTCTTCATATTTTTGCGTAGTTTTCGTAAAAAATAATGATTCACTTTTATCTGATGATATTATTTGCAAACTGTTTATTTAACACGCACAAAACTAAGAGAAACCTAATATTTATAAAAAATTTGAAAACCGATTTTTTTAGAAACATATCAATTCTTATCATAATTGTGATAAAAATAACATGAATTTGCTGACAATATCGTAATTAACGAAATTCAACTTCAAAAATTCCTAATTTCTTAGTTACGACACCACGTATTTGGATGAGGTATTATGAAACTTCTGTCGCTTCGTTTTCTGTCACGATTTGACAGAAAACGATAAATTACGTCAAGGTTTTTTGAAACATGGTAGCGGTAGGGTGAATAAACGCTATAGACAGGATAGGCTGAGAGCACTATAGTTTTAATTTTTTTTTGATTAAAATATAAACTAATACCATGCAATAATAACTCCCACACCGGTTTCGGTGACGGTAGCCGATTTCATTGAAACCAGGCAAGTTGTAATTTTTATAGTGCCCAAAAGTGTACGCAGTAGGTACACAAGATCGCTCTCTATTACTTTTACTTGCATAACCCCGTGGGACAAAAGACTGACATGACTAGCGAGAGATCAGGCGCAGGACGGACTTTTTACATGCCCGTCCGACGCATGGATCATCTTACTCGTCAGGCAAACAGGTGATCAGCCTGCATTGTCCCAATTGAACTTGAAAATAACAAGAGCCACGCTCTAAAGTCTAAACCACGGAGGCGTTACAAAAAATCACGCAATGAAGAACTGTAAACGCACAAGTTTGTTAATGTTGTGAATTGTGATGGATGCGAGGTGTCGGCGCGATTAGCATGGCAGAGACCGCCGCTCGGCGCGTTTCAATTACCACGGCCGGCTTACTGAATTATGTATGGGACAACTTTGATTGAAACGTTCTGGACCCCATGGCGAAGTTGATTTCTGTGTTTGATTTATCCGGCTAAAGCTTGTTAGACTTTTAATTTGTATTAGCTGCTTTCTATATAAATAAAGTGAATTTGATTTTTTGTTAGTCTCGCTTGAGAACACAATATTGAAATATTCGTTGAAGTCCTGGAAAGCTTTTTATTATGAGGATACGAAGTTCATCGGGTTAACTGGTAGTAATTTAAAATGGCAAACGTTTCTTTGTTTGCATCGAATAGATTTCCAATTTCCAAATGACTAGGCCTATTTTAACTCACTACCGACTCGCAATGAAACAGCACCACGCAGTTCTGCTGCGGAAAAATAAAATCGGCCAAATGAGAGTTTGACTCGCGAACGAAGACTTCCGTGCGTACGTTCATAGAGCAAAATAAATAGGCAAAAATTGTGTGTTTTTTCGTTTTTGTCTATTGTTGTAGCGGCAACAGTGAAAATTCGGAAGTCTAGCTGTAGAGGTTTCAGACAAACAGATGACGTGACGGACAGACGGTCAGACATCGAAGTCTTAGTAATAGGGTCCTGTTTTTTCCATTAGGTAAGGAACCCTTAAAAAAAGTACCCCGCGAAGTATAAAATACTTTCACCATTCCATATCGTTAGAGAAATTCTACAGTAGTAGCATAATATTGACAGCTCATGCTCGCCAACAACTATTATTATCGGCGCCTCGTAAAACGCGCGCTAAAAGTATTTTACACCGAGCGATTGACGCGCGAGCAAACTAATTTAATTTGATTAAATTCCAGCAAGTTTAACGTGCAAATTTGTACTACACGAAATAGATTCTGCCAGGCAAAATAATGTGTAATAAATCTCCATTAGTTAGGTACCTGAGTAGAATAATTGATAGTCGTTAGAGCGATGGATCCAAATGAGGCAAATGATGTGAACAAAACCATTGTTAGTTAGTTGTACTATCAGGAAGTTAGTTGATTCAGGCAGATGGCGGACACCGCAATTTTGATTTTGTGGCGTGGGAGAGCCGTGCTTCGGCACAAATGGGCCGGCTTTACCGGAGAAATACCACGGGCTCACAGTTTCGCCGAGTGAGTGAGTTTACCGGAGGCCCAATGACCTACACTTACCTACTTGCCCCTACCTTATTACCCTATTCCCTGTTAAAAGGCCGGCAACATGGACCCGGTGCTCGTTTGCCCCCTTATTTTATATAAAAAAAATAACCCGACTAAATTGACATAGTTCGATGGCACCTACTTATAATATTATCATTGTCACATTTGTTACATTGTTATTTGACTGGACTGGAATTTGCCTGCAAACTCACTCATTGACTGATCATAATTATATTATATAGGAGAAGGTGGTAATATGGCCCCCCACTTTGTTTATCAAGCATTATTTAAAAATATAGGAGTCAGAAACCTAAAAAATACATTATGGGACTTATTATTCATTTGTTTAAACATGTCTTATTAGGGAATAAATAAAACTCGTGCAGGATAATCGAAAGTTTTAATTATTCTTAATCAATTACATTTGGTATTTTGAGATCAAGTGATGGTAATGTGGCCCCCCGAGGATACCTATCACATTAAAATATGTATTGCACAAGTGAAACTTAACGGTAATAAAAATAAAGTTTAAAAAACTAAAACCCGACTACTAAAACGCGCTCTAATTATTATTTTTTAACAAAAAATGGAACCCGACTTCCAAGGTAAAAACAATATTTGAAAAAGGCACTAATTAAGAATAAGAATTATTTCATACTTTTTGGATCATTTTAAGACTCTTAAAACAACGTCGAAACCCCCAAACATAAAAAAGGTAACTTTATAATGGGATCCATAAGTAATCGAGGGAATTCTTCGCTATTTTTACCAAAACCCCGTTTATCTGGATGATATTGTGATTTCGATTCATAATCCGAAGTATTTCAAATGGAAACTTATAGTGATTTTGGATAAATAATGAAGTATTCCAAGTAAATCTTACCAAAAAGCCAGATTTTGCACCAAGATATTATACCATGGTTCAAAGGTGGTGATCAGATCTCCGGCCTCCTTATAGATACATGTTTGGGGGTTTCGACGTTGTTTTAAGAGTTGAAGACATATGCTAATGGTACATTTGATTAATCATCATCATCGTCTCTACTCTTACATCGTGCAAAATCACATTATGACTCTATTATTAGTATTATTAGTGTTTTTCAAAGACGAGCGCAATAAATAAAAGATATTAAATTAGTATGAGGATGACGTCACATCCAAATCGGAAGTACCGCAAAAGCGTTTTCGTCAGTACAAATCCTATTTTCATAAAGTCATATTTTCAAATCGACTTTATTTATCAATCATAAGCTTTTATTTGATGATAAGGGTGAAATATGGTATCCTAGGCCAAGAAATATGCATTTGTTGTTTCTTATTGTATTGAAGTGATATCATGAATTGATGCAATAATCAGGTGATTGCAAGCAAACCCGTGGGAAATAGATGCTAACAAAGTTCTTTCATTTGATACCCAACACAACATAGTCAGGTTTTTTTTTTGTTCTATACTTTAAGTGCCCTAGATGGCGCTATAGTCAATTTCAAGTAAAGTCATGTTTAGTTTAGGGTACAATAATTTCACTTTCAATTCATAACTTTGTTCCGAAAACAGGAGAATTAAAACTCAACACTAACGACGCGACTACATGTTCAGGAAGATCCAGCCGAGGGTGTAGGTATATATAATTAATTGTTGTCAGTTGTTTCATATTGTATTGAAGTGATATCATTAATTCATGCAATAATAAGGTGATTACAAACAAACCCGTGGGAAATAGGTAATAAAATTTATATATTTGAAATGTGCTAACAAAGTTCTTTCATTTGATACCCCATACAACATAGTCAGGAAAAGAATTTTTTTTTGTTCTATACTTTAAGTGCCCTAGATGGCGCTATAGTCAGTTTTACGTAAAGTCATGTAGCCTATAACCAGCGGACAATCAAGACACTTCCAATAACACCTCATTTGTCTAAATAGGATAAGTAGTTTTAAAGTTACGAGGGAACAGACAAACATCCATACCCACATACATACATACATACATACATACAGGCCAAAATCATAACCCTCCTTTTTGCTTCGCCGTAGTCGGGTAAAAATCACAAATGTAATAGTCACCTTTGGAGCCTCCACAGGCTACATAGCCCATTAGTCAAAAGTTTGATACTGTACCCATGGCTCTCCAGCTCTGTCATTCGAAAACAGTACGACCAATGTGAGGGGGCCAAATTACAATCATTGCCAATATTTAATTAAACAAACGTACTAAAAATATTAATTAAATGTATAATTTTATATTTACCTTTTAAATTCCGTAGGAGAACAGTTTGATGTATCCGATGTTTGAACACAAAAGCCAAATATTTTTGTTTCTTAACAACTATCGAAATAAAATCACACACACTAAAAAAGTTTCGCAGGTCGCAAGTTTGTTTAACTTGATCGAATGACAATCGAACTTGACAGCCTCTGTTGGATTTGTACGGTGCTAAATTAGTAGCATGCCGCGAGCATCCCGTTCCACCAAAATTATAGGTACTGGATAGCGTTGTTAAAACATAAATTATTGAGGGGGGGGGGGCAATATAATATGTGCAAGGGCCACATTACCACCTTTTCCCTGTATTTTATAACTAAGTATTGTAATAAATAACAATTTCATATAAATTCAAGTTTGGGGTAGAAGTTTGGTATAAATTCAAATTCAGATGTGGGGCGGCCTACAAGTTCAGAAAGCCTAATTCAAACTACAGACGAATGGACAACTTTTTATCAACTTAACTTTGCCGGACTTTGCCCACGGACTAAATTAAATGGAAAATTACATTCTCAAACTGCAGAAGTTCTTGTTCAGTGAAAAAAAAGGCCATCGATGCATAAATTTCGGTAGGACTTCGATAGGACTGTAGGCTAGGTTTAAATGTCAATCAATAATGTTGGGTTGCACCAACTTACTTTAACTATAACTCTAACTTTAACTATAACTACAGTGCAAAATGTCAAATCTTTGGTTAAGGTTAAATATGGCGTCCTAGGACGAAAAGACGAACAGAAACAAACAGAAAGTGGAAACAGAAGTCACATTTTTATTGATTTTTTATAGAAAGTGACATAAGCCACAAATGTCACTTTTTATAAAAAAATCAATAAAAATGTAACTTCTGTGAGAAATAAAGTATTTTAAAAATATTTCGCGGGAATTGTATTGCAAAATCAATAGGTGTGCATATTTTATGTAGTAATAGTATGAAATTAGCTAATTAATGTCGATTGTTTTTTTTTTTTTGTATGGGAAACGAACCACCTTAAATGTGATTCATTTAAAATTTGACATTAGCAGTCGAACTCTTCATTTAATTGCAGGTTAATTTTAACCCTAGAAAGATAACTTACGTCGCAGAGACGCCCGCGCAGAAAACAAAGTGCTGTCTTTTTTATTTAGCGGGCGAATCTGTGTCTGCGTTACGGCCAACTAAGTCGCCAGTCTATCCTTTTGCGGGATGGCTGTTTCATAGTGGTAAGTACCGTGGTTTATAAGTTATCAGTTTGACGTGCGCTCGCGAGGCGTATGGTTATCTTTTGCGTAACTTTTGACTATTTATTTTGTTCTTTTATTTTTGATGTATAGAGCGTATTATTGTTTTGTTTTAGGCAAAATATAAAGAGACCATCATGACTACTAGACGGCCGTTGAAAAACAAGGAAATATGTCGAATATTGGACAGAGATGAGGAAAATGAAGACGACGAATTCAAATTTCGAATTCAAATTCAAATATTTATTTGCCAGAATATGGTACAAAAAAGATGTTTAGAAATAGCTCAGACACATTCTGCTTCATGCGGCGTGCAAATATTTAAATATAGGTCATAGCAAAATTACAATGGAAATAGATGAAAACAAATTAAATACATTAAATTTTACATACTATACTTAAACACTAATTACATATATTTATTCAAGTCTTTATCATTAATGAATTCATTTACTGAGTAATAACATTTGTTTATCAATAATTCAAATAATTGTTTCTTAAATATTCTAGGGTTATTGTTTTTAATACTGTCAGGTAAGTGGTTATAAATTTTAATTCCCATACAGAAGACATTTTTTTTTTGAAAACGTCTATCTAGCCTTTGTGTTGGTACACATAATTTATTTTTATGACTCAGAGATCGGCTTGTGTTATCTATTTTTTTGTCAAAAAGATTAATGTTATTTTTAATAAATACACTTATTTCGAATAGATATAAACATGGTAAGGGCAGACAATTAATTTTCCTAAAAAGTGGTTTACAGTTTTCAGTATACTTGGCACCAAATATAGCACGTATACATTTTTTTTGGGCAACAAATACTTTTCCGCAATCTGTTGAGTTGCCCCAGAGGATAATACCAAGCAACATAACCGTGATATGCTAGCAGCGCCGATTCTTTAGTGCTCACATTTCGTAATCGATTTAATACAAAGACAAATCGGTCTAATTTTAAGCAGGTTGCTTCTATGTGCTTTTTCCAATTAAAATATTTATCAATATTTACTCCTATGATGCTCAGAAAGTGATAGTGAGGCAGAGGATCGTTGACGTTTGCCACAAATGTCTTTTAATTTTGTTAATTCTTTTTTATTGTGATTTTTAAGACTAATTATACTATTATCTACTTAATTGGAAAAAAAATCTATGATTTTTTGTGATAATTTGTAAGATTTGTTCCTTTAAAGTTTAAACAGAAGACAGTCATTTTTGTGAGATCTTAATTGAGAATTTTGTAATTTCATTTTAATAATATTACAAATATTCATAAGTATAAAAACAATGCATTTTATTTATATAGTTCTTGCAATCTACGAGTGCGCGGCGCCCTTAGTTGTGTGAGTGACTATGTCTATACACGCGTACATGGCTCGCTCGCTACTGACTGCTCCGTCGGGTACGCACACTAACGAAAATGTCTATTCGCATTTCCAACTACAAATAAAGGCTACGCGCACTCGTAGATTGCAAGAACTACACACATATTTTAACTATAAAGTATAAAAAATTGCATTGGAAATTTGGGCGCTTCTGAAGCTCATGGTTATCTTTCATGTTTGGTAAAATATGGTTACCTTTCTAGGGTTAATCAAATGTCTCTGAGTGCGGCAGTTAGAAACGACCAGAATTTGTAATTACAAAATTCCTACATTTGATAGAATGCTAAGCGTTACTTTCCAGATGGGTGTAAATTGTAAAACGGGAATTGCTCAAATATTTACCGAATGCTTCACTGGACTTGCAACCCGGTAACAAAGCTCGTACGAAATACACGGGCACATAATTTATTCGTTTACGCACTATTGGCTGGGTTAAACACTGACAGATTTAAGTGAACTCGGCCGAGCTCGTGGTATAATATTATAATAAATAGAGATGTGCTCGGCCGAGAGCACTGTGTCGCCACGTTACTCGGTTGGTGCATAAAGATGCGCGGTGTCTCGCAAGCCTTATTCTTCGAATGATTCGAATGATCAAAACTCGAAAAGCTTATCATAATTTTACATTAATTATTGATTTGAGAATAACATTAGTGAGGATATAGTGTAGTATTGGGGTATTTTAGGGCCATTCGGCTACAGAGAGAATTAACGAGAATTTTTAAAATGTGTTATTAGTTACATTTTTCAATTGGAATATACTTAAGAAGATGTGTATTTACTAACAAAAAAAAACATATATCGGTAAAAAATGAAATTCCAATAATTTTGAGTGTTTTCAAGCAATATCATCTAAGGAACGCGATGTTTTTTCCCATATAATTCTTAAATAAATATAGCATTTATTTCAAATTAATGTTTAGTTATGGTATAGTTATACAGCAATACGACGAAATCTTTTGTATTACTCGTAATTACACTATTCGACCGTTTTTAGCGATTTAGACGGTTAATTTTGTCTGGCCAATAAACAACTGAAAATTAAAAAAAAATACAATTTGGTGCAGTTTTATTACAAATTACTAGTATAATTATATATTCCATATCGAAAATTTTAAAATTTGTTACAGAATTACGATTTAATTCACCTTTAAGAGATTTGAAAATTTTGATGTTGCACCCGCAATCGTAGAAATGGTTAATAATTTCTAGCTTTGATTACTACAATTACTTTTATCCTGTTGCATAGTTTCTTTGTTTTATGCTCTTTTGAAATATAGGTAAGTTATTTTGTAAAAGTTTCGCAATAACCAGTACTCACATACGAACTCATCACAGTTCTTAATGGGGGTTCAAATTAGTTGCACCCGCGATGGCACTTCAGACCTGTTTGTGGCCCTTCATACATTTGATGAAGGTTTACATTTATAAATCATTGTTAAACTAGTTAAAATGTATAACTTTTTATTCACGGGATATTTGATTAATAAATATGCTTCATTTTGCCTGTAGGAAGCTTTAAGTGTGTCAAACTGTTGCACCCGCGATAATGGAATCGCCCTTTAATGCTCAAAGTTTGAAATAATTATGACGATACAAGAAAATAATAATAATTATATTTTAATATGAGTGCATACATCTTGCTTATATTAAAAGATAATGCCAGAATTGTTGCGATAACACCAACGACTTTGTCTTATAATTATAATTGTTTAACGGCCGTCCACAATATTCAATTTATCTCTGGTTTGACACACTACGCTACCGATCGCATTGACATAAAATAGATAACTAGTCCTATCTCTAGTAGGGCAAAACCAGAGATAGATCAAATATTGTGAACGCCCGTAACTGTATTTGGTACAATTTTGGTAGCATTGAAAAACTTTTTTTTATTTTATTTCAGTATGAATGTCAAAAGGACACCGAATTTTCACGCGTATGTTTTGCCTTGCGAGCATGAACAGAATTTAAATATCTTAAATAACAGAATTTAAATATTTTTTGGAAACGTCTGTCTTTTATAATTTGAAATAGGATTGAAGCAAATAATTGGAAATAACGAGATAATAAATTAGGTACTATATTATTAAAAGCCTTATCTTTACTAAATGACCCGGTGAACTTCATATATCTTTTCTCCTAATATAAACCTTCCCTGGACTTCCATTAATATTTCAAGATTGAAATTAGCCAAATCGGTTTAGCCGCTTTTGAGTTTTAGCGATACTAACAAAATTTAAAATTTATTTTTAGTTACATAGATAGGAAAAACATTTAATTACAGAATCACTTTTATTTATTGACTTACGACTTACTTATTAATTTCATTTGTAAAATTTATTGCAAATCGTTCAATTTATTGCTACAGGACTGTTGACGGCTAAATTTAGAGTGAGTTTCGAAATTTAAGCTAGCATACTATGGCCACCGCTCATGATGTCTAGAATCTGACATCATACTCGTACCATAATGGTGTGCCACTGTGAGACAAGTGTAACGTAATAAAATGTAAACCTTACAAAGTCATAATATTATTATTATATCAATGTGTTGGCGTGTACTTATAAAGGTACCAACTGCAGCATGGCATATAGATTCTAAACTTCTAGACGTCATGACCACACTGGGTTATAATTCGGAACATACCCTAAATTATTTTTTGTACTTACATAATATAATTATTAATTATATATTATACGTTCCGCGCGGCTTCGCCCGCATAAATTAGGAATTTTACGGAAACCGTTCATTTTCCCGCAAAAAATAGCCTATGTCCCTTCACGTGGTCTACTCTACATGTGTGCCAAATAAGTAATAACTTAAAAATTCATTCAGTAGTTTGCGAGATAAGCGTCTTAAAAGAATTTTCACGGTTTTTCCACATTTTCCTCTATTTCTTCACTTCAATTGCTCTTAGAGTGATAAATGATAATTTATAGATTTCCTCGATAAATGAGCTATCTAACAACGAAATAATTTTTCAAACCGGAGTAGTAGTAGTTCCTAAGATTAGCGCATTTAAATAAACAAACAAACTCTTCCGCTTTATAATATTATAAAATTAAATACTAGTAAGTATAGATATTATGTGCTTTCAGCTTGAGGTGGTTCTAATTTAAGGGCGTTCCGTCTGGAGATTTCGTAATTGACCGTATTTAAAACCTTATAAACTTATAATCTGAAAGCTACAAAGTTATAATAAAAATACAGCAATAATCTTCAGTATATCAACACTCCTTTCGCCGTTTTAAATTTTCTATTTTTGTTTATTATACTCATGATATCAGCTTCCAAAGTAATACCAATTTGTTAAAATTCGAGCATACATTCAGCATCTCCTTAGCATTTACAAATTACTTTTATTTGAAACACACGTCAATAGATCGACAATATTATAAACTACATATTCGCCGTTTAAAATTTTTTTAGGTCAATTTTGAACTAAGATAAGTAAAAATAATAGGGTTTTGGTGCGATCTCGGCAACGCGGCAAATGTATGGCCAAGGTCGTTTGCTCGGGGGACGGCCTTAAAGAAGAAAACCTGAATACTTACTTATTGATTTGTCTATTGCAAAAATAGAACCGCCTTTTAATGGGCGTAGATTGTCAATATTAATAATTATAATATGTTTTCTTGATTTCAGAGGTTTCAATGCACTAAACGATTTTTTTAGTAAATTCAATGGCCAAGTTCAGAAACAAAATGTATGGGATAAGAATTAAGATTGATACTCGGCAATGACTTCTGTAAAATCTCATGAATTTTTCTAAATTCCCTCTAGAAATTATCAAATACACCTCGACTAAATTGCTAAGGGACAAAACATGTAATAACTTTTGTGACATTAGTAGAAAATAGCAATTTTAGAGTAAATCCCTAAGTTTTCATTGAGACCCTCGGTTGGGTCAACAGATCGTATGTTTGTAATATCATACTCGAACCTGCGAATATTTATATTAGCCCCCTAAAATGTTAAAAGAGATCTACAAGCTGTAAAATAGCTTCTATAGGATGTAACAAAACAAAACACATTATGGGGTGTATGGGTCCCTCGTATAGAGTTCACTGTGAAATTAGAAACGCTGAATAAATAACTTATTTTTACTTTTATATTATTACACCTTATATATTTTGTCACATCCCCACATAAATTATAACTCGACGTTCCGCACGGCTTAGCCCGCGTAAATAAGATATTTCACAGACAAATTAGTCCCCAAAATAGCATATGATCATTCACGTTTGTGTATGGCATTAGGGACTCAGCACTCAACCTTTTGACATCTTACCTCAAAAATAGAACTCAAAGGGTTGACATTAATAGTAAAAGGTCCAATGGGACCAAAATAGAATTAGGCGTCCCACAGGGATCCATTTTAGGTCCATTCCTTTTTCTCATCTACATAAACGACTTACCTTATCTTGTTAAGGATAATGATAATGAGATAGTACTTTTTGCTGATGACACTTCACTTATTTTTAAAGTGAAGCGACAACAGTCAAATTACGACGAGGTAAATAGTGCTCTCTCAAAAATAGTACGTTGGTTTAACGTTAATAACTTACTTCTAAATTCTAAGAAAAATAAATGTTTAAAATTTACTTTGCCCAATGTTAGGCAAGTTAAAACCAATATACTATTAAATGATGAGAAGATGGATTTGGTGGACTCCACTGTATTCTTAGGCATTACACTAGATAGTAAACTACAGTGGGGTCCTCATATTGCTAATCTTGCAGATAGGCTCAGTTCTGCAGCATACGCAGTCAGAAAAATACGGGAAATTGCTGACGAAGACACAGCAAGACTAGTTTATTTCAGTTATTTTCATAGTAGAATGTCGTATGGCATCCTCTTATGGGGAAACGCTGCCGACATTAATACGATTTTTGTGCTGCAGAAGCGAGCTATACGTTCAATTTATAAAATGTCAGCTTTTGAACCTCTGAGAGAAAAGTTTAAAGAAATTGGTATTCTAACTGTTGCTTCTCAATACATTTTGGATAATGTTTTATATGTTAGAAAGAATCTTAGTAAATTTAGAACCAAAAGTGACATTCACGGAAGAAATACTAGAAATAAGTACAAACTAGAAATACCGGTGATCAGACTTAGTAAAGTTAGTAAATCTTTTAAAGGTCAATGTGTACGCCTTTACAATAAAATCCCAGAAAACGTTCAAAATCTTTCCAATAAATTTAAAAATGTAGTCAAAGAACGTTTGTGTGCCAAAGCCTATTATAAGGTCAATGATTTCATAAACGACGGCACATCTTGGGAGTAGGATGGCTGCTTGCAAGGCTACTTCTACATTATTTTATGACTTACAATTATGTATGTATGTTGACATTGTATAATTTTAAGTTACAGAATTGTAAACTTTATTTTAAAAGATTAATTTATTTCTCACTTTTTTTGGTAAATAAAGTGGGCCCCCTGCGAGTTTCTTACGCCGGTTCTTCTTGCCGGGTTAGTTCCCGAACCGGTGGTAGGCATCATGTAGACTTTCAGAAAATATTTGCAAAAATTTATTCTGAATAAAAAAAAATTGAGTTTGAGTTTGAGTTTGAGTTTGAGTTTGAGTGCATGGTACGACTTTATTAGTGCATGGTATAAAATGTAAATTTGCTAATATATTTTTTTTGTTCAATAAAAATATTGTTGAGCTATAATTGTTGTTAAAAAATATTGAGCTCCTTCGCGTCTATGCGTGGACACATACATAATATAAAATAGAGTACAACCTTGCCTCTAGGTACTTCAAGAGAGAGAGATGTCTCTGTCTGTGAGAGACTCGAGACTCCCTCCGGGCTTTTAGCTTTGGCCAGAGACCATGTACGGGTTGTACATGGTCTCTGGCCAAAGCTATTGAAGGCAATTTCTGCAAGCCATTCCTACCATCCCTACAAGTAGAAAATGGATCACTGGCCCACGATGCAAAATACAAAACCGAACTTTTGGGCAAGCTCTTTGCGTCAAGCTCGACCCTAGATGACGGGGGATAGAAAACGCCGACCATACCACGATGCAAGAGCATCATGTCGGAGTTTCATCAGCGCTCAGTCCTGCCTTCCCTTGATATCCAAAAGCAGAGTTGGCCTGACGGAATTCCTCCTAATGCGTTGAAAAAGTGTGCTACAGAGTTGGCTCCGTCTTAACGCGTCTTTTTCGGTTCTCCTACTCATCTGGCATTGTCCCGGCTTCTTGGAAGACAGTCTTGGTGTAAATAGGTGACCGCTCAAATCTTTCCAGCTACAGACCAATCGCTATAACCTCCGTCTTCTCGAAAATTATGGAATCCATCTCTTTCATTCTCTTTCGATACTTGGGTGGCCAGGGACAAACAATACGGGTTCCGAAAGAGTCGCTCGGCTGGTGATCTCTTGGCGTACCTAACTCGTCGTTGGGTTCAGGCGATTGAGTTGAAGGGAGAGGTACTGGCTTTTAGTTTGGACATTGCAAAGGCCTTTGATCGGGTTTGGCAAAAAGCGCTGCTATCAAAGTTTCCATCATATGGGCTCCCCGAGAATTTATGCAAATGGGTCACAAGTTTTTTAGCATATCAATGACCTGTTACAGACCAACGGCATTTATTGCTATGCGGATGATAGTACAGGTGCTGCCCTATATACCGGCTCTTCCGATATTTTTCTAGATATAGAGTCGAAACGAACTTGTGTCTAAAATAGAGAATTCACTGGAGAAAGTCTCTGAATGGGGTTAGACGTTACGTATTCCAATTCAACCCCACCAATACACAAGTCTGCGCGTTCACCACTAAAAAGTCACCAATGGTCATATTCGTTCATATTCTCCTCATTTTCAGGGCACCCCTTTAACATTCTCCCCCAGCATTGAAATACTTGGCGTAAACATATCGAGCGAAGTCCAGTTCCGATATCATCTAGAGGGTGAGGCCAAGTTAGCCTCGAAAAAGCTTGGTGTCCTTAACAGAGCGAGACAGTATGTCAGTCCGGACCAACGACTATAACTCTGCAAGGCGCAGGTTCGGCCTCATATGGAATACTCTTCTCATCTCTGGACAGGGGCGCCAAATACCAACTACTCCCTTTGGATCGTATACAACGAAGGACCATTCGCATTGTTGACTGCCATAGTGTTTCAAACGGGCTGGACTCCTTGGAAATACGCCGAGATGTAGCTTCACTCTGCATCCTCTATCGGCTTCATGATGTATCACGGAGAGTGCCCTGAGGGATTGTTCGGAATCATACCTCCTGTAATTGTTCGCCATCGTTCCACGCGCAAAATATACCATCCTCATCACCTTGATGAGTGGCAGTCAGTCACTGAACACAGAACTGTCACCAGCAGTATTTTCAGACCTATACGACCTGCAAACCTTCAAAAAGATAGCGTATTAGTACCGGGTAAGGCCGCAATGCACCAGCAGCTCTTCTCATGTTACTAGTGTCCATGTGCAATGGTAGTTACTTTCAATTAGGTGACCCGTGTGCTCGTTTGCCCCCTTATCTTATAAAATAAAAAGAAATACTTTCAATTCATGAGCATGAATAAAATATTAGGGCCTAAACCTTTACAAAGTAGAAAAAACAAGAGAAATAAATGTTTTATTACATTAATTTTCATTTTATTATAATAATTTTATATTTTAATGTTGATTAATAAAACAAATTTCCATTGCTTTATTTTCTTATGTTATAAACAAATAACAGTAAATAGTCGTATTATTTCTTTTAATTTGTTATAATTACATTCTTTTAAAACAAACAATTCAATTAGTTTAAGACACAGCATTTCAGAACCAAAAGTTGTGATGCAATTTAATTAAGTAAACAAGATACGGCAAAATGAAATGTGTAGGGGAGTGTTATATTGGAGATACGACAAATCCGCCGCCCAAAAAAATATGCCTTTTTAAGTTATCCATACATTTCCTCTCAAAGATACAACATTTCTGCTGCCTAAAACAGAAATATTTTTTTTTTGTCATAACTTGTTAAAAAACAATGAAATATCAACTTTAGAACAGATTGAACAAACTCATCGTATGGACCTTAGGATAATATAAAGTTGTTACAATTTTCAACGTTCTATCTTGATAAATATAGAAGTTATGATTTTTTTTTTAAGTTTTTTGGCTCTACTGTAAAGTTGGGTTTTCAAGTTACGCCACTTCCGCTTTCACCCGTCGATATAATACATATTTCAAAAAAGTAAAAAAACCAAATTATTAACTTATGTATTGCAAAGCAGTAGATATTTTTTATATATTCTTTTGATAAATAATGAAGGAGTAAAGTGGTTTCATTCAACGATTTGGAGGTGATTTGGTTTTTTATTTCTTAATTATGTGATACCGATAGAAAAAATATGGTAAAACCAAATTACGTATCATATCATGTAGATTACTAATTATTTTTTCAGATATAATTTCTCTGTTAATGCCGATGAAAAGTTGTTTTATCTGCACGCTTTTTTCGAGAGAGCAGCTTTAAGGGCATGCCTTATAGAGCTGTTAGAGCATGTCTAACTTAAAATGACGCGCCCCTCCCTCGTATTCACAGTACAAAAATATTTCATTTATATCAACTTTGAAGTGGTGGGGCGCGGCACAAATTAGTTAGACAAGCTCTAACAGCGAACGTGAGGCATGCCCGTAACGCGCGTTGAAATCGTAGCGCACGCTATGACACTTTTCTTTCAACGCGGACATCTCCAACGATCGCTGATTTTCCTGTCACGCTGACCACACGCTGACGGTCGGCGCTGGTGGGTCAATATTATGTAATAATATGTATGAACTATGAAGTTATAATATTATGTAGCGTTTTCGAGTCGCGCAAATCGCTACGCGCGCCAGGCGTGGGGCGCCGACACGCCTCCACAGTCCACGCCATTCCACACTCGGTTAGCGATGATCGAGCGAGCGACGAATACAATCATGGTAAATCGTGATATTATAGACCGCGGTCGAATAATTGTTTTTTGTTTTTATGTTACGCTCAATGACCGAAATCGCTCAGTGAGCGAAAAATAGCTCACAACGCGTTGTGGTCACAGTGAAACAGCCACGACGCGAAATTCGCGTCGTGGCTGTTTCACTGTGACCAATATGAAATAATAGTAATAATGAAAACGTCCACGACGCGTTCTGGCAATCACAAAAAGACCATAACGCGAAATTCGTGTCGTGGCTAATGCAGTGATTTAGTAAAAGAAAAAATATTTTGTAGTACGCGTGGTAATTCAAATTTGATCTTCCATACCTATGGACGATTAATCAATCACGAACAAATCAAGAAAAACGAAGAGCATATCAGCCACGACGTGAATTTCGCGTTATGTTCTTTTTGTAATTGCCAGAACGCGTCGTGGCCGTTTTCATTAGAGCCACGACGCGAATTTCGCGTCGTGGCTGTTTCACTGTGATTACAACGCGTTGTGAGCTATTTTTTCGCTCACTGAGCGATTTCGGTCTTTGAGCGTAACATATATATCAGAATTCAGATTCACAATGAGCACGATTTAAAAATGTTCCGTTTGCATTGCTTTCATTGGGAGTGCACAAACCGGTCGTAAGTAATGCAATTGAACCGCGTCGGATCCCCTTTAAGCTGCGAGAAGTTTTAATAACTTTCGAACAGTCTCCATCCTATATTCTCCAAGTAATTTATTTTGCAGCGCCGGTCCAGGTCCGGTGGGTTTTGCAAAAATAATTACTTTTACTGCACCGCCCGCGCCATACCACAACACAGTAGGTACTATCAGTAACGTCATGCATTATTTGTGACAGAATTGTTAATATTGTTTGAAAGCGTGATTTATCTGTTGTTGCGAAAATATAAGTTTCTTATTCAATAAAATAGGGATTTAGCGTAAAATCGGACAGTAGAACTATACTAAAACTTTACTTTACTACTTTTTATCTTACTTTTCTAAATTGTACCGTAAATGTTTCACGTACTTGTAATTATTATTAAATTTTTGTTGTAAAAACAATTAAGTATGTTATGTATGTACGCTGTATACACCTAATATGGTATTTTAATAGTTCTTTTTGTTGTTGTTAATTAACCAAGTAAACAGTTAAATCATAATATAAAATTTATATTAAGATTTAACTGTTTACTTGATTATTTAATAATGTTGTTGTTTATATTCTGTCCGACGTTCTGTGTTCACAGGGAATTAACGAGTAAACAATTATTGACATTCATAGAGAGATTATCTCATAATTGCCAAGTTAATCCTCCGTATTGCCGATCACAGTTGCTAAGTGGATTATTGCTCATTGAATTGAGACTTGAGTATTAACATTAATTACCTATATCATTGCGAATTATTTTTGTAGGAACAGTGGGGCTAAAATGGTCGCATAGCAATTCCTCTCAACAAATTCACAAAATGAATTGTCAACACTGTCAAACTCACGAAGGTAAAATTAGTACGAATTTAGACCAAATGAATTGGTCTAAATTTGACATTCGTGAATTTGACAGTTTTGACAATTCATTTTGTGAATTGATTGAGAGGAATAATTATTGTTATGCCCGCTGTACACTCTCGCCGAGAGCTCTCGGGTGAGAGTCTCGTGCGAGAGCCCCTTGCCCGAGTGGGATCATGTACATTCTCGCTTAGTTCAATCGCAGTAAAGAACTCAGACAAGATGGAGGAAAACGACCATTAACCATTCACCATGGATCGAAAGATATCATTGTAATCCAAAGATTTATAATCATATTTAATTTTATTTCTCACAGATAATGACTCATAATGTCGTTTAATATTGTTATTTTTCTGTTCTACACTGTCCAACGGAGGGACTAGTACTGAAAGACGCGAGAGTGTACAGTAGTGCGCTCATTTTCCTCGCGAGACCCTTTGTCTCGGGCGCAAAATACCGACAACGGACCGAGAGGGTCCGAGACAGGCGAGACGAGGCGAGCGCACCCATTTACACTCTCGCACTCGGGCCGCCTCGCTGTGTCTCGGCGAGAGTGTACAGCCGGCTTTATGCGACCATTTTAGCCGCGCAGGGCCCTGACTACAAAGTTAACTCAAGGCGTCATGTACGACTTGTAAAGCTAGCTTCCCACTGTCTGCGATATCGCAGACGAACGCGGACTTCAGCCAAGGCGTTTTCTTTATCGCTTTGTAGAATCACCGATAAAAATGCATGGAATTGACATAACCGTTCGATATTATGAAGTTGACGTTCGACTCGTCTACTGTCAATTCCATACATTTTGTCGGTGATTCTACAAAGAAGTGATAATGAAAAACTATTGGCTAGGGGCTCTGCCCACAGCCGAGATTCTCGGGGTGGCAGAGTGGGGACAGAGTAGGCAGAATTATAGAGTATGCCGACTTAAAAAATTTCGTCATAGTACGTCAAATTAGAAATTTTTTAAATTTGACATATTATGACGAAAATCGTCGCTAGGGTTGTTAACTTGTTACCTACGAATTTAAAACTATGAATTATGACATATTCGCTGGACATGTTCCTCTTTGGTCGTATTGTTTTTTGTGTTTTGGCACATGCGATTAAAATTGTCAGAATCCAATTTTGAAATCTTTATTTTAAACATTTAAAAATAAATTAAATATCAGCCAGCGCGAGGCACATTCCGTTTATAATCCTAGTGAAACCCGACGAATTTGACAGATATTGAAACCTGTCTGTTTCTTTGCAGTCGAACTACTGGTAGTTATGTCTATTGTGGTGGGGATACCGCGCGCCGTCCATTGCACCGAGTTCCAGAGAGTCGTGAATTCGTGATACGCATCATGGCGCCCTTGGACATGACGGCCCCCGTGTGGGCTTAGTATTTATGCATAGTAATTATGCGGGCCTAAACCATGGGGTTGTAATGGGTAGTTCCTCTGAGAACCCCACATACCCCGGCCGACGCGACGTCCCCAATCCGCCGGGGATGCGCAAAGCATTTCCCCATGTAAAAAACGGGGCTCTGCTCGCACGATACACCGACGGACACATTACGGCGTGGGCTTCGTTCGTGATAGCAATTAGCACAGCCCACAGGCCACGTGTGCCGCACTCTCTTTCAGTGTAGATCGGCTCGGCTCGGCTTTTCAATCGGGTTAGTTCAGATCGCAACGCGACTCGTAGATATTGTATTTCTGTACTGAATTTACAGATTTCAATTGCGTGAGACGTCGTGCAAATCTGTCAAATCCATAAACATTAGCTTCGTCCACATTGTGCCTTTTTCTGTTCATCAAGGACATGGCCTTATTATAGCGCTGTCAACAGCGAACGTGAGGCATGCCCGTAACGCGCGTTGAACTGACACTTGTTGATGACACTTTTCTTTCAACGCGGGTGGATTTAGACGCGCATCACGGGCATGCCACACCTTCGCTGTTGACTGCGCTATAACGCATGACCTTGTTGAAAAAAAAAAACGGTTGGAGAGTAGTGTTTTGTGTCGAACTCGAACTCGAACTCGAACTCGTACTCGACTCGAACTCGAACTCGACTCGATTTCGACTCGAACTCGACTCGAACTCGACTCGAACTCGGTTGTCTGTAAAGTCGGTTTACTGACTATAGTTGAACGTGACAACGTCATAGCCTTAAATGGAACGCCTCAGAGCGAGGTAACGCTGCATATTGCGTCATGTTTTTTCGTGCGCGCAGCCCATATCGAATTATAAGACGTTGTCACTTCAAAAAAGGCACAATGTGTGGACAATGCTTTTAGAAATTCATCTACACGTTGCGTTGTGGTCTGAATTGACCCTGAGATTTAAAAGCCGAGTCGAGCCGATCTACACGTTGCTATCGTGTGTATGTGTGTGTGTGTGTGTGTGTGTGTGTGTGTGTGTGTGTGTGTGTGTGTGTGTGTGTGTGTGTGTGTGTGTGTGAATTGTGATACTTACTAAAAATCGCAAACTGCGGGAATCCGATACATGCATTAAAGCCTAGATTTTTAAAACGCACCCTACTTATCAATTAAATGCGTTATAATATCAAAGGTACAGAAATAATAATTAATATTAGTTCCCATGACTTCTCTTTGCTTTTGAATTCATTGATTTGATATACCGCTTCCACTTATCCCTACTCCGCTTATCCTGTGTGGTAAAATTCAAACAATGACATTTTTGAATTAAGAATTTTATATTATAATCTAATATATTATATAAATCTCCTGTCACGATGTTTGTCCGCGATGGATTCCTAAACAACTTAACCGAGTTTAATGTTTTTTTTAGAGATAGGATAGCTTAACTTTAGAGATAGGATAGCTTAGATCTTTAATTATAGTCGCAATTTTATTTTATTTCAAAAAAATATTACAACCTGAGACTGACGGCAACCATTGTTTGTGCGACGGGATAGTGATTGACGTTGCCTTCGTAACATACATATTTAGTCACTTCAATAAAATAATATGGCAAATACATGATATATTATGGCAAAGCAACGTTTGCCGGGATAGCTAGTCTAATCTAATCTAATATCTTATATATATTATATAAATCTCCTGTCACGATGTTTTTCCGCGATGGATTCCTAAACTACTTAACCGATTTTAATGTTTCTTTTTTTTAAACATGTGCTTTTATCCAACTTTATAGATAGGATAGCTTAGATCTTTAATTATAGTCACAATTTTATTTTCTTGCAAATTATTTGTCTATAAACAGCGGCCATTGTTTATGCGACGCGGGTCATGGAATAGCGATGGACGTTGCCATGGTGACGTACTTATTTATGGCCGTTCCCAATATTTGATCTATCTCTGGTTTTGCCCTACTAGAGAGTAGAGATAGGAATAGCTCTCATTAGACATTAGCAAGAGACATTTAATATTTTATGTCAATTCAATGTTAGCTGCGATCGGTCGTATGTCAAACTAGAGATAGATTGAATATTGGGAATCACTAATTCAATAAAATAATACGGGCGATATACTTTATATAATATGGCATAGTAAAGTTTGCCGGGACAGCTAGTATTATATATTATATAGCTAGTATTATATATTATATAGTTATATTTATAATATTATATAGTTAGAGGAACACAAATCTAAACAACCCATACTAATGTTTATATATTACTGTAATAATATGACCACTTTAAAAAAAAGTTACTTAATTTAATTTTAAGTTCTCATATTTAAAGTGACTGTATGTTTTCTGAGAATAAATTCTTTAAACATAAACCTTTTTATTTCTGAATATACTTATTTGAAGGAATTTATTTGAAATTTGGAAAAAAGTCTACATGGTGCCTACCACAGATATTTTGTAGTTACAATAATATACATGGCATGACAACTACGAAAACAAAAATGTTTCTAAGGGTCTAAACACACTAGGCTGAATTACTCCGACGTAAATTCCACCGCGTTTACGCCGCGTTTCAAACGCATACAAAATACGGACGGAACGCGACACACTATGCCGAAATTCCGTAGTGAGTCGAATTTCCTTCGAGTCGACTCGATCGTAAAGTTCGCTAGCGATTCGGCGGTAATGTTTTGTATAGCAACACACTAAACGCGACGGAATTATCAAAACCGAATATAGCAAATCCAACCTTAACTCCAAAGCGTTAAGAGCGGGCTGTGCAATTTTGCTGTGTTTTCTAATAAGTATTACGATCCCGGAAGACAATTGACTCAAATTAAATTGAGATTTATTTAATAATTGTATATAATATATTTATCTGAGACTTAGCTAACGGAAAACACGATTAACTTATTTTGACTCTATAGTTTTATTTTTCGAAATTATGAATCTTTTTGGGCATTTCAACAGATATCAGCTTTACACTTATTGAGTTACTATCATTAAATATCTTGCACTAGTACAATCACACACTTTATAAAATAATAGCTAAAGGAAATATGAGTATAGTATTTAGTTTTTAAGTGATCATCAAAAAATAGTTTTGGGACTTACGATTTTTACTTTCGTGCTATAATGCGGGAACCGTTATTACGCGATATTGTTCACTATTAGCTGCAGCCTTAAACACATTGCCCGGGAGCACGATTCATGGAATTATTGTATCACGATTGGAGGATAGCGTTGTGTGTAGGCGGGGCTAGCGTTTTGACAGCAGGCCCTTAACGCACACATTACATCTGAGAATTTTAAATACTCACTTACGCGCGCGTTCTGCAACGGAAATTACGCCGCGTAATTTAAAGTGTGTCGCATCAGACGTAAGCGTCTGAACGTAATTTCAGCCACGTAATTTCGGCCACGTAAATTACGCTTGCGTAATTCAGCCTAGTGTGTTTAGAACTTTAGACACTAAAAGTTATCTGGACTCTGCGCTTATCAGTGGGTAAGTATATCCGTGGCATAGTAGCTTGTAAATTAGTTTTTATTTTCAAATGTACGTCTTGGAATATATTTGAATTAAAAGGTGGGATAGATAAATATCTCTTCGTTGTTATAAATACTTATACTTCCAATTGCTACTGTAAGAAAATAAAATACAAAAAACAAAATGAAGGATTGTTATGTTATAATATTATATATTATTTTTAACAAAAAATTAAAACCGACTTCCAAGGTAAAAACAATAATAGCATCCTTATAATATGAACTAAAAAGTATTAAATAATAATTATTCCTATCTAATGGTGCCTTTTTCCGAATTCGGCTAAAACTCAACTATTTCTGTACTCAATCTTCATCATTTTGAAGTCGGTACCAGATGAATCTTCAGTTCTCTGACAGAATATTTGAAACTTTTGGAACTGGCACCGACTTCAAAATTGTGAAGATTGAGTACAGAAATAGTTGAGTTTTAGCCGAATTCGGAAAGAGGCACCATTAGATAGGAATAATTATTATTTAATACTTTTTAGTTCATATTATAAGGATGCTATTATTGTTTTTACCTTGGAAGTCGGTTTTAATTTTTTGTTAAAAATAATAATTTCACTCTTTTTAGTTACCTAGTAAGCCATCGCGTACTATACGTAGAATAATACACCTGTATATCATACTACGTAGGTATCTTATTACAGTCACACTTACAAAATATAATATCAGCTGCAGCCTGCAGATAATTTTAAACAATTATATTAATTAAAAATCGAAGTGAACACGTGTGACGTACTAAGTAGCCGGTCACCGGACTAGTTTCAATAGGCTGGCACTCGCTCGACTTGTCGCACACGCCTCGCACTGTATAGTGTTACATAGTACGGTAGGTACCCGGCCCGCGCCGCGCCGCCGAGCCGCGGCTCTCGCGACAAACGCGATGCAAAAGGTTGAAATTAGGTTGTTTTCCAGAATATCTCGGCGAAGTGAGACAGAATGTTACATGGTCGAAGCAACTTTAACTTCTCAGAAGTAATGTCAGTCAATGTGTGCCTTATGCTCTGGAGATAAGGTGGAATTTGGTGACATTGGTGACCCTGACTTGGTAATGATGATTATAATGATGATGATAATGATGATGAATGTAATTTGCATAGTAGCATAATATGCTTTCAGTTCTTAAAACAGTGCCTAAACTCCCAAACTTGTATCTATAAGGAATCCGGAGTTCTCTTAGTATCTTCGGAACCATAGTATACCTTGGTGCAAAATCTTGCGTTTTGGTAGCATATGCTTAGGATGCATCTTATGAAACCAAAATCACTATATGTTTCCATATAAATTTCGAGGAGTTCCCTCGATTACTCATGGATCCCATCATCAGGTCACCACTTTTGTGAACATGGTACCAAATTGAAGTGAAACCTAATACAACAAAACAAAAATTTCGAAAATCGGTTCACAAACGGCGGAGTAATCGTTGAACATACAAAAAAAATATATATCCACAGCCGAACATAATATAACCTCCTCGTTTTTTGGAAGTCGGTTAAAAATTGCAGCACAATTTCCTTGCAACTAAATGTTTTATAATAAAGTATAAGAAAGGCAAATTTTTAACGAGAGTTTGTTGACATAAATATCTCGTTTTAATCGGTTCGTACCAGTTAATATGCGATGAATCGAACATCGAATGACATCCAAATATTATACGTATTAAATACTAGACTTTGATGCCACTGGAAAAGCTGTGGTTTTAATTCCAGGAACTGAAAAGTAGTTATCATTCCGTGCAGGCTATCCGGTAAATTCGGAAATGCCTAAAATGTGTGCAGCAACATGAGTGCCTCAAAATTCCTAACGTATCTTCTAGTGGAGGGAACACAGCAAACATTTACTTACAGGCTTCCTAACAATGCTTGCTACGAACAAATACCACCATTAAGAGTGAGCTGTCAAATTTTGCTGTGTTTTATAATAAGTATTACGATCCCGGAAGACGATTGAGTTAAATGAAATTGAGATTTATTTAATCATTGTATATTTATCTGATACTAGCCTAACGGAAAACACGATTCACTTATTGTGACTCAATAGTTTTATTTTTCGAATTTATGCATAGTTTTGGGATTTTCAACAGATATCTGTTACACTTATTCAGTTACTATCATTAAATAACTTGCACTACTACCATCATACACTTTGTAAAATAATAGCTAAAGGAAATATTAGTTTTCAATTCATGCGGGCACGATTTATGGAATTATTATTATATCACGATTGGAGGATAGCGGGATATGTAGGCGGGGCTAGCGTGTTTTGTTATTTTCGGCAGCCCGGTCTTAAGGATTTATTGCACAGAGGGCGGTCACGTGGTCAGTTTTGCGTTCTTTGTATTATCGTTACATAATATACAGGGTGTAACAAAAACAAGTGATAATACTTTAGGGTGTGTACGTGTTCCCTGTAGAGAGTTCACTGTGAAAGTAGCAGCGCTGAAAGACCAAAATTTTTTTTCACTTTTGTATGGGCAAGGGCCCGAGCGTTACGAATTTCCCCATACAAGTGAAAAAATTTTTGGTCTTTCAGCGCTGCTACTTTCACAGTGAACTTTACTCCTTTCCATTGTCGACTATGCTGACGTCAGTTATATCAATTTGACAGAAGAACAATTAAATAAACTCGAACGCATGCAAAACCTATGCATTCGATTTATTTTTGGGTTGCGGAAGTTCGACCATGTCTCGGAACATAGATTGATTTTGAAGTGGCTACCTATTCGTTTACGCAGGAATGCTCATGTGCTACACCTACTGTATAATATACTTTTGGACCCCATGGCTCCTTCTTATCTAAAGCAAATGTTTACTTTTTCTGACAAAAACAGCGCGCGTTTTGCTCTCAAATTAAATGTCCCTGTCCAAAAGACAACATTTTTTGGTAACTCCTTTTCGGCCCACGCATGCGCTTATGGAACTCTTTACCTAGTCATGTAAGACAGTCAGAAAACCTAAATGCATTTAAGAGACAACTTAAAGCCGGCTGTACACTCTCGCCGAGACACAGCGAGGCGGCCCGAGTGCGAGAGTGTAAACGGGTGCGCTCGCCTCGTCTCGCCTGTCTCGGACCCTCTCGGTCCGTTATCGGTATTTTGCGCAACGACGCACTACTGTACACTCTCGCGTCTTTCAGTACTAGTCCCGCCGTTGGACAGTGTAGAACAGAAAAATAACAATATTAAACGACAATATGAGTCATTATCTGTGAGAAATAAAATTAAATATGATTATAAATCTTTGGATCACAATGATATCTTTCGATGCATGGTGAATGGTGAATGGTCGTTTTCGACCATCTTCTCTGAGTTCTTATCTGCGATTGAACTAAGCGAGAATGTACATGACCGCACTCGGGCAAGGGGCTCTCGCACGAGACTCTCGCCCGAGAGCTCTCGGCGAGAGTGTACAACGGACATAAAAATTATTATCTGACTAAATCATTGAACATTAATGACACGGACGGAACATTGTTCAGCCTTGTTAATCATTAGATTTTAAACCATTAGTAGTAGGTAATTGATAGTTTTTCATCGTGTTCTTTCGCTTTAATTGTTTTGTGTGTGTGCTTATTAGCTTTTGTTTGTTATGCACATTATGCATCCACTCGTTTTTAAGTTATTTAATATCAATGTATTAGTCGTAAGATGGTTGCCTGGAAGATATCGCTATTTAGCGATAAGGCCGCCAGAATTGTGTTGTCTTTTTCTGCTTTTACTGTTTTTTCTGTATAATTTTGTGGAATTCAATAAAGTATATTATTATTATTATTAACTTTCTACAGGGAACACGTACACACCCTAAAGTATTATCACTTGTTTTTGTTACACCCTGTAGATACATACTCACATAGGAAGCGTTCTGACCACGTCAGAACGCAAAAGCCTCATACACAATATAATATGTGACAACATAAACAAGAATCATTAGGTATATCAAAATTTGGCAGGACGGTTTAATTGCGCCCTGTATTTATTTCCATCATAGCCAATGATATTGTATAAAAAAACTCAAAGCAGATATGTAACTACCGCGCGCGTTGTGAAGCCATTAAATACGGGCCAATTGACCCGTCTTTTGTATAGTCTGTCTCTTTTATGTAAATGTCATTTCGTATCTTTTGTTTCACTTATCTGTCAAATTTGACAATTGAATTTGAAAATTGTTCGGAAGCAATTTAAGCCGGAAAATAGTATGAACGTAACAGATCTGTATTTAGTTGAATATCATTGATCATAGCTCTCAAAACCACCGAATGAAAATTTTTGTATCACCTTAAATTGTCAGTTTACTTGATACTTCAAAGTTCAATCTGTTCAAAAAAGTTAAAATAATTAAAGATATGAAAGGAAGACCCAATAACTATAATATATTTTATTATAAATGGACAATTACAGCTATTTATGTTTTCCCTTATAATTTAAACAAATCTTCTAACCTACTTCACCATCGGGCTTATGTAATGTGAATTTTGTGTATCTGGCTATAAAATATAAAATCCACATTTTTTATTTCAGTTTCATCCTGGACTAAATCCTCCATTTAAGCAAAAAAGGCAGCTTTTTAACTGATACTTACCTGATTTTTCCACTCATGTCATACTCAACTAGTTACTTCTGTGGTCTGTCGTACTCTACTCGGTCATAATAATAACTACGATATATAATATTAAGATGTGTTACATGTGTCTGAATACGCAATTTCAAATATTATTCTCCTTATCGAAATTATGATTCAGGTCATTATTCATATTGTAATGTTGTTACATGGGAAAATCTGCCGGTCGTATTTTTTTTTCAACGTCACCTTCAACCATGCCAGCTTACAGCATTATCATCAAACTTAAAAACAGTCATGAACACTAGCTGTGTATTTTAATGTAGTAATAATAAATAATACCTATCAAGTTGTAGCCTCTCTCAAACATCAATATATTCTGACTGGAGTCAAGAGAACATAATCATCGGATGCTACACTAATGGGGCATGAGGTGACGTCATTAACAATGACTTGGCTCTAGTTAGCAAATTGAAACACAGAAACGCCCATAATTGGATGAACGACGTATCAACATTTCGAAAACATGAATAAAAATGGAACGGCAGCCTAACTCATTTGATTTTTCAATTAAAATCTGAGAGGTTAAAACAAAAAGCGGAGAACAAAGCCGGCAGCTTTCTTCGTGGCTTTATAATTTCCTTATTTGCAGATGTTGGTCGGATTTTTTACTTTCGTCACCGCAACAAAGCGTGCTTTAGTGGAAATTATGCTATTAATTTCATATTTTTAAATTTTGTTCTATAGTGAAACGTGCGAAATGGAAATGGTTTAATTAAATAATAGCGAAATGTTTAGGATTCCGTATCCTAAGGGTAAAAGCGGGACCCTATTACTGAAACTTCGATGTCTGTCAATATGTCTGTCTGTATCCAAGCTCATTATTGAAATACTTCTTATTGCCAATTTTTTCAAATTGTTGAATAAGATACTATTGTTCCATCCTAAAACAAATACACAAGGAAAAATTAACAACGTTGTTGGTATATAAAATAAATCCTCTCCTTATCTTAAAGGCTATTCCAGGACCAAAATGGACTGGACAAATACGACAACGAACGAAATTGAATTTGGACTGTAGCAGAGCATCGTCGACGCTGTGCCCCCACGGGACAGCAAGCACTTCAGTTCAGAATCATTCTATTTCCAAATGTAAACTATTTAAACGTTCCTATAATAGGAATATCCGTTTGAATCACATTCGTGTGAAGCCCAGCCCTAGTAGTGGTATATTATTGCAAATCTATACTAATATTATAAATGCGAATGTATCACTGTCTGTCTGTCTGTATCTCTTTCACGCCAAAACTACTGAACCAATTGTACTGAAATTTTGTACACAGATAGACTAAAGCCTGAGAAAGGACAAAGGCTACTTTTTAACTCAAAAAAAGGGCTGTAAAACAAACAAACAATCAAATATACTTTATTGTGCACAAAAATACTTAAATATAAACAACAATTATTGATAAATCAGACATGTACACAAAGGCGGCCTTATTACTTTGAAGCAATTTCTTCCAGGCAACCTTTTAACATTCTTAACAGTGATATCCAGGAAAACGGTGATGTGCAAAAGTAAACTATATTTAAATTAAAAATCTAACAAAAGCACTAAATTAAACAAAATATATAAACAATACATTTGATTTAAATACAGTAATAATATTATATATAATATATTATATAATAAAATAAATACTTAATATAATATTATATACCACTAAATACAATACAATACATACTATAAATACAATACATATTCTATAAAATATATTATACTTTATAAAGGACAATTAATTATCATTGACAGATAAGTTAAAATAGTGATTAAACAGCAATGACTTAAAATTATGCTGTAAGGGGGTGAAAATGCGTAAATTAAGTTAGTTCCGAAAATTCATAACAGATGGCGCTAAGATTCGCCTACATCACGCTATTGCTTACTCATACATCTTCCTATAAGATGTGGTACCATCTTAAATTAACTTTTTCGATTCTTTCGATTGCTAAACACGTTTTTATAAATAATTACTCACTACCCACTCAGTACTTTATCTTTACAGTAACGTAACCTTAAACCTATCAATAATTAATAGTTTATGGGTAAAGTTGTGTAATAGTTATAGTTTAAATAAGCTATAAAATTTCGCATGAAGTTTAATTAAAAAAAATGAAATATTATGTGCACACAACACATCTGTTTTTTGGTATTTTGATTTAAGGGGTACCACCAGAGTTTTAAAAAGCTTTTAAATTTGACACCAATTTTGTTGACACCGCGCGTTATAAACTGAAGTCCACGCGGACGAAGTCGCGGGCAACAGCTAGTACATGGAATTTACCATCAAGGAAATTAATTCATGCCTACGAATCTATTTCTCCGATGGTATATTCCTAGAGCCTACGTAATTTGGTCGGATTGATATACAAGCCCAGCCGACCGATCGCGAGTCACGACTACATAGAATTCACCCTAATATTAACATTTGCAATCTACAAATTAATAAAGGGATTTGGGTAATATAGGCGTCATTTTCAAATCCAGCGGCCACTCACCAAACCGGCATATTATGAAAGAACATATCAAGGGGAGTAAACTTTATTATGGGGGACATAAATTATAGCTAAACTATATCGGAGCCGAGATATCAGGTATTTTATGTTCGTATTTTCAACTAAACGTAAATTCAATGGGGCATTCTCTTATTTTTTAAATTTGATTGTCAAACAGCTTCCATTTTAGTAACTAGATGGCGTATGGGTAGACAACTATCGGTAATACCAGGGAATACCATCAATAATTGCTACAAAACCGGGCAAAACAATGTAAAACTTGATACATTTCAATTTGAAGAAGACACAATGATATTCCAATGAATAGGATAATAAAGTAATTATAACGATGTTTTAATTAAAACTCACGGAAGAAATAGCCCTATTTATCTTTATTCACACCAAATGTCACAGGAATTATAAATTTTGGTTTTAACAACATCTTAATTCACTTGTGCACGATAACGGATATTTAATGGCCAATATTTTACCAATAATGAACATCAAAAACCCAAATAACATAATTTGGGAAAAAATAATAAAAACCACACCAACAATAAAAAGTAGAAGAAGTTTGAAAGTAACATGGCCGCCACAAGGCCGTTCAGTTGTCAGCAATGATTGTCAGTTTTCAGTTTGACAAGTTTTTATTTTAACAGCATGTTCCTAAACTATTAACAGTATAGTAGCCTAATCGCTTAGGCCAATGATCGCTTAGGTTTAAGATTTTTTTATTTATGTCATACTTGACAGTACACTGATTTTTTTTAGAAACACAACCAATATGTAGTCAGTGATGCCAACCTGCAGATAATTTCAGATCCGGTGGGGAACCAATAGAAAATCTAGAAGTGTCTACCGTCGCGCCGTCTGGTGGAGATTTCAAAAAGAAAACAACCCATTATAGCATGAATATTCAGGAAAATACAAAAAACGGAATCATTTATTAGCGTTAAGCCTTCCTCGATAAATGGGCTATGCAACATAAAAATAATTTTTCGAATCGAACAAGTAGTTCCTGAGATTAGCACTTTCAAACACACAAACACTTCAGCTTCATAATATTAGTATACAGGGTATAACAAAACTAAGTGATATTAATACTTTAGGGTGTGTACTTTGTACTGTGCATGAGTCCCATCTATAGAGTTTACTGTAAAAGTAGTAGCGCTGAAAAAACTTTTTTTTTTCATTTTTGTATGGGGAAACTCTTTACGCCAGGGCGCTTGTCCATTCAAATCACTAAAAAATGGTCTTTCAGCGCTGCTCCTTTCACAGTGAACTCTATATAAGGGACACATCCTCCTCCTCCTCCAGTCATGTTCCTCATGTCTGAGGGTCGTGACCTCCCCCTTCCATGACCTTCCTTCTAATGGTCGAACGCCAGCTGTTCCTATCTTCCGTCACTCGAAGAGCGTCGTAGACGGTGGACTCCAGTGTGGTGCGGATTTGATCGGACCAACGCATGAGACTACGACTTTGTTTTCTTTTTCATTTAATCTTGCTAGTTACCATGATTTTTTCAAGATTGTCTCCTTTTTTTCTGGCTATGTGTCCGAAATATTCTAAAATGCGTCTGAGGCAGATGGCAGAGAGCCTTGTTTTTATGTTAAGTTGAGCCAGAATGGATGCGTTGGTTCTGAATGCAATCCATGGGAATCGGAGCATTTTTCTCCAGCACCACATCTCGAAGGCGTCGATACGTCTGCGGTCTGCAGACTTCAGAGTCCATGTCTCGGATGCATAAAGGAAGATGGAAAATATGAGCGTGTGCACATGTTTCGTCTTGGTTTTTAGCGAAATCTTTCTGTCACGCCAGGTTTTATGCATTTGAGACATTGTTCGTGATAGTGGACCCAAGGTATACGAATTCGCTAACCACTCCTAGTTTTAGAGCGCCAGTCAATGGTAGTGTGTTTCCTGTACCTATGGCCATTATTTTGGTTTAATAATATTAACGCCTCTTTATTTAGGAGGAGGAGGTTCCGGGGGAGACTCCGGAACGAAGCGTCGAGTCACGTCGCCGGCATAAATTAGTGACAGTGTTAGTTTATAAGTGAATATAAAATATGTATGTTAGTTTATAAGGTATTTATTATATTATTAATATATGTATGTTAGATTTAAGGTATTTGTTATATGGGCCTCCGATGCCCGAAATAAAGATGATTTGATTTGATTTATTTATCCTTAACTTTACAAAATTTTGCATATTTGATAAACATACATTTATTTATGAGAAAATTAATTAAAGTTAAGGCCCCTGTCGGGTATAGGCCTCCTCCAAAATTTTCCAAGTTTTCCTTGATGCTGCTTTCTTTGTTCAGTTATTTCCAGCGTATTTTTTAATTTCGTCTACCCAACGTTCTTTCGGGCGGCCTCTAGGTCTTTTGCCGCCAGGGCCTGGCCAGTTTGTGGTTAGAATTGTCCATCTCTCATCTGTCATTCTCACGATGTGGCCAGCCCACTTCCAGTTTTGTCTCTTCATGTGTTGCAAAGCGTTTATAATATTTGTTTTTTGTCTGATGTCTTTTGCTTTTATTTTGTCTTTTAACCTTATATTTAAAACGCTTCTCTCCATTTCACGTTGGGTTTTTTGTATTTTCTCTATTGCCTTTTTATTGTAGATCCATGTTTGTGATCCATACGCCAAACAAGGTAGCAAACATCCATCCATGATTATTTTTTTGAGTTTCAGAGGTAGTGTTGATTTTAGTATTTCTTTTAAGCTCCAGAACTTATTCCATGTCAAATTAACTCTCCTGTCGATTTCATCTTGGTTTCCAGAGCTTTTGAATGAAATAGATTTACCCAAATATATTATGTAGTTCTCTACGTACTCGGTACTACTACGTATTGTTGTGTGTATTGTTGACACATATAGGCGTTGATCGATTATAGGTCATGGGAACAAATATAATGACCACCAAAAAATGCACCTATACCCTAAGCTTGTTCGCCAAAAATAGATACTTACCACCAAAAAAATAAAGCCTAAAATTGCAATACTTCTACCTATTTTAGTCGTGACTACACTTCAAATTGTAACCGAACGCCAAATATAGTAAATGATCACCGAATTCTTACGGGCAAAAATGCGATATTTCAGTCCAAATAAATCACTACGATTGACAAAAAATGAAAACAAATTAGCAAAAAAAGTAATTTCTACACATTGAAAGGATTAATTTTGAAAGATCTAGTTATTATTTATCCAATTTTCTATGTAATTTATGTATGAATTATAACATTATGATATATCAAGTACACATACTATTTTAAATACCTTTAAAAATTATAACAAACTCACAACTTACCTGAATCCTTCACTGCGATGATAATATATTATTATACAAGTAGTAGGTATATCTCGTTGTACCATAAGTCATTACCATAATTTTAATATTATTATTATTACTGTTTATGTATTACGTAATTATATCGCTCATTGCTACGGTCAGGTGTATAGCGGTGGCCGTAGTCCTGCGCGCGCGGCGCTCCTACCCATGGGACAACCGTTTGCGTTATGGTGAGAGCACGGGTTTAACGAGGGGCACGGGCGGCGGGTGGACGGGTCCGCCGTATAACCGTTCCATAGCATTGAGATTTGAGTCACACACACAACTCATAATATTATAGTACTTATTTTATATTATATTTTCATATTAATTAACGTATCTTGTAACTTGTAGAATTCCATATATTTTATATATAAAATAATACTTTGTATGTTATAATGTATTGCTGAGTGCTTATCTGTTCCTGTTTCCAGATGACGGTTTACTAGGAACCACATAATACCAGGCACTGTGGTGTACGTCACGGTTATACGCCTGAGTGGTGTCCTTTTTGGCAATAGACATGACAATGCACTACTTGTACCGCTCCTCATGCTATAATAATGCTATTATTTTTGTAATTACATATTTTTCTTTCATTTTTTCTTTATGAATTGTAATGTGTATTGTAATGTGTATGTGTATTGTAGTGTAATGTGATGTCTTATTGTTAAATAAACGTTATTATTATTATTAAAAGTTTCCTCACCAGTCATAAAAGCATGTGTTTTTCGTTTTTAAACCAAGCACTTTACTAGTAAAATACAGTAGGGCCTCGGTAATCCGGACTCCCGCTTGTTCGGTGATCGCTGTAATCCGGCCGGCCGGAGCTTTAAACATTGCTTTAAAATGGGCTGATGATTACATGAGTTTGATAGCCATGAAGTTATGTTTCTCCGTCAACTTAGAGAGTAGAGACCGAGCTTTCGAAATGAAGTACGAAAATCATATAAACAGAAGAGTACTTATTACAAACTTTTTAAAAAGGTTTTACTTAACTTATGGTTTATTTTAACTTACTGATTTCTTACATAATTGTAATTATGTATTTTTTTTTATTAAATAAGGGGGCAAACGAGCAAACGGGTCATCTGATGGTAAGCAACTACCGTCGACCATGGACACTTGCAACATCAGAGGAGCTGCAGGTGCGTTGCCGGCCTTTTAAGAGGGAATACGACAGTTCGTTCCAGAGTATTACAGTGCGTGGCAGAAAGCTACGCGAAAAACGCACTGTGGAAGACTGCCACTCATCAAGGTGATGAGGATGGTATGTTTTTCGCGTGGGACGATGGCGAAAAGTTGCAGGTGGTATGATTCCGAACAATTCCTCAGAGCACTCCCCGTGGTACAACCGATAGAGGATGCAGAGTGAAGCTGTTTGAAACACTATGGCAATCAATAATTCGAGCGGCCCTTCGTTGGATACGATCCAGAGGGAGCAGTTGGTATTTTGGCGCCCCTGCCCAGAGATCAGAACAATATTCCATATTATGAGACCGAACCTGCGCCTTGTAGAGTTGAGAGTATTATGAACATGAACATACATTTGTCTTTATGATATAAAATTTAAAAAATTGATTAAAGAAATTAAGTTTTAACTCAATTTCATTTCATTTCATAAGGTCAAACATGATGTGTTTTATTAACATTAAATATTGCATACTATAATCGGACGCCTCGATAATTCGAAAAGGGTCGTGTTTTTTCCTCTCCGGATTAACGAGGCCCTACTGTACTTAAAGAATATTATAGGTACGTTCAGACATAGGTCGCCGATAACTATGAATTGCAACCAAATATTTGGTCAGTTTTGGTGCCAATAAGCTAGTACGTACTGACAGTTTACGATTTGTAATTTTCAGCCATTTATCTGATCATTTTTTTTTTGGTCACAATAAGTCACGTTTGAACGCTCGTTGCTTCATAACGCAACCGAATATTCGGTCATTTTTTACGCTACTGATATGAGAACAACTAGTACTTACCTAATATAACTTACTCAGCCATTTACCTTATCATTTTTTTTTGGTCATGATAACTGGGTTTTCAGGCGCCCTAAACAGAGAACGCAACTACTTTACACAGGCAGAGAGTTGCTCTTTATCTTGTCGATCTAAAATAAGTCATTTTGGATATCGTTACCAAAAATGTCGTGACCTCCCGTAATATAGGGTATTTTGTTATTTATAATGTTGAGAACACTTTTTTCAAGATCCCAATAGCTTCGTTCATTTTCCGTGACTCCGAATATAATAATGTTTCTTTTCCTTAAAGATTTTTATAAGATTTATTTTAATAGATTGCGACTCTAGCTTCTGTTCTAATATATTGTGTTTTTGTTCAAAATGCTCAAATTTTTCGTTTATATTGCTGTTAATAGCTGTTTTTATATCTTCCTTCATGGCTTGCATATCGGATTTTTGCTGTTATATCTTTTTTTTTTTTTTTTTAAACCGTTTATTCCAAATAAAATACAAAATTGGCTTAAACTAGTTTCCCGCCAAACTAAAAAGTTTATTGGCGGGTACGCGCTCTTAACATAATTACCAATAAATTTATCAATACACAAAACTAATATATATCACTAAAACTAAATTATATGATAAACTTCAAACCGTATCACTTATTTACCTATATTTCTTGTCTTATAATCGCATACTAATACACAAATAATTAACAGCATATATTTATCTCTTTATCATGTTACAACAAAGCAAAAATAAACAAAAATATATTATGTTTTCAGCTATAATCAATAAAAATAAGAAAATCTAATATAATGTATATAAATATGTGTTATTTTGGAACAGTTAAATTTACCTTGCATTCTACTTTTTTAGAATCTCACCATCATCTCGTTCTGCATTTCTCTTAACATATTCTCAATTTCTTCCATCGTATTCTGTTAGTAGCTATTGCGCCCTCTTTTGTCTAGTAGCAGAACAAGTTTCAGTGTTGGTTATTGATCGTGCTAAATGGTTCGTGTGTTTACCGTTAGATGTCTTTGCTGGAATTAGCTTAGAGGTACACAAAATAATGACGCTACTTCCCGATAGATGTCGTTGCTAGCCTGTTCTGTGATGATATTATAGATTTTTTGTCGGTTACAGTGCACTTTTGAGGTTATGTTCGTTCACACTCACTGTTACAGTTGTTTGGTAAGTATCTGAAATTGTTTATTTTTGTGTATTTTAGAGATTTTTTGAAAACATGTTATTTCTAAGTTTGGTTAGAACGATGCAGGCTGATCACCTGATTGTCTAACAAGTATAAGATGATTCGTCGGATGGGCATGTAAAAGCCGGTCGTGTGTCTGATCTCTCGCCAGTCGTATCAGTCGTCCGTTCCACTGGGTTGTGAGAGTAAGTGCTCGTGTACTGCGTTCAATAAAACCAGCCACCGTCACCGAAACCGGTGTGGGAATTATTAATAAAATATAAAAATATTATAATACATACTAGCTGTCCCGGCAAATGTTGCTTTGCCATAATAAATAATAATAAGTATGTCGCCATGGCAACGTCGATCGCTATCTCGTCGCGCAAACAATGGTCGCCGTCAGTCTCAGGTTGTAATAATTTACTATTATTATTCAACAAATGCACTGAAGTACCCAGTAGTCGATTCTCAGACCTACTGAATATATGCATTTAAAATTTGGTAAAAATCATATAAGCCGTTTCGGAGGAGTTCTCGTACTGACATTGTGACACGAGAATTTTATATTTAAGAAGATGAGTCTTTAGCATACTTAACAATGATATTCTACTTATACAGATCTGTTACGTTCATAATATTTTCCGGCTTATCTCTTCCGAGCAATTATCAAATTCAAAATTGGACACATTGACAAATTTGACAGAAGTGAAACAAAAGATAAGAAATGCCATTTAGATAAAAGAGACAGTTCTATTTTTAAACGTCGAACTGCAAAGTTTCTTGTGCGTAGAGAGTATGAAATTACATATAAGTATGAAAAACTCAAAGC